>JACBWV010000610.1:95681730-95917906 GCA_013435795.1 Chlamydomonas sp. ICE-L | reverse complement strand
CCCCCCCCCCCACCCAAGAACACACACACCCCGCACACAATCTGTCTGTTTCTTACTTGGGCACTCCTTCCTGCTGCACCAGGCCAGCCAGAATCATGGGATATGCCGCGGGGGTGTGTGTCGTTGTACCCACCACCACACACCACACCCACAAACCACACCACACATCATGTATGTTTATTTCTTGGGCACTCATTTTCTACTGCACAGCCAGCCAGAATCATGGATATGCCGTGTGGTTGTGTCGTTGTTAGCCCCCTCCTAACCCCACCCCTCCCGCCCTGTCTGTTCTCATAACCCCCAACTTTTTTGGGAACTTGCTTTTTTTCTGCACCCAGGTCAGCCAGAACATGGCTGTGAGTGTGTGGGTGTGTTGTGTGTGGCTAGTTTCCTACCCCCCCCCTCCGCCCCCTGTTGTTCTATCCTTAGGCAATCATGATTTTCTGCACCAGGTCAGCCAGCATCAGGGGCTGTAGGTGTGTGTGTTGTCGTGTTGTGTGTGGTAGTTATACCCAACAGCCCCCCCCCCCCCCCCCCCCCACCCCTCCCGCCCCTGTCGCCTTCTCTACTGGGCACTCAGCTTTACTGCACTTTAGATCAACCAAGGAATCAGGCTGTGTGTGTGCGTGTTGGTGATGGTGGTAGTTATACACCCCCCACCTCACCCCCCCCCCCCACCCCCCCCCACCCCCACCCCCAACCCCCCCCCCTCCCCCCCACCCCCCACCCCCACCCCCCCCCCCCCCCCCCCCCCCCCCCCCCCCCCCCCCCCCCCCCCCCCCCCCCCCCTCCCGCCGCGGTCTGTTCTTTACTTTGGGCCTTCATCGCTTTGGCACCAGGCCAGCCAGAATCATGACTGTGCATGTGTGTGTGTAGTGTGGATAGGTATACCCTCCAACACACCAACCCCACGACACCACCTGTCTGTTTCTTACTCGTGTTCTTGGTGGGTAGTTATACCCCCCCCACCCCCCCCCCCCCCCCCCCCCTGTCGGCCTGTCTGTTCTCTTACTTGGGCACTCCTGCTTTCTGCACTAGATCAGCCAGAATTATGGCTGTGTGTGTGTGTGTGTGGTAGTTATACCCCACCCCACCCCACCCCACCCCCCCTCCCGCCCTGTCTGTTCTCTTACTTGGGCACTCCTGCTTTCTGCACTAGATCAGCCAGAATCATGGCTGTGTGTGTGTGTGTGTGTGTGTGTGTGTGTGGTAGTTATACCCCCCCCCCCCCCCCCCCACCCCCCCTCCCGCCCTGTCTGTTCTCTTACTTGGGCACTCCTGCTTTCTGCACTAGATCAGCCAGAATCATGGCTGCTCCGGGGTCTTTCTCAGAAGGCTTCAAAACCATGGTGTTACCTGCACGGTGTGGTGAGTGTAGTGTTTAGTGTTTAGTGTTGAGGGTGTAGGTGTAATCTGCACGGTGTGGTGAGTTTAGGGTTAAGGGTGTCGGTGTGACCTGCACGGTGTGGAGAATGTAAGATTTACTGTTTAGGGTGTAGGGTGTAGGGTGTAGGTGTTACCTGCGCGGTGTGGTGAGTGTAGGGTTTACTGTTTGGGTGTAGGGTGTAGGTGTTACTTGCGCCGTGTGGTGGGTGGGGTTCAGAGTTTAGGGTGTAGGGTGTGAGTGTTACCTGCACGGTGTGGTGAGTAGAGGGTTTAGTGTTTAGGCTGTAGGTGCTGCCTGCGCGGTGTGGTGAGTGTAGTGTTTAGGGTTTAGGGTTTAGTGTGTAGATATTACCAGGTTTGTAATGTAAATCTGTAATGCAATGTAAATATGTAATGTAAATATATCTAATGCAAATGAATATGTTATGCGGGATGTTATGCAATGAAAATATGTAATGTTAAAAAAAGGCAACGTAATGTGATGTAATACCATCCATCAATCTGAGTGGCCTGATGCTATGGCCATGGGGCTCCCCTCCTCTGTGTCACGCCCCCCCCCCCCCCCCCACCCCCACCACCACCACCACCACCACCACACACACACACACATCTATATTCATACATTACGCCATCCATCAATCTGAGTCGCCTGGTACTATGGCCATGGGGCTCTCCTCCTCTGTGTCACGCCCCCCCCCCCACACACACACACACACACACACACACATATCTACATTCATACAATACGCCATCCATCAATCTGAGTCGCCTGGTGCCTATGGCCATGGGGCTCCCCTCCTCTGTGTCACGCCCCCCCCCCCCCCCCCCCCCACACACACACACACACACATATATCTATATTCAAGCATTACGACATCCATCAATCTGAGTCACCTGGTGCTATGGCCATGGGGCTCCCCTCCTCTGTGTCACGCCCCCCCCCCCCCCCCCCCCCCCACACACACACACACACACATATATCTATATTCAAACATTACGACATCCATCAATCTGAGTCACCTGGTGCTATGGCCATGGGGCTCTCCTCCTCTGTGTCACCCCCCCCACACACACAACACACACACACACACACATATATTAATGCATTACGCCATCCATCAATCTGAGTGGCCTGATGCTATGGCCATGGGGCTCTCCTCCTCTGTCCCCCCCCCCCCCCCCCCCCCCCCCCCCCCCCCCCCCCAAAACACACACACACACACACACACATCTATATTCATACATTACGCCATCCATCAATCTGAGTCGCCTGATGCTATGGCCATGGGGCTCTCCTCCTCCGTGCCCCCCCCCCCCCCCCACACACACACACACACACACACCACATATCTATATTCATACATTATGCCATCCATCAATCTGAGTCGCCTGGTGCTATGGCCATGGGGGGGGAACATCCGCAGCGGCACCATAGCTTCAGAACAGAATTGAATTGAGTTGATGTGCCCCTGAGTTGACTGGAATACAATGAAAGCATTCAATTCAATTCTGCCAGTGTCACGCAAACAAATAAATAAATACATGTATATATATTACCACCCATCAGTCTGAGTGGCCTGATGCTATGGCCATGGGGACATTAACAGCAGCGCCATCGCTGGAAAGTTGTGGTGCACCCGAGTTGACTGGAATACCATGTAACAATCAAATTAAATTATGTAAGTGGCACGTCCCAAAAAGTAAAAAAAATCCATACATTATGCCATCCATCAATCTGAGTCACCTGATGCTATGGCCATGGGGATCTCCTCCTCCCTGCCCCCCCCCCCCCCCCCCCCACACACACACACACACATCTATATTCATACATTATGCCATCCATCAATCTGAGTCACCTGATGCTATGGCAATGGGGAACTTCCACAGCGGTACCATCCCTGGAAAGTTGTGGTGCACCTGAGTCGGCTGGAATACCATGTAACAATTCGATTCAATCCTTGTGGAGCCATTGTGCCACACATGTACAACAAATACCATGTAAATATATGAATAAATAAACAAAGAAAGAAAGGAAACAAATAAATAAATAAAAATACCATGTATCTATAACAATTAAATACAAGCCTTGTTGAGGTATTGTGTTAACACGTATGCGATTCCCCCTTCGGTCGCTCTTGGCGTTGCAGGTCGTTGTCAATCGCGATGGTGGCCTGTCCAGTTGAGGTAGAAGACTGATCCCTACCCGCGTACGACGGGTTCCCTTAACACCACGCCCCACCAGGCGTTATCATTACTTTTTTTAACACGCATGCAAGTAATTCATACTTTGTACCATCCATCCATCCATCCATCCATCACCTGATGCTAGGGCCATGGGGAACATCCACAACGGAACCATCGCCGGAAAGTTGAACGGACAGGTGCCGGCTGAAGTACCATGTAACAATTAAATTTCATTATGTCGGTGTCATGCTCCTCACCACCACCACCAGAACTATAATAAACAAAGAAAGAAAGAAAACATTTACTATACCATCCATCCATCCATCCATCACCTGATGCTATGGCCATGGGGAACATCCACAACGGTACCATCGCTGGGGAGTTGAATGGGCAGATGACGGCTCAAGTACCATGCAACCATCCAAGTCAATTACGTCAATATCACGCTCCTCACCACCACCAGCACCACCAGAGCCATAATTAACAAATAAATAAATAAATCCAAACATTATACCATCCATCCATCCATCCATCACCTGATGCAATGGCCATGGGGAACATCCACAGCGGCACCATTGCGGGGAAGTTGAAGGGACAGATTGCCAGCCACAACCTGGAGTGGTGGTGGTGGTGGTGTGGGGGGGGGGGGGGGGGAGGGGGAGGGGGGGGGGGGGGGGGGGGGGGGGGGGGGGGGGATGGCGGTGATGGTAAGCCATAGCGAAGAAGTTGAATGGGACAGGTGCCGGCCACAACCTGAGGTGATGGTGGTGGTGGTGGTGTGTGTGTGGTGGTGGTGGTGGTGGTGGTGTGTGTGGGGGGGGGGGGGGGGGATAAGCTATAGCAAGGAAGTTGAAGGGACAGATGCCGGCCACAATCTGAGGTGGTGGTGGTGGTGGTTGGTGGTGGGGGGGGGGGGGGGGGGGGGGGGGGGGGGGAGGGGGTGGTGGGTGGCGGTGGTAAGCTATAGCAAGGAAGTTGAAGGGACAGATGCCGGCCACAATCTGAGGTGGTGGTGGTGGTGGGGGGGGGGGCGGTGGGGGGGGCGGTGGTAAGCTATAGCAAGGAAGTTGAAGGGACCAGATGCCGGCCACAATCTGAGGTGGTGGTGGTGGTGGTGGAGGTGGGGGGGGGGGGTGGTGGGGGGGGGGGGGGCGGTGGTAAGCTATAGCAAGGAAGTTGAAGGGACAGATGCCGGCCACAATCTGAAGTGGTGATGGTGGGGGTGTGGGTGTGTGTGTGGGGTGTGGGTGTGTGTGTGTGGTGTGTGGGGGGGGGGGGGGTGATGGACGTGGGGGGAGGGGGAGGGGGGGGGGGGGGGGGGGGGGGGGCACACACAATACCAGCATCAATAGTTATCGCAGTAGCAACGGCGAAAGCAACGGCAAAAGTATCAGCAATAGCGGTGGTGTGTGGTGATGGAAGTGTGTGTGTGTGTGTGTGTGTGGTGGTGGTGGTGGTGGTGGCAGCAATAGCGGCAATGTAAAGCGGCGATAGCTCAAGAAAGAAAAAAGAAGAAGAAAAATCAAGAGCAAGATTTCGAGCAAGAGGGAGGGAAGCTAGAGCAAAAAGGGAGGTGGCAAGAGTGGCAGGAACAGCAGCAATAGCAGCAGTACCAGCAATAAGAGCAAGAGCAAGAGGGAGGGAAGCTAAAGTAGCATCAATATTTATAGCAACAGCAGCAGCAAAAGTAGCAGCAATAGCGGCAATAGCTGCAACAAGAGGAAGAGCAAGAGGGAGGGAAGCTAGAGTAGCATCAATATTTATAGCAACAGCAGCAGCAAAAGCAGCAGCAATAGCGGCAATAGCTGCAACAAGAGCAAGAGCAAGAGGGAGGGAAGCTAGAGTAGCATCAATATTTATAGCAACAGCAGCAGCAATAGCAGCAGTATGAAAGCGGCAATAGCTGCAACAAGAGCAAGAGCATGAGGGAGGGAAGCTAGAGTAGCATCAATATTTATAGCACCAGCAGCAGCAAAAGCAGCAGCACCAGCAGCAACATTAAGCGGCAATAGCTGCAACAAGAGCAAGAGCAAGAGGGGGGGAAGCTAGAGTAGCATCAATATTTATAGCAACAGCAGCAGCAAAAGCAGCAGCAATAGCGGCAATAGCTGCAACAAGAGCAAGAGCAAGAGGGAGGGAAGCTAGAGTAGCATCAATATTTATAGCAACAGCAGCAGCAAAAGCAGCAGCGATAGCGACAATAGCTGCAACAAGAGCAAGAGCAAGAGGGAGGGAAGCTAGAGTAGCATCAATATTTACAGCAATAGCAATAGCAGCAGCAAAAGCAGCAGCAATAGCAGCAATACGAAAGCGGCAATAGCTGCAACAAGAGCAAGAGCAAGAGGGAGGGAAGCTAGAGTAAGAGGGGGGGTAGCATGTGTAGCAGAAATATCAGCAACAGCACCAGTAGCGGCATACAAGCGGTAATAGCTGCAACAATATCAAGAGCAAGAGGGAAGCTGAAGTAAGGGGGAAGGTAGCAAGAGTACCAATAAAAGCAGCAATAGCAGCAGTAGCAGCAGCAACATAAGAGCAGCAATAGCTGCATCAAGATCAATAGTAAGAGGGGGGGTAGAAAGAAAGGCAGGAATAGCAGCAACAGCAGCAGCCACAGCAGCAACATAAAGCGGCAATAGCTGCAACAAGATCAAGAGCAGGAGGGAAGCTGAAGTAAGGGGGAAGGTAGCAAGAGTACCAATAATAGCAGCAATAGCAGCAGTAGCAGCAGCAACATAAGAGCAGCAATAGCTGCATCAAGATCAATAGTAAGAGGGGGGGTAGAAAGAAAGGCAGGAATAGCAGCAACAGCAGCAGCCACAGCAGCAACATAAAGCGGCAATAGCTGCAACAAGATCGAGAGCAGGAGGGAAGCTGAAGTAAGGGGGAAGGTAGCAAGAGTACCAATAATAGCAGCAATAGCAGCAGTAGCAGCAGCAACATAAGAGCAGCAATAGCTGCATCAAGATCAATAGTAAGAGAGAGGGTAGAAAGAAAGGCAGGAATAGCAGCAACAGCAGCAGCCACAGCAGCAACATAAAGCGGCAATAGCTGCAACAAGATCAAGAGCAGGAGGGAAGCTGAAGTAAGGGGGAAGGTAGCAAGAGTACCAATAATAGCAGCAATAGCAGCAGTAGCAGCAGCAACATAAGAGCAGCAATAGCTGCATCAAGATCAATAGTAAGAGAGAGGGTAGAAAGAAAGGCAGGAATAGCAGCAACAGCAGCAGCCACAGCAGCAACATAAAAGCGGCGATAGCTGCAACAAGATCAAGAGCAGGAGGGAAGCTCAAGTAAGGGGGAAGGTAGCAAGAGTACCAATAATAGCAGCAATAGCAGCAGTAGCAGCAGCAACATAAGAGCAGCAATAGCTGCATCAAGATCAATAGTAAGAGGGAGGGTAGAAAGAAAGGCAGGAATAGCAGCAACAGCAGCAGCCACAGCAGCAACATAAAGCGGCAATAGCTGCAACAAGATCAAGAGCACAAGGGAAGCTAAAGTAAGGGGGAAGGTAGAAAGAGTAGCAGGAATAGCAGCACCAGCACCAGCAGCAACATCAAGCGGCAATAGCTGCAACAAGATCAAGAGCAAGAGGGAGGGAAGCTAGAGTAAGAGGGAGGGTAGAAAGAGAAGCAGGAATATCAGCAGCAACAGCAGCACTAGCAGCAGCAACAGCAATAGCAACAGCAGCAGTAGCACTAGCAGCAGCAATAGCAACAGCAGCAGAAGCACTAGCAGCAGCAACAGCAACAGCACTACCAGCAGCAGTAGCAATAGTAGTATGAAGATGCACTCACCCCCAAGGGCTGTCAGATAGAATAGCAAGAATAGCAGCAACAGCAACAGCAGCAGCAGCAGCAAGAGCATCAAAAGCACTACCAGCAGTATCAGCAGCAGTAGCAATAGTAGTATGAAGATGCACTCACCCCAAGGGCTGTCGGAGGGAATAGCAAGAATAGCAGCAACAGCAACAGCAGCAGCAGCAAGAGCATCAAAAGCACTACCAGCAGTATCAGCAGCAGTAGCAATAGTAGCATGAAGATGCACTCACCCCCAAGGGCTGTCGGAGGGAATAGCAAGAATAGCAGCAACAGCAACAGCAGCAGCAAGAGCATCAAAAGCACTACCAGCAGTATCAGCAGCAGTAGCGATAGTAGTATGAAGATGCACTCACCCCAAGGGCTGTCGGAGGGAATAGCAAGAATAGCAGCAACAGCAACAGCAGCAGCAGCAGCAGCAAGAGCATCAAAAGCACTACCAGCAGTATCAGCAGCAGTAGCAATAGTAGTATGAAGATGCACTCACCCCCAAGGGCGGCCGGGTAGACTAACAAGAATAGCAGCAACAGCAACAGCAGCAGCAGCAAGAGCATCAAAAGCACTACCAGCAGTATCAGCAGCAGTAGCAATAGTAGCATGAAGATGCACTCACCCCCAAGGGCGGCCGGGTAGACTAACAAGAATAGCAGCAACAGCAAGAGCAGCAGCAATAGCAGTATCAGCACCAGTAACAGCACCAGTAACACCAGTAGCGTGAAGATGCACTCACCCCCAAGGGCTGTCAGAAAGTAGTAGCAGTAACAGCAGCAGTAGCAATAGCAGCAGCAATAGCAGCAGCAATAGCCACCGCAGCAGCACTAGCACTTGTAGCACTACTATCACTAGCAGCATTAGCAATAGCAGTATCAGCCGCAGTAGCACTAGCAGCATAAAGATGCACTCGACTCCAAGGGCTGTTGGATGGAGTAGCCAGAATAGCAGCAACAGCAATAGCAATAGCAGCAGGAGTAGCAGCAGCAGCAGCAGCAGCAGCAATAGCAATAGCAGCAGCAGTAGCACTAGTATCATGAAGGTGCACTCACCCCCAAGGGCTGTTGGATAGGGTAGCAAGAATAGCAGCAACAGCAATAGTATCCGAAATAGTAGCAGCAACAGCAATAGCAACCGCAGCAGCACTAGCACTTGTAGCACTAGTATCACTAGCAGCATTAGCAATAGCAATATCAGCCGCAGAAGCACTAGCAGCATAAAGATGCACTCAACCCCAAGGGCTGCCTGATAGGGGAGCAGCAGCAACTGCAGCAGCAGCAGCAGCAGCAGTAGCACTAGCAGCAGCAGCAGCAGTAGCACTAGCAGCAGCAGCAGCAGCAGCAACAGCAATAGCATCGCAGCAGCACTAGCACTTGTAGCACTACTATCACTAGCAACATTAGCAAGAGCAGTATCAGCCGCAGTAGCACTAGCAGCATAAAGATGCACTCACCCCAAAGGGCTGCCTGATTGAGTCAGAAGAATAGCAGCAACAGCAATGGCAGCAGGAATATCAGCAGCAGCAGCAATAGCAGTAGCAGTAGCACTAGTAGCATGGAGATGCACTCACCCCAAAGGCTGAGGGATAGAGTAGCAAGAATAGCAGCAACAGCAATAGCCACCGCAGCAGCACTAGCACTTGTAGCACTACTATCACTAGCAGCATTAGCAAGAGCAGTATCAGCAGCAGTTTCACTAGCAGCGTGAAGATGGACTCACCCCCAAGGGCTGCCTGATTGAGTAGCAAGAATAGCAGCGACAGCATTGGCACTAGGAGCAGCAGCAGCAGCAGCGATAGTAGTATCAGCAGCAGTAGCACTAGTAGCGTGAAGATGGACTCACCCCAAAGGGCTGCCTGATAGGGTAGCAGCAGCAACTGCAGCAGTAGCACTAGCAGCAGCAACAGCAATAACAACCGCTGCAGCACTAGCACTTGTAGCACTACCATCACTAGCAGCATTAGCGATAGTAGTATCAGCAGCAGTAGCACTAGTGGCGTGAAGATAGACTCACCCCCAAGGGCTGCCTGATAGGGTAGCAGCAGCAACTGCAGCAGTAGCAGCAGCAACAGCAATAACAACCGCTGCAGCACTACCACTTGTAGCACTAGTAGCACTAGCAGCATTAGCAATAGCAGTATCAGCAGCAGTAGCACTAGCAGCGTGAAGATGGTCTCACCCCCAAGGGCTGCCTGATTGAGTAGCAAGAATAGCAGCAACAGCATTGGCACTAGGAGCAGCAGCAGCAGCGGCAGCAGCAGCGATAGCAGTATCAGCAGCAGTAGCACTAGCAGCGTGAAGATGGACTCACCCCCAAGGGCTGCCTGATTGAGTAGCAGTCGATGCCAGACGCGACGTTCTCCAAATGTTCTCCCATCATCATATGCCCAATGCCTGCAGCCACCTCAACACACTCTACACAGGAATTCAAGGTAGTAGATATGTGAGTGAGTGAATTAAATTAAGTCACTCTTACAGACTCTCATATTAATTATCTCTCCCCCCTCTCCACACACACACACCCTGCCTAACACCCACAAGCCCCCAATGCCAGCAGCCACCTCAACAACCTCTACACAGGAATTCAAGGTAGCAGATATGTGAGATACAATTAGCACCCACACCCACCCACCCATAAACCCAAATGACAGCAGTCACCACCACACCACCACCACCACAACACCGCACCAACACCAGGACACCACCACCACAACAACACCGCACCAACACCAGGACACCATCATACCACCGCCACCAACACCACCACAACACCGCCCAAACACCACCACCACAACACCAACCCAACACCTCCACCACCACCACAACACCGCACCAACAGCACCACACCGCCACCACCACCACCGCCCCAACACCATCAACAGCACCACAACACCGCCCCACCACCATACCACTCACCAAGGCATCACACTTTGCATCCGTGCCCCACCACCCAACACCATCACCTCCCTCCCCAACACCAACACCTCCCTCCCCGACACCACCCTCCCCAACACCACCCTCCCCAACACCAACCCAACCTACCAAAGCCACGAAAAACATCACCCTTAGCATCAGCAGTCGTTTTGCCCTGCTCTGTTGTAATGCTGAGTCCACCAACACACCACTCACCACCACCTCCCTCCACCAACACCAACACCCAACACATCCCCCACCCCCCCACACACACACCACGGTAGTTGGTGCTTTGGAAGAAGTTTCCTTTCACATCAGTTATCGTCTTGCCCTGCTCTGCTCTGATACTGCCTCCGCCAAAACACCACTCACCACCACCTCCACCACACCACTCATCACCACCACCTCCACCACCACTCACCACCAACACCACCACACCACTTGTCACCACCACACCACTCACCACCGCCACACCACACCACTTGTCACCACCACACCACTCACCACCGCTACACCACTCAACACCACTACCCCAACACCAACACAGCACCAGCATACCACCGCCACCGCCACACCACCGACCTAACACCACCACCACCACAACAACACGACACCACCGCCCCAAACCACTTAAGCCACAGAAGACATCACCCTTAGCATCAGCAATCGTCTTATCCTGCTCTGTTGTGATGCTGAGTCCACCAACACACCACTCACCACCAACACCCTCCACCACCGCCCAAACCCACCTCCGCCCCACACAACCACCACCCTCCACCACACCGCACACCACCACCCCAATCCACCTAAGCCACGGAAGACATCACCCTTAGCATCAGCAATCGTTTTGCCCTGCTCTGTTGTAATGCTGAGCGCCAGCTCATCCTGTCCACACGGCAATGATGAAACCCACGTTAGAGCCTTGTTGGTGTTGATAGTGTTGGTGGTGGTGTTGGTGGTGTTGGTGATAGTAGTGGTGGTAGTGGTGGTGGTGGTGGTGCTGCTGCTGCTGCTGCTTATGCTGTTATTAGTGTTGATATCTACCTAGCCCTGGTAGTAGTGGTAGTGGTGGTGATGGAGTGGTGGTGGTAGTGGTAGTGATGGAGTGGTGGTAGTGATGGAGTGGTGGTAGTGGTGGTGGTGGTGGTGGTGTGGTGGTGGTGGTGATGTGGTGGTGGTGGTGGTGAAGTGGTGGTGGTGGTGGTGGTGGTGATGGAGTGGTGGTGGAGTGGTGGTGGAGTGGTGATGGAGTGGTGGTGGTGGTGGAGTGGTGGTGGTGAAGTAGAGGTGGTGGTGGTGGTGGTAGTGGTGGTGGTGGTGGAGTGGTGGAGTGGTGGTGGTGGAGTGGTGGTGGAGTGGTGGTGGAGTGGTGGTGGTGGTGGTGGTAGTGGCGAAGTGGTGGTGGTAGTGGCGAAGTGGTGGCGGTGGTGGGGTGGTGGAGTGGTGGTGATGGACTGGATCTAGTGAAGGACTAGTGGGGGTGACAGTGTCGAAATTCAAAACCCACTGTATGCTCCCTAACCAGCTGCTGCAACTTCAACATGGTCCTAGCTCTTGTAGAGACAGGGGTTTCCCTCCATGAAGTGGATGCAGCGTTCACTGCTACTTGCTTGCATACCTCCTTGCTAACTTTCTGCTTACTACTTGCAGGGGGTATAAATTCTATACCCACCATATGCTCCCTAATCAGCTGCTGCAACTTCGACATGGCCCTAGCACAGGGGTGTCCCTCCATGAAGGGAATACAGCCTCGGCAGCGTTCACTGCTACTTGTTTGCATACCCCCTTAATAATTGTTTCCTTGCTACAAGCAGGAGGTCCAAGCTCCATTCCCACCGTATGCTTCCTAATCAGCTGCTGCAACCTTAACATGGTCCTAGATCTAGTTGAGACAGGGGTGTCCCTCCATGAAGCCTTCTTGCCTGCTAGTAGCCTGCTACTTGCTCGCATGCTTGCTATTTATCTGCTGCATGCCTGCTACTTGCTTGCCTGCTGGTACTTTGCTTACACAACCCACCATATGCTCCCTAATCAGCTGCTGCAACTTCAACATGGTCCTAGCCCTAGTAGGCACAGGGGTGTCCCTCCATGAGGGGAATGCAGCCTTGGCAGCTTCCACTGCTGCTCCAAACTCGGCTGATGTGGTAAGGGGGAGGCGAGAAACCACGGCTTGTGTAGCCTGTCCGTAAAGGAGGGGCAGGAAGATGTAGGTATAGAATAGAGTCTGCCAAGTTGATGAAAGTAGACTGGAGTATAAAAAAACATTTAAATTATTGGATAGCGTACACACACAGTTTATCAAGGTTTAGAAAATTGAAATTGTTACATCCGTGTAATACAATTACTCACAGGACGTGATGTTAAGGAAGGTATAGAAAATAGTATTACACACATCTAGAAATAGACTAGAGTATAAAACACATATAAATTGAAGAATAGAGTATACAAAGTGTATGAAGTATAGAAAATAGTATAAAAGGTTTATAAAAGTAGACTGGAGTATAAAAAGCATATACAAGTATAGTTGAGTATGAAAAGTGCGTACAAGTAAAGTAGACAATAAAAAGCATATACAAGTATAGTTGAGTATGAAAAGTGCGTACAAGTAAAGTAGATAATAAAAAGGATGTACAAGTATAGTTGAGTATGAAAAGTGCGTACAAGTAAAGTAGATAATAAAAAGCATATACAAGTATAGTTGAGTATGAAAAGTGCGTACAAGTAAAGTAGATAATAAAAAGGATATACAAGTATAGTTGAGTATGAAAAGTGCGTACAAGTAAAGTAGATAATAAAAAGCATGGATACGTACATACAATGGTAGATTAGAACAGAGTATAAAAATCATGTAAAAGTATATTTGTGTATGAAAATTATACACAAGTAGAGTCAAGAATAAAAGGAACAGAAGTAGGGTGGAGTATAAAGAGTTTGTGAAAGTAGAGCCGAGAATAAAAAGTAAACAGAAGCAGGGTAGAGTACAAAGAGTGTGTGAAAGTAGAGTCGAGAATAAAAAGTATACAAGAGTTGGGCCGAGTATAAAAAGTATGCAAAAGGAGAGTCAAGAATAAAAGGCATGAAAAGTTAGGGTAGAGTATACAAATAATATAAAAAAACAGAATGAAGTTGGAACACATTTAGAGCTTCATATTTTATTAACGAGAAATAGTTCCACTGCTTGAATAATTCAACTACTCCACCACCACCACCACAACCACAACACCGCCCCAACACCACCTCCCCAACACCACCACCGCCACCACAACCACAACCACCACAACAGTACAACACCGCCCCAACACTACCACCCAACACCGCCCCAACACCACCACCACCACAACACCGCCCCAACACCTCCACCACAACACCACCACCACAACACCGCCCCAACACCACCACACCGCTCCAACACCACCACCACAACACCGCCCTACCACCACCACTACCACCACCACAACACAACACCGCCCCAACACCACCGCTACCACCACACCACCACCACACCGCCCAAGCACCACCACAACCACCATAACACCACCACAACACCGCCCCAACAGCAACCCCCAACACCAACACATCCACCACTACCACTACCACTACCACTACCAGGATAACACCGTCCACCAACGTCTACCTACCAGGTTAATTAACAACGTCCACGTACCGGGTTAACAACGTCCAACAGTGTCCACCTACCGGGTTAACAACGTCCACCCACTCCTTGGTCTCCGACTCCTGGAACTGGCCATTGATCAGGAGCTTGACGGTTGGGGGCTGACGAGGGGAGGACGTGGACGGGCAATCGTTAGTTCGGAAACCGAGTTGACAAGGACAAGGGAGCGAAACTTCATCCCCCAAGGATGGGCAGCCTAGGACGCGCTTCAGGAATACAATCTCCAGGTCTAACGAGACTCTTAATTCAGCTTATGCAGGTCTATATGTTATGCTTTAGATTGAAAGATGCTTCGGAGCGGAGTAGGTGCCACGGACTTGAGCATGAGTGCGAAGGAGATGCTGGACATTCCAGTCGCTAAAGCATGCAGGAAATTCAGGGCGAGGAATGGGGCGAGGAATGCTGCTCGACTTTTCGGCTATTCGGTCAAACGCTACTGGTCAGATCTACACAGTTGGGTGTGTTCAATGGGCTGACTCCCCCTCCACGCCATGCACCAAGCCTGCCTATTACCCCACGAAGGAGCAACACTATACCTAGATTCGCGCGCACTCGCAGTACCTTTTTCGTACGTATTGCTACTGAATTCATTCGAGATCGTCGCATCCGCGTCCATGGTATGTGCGATATTGAGGAGGGGACGAGTGCGTTTAAAAAAAACTCAGACTGGACTACAAAGATCGGGCCGTTCGCTTGCGCTAGATGTTACCACCATTAAGAGGTACATGGGCTGGCAAGTCCTGGTATTCGCTGTGCTGGATGCATGGGGGGGGGGGGGGGGGGGGGGGGGGGGGGGGGGGGGGTACTGACTTGATCCGAGGAGAAAGCCCTGTAGCTCCTGGCGAGCCTGGAGGGGGTGAGGTTGAAGAATTTGACTGCGAGTTTGGCGCGTCTCATGGTGAGGAGCAGCAGATGGACAGATCGGTGGGGGGCTGGACTGAGTTTTATCTTTCGGGATGTGTGTCACGGATTTGGGGGAAACCTAGTTGACGGGAGCAGGGTTGGGCTAAGACCCCCCGTTGGGGGGGGGGGGGATGGGGGGGGAGGGAGAGAGAGAGAGCAGAGAGAGCAGAGACCATCCATCAACTACAAGAAGACAAAGGCTATGCACTTTCACCCTCTGTCTAGCTCCCCCTCTCACCCCACTCCCACTCCCATTGCACAGCATTGATTTTGTTGCCTCATTCATGTACCTAGGTAATCTGTTCACACCAGATGGGAACCTACAAGAGGAGGTCAAACGCAGGATCGCTAGGACAAGAGAGGCTTGCGCTTCTCTGGTTAGGCTATGGAAAAATCACAGCATCAGGAAAATCAAGAATCTGGTGTTCAAAGCTATCATACCATCCACCCTCTTGTACGGGAGCGAGACATGGGCTCTCTCAGAACCCGTGATTCAACGACTCGACGTGGCACTCCATGAGTGCCTACGCATGTCATGAACATCAGCAAACATACAGAGTTAGGAATGAGGACATTAGACAAAGATACAACCACAGGAATATTCCCAGCATCATTAGAGAAAATAGACTGAGTTTCCTAGGACACATAGCCAGGCGACCTGACTCTCGCATCATTACATTACATGTTAAAGTCTACTTGACACCGCGAGGGTGTATGAGACTCTGTGCTTTAAACAAAAAGAAAAAGCACCCACAAAGCAAAAAAACCCCATTACATCAGGGGTGTGTCGAGGACAAACAAACCAAACTCCCAACCACCGTTTTGGTGGCGTAGGTATTAAACCCCTTAGAGCCGGACCCAGATCTCAACCACTTACAGTGGCGGAGGTAAGAAGCTAACAAATGAGAAGTCACAAGAAGAAGAAAAAAAGGGATGATAAATTACGGTGCCACTAAGCAGTCCAGGGCTTCCTGTCTTGCTCTTCTACAAGTAGAAAGATAGTCGGCTAGGTTGCTCCAAAAAGACTTAGTGCCATTTCCATTCATAAAGGTTCTGAATGTGGAATCGCAGAATTCCACATTCCATACGGTTAAGTTGGTATCCTCATGGACATTACATTACATTACATTACATGTTAAAGTCTACTTGACACCGCGAGGGTGTATGAGACTCTGTGCTTTAAACAAAAAGAAAAAGCACCCACAAAGCAAAAAACCCCATTACATCAGGGGTGTGTCGAGGACAAACAAACCAAACTCCCAACCACCGTTTTGGTGGCGTAGGTATTAAACCCCTTAGAGCAGGACCCAGATCTCAACCACTTACAGTGGCGGAGGTAAGAAGCTAACAAATGAGAAGTCTCAAGAAGAAAAAAAAGGGATAATAAATTACGGTGCCACTAAGCAGTCCAGGGCTTCCTGTCTTGCTCTTCTACAAGTAGAAAGATAGTCGGCTAGGTTGCTCCAAAAAGACTTAGTGCCATTTCCATTCATAAAGGTTCTGAATGTGGAATCGCCGTGGACATGAATGTGGAATCGCCGTGGACATGAATGTGGAATCGCCGTGGACATGAATGTGGAATCGCCGTGGACATGCCTATAAATATCTGTAAACAGCTTCTGGTAGCGGAGGCGAATATCATTATAAAAAGGGCACTCAAACATATGCATTTCATCCTCAGGTTTTTGGAACCCACACATTTGACAGTGTCTCATTGAGCGAGGGATGTGTGCTCTATCCACCACCCTCATTCTTTCTGTGTTCAGCCAATGGGAACCCATTCTAAACTGTGCTATAGAACGAATCTGATCCTGCTTATGTAAGGCGGATGTAAAGGGAATCAAGCCATTCTCATCATTGCTGTTGGCTGCGAACCATTTTTGGTATCGGAGGCGTTTAAAGCCAACCCTTCTCTCATCAGGGATGTCTCTAACTGCATTGGTGTCACTTGGGTACTTAAACCTCCATGACTCAAAAACTTCAGACATAATACCTTCGACATCGACAGCCTCCAAAATGTTGATGTTTTTACTGGATCCTAGCTTGTGGAGAGCACAACGCAAGTCATGAACCCAGCCAGTGTTGGAGTCAAAAGATTCCTCAAGAGCCATTCTAATGAGATCCTCAGGTTCTTTATGTATGGTCTTGTTCCAGAAGCGCAAAGCTTGTTTAAGCCAAGCAAAACACAACGGGGTTCTACCTAGCTCTTCCATGATAATATTAGATGTAGTAGATTGGCAAACACCCAACATTTGTTTAAGTATACCTCTATGCCATTTCTCACAAGCATGGTCATTTGAGATAAGTGTGTTGTTCAGAATAGAAGGAGCCCACACCTCACAGCCAAAATTCAGGATAGGTTGTACAAGAGAATCAAACAGGTGGGTGAGAATATCAATATTGTATATCTCCATAGTATGGCATCGCCTACGGAGCATGTGGTGTGCCTTTTGGGCCTTAGTGAGCATCCTAGCATCATGAGGCAAATGCTCTTTATTTGCCACTCACACACCCCTTGCTGAGGATCAACCGAGGCAAGGAGGACAGACCATCATTCACACCCTTAGGGATGCTCTCGAAGCCACCAACATGTATAAAGACTGGTACCTACAGGCCCAAGACAGGACAAGATGGAGGGAGGACATCAAAGACGCCTTAAACATAGATACATTCACACATAGAATGACAATTATAGCAACTAGTATCTTCTAGCTTAGGTTGCCTAAAGGTTTTTTTTAAGCTTAGATATTTAGCTTATTTTATGGGCCAGAACTGTGCCTTCAAATTTGGTTTCAATCTTTTGAGATGGAATGAGTTTTTGGCAGAGCCCCCTCCTCAAGGGGGCGGGAGCCCCCAGGGTTACCCATGAGTCCGTCCGACCAACTGACCGTCTGACCGTGATGAAGCCTGACACGTCACCCAACAGTCTCGTTACAAATTCGCTTCCGTTGCCACCTGTTGCTCCGTCGCGATCACTCTCCGCCAATTTGTAGCGTCGCATGCGACGCTGCATAGAACTTGTTGTGTTACGGAGGTAACCTTCTTAGACCGCACAGGTACTTTTCAGTATGAGTGAGCATGTGATGATCTGTTACATTACATTACATTACATGTTAAAGTCTAGGTACTTCAAATGGCCAAATTGGCCAGCGCTTTAGAGCACTTGAAAACAAAAAACTGCGCTTTGTAGTGCAAAAAGCGCAAAATTTGCTTGCAGCGCCCACAATGGGTTGCAAAAAACTGCGCTTAAAGCGCAGAGGGGGTCAAAAAGTCAGCGCTCAAAAGCGCGCGCTTTGAATTACCCTGATTGACACCGCGAGGGTTTATGAGACTCTGTGCTTTAAACAAAATGAAAAAGCACCCAGTTGTATGCATGGTCCATCATATTCAAAGAAGCACTGGAAAGGCAGAAGTAAACCAGCAGGTGACTCTTTCCATTGTGCTAGTTAAGTATCATGGGTGTTTGGGGCATGCCACAAGTCTCCTCTCTAGTGCTAGTGCAGACTATGGTTGATAATGTAGAATAATCTCCCCAAAAAACACTTCGAAACACGGCTGGGCAAGTCCCTTTAGCATATTTGGCCTACCCCTGGACTGTGACAACATACATTTGAAATGGAGTCGAAGAAATGAGTTGATAATAGATGTTAGCCGAGCGCAGCCCAAAATAGACAGTGGCACCAACATGCTATATGTATCTATGTGCGTGGGGTGTAGTTATATTGGCCTAATCGAGTGGTAATTGGTTTGTATTTGCAGCCCTTGGAGTTATGCTCGATGTGTTGTATTATTATCTTTTGGTGGTTGTGGGTGTGGGGTGTGGGGAGGTGCATTCTTGGCTGAGGGGATAACAGCCACCTGGCGCTCATGCTCCAAGTGAGCAGGGGCTATGTGCATGTTTTGCTTTACATTTTAACGCATCAAATATGTACATGTAGTCAGGATTTCATTTAGTACAGAACCATGTACATACAGAAGTACAGAGCCATGTACATACAGAAGTACAGAACCATGTAATTCTAGTACCTAAACCTGAAGGCGTGCAGAAGTAGAGCCATGTAACCATGATTTCCATTATACAAATGGTACCCCGTAATATGTCTAAGCTGATCAGTTTTCGTGCGATACCCAGGTAAACCAGGGAGCAAAATGGGAGGGGGGGCAAATGGGCCCTTGGTTGCCACGAAGTGCGACCGCGAGTGAGTGATTTGTGCCCTGGGTTTAGGCACAGCTTTCACCCTCCCTGGAAGCAGTTTTTTGTGGCGGTGTCAAAATACAAATACAACTCGATTCATCATTTCATCAATTTACTATCTACAGCCTTGTCCAAGTCCACATTCCGCACAGCTTCCACACCTCCTGGAAATAGGTCATTGTGGCTACGCCGAAATACGAATCGATTCATCATCTTATCTGTTCACTTTCAGAGTTCACCAATTCAATTGCAATAGCCTTGTGCAAGACCACTCGAGGCAGTGCTTTGACGAATGCAAGCACACCACCAGGAAGTAGCTTGTGGTGACTGTTTCTAAAAAAGTTCAAACGGAGGCAGGGTTTTCATGAACGCAAGCACACCACCAGGAAGAAGCTTGTGGTGGCTGTGTCTACAACGAAAAAGTTCAACTGGAATCAGGGCTTTCACGAACACGAGGACACCACCAGGAAGTAGCTCGTTGTGGCTGTGTCTAAAACAACAGTTCAACTGGGGGCAAGATTTTCACAAATGCAAGCATAACCACCAGGAGGTAGCTTGTGGTGGCTGTGTCTAAAACGACACAGTTCAACTGGAAGCAGGGTTTTCACGAATGCAAGCATACCCACCAGGAAGTAGCTTATGGTGGCTGTGTCTAAAACGAAACAGTTCAACTGGAGGCAGTGCTTTTGTGGATTCAAGCACGCTTCCGGGAAGCAGATTTTTGTGGCTGTGTCAAAATCCTACTGGATTCATCAGTTCATCAATTCATTTGTGATAGCCTTGTCCAAGTCCACCTTCAGCACAGCTTCCACACCTTATAGAAGTGGCTTATTGTGGCTTTGTCAAAATACCACACGAAGTATCATCTTACCTATTCACTATTTGCAATCTTGTCCAAGCCTACCCTGGGCATGGCTTGCAGAGTCAAAATACAGCTCGAGTCATCATCTTGTATATTCACTTTTTTGCAGCCTTGTCCAAGTTAACCTTAATCTTTCACACCTCCTGGAAGTAGCTTATTGTGGCTGTGTCACAATACATCTCGATCCATCATTTCATCGCTTCACTACGTGCAGCCTTTTCCTAGCCTACCCTAGGCACGGCTTCCGCACCTCCTTCCAGGCTGGCAGTAGCTTATTGTGACCGTGCCAAAATACGACTCAATTCATCATCTTATCAATTCACTTATTGTAGCCTCGTTTAAGTCCACCTTCAGCACAGTTTCCACACATCCTCACAGGCCGGAAGTAGCTTATTGGGGCTCTGTCAAAATATAACTAGAGTCATCATCGTATATATTCACTTTTTGCAGCCTTGTCCAAGTTATAACCTTAATCTTTCACACCTCCTGGCCGGAAGTAGCTTATTGTGGCTGTGCCAAAATACAACTCGATCCATCGTCTTATCAATTCACTTTTTGTACCCTTGTCCAAGCCAACCCTAGGAATGGCCTTTACACCCCCTGAAGTAGCTTATTGTGGCGGTGTCAAAATACGACTCGATTCGTCATTTTATATGTTCACTTTTGTACCCTAGTCGTCGTCCACCTTCGGCACAGCTTCCACACACCCCAAAGTACCTTATTGTGACCGTGCCAAAATACGACTCAAAACTGTTCAGATTTCACCACTTTACTTGGGATCGTCTTGTCCAAGACCACTCGAGGCAGGGCTTTCACTAACGCAAGCACACCACCAGGAAGTAGCCTTCCCTGTTTTGCCTCAGCCTCCTACACACATTGCAACAGAGAGGGGTGGGCAGTGTGTGTGTAAGTGTTTGTGTGTGTGTGTGTGAGAGAGAGAGAAAGGGAGAGAGAGAGAGAGAGAGAGAGAGAGAGAGAGAGAGAGAGAGAGAGAGAGAGAGAGAAAGAGTGTGTGAGTGAGGGAGTGTGATCTTCAGCCTCCTACACGCATTGCAACAGAGAGCGGTGCACAGTTTGTGAGTGTTTGTGTTTGTGAGTGCTTATCTGTGTGTGTGAGAGTGAGAGAGGGAGAGAGAGAGAGATAGAGAGAGTGTGAGAGTGTGTGTGTGTGTGTGTGAGAGAGAGAGAGAGAGAGAGAGAGAGAGAGAGAGAGAGAGAGAGAGAGAGAGAGAGAGAGAGAGAGAGAGAGAGAGAGAGAGAGAGAGAGAGAGAGAAAGAGAGAGATCTTCAACCTCTTACACACATGGTGCAATACAGAGTGTGAGTGTGATCTTATTCTACACCAACATCAACAACAACCCATCACTACCACCAGCACCACGTCAGTTGCCCCAGCACCACCCTGGTTTGCCCCAGCACTCACCATTATTTCAGTCACAAGGGTGGTGTTGGCGGATTCCATGTTATAAATACAAGGTCTCCTTGTGAGTTCCCCCCCCCCCCCCCCCCCCCCCCCCCCCCCCCCCCCCCCCCCCCCACCACAATCCCCACCTCCCCCAACCCCACCACCACCAAACACCCCACACTCACAAGCCGCCCTTCCATGAGAGTACTAGCTTTCAGCTCACCTTGATTTCAGTCACAAGGGTGTTGTTGGCCGAGTTCATTTCTAAACATTGTTTGTGAATCTTGTCAATCTCTGCCGCCAACTTGTCTTTGTGAGCTTTCATGGCCTTCAGCTTCACCTTCATCGTCTCCAGCTGCAGCTTCTGTTTCAACTTGGACCTAGCAGCACTTTGCCTGTAACAGGGAGGGAGGTGGTGGTGAGTTAGGTGGTGGTTGTAGTAGTAGAGTGGTGGTGGTGGAGTGGTGGTGGTTGTAGTGGTGGTGGTGGTGATGATGCTTCTGTTACAACTTGGACCTAGCAGCACTTTGCCTGTAACAGGGAGGGAGGTGGTGGTGAGTCAGGTGGTGGTGGTAGTAGAGTGGTGGTGGTGGAGTGGTGGTGGTTGTAGTGGTGGTCATCGTTTCCAGCTGCAGCTTCTGTTTCAACTTGCGTTAGGTGGTGGTGGTGGTGGTGGTGATGGTGGTGGTGGTGTAGTAGTGGTAGTGGTGGTGGAGTGGTGGTGGTGGGGGTGGAGTGGTGGTGGTGGAGTGGTGGTGGTAGTGTTGGTGAGTTAGGTGGTGGTGGTGGTGATAATGCTTCTGTTTCAACTTGGACCTAGCAGCACTTTGCCTGTTACAGGGAGGGAGGTGGTGGTGAATTAGGTGGTGGTGGTGGTGGTGATGATGCTTCTTGTGGTTGTGGTGGAGTGGTGGTGGCTGTAGTGGTGGTCATCGTCTCCAGCTGCAGCTTCTTTTTCAACTTGGACCTAGCAGCACGTTACCTGTAACAGGGAGGGAGGTGGTGGTGAGTTAGGTGGTGGTGGTGGTGATGATGCTCCTGGTGGTGGTAGTGGAGTGGTGGTGGTTGAGTGGTGGTTGAGTGGTGGTCATCGTCTCCAGCTGCAGCTTCTGTTTTAACTTGGACCTAGCAGCACGTTGCCTGTAACAGGGAGGGAGGTGGTGGTGGAGTGGTGGTGGTGGTGGTAGTAGTGGTGGAGAGTTAGGTGGTGGTGGTGATGATGATGCTTCTGGTGGTGGTGGGTCAGCTGCTTCTGAGCCCCCCCCCCCCCCCCCCCCACCCCACCCCACCCTCTGCCTTTCTAACTGTGAAATGTTATCCCCAGCACCACCCTGATTTGACCCCAAACGACATTCTGCAACTGCAACCTAGTCCCACCACCCACCTATTCGCCAGGATTCGCCTGGCTTCCTTTGGGTCAATGTTGGGGTCGGTCACATTCAAGTCAGCTGCATGTTCGCATCCCCCTCTGCCTTCCTAACTGTGAGCAGTTTGCCCCAGCACCACCCTGATTTGACCCCACAACCACATTCTGCAACAGCAGCCTAGTCCCACCACCCACCTGTACGCCAGGATTTGCCTAGCTTTCTTTGGGTCAATGTTGGGGTTAGACACACGCAAGTCAGCTGCATGCATCCCCCTCTGCCTTCCTAACTGTGAGCAGTTTGCCCCAGCACCACCCTGATTTGACCCCACAACCACATTCTGCAACAGCAGCCTAGTGCCACCACCCACCAGTACGCCAGGATTTGCCTAGCTTTATTTGGGTCAATGTTGGGGTTAGACACACGCAAGTCAGCTGCATGCATCCCCCTCTGCCTTCCTAACTGTGAGCAGTTTGCCCCAGCACCACCCTGATTTGACCCCACAACCACATTCTTCAACTGCAACCTAGTCCCAGCACCCACCTGTTTGCCAGGATTCGCCTGGCTTCCTTTGGGTCAATTTTGGGGTCGGACACACGCAAGTCAGCTGCATGTTAGCGTCCCCCTCTGCATTCCTAACTGTGAACTGTTATCCCAGCAGCACCCTGATTTGACCCCACAACCACATTCTGCAACAGCAGCCTAGTCCCACCACCCACCTGTTAGCCAGGATTCGCCTGGCTTTCTTTGGGTCAATTTTGGGGTTCACTGCGCTGGGGTCAGGTGCACGTGATCGCCCCCCTCGGCCTTTTTTATTCACTCTCTGCATCAGCATCGGCAGTAGCTTGGGGTCAAGGAGCCCTTGAATCTCCAGGCCCAAAGAGTTTGCAGACATATCCAAGGAGTTAACTGGGTCGTTGTCACTAAGCTCTGCTGGTGAGGGTTGGGGTAGGCTTTAGAGTTGGTGTTGGTGTTGGGCGTACGGGTATCGGAATGGGTATAAGTTTGGGGCTGGATTCGATGTTATAGTGTTGGTTGTAGTGTACTAGGCTCCAAGTCCACAGGATCTGTAGACATGTCAAAGGAGTTCACTGGGTCGTTGCCACTAAGCTCTGCGGGTGAGGGTTGGGGTAGGCTTTAGAGTTGGTGTTGGTGTTGGGGTATGGGTATCGGAATGGGTATAAGTTTGGGGCTGGATTCGATGTTGTAGTGTTGGTTGTCGTGTTGTTCTCGGAGCTGCATGTCCACTGGGTTTGTGGACATATAACATATTCGAGGAGTTCACTTGGTGGGCAACACTTAACTCTGCGTCGCTACGATTAGGGTTGGCTTTAGAGTTGGTGTTGGTGTTGGGGGCATGGGTATCGGTATGGGTATAAGTTAGGGGCTGGATTTATATTGTAGTGTTGGTTTTTGTGGTGTTCTTGGAGCTGCATGTCCACTAGGTTTGTGGACATATAACTAGGGAAAGGCTACGTTATATAATATTAGTAAGGATATTAGTGAATAAATAATATTATATCATATTGTATAATATTATATAATATTAGTCGGACAAGCCGTCTCACCAGAAATTCGAATTTATTTGAAAAACTAATATTATTGTGGCAATAATATTATTAATTAATATTAGTTTTCCAAACACTAATATTAGTTGCGGTTCCCTAGACATATAACATATTCGAGGAGTTCACCTGGTGAGCGGCACTTAACTCTGCGGTGTTAGTTTTGGGGTTGGCTTTAGAGATGGTATTGGGGTCGAATTCAAATTCAAATTCAAGTTCAAATTCTTG
This sequence comes from Chlamydomonas sp. ICE-L, assembly GCA_013435795.1. NCBI lineage: Eukaryota > Viridiplantae > Chlorophyta > Chlorophyceae > Chlamydomonadales > Chlamydomonadaceae > Chlamydomonas > Chlamydomonas sp. ICE-L. The sequence goes on along the minus strand of JACBWV010000610.1, from coordinate 95,893,424 downwards.
CTCACCTGATAGCAACGGTAAGGAGGCCGTACAGCAGTTGGCTGAAAAACCACGTAACAATTCAAATTCAAATTCAAATTCTTGCTCACCTGATGGCAACGGTAAGGAGGCCGTCCAGAAGTTGTCTGAAAGACCACGTAACAATTCAAATTCAAATTCTTGCTCACCTGATGGCAACGGTAAGGAGGCCGTCCTCTCATCTGACATATGCGAGGCTGAGCCCGCAGGGCTTCGACACAGCCCCACCCCTGATTTTTTGCTTGGCTTGGCCTGACACAGCTTTAACCCTGATTTTTTTCTTGGCTTGGCCTGACCCAGCTTTCCCCCTGATTTTGGGCTTGGCTTGGCCTGTTGCTCAGCACTCTCCACAGATGTCCTCGGTTTTGATGTCCCCCCCCTACCTCCCGGGCCTGCCTCTTGTAAAGACTCCAGGCTGTCGCTGCCGAGGCACTGCATGGCTGTCACCCGGGGGGCAGCCAGGGGGTGCAGGCCCCCCACTTGAGAGGGCCACGGGCCAGCCGGCCCACGCATCCCCCACGTCTGGGGAGGGGAGCCGTGAAGATGAGGGAGGCAGGCCACCGGAATCATGGGGGGGCCACGCCAATCGGCCTTGCTCATGGCTGTAGCCTCAGAGGAAATGGAGCGGCCTGTGTCGTTCCCCCCCACAGGAGGAGCCCTCAGGTAGGCTGCTGAGGGGTGGGGGTGGAAGTTGTGCCCTGCACCGTTCCCCCCAGCAGGAAGAGCCCTTGGATAGGCTGCTGAGGGGTGGGGGTGGAAGGTGGCAAAATCCGCGCTTTGGTGCATGGGCAGTCGGAAGCTAGGGGGAGGGGGACCACAAGACGGTGAGAGTGGCGTGGGGTCTGTGGCGTGTGCCTCGTCCATCTGTCGCCGTTTCTTTGCAACAAGCGATTTTAAGATGTTCTCTATCTCGTTCTCGTCTAGGCCGCCTGCCCCCTCTTCTACTGGAGCAGGCCACAGGTCCTCTTGCTCATCTCTGTTGCGCCGGTATTGTGCATGCTGCAACACACACGAAAATCGATGTTAAGTTGTGTTGTTTTGTTCAATCATTTTGCATTACGCCGCACAGAGCAGGACACAAGTCCTCTCGCTCCCCTCTCGATGCATGCTGCGACACACAAGGAGACCAATGATAAGTTGTTGTTTTGTTCAATCATTTTGCATTGCATCGCACGGAATAGGCCACATGTCCTCTCGCTCCTTGCTTGGTGTATGCTGCGACACACAAGGAGACTAATGGTAGGTTGTTGAGATCAATCACTTTGCATCGTATCGCACGGAGCAGGCCACAGCGCCTTTTGCTCCTTGCTTGGTGTATGCTGCGACACACAAGGAGACCAATGGTAGGTTGTTGAGCTCAATCACTTTGCATTGTATCGCACGGAGCAGGCCACAGCGCCTTTTGCTCCCCTCTCGATGCATGCTGGGACACACAAGAAAAACAAATGTAAGTTGTTGTTTTGTTCTATCATTTTGCATTGCATCGCACGGAATAGGCCATATGTCCTCTTGCTCCCCTCTTGATGCATGCTGCGACACACAAGGAAACCAATGGTAAGTTGTTGTTTCGTTCAATCATTTTGCATTGCATCGCACGGAATAGGCCACATGTCCTCTTGCTCCTTGCTTGGTGTATGCTGCGACACACAAGGAGACCAATGGTAGGTTGCTTTGCTCAATCATTCACATCACGCCTCGTAATAAGGCGTGCAATTCATGTATTGATGTATTGTTCAAACATGAACCTCACGCCTCGTAATAAGGCTTGCTAATTACTAATGTATTGTTCAATCCTTTCGCAGTGCATTGCATGGAGCAGGCCATGATGCCTCTTGTTCCTCTCGCTTGTAGGATAGTGCCGGGTGGGATCATCTAAAAAATACAAAAAAATAACGTCTGGAGGGGTGTGGTGTTAAGGGGACCCTCCCGTACGCCGGGATAACCTACCACTTATCAACTCTGAAACCTTCCATAGACTACCCCCTAACCCCTGAACCTTCAATCCTGGACCCTAAACCCTAAGACTCACCGTTGCGGTTGATGGAGGTGTGTAGCCGCCATGAGTAGAAGAAATCCTGGAACCTAAACCCTAAGACTCACCGTTGCAGTTGATGGAGGTGTGTAGCCCCCATGAGTAGGAGGATAGCGTTGGGGGGGGTAGTCTGGCGAGGGCTGAAATCGTGGACTACCCACTACCTCGTGCTGAGCTGTCCACCCATCTATCATGTGGTAGCCTCCAGCATGGGGCCTGCCAGGCTGTCCGCCTTGAGAAGCTCCCCGGTAGCTAGGGGACAGGTGGGAGGAAAGAGCCGGCGGGTGTAGGTGGGCGTATTGCTTGCCCCTGGGGGCCACGTGGACTGGAGGGAGGGAAAGCCTGTCTGGGTGGATGTCGAGGGATGCGGGAAGACTGCTGAATTGTTGTAGCCTAGGTTGTGGGGTGGAGTAGTCATGGGGCAATTGACACTGGGAAGGTTGGTTAGAGGTCCTGGAGCTGTCCCAGCAGTGGTAGTCGTAGCTGTCATGTGGCTGACTAGCGCCAGCTTGGGGTGAGTGGGGGTCTGACCAAGTCATCGGCGCGCTTCTGTCACAGTCAGCTATTGAGCCCGAGAATGGGAGGATAGGGCGTGGAGTGGAGGGAGGGGTGGAGGAGGGGTGAGAGGTGGGTGGTGTGCCGAAGTGTTGATGCTGGTGCTGGTACTCATGGGCGTGTGGGTGGCTGTGGCTGGCCAGGGGCGAGTGCTGATGTGGGTAGGGCTGATCTCCCTGCTGCCTCGGATTTTGCAGGTGCTGTTTGAGAGCGAAGTGCCTGTCAGCAAGGTGTGTGTGACGAATATACTGCTCATTGTCCCGCTGATGATGAATATGACGGTGTTGCAGCTGCTGGGCTGTGTCACCTGAACTGGGGTACTGCTGAGTGTCTGTGTGCTGCTCTTGTATGTGTTGCTGCTCTGGATGGGATTGGCGTGGCTTGGTTTTCAGATCTGGAAAGGCCTCCTTGTGTCGGCAGCTGGCCCCGGATTCATCAGAGGAAATGTTGGAGGGGGTTTTGGTGCTGGCCTCCCCATGGCCTGGGGCGCCCGCTGCTGCTGCTGCTGCTGCTACCCTGTATCCTCCCTCGCACACCTCCAGATGATCCGCGCTGCTATTAAATATGTCCATTCCCCCCCAATCATGGTAAGGCGAGGGCGGGCCTGTGGCGAAGTCGTGGAGCTCGTCGGGAGCAGCTGGGCTGAGCCCTCCAGTATCCATGAATTTCCGCGCGAGCTGGCCCAGGCCCGAGGAAAGCCCCGAGGAAAGCGCAGGTGAAAGGTGCATCCCACCTGGTTCTATAATTCACTTGCAGGAAATGGGGAATAATCCCAACCCACCAGGTATTCTGGTGATACCTTGTCTTGAGTCTCAATTCGCCTGCTGGAAGTGGGATGAGTGAAGGAATGGATGGATGGATGATTTCGCAACGTTCGACGTGTGCTGACGAAAGCAGAGGCTTTGTCGGGCGGTTAGAAAGGATGGAAGGAAGCTACTAGCCGAGGAAAGGAAGGCTGGAAGAAAGGGTGAATATGGCTGGCGAGAAGGAGCGAAACGTTCTGGATGGATGCCTAAAGAGCAATATAGATGATTGAAACGCAACGCGCGGTAAACAAGGCGGAGAAGATATCGATATGCAAGTTACTTATGTTAAGTGCAATACACGAGTGAATGGCAGGCGAGGGCATCTATTTCTGAGTTCCCACCGCAAGGTTGGATGGTTTCGCATGGATTACCTGAGCGCTGTGATTGCGGCTGTCTGGATAGCTATGAAATTACTCTGCTGCCTCCAAGTATCGAATGCATCTGGAATGCAAAACGGGTGAGGTCTTGAGGATAGAATAACTAACTCTAACAAACCTGGTCGTAGCTGGACCCTCTCGAGAGAAGAAATGCCAACGCGGATGGCTGAGCGCGTGTAAAGAAGTTGTTTTTCACGCGAGTAGTAGTAGTACTAGTTTGCAACTGTAACTGATGCTATTTCCCCGCGGGATCGACATCTTTGAGTGCGCTGGACGGGAGGGGGAAAGGGGGGGGGGGGGGGGGGGGGGGGGGGGGGGGGGGGGGAGGGGGAGTGTCCCCACGACTGCAGAGATGCCGCCCGCCATTGTCGTAATGTCGCGAGACATGTTCAGGAATCCCGGCCCGCGGCCCGCGGAGCGGGGGGCGGGGGCGAGTTAGGTCGGCAACAGTCTGGGATCTTCAGATATCGCTGAGCTGCCAGCCAGGCAACCGAAACCAAATCAACCGAGGAGGCAAACAATATCTATTGAAACGAAACACGCCCTAGAAATTTATAGCAGGTATGGCCGAAGTAAGTACTAGGGCAGTGTACCCGTCGTACCGACGGCAGGCCCCCTCACTCCCCCCCCCGCCCCCCAAATGGAATGACTTTTTGAGGGCCAACCACCCAATAATTTCCCTTCCCCATCCACATTAGGTGGCTTGTCATCGTGCACTGTTACCATCATGGCATGATCATCCCCATCACACGGACACTTGATTCCCAGATGGCCACAACATACATGTACATGCAACACCATTACCAACCACCCACATGCATGCCCCCCCCGCCCCCCCCCCCCCCACACACACCACCACCCACCCCCTCACCCCACCCCACCCCAAGAGCAGCTTGATTCCATCCAAACGAACACAGAGTTGAAGGAATCAATGCGATGCCTTTCAGATTTGCCCGAAGTGAGAGGGCAAGGGGGAATAGCAACCAGGCAGAATGTTGGGCGCATACACTTCCCACCCCACACACTGATGAACCCAAGAGTCGCTCGGTTCCTACAGAGCACACACATCGCTGCAGGAATAAATTCGATGCCCATCAGGTATCAGCTATGCCCGCACTGGAATTAAAGGGTAGGGGGGAAAAGCAGGGAGCGGCTGATAGTTAGAGCTGCGGGAACAATCTGCATATAGCGCGAAATTGCTTGGCATTGATGCCGGCAGCGAGTAGAAGCAGCTGTCAGTCAGACGTCCGGGAACAATCTGCATACCGCGCAAAATTGCTTAGCATTGATGCCGGCAGAGAGTAGAAGCAGCTTTCAGTCAGAGCTCCTGGAACAATCCGCATACAGCGCGAAATTGTTAGGCATTGGTGCCGGCAGAGGGTAGAAGGGCACGCATTCCCGCCAATTTGCTGCCATAAGCGCGCCCAGTTAGAGCTTTGTTCCTGTTGCGAGTGACAAAACCTGCTTGGGTGAGGAATCAGAGCTCCCATTGTGGCGGGGTCAAGACATTTTCTGATCGCGGAGCACAGAGATAGCGCTAAGCGCAGAGGCAAGGAAGTGTATGTAAAATGAGCTTCGTCATGGACTGAGTTTGAAAAATGAGCGAGATTGGAAATTGACGGGTGTGATGAAAATCGAGGTTTGTGGGGTGGAAATGTGCCAGATCAGCAATCGTCGATTGAGGCGAAAGTTAGCCAGATCAGCAGGAAAATGCTTGCCAGATAAGCGAAACCACTGCCAGTTAAGCCCTGAGCCCCGGACGGACGGACAATGCAACTTTAATAGTATAGATCTCGTCCGCACGCGCATGTACGCGTGCGGGGTTCAAGGCTTACCTGGCAATGGTTCCGGTTATCTTTCCGGTTATATGGCAAACATTGGCGGAGCCCCCTCTTCAAGGGGGCGGGGGCGGAAGCACACAGGGTAGGTTACCCCGGGGGGTTACCCCATTGTCCGATGTCCGCTTGTCCGTTTGTGCGACCGACCGACCGAAAATTGAAGACTGACACGTCAGCCACCTGTTGTAGGTAACTGGCTTCGGTCAGCGGTCAGCTCCATCGTTGCCACCTGTCGTTATGTTGCCAACGCACTCCTCCAATTTTCTCCAAATTTTCTCGCTTGCGACGCTGCATAGAACTTGTCCTGCTGGTCCCTCCAGTCAAGGAAGATAACTATGAGAGATAACTACGAGATTACACTAGGGTACTGGCGCACGCGCCACGCTGTCGCCTGCGAACGACTGAGCTGGCGCTTGCGAATCTATCTTCTAATCTGATTCGCGTACTGCTTTCGTCTCATCTTCCCGCCGACTAGGCATAGTGATTTTCTCTCCCTTTCCTTTTAGGAATCATCACGGCAACAGCTCGAATCGGGGCGAGTGATTGGTGTGTGTGTGCCTGTGTGGGTGGGGGTGGGTGGGTGTGTGGGGTGGGGGGCCCCACGTGTGTGTGGGGGTGGGGGTGTGTGGGGGTGGGGATGTGGGGGTGGGTGTGGGGGTGGGGGGCAACGGGCACATCTGACTCAGCCCTTCCGGACTCAGATGTGCAACGAGCCCTGCACAAGTAGGGTGAGGGGGAGGCGGCGTGTGTGTGTTGGGTGGTGTTTTAAGGGGATAGGGGCTCCGTCAGAAGGTGAAACACTTGATCGTCCCTCATTTAGTCATATGACTGATAGTTTAACTTGATGTCAACGGGGGTGGATATGCACCAAACATTGTTTACACAGAGGTGTTCAGAAATCTCCCCGCTTCATGTAACCAAGGCTACTGCCTGCCTGGCTGCCTGCACAATTTTCCAGGTGTGTGTGTGTGTGTGTGTGTTTTGGGGGGGGGGGAAGGGGGGGGGGGGGGGGGGCTGCCGTGGTTAGCGTGATGGGCCCATAACCTATCAGCTTAAACACTTCAGGAGTGAAGGGACAAATAGCAGCGGCATCACTCTGATATCCAAAACATAATGAGGTAACTTACAGACTGGTAGAGACACCATAAAGGAAAACACCAGCGGTGGTACCAGGGTTTAGAGACAGTAGGGTCTAGACCCTGGCTATACAGCGCGGTCAATAGTGGACACGGAAGCTGTCACTGTGTCATGGAAGCTGACACAGTACGACAGAAAAGCTGTTACTGTCCATCAGAGATCGTTCTAAGGACACACAAAAGATGTCAGCAAGGCATAAACAGCGGGTGTAACACACCAGATGCAGATATCCGCCAACTTTAATGACGTAAGATTATTACAGTCGTGTTTGGGATTTCCACCACCCCTATTTACCGCCATTTTCTTGGGCGCACGCGGTAGCCGTTGAGTTAGGCTGGCCGACCGAAGTACCCCAATACACCCATCTGTGAGCGACTTTACCCCCTTACGTGAGCGATTGTTAGCACGGGCCACACTCATATGATCGGCTCCCGACCTGGCACACGCGAAACACAAAGCCCCTCATAAATGTATCCTCGCTGCACCATTCCACCGCTTCTCACTACCGGTAATACCGCTCGATAAATCTCGAATTTAAGTACACGAGTGCACTCATTTGGGGGCTACGTGATAGATAAGTGATGGAATCCTTACGTTCTTACAATTTCCTCCCTTCTCTTCCCAACACATCTATGCCCCGTGTGATATGGCTAGGGAACAGCGACTAGTATAAGTGTTTGAAAAACTAATATTAAATACAATTAAAAACTAATATTAACTAAAATTATTATATCTCCACTATTGCCTAAGTCCGACCCTGAGTGGTACGAATGGTTTTCACCTATTACCTCCAGTCCCAAGAAAACTTTATTTTGCCAATAAGTTGCCTAACCACATCAGTTCAATATATAAATACTCAGAGTTCGGTTCTCTCAGGCGGTGGGAAGCAGGCAAAGCAAAACATGTGATTATTTTCACTATAGGGCTCCCTAAGTCGGTACGGATTTTATGTAGAAGTGGAACGGAGCCTATCGCTATCAAAAACAAGTTTTCATAAATTAAAAAGTAGGTAGCCCTATTGTGCACATCTTTCCTTATACATAATTGTTACGTCAGGTTTTGGATGGCAGTACATGGGCAGTACGGGTGAAAATGGACCAAAACAATACTGATTCTTCACATATGTGGGTGCCCTAAGTGTGGTACAACGCTGCACAGCCTGAATTGTTTCATTTTGCGTCTTAGCTTTGCTTCGTAGCATGAAGGCTCACTTTTTTCTTTTTTTTGAAATTTCGAAATTCAAATTGTTTTTCAAAATATAATAAAAACAATTTTTTTCAACTTTGTTTGAAACATTCACATATGAAGTTAGTTTTTGATTTTGGAAAGGGGGTGAAATCTCAAGTTGGGAGGTGGGATTAGGAGGTGATCAGGTGAATTTTCGAGTTGTACTGCTATCTCAGTAAATTCCGAGGCCAAGGCTGAAGCGCAGCCCCTCACCTTGTGGTAGGGGTTTGACAAGCCTTTCGTCCCGCGGCAACATGATTCGGAATAGCTCGCGCGGCTTCGTGTCTGGCGCGATCTGGATTTGTACTACAATTAATCGCACATCTGATGTACTGCCACCGGCCTTCCGTACAAGGCTGCTCGCGACCGCATGCGAATGCGGACCGGAAATTCATGTGCGCGTAGCTGACACAATTGCGCAAAAGGTGGGCCAGACAGAATTCGATTCCGAGCATTTTGGGGGCTGTACGGCTCTGTTACACAATCTTGTACCAACTTAGGGCGTTTTTGGACTTAAGCACTAGTGGAGATAGTGTCACAAAATATTACTTTTTCAAATAAATTCAAAATTCTGGTGAGACGGCTCTTCAGCCTAATATTATCTAACATTCCCTGATATCATCCATTCAGAAATATTAACTAACTTAGCCTTTCCCTAGATATGGCCCATATGAGATAGGAGCAAAGCAAGTAAGCAAGCAAGGAACTCCAGAATAGTATATCCTACAACCTATGTTAAGCCCTTCCCATCAAGCTTAGGCAAGTATTTTTAGACTATTTGGTCTAACCCTGGACTGTAACATTCATGCAACCTATGAGATTCCAATGTGCTTTAGGTCTCATATATATTGTATTTGGCGCCTTTTACACAAATGTTGTGGTGCCCAAATTTTGAAATCCGTAACAATGATTACGGTGTCTCGAAATGGCCCCAAAAGTGAAATTCGAACACCATGATTAATGGACTGCTAAGCTCAGGTGAGAGTGAGGCAAGGGTATGGAGGCACTACCTAGGCTTAAAAAACCAAAGTGCACCTGGGAAAAATACAAAATTGTGGTTGGGCCACAAATTCCAAGAAGGCCTTTGTCCATAAATATACCGATATATCATGAATATAATATACTAATGTAACATAAATATAGCAATATATCATAGATCATCCAATACATCATACAAATACCAATAACATGCAGCAGCTCTGGTACACACACACACACACATATAGATATATATATATATACTATATATAGCAGATACATATATATAATATATATATATATAATAGATCCATATATATAAGTCTATACAATATATAGATTATATATATTATGTATAGATATACATACATACATCTACATAATATAACACAAGCAATCAAGCAACAGTTGTAGCCAAGGGCATAAGATTGTGGATGAAAAGACTGAAACAAAATGAGGGTAGCTGAACAACCAGGTGACGGACAACTGAGGTCGCTGAAAGCCAGGTTAAACGGAACAACTGGTAGCTGGACAAACTCTACAGGTGAGCTGAAAACTGGAGTACTGGAACACTCAGTGACTTAGAAACAACTTAGGTCTGGAACAACTCATGCGGAACACGAGGTGCTGGAACCTCAGGGTGAATGGAAAAACAACATGAGGTGCGGAACAACTCAGGAACTGGAACAACTGAGGTAGTGTAAACAACTCAGGTGACTTGAAACAGCTGAGGTAGCTTGACAAACAATCAGTGACTGGAAAACAACTGAAGGTAACTGGACAAGCTCAGGTGCTGGCAACACCTGAGGTAGCTGGGAAACACTCGGTACTGGAAAAACAAACTGAGGTAGCTGGAACAACGCAGTGCACTGGAAACAACTGAGTACTGGACAACTCCGGTGACTGAAACTACTGAGGTAGCTGGAAACAACTCAGGTGACTGGAAACAACTGAGGTAGCTGGAAACCACTCAGGTGACTGGAAACAACTGAGGTAGCCTGGAACACTCGAGGTGACCTGGAACCACTGAGTAGCTGGAAACAATTCAGGTGACTGGAAACAACTGAGGTAGCTGAAACCACCAGCGTTGACGGAAAACAACCTGATGATAGCTGGAAACAACTGAGGTTAGCTGAAACAACATCAGTTTACTGGAAACACTGATTAAGCTGAACACTCAGGTGGACTGGAAAACACTGAGTAGCGAACAACTCAGTGACTGTAAACACTGAGGTGCGGAAACAACTCAAGTTGAGACACTGGAAACACTCAGGGTAGCTGCAAACACCTTAGAGGTAGCTAGAACAACTCAAGTAGCTGGAACAACTCATGTGCCTGGAAACCACTTATGTAGCTGGAAACAACCGTTAGCTGCAACAACTCCAGGTGCCTGAAACAACTCAGGTGACTGGAAACAACTGAGGTAGCTGGAAACAACTCAGGTGACTGGAAACAACTGAGGTAGCTGGAAACAACTCAGGTAGCTGGAAACAACTCAGGTGACTGGAAACAACTGAGGTAGCTGGAAACAACTGAGGTAGCTGGAAACAACTCAGGTGACTGGAAACAACTGAGGTAGCTGGAAACAACTGAGGTGACTGGAAACAACTCAGGTGACTGGAAACAACTGAGGTAGCTGGAAACAACTCATATACTGGAACAACTGAGTAGCTGGAACCACTCAGGTGCTGGAAAACAACTCAGGTTACTGAAAACACTACGTTAAGGCCTGGACAACAACTCAGAGGAGTGACTGAAAAACTTCGGTACTGGAACAACTGAGTTAGCTTGGAAACAACTGAGGTATCTTGGGGGAAGTAAACCCCTCAGGTAGCTTAAACACTCAGGTAGCTGGAAAACATACTCAGTACTGGAAAACACCTGAGGTGCCTGGAAACAACTCGTCTGGGAAACACTGAGGTAACACTGGACACAACTTGAGGTGACCTGACACACAACTCAGGTGACTGGAAACAACTGAGGTAGCTGGAAACAACTCAGGTGACTGGAAACAACTGAGGTAGCTGGAAACAACTCAGGTGACTGGAAACAACTGAGGTAGCTGGAAACAACTCAGGTGACTGGAAACAACTGAGGTAGCTGGAAAACAAAACAAGTCCTCGCGGCGTCGCAAGCGACGCAGAAAATCGGCGGAGATTGTTGGCTTTTGGAGCGACAGGTGGCAACGTTAGCCAGGGTTTATGAGACAGCTAGGGCCAGGGTTACTTGGCTTCGTGTGACAGACGGACAACTCGTAATGTGTTGACCCTAGAGGCTCCCACCCAGAAGGGGGTGCTCCGACAAAAACGGCCAAGAGAATTGCATAGCTGCATAACACCAACCCAGCATAACACCGACCCAGAATACAAACAGTGGCACTCAGAATTGCTTAGGTGCATAGCACCGACCCATAATAGCTGCTTAGCACCGACACAGGAGACCTGCATAACGCTGAACCAGAATATCTGCTTAGCACAGACACAGAATATCTGTTCAGCACCCACCCAGGATACCAGCATAGCAGCGACCCATAATACAAATAGTGGCACTCAGAATTGCTTTGGTGCATAGCACCGACCCATAATTGCTGCTTAGCAACGACACATAATATCTGTTTAGCACCGACACAGGATACCTGCATAACACCTAGACAGAGTAAAGGCAGTAGCACTCTCCAACCCTGCACGAATGATGTAGGTCACATTATCATTATTATTTACAGCATCTTTACTAACGAATGATGTAGCGTCACAGTTCAGTATGATTACTATCATACGACTATAATAAGAAGTAAGCAGAGATTAGCCTCCTTCCCTGGTACAATAGAATAATAATAATAATAATAATAATAATAATAATAATAATAATAATAATAATTATTATTATTATGAATAGGATGATTACGATTATGACAATTATGATTTGTATGATTTTTATGATTATTTTGATTATTATTATTATTATGTAGGTCACATTATCCTCCCATCCTAATGGCATCTAGATATGGGGAGCCACCTAGAAGCTGCCCACCCTGATGGCATCCAGATATGGGGAGCCACCGAGGAGCTGCCCACCCTAATGGCATCCAGATATGGGGACAGCCACTAGAAGTGCCCACAATGATGGGCATCCAGATATGGGGAGCCACCGAGGAGCTGCCCACCCTAATGGCATCCAGATATGGGGAGCCACCTAGAAGCTGCCCACCCTAATGGCATCCAGATATGGGGAGCCACCTAGAAGCTGCCCACCCTAATGGCATCCAGATATGGGGAGCCACCTAGAAGCTGCCCACCCTAATGGCATCCAGATTTACCCACACTCACAAATGACCACCACCTTGGAAGCCAACGCAACCAAACACCACTCACAACCTACTGACCCAGCCGGTTCCGTACTGCCTCACAACCCAACACCTAACATGGCAGTCCACAAGAAGCACACGAGAAGCCACCATAGAAAGCCACAACACCCCTGCACAACACCCCCACAACCCCCCACCCCCCACCCACGTACTGGACCACCCTCCACGAAATATCGGAGAGGACAGCCCACCCCCACCTCGACCAGAATGCCACTCTCCAAATCTCACATTATTGCAAACCGAACACATGGCATCCCCCAGATAAGGCCCAAGAGCCACACTAGTCCACCCTTCTAAATCATCAGTATGACAACAACCCCAACAACCGAATGGCCCATACAGACTACTGGGGAGCCCATACATGAACCCGAAGCTGCCCAACCCGAAATGGCATCCAGATATGGGAGCACCATAGAAACCGCGCCCTCAGCACGACATTAACTCGGCACTCCAGCCATTATGGGACAGCCAACACTAAACAGCTGGCACACGCCCGAATGGAAACACATATCCCTAATGGGGAGTCACATAGAAGCTCCTGCTTGCATCTTGAAAGAAAAGGCCTGTCCAAAGTGGTTGGCATTTGAACGGACCAAGGCGGGCCAGGAGGGGAGGAGGGGAGCGTGGGGGAGGGGGGTGGGAGGGGAAAGGGAGCGAGGGAGGGGATGAAAGGGGGAGGAAGGGGACTGAGCAGGGGAGAAGAGAAGGAGGGGAGGGAGGGGAAAGGGAGAGAGGGAGGGGAGGAAAGGGAGGCAGGGGAGGACGAGGAGGGGAGGACAGGGAGTGATGGGGGTGAGTTGAGGAAGGGGAGGGAGGGGAGGGTCAATGGTCCCTCTTGGACTCCTTTTCAACTTGACTGCTTTTACCTGTCGGACTCTTTCTCCGGATGATGCAAAGCGTGCTTAATCTCCACGATGTAGGGATGAGCTACTGAGAAGCTGCTGCTTTAAGCTGAAAAGAAAAACACTGGCTGGCCGGCAGGTTGCCTCAATTGTCCCTGTTTGACTCTTCCTCCAGATGATGCAAAGCGTGCTTAATCTCCACGATGCAGGGATGAGCTACTGAAAAGCTGCTGCTTTAAGCTGAAAAGAAAAGCACTGGTTGGCCGGCAGGTTGACTCAATTGTCCCTTTTAGAATCTTTCTCCAGATAATGCAGAGCGTGTCCAACCTCCATGATGTAGGGGTGCGCCTCTTTCTGCTTGAGGATACCATCCTTGGTAACCTGCCGCACCCGCCAGCGGTCGTGCCACGATCTTCTCCATTAACGGCGTCAAGGTAGACTCAAACATCTCTGATAGACTCTTTCTCCAGATGATGCAGAGCGTGCTCAATCTCCACGATGTAGTGATGAGCTACTGAAAAGCTGCTGCTGTAAGCTGAAAATAAAAACACTGGCTGGCAGGTTGCCTCAATTGTCCCTGTTAGAATCTTTCTCCAAATGATGCAGAGCGTGATCAACCTCCACGATGTAGGGAGGAGGTACTGAGAAGCTGCTGCCAGTTTCTGAAACGAAATGCCCGGCTCCAAATGTGGTTAGCAGGTTGGCTGGCAGGTTGACTCAATCGTCCCTGTTAGAATCTCTCTCAAAATGATGCAGCGCGTGTTTAATCTCCACGATGCAGTGTAGAGCTACTGAGAAGCTGCTGCTTTTAGCTGAAAAGCTGAAAAATACTGGTTGGCTGGCAGGTTGACTCAATCGTCTCTGTCAGACTCTCTCTCCAGTTGATGCAGCGCGTGTTTAATCTCCACGATGCAGTGTAGAGCAATGCAGTGTTTAATCTCCACGATGCAGTGTTGAGTCAATTTTCCCTGTTAGACTCTTTCTCCATATGATGCAGTGCGTGTTCAACCTCCATGATGTAGGGGTGCGCTACTTAGAAGCTGCTGCATATAGCAGTAAAGACAAACAGTGGTCGGCCGGCAGGTTGAGCCAATTGTCCCTGTTAGACTCTTTCTCCATATGATGCAGTGCGTGTCCAACCTCCACGATGTAGGGGTGCGCCTCTTTCTGCTTGAGGAAACCATCCTTGGTAACCTGTTGCACCCGCCAGCTGTCGTGACACGATCTTCTCCATTAACGGCATCAACGTAGGCTCAAACATCTGTGTTAGAATCTTTCTCCAGATGATGCAGAGCGTGATAAATCTCGATGATGTAGGGATGAGCCTCCTTCACCTTGAGGATACCATCCTTGGTAACCTGTTGCACCCGCCAGCTGTCGTGACACGATCTTCTCCATTAACGGCATCAATGTAGACTCAAACATCTCTGTTAGAATCTTTGTTCAGATGATGCAGAGCGTGATCAATCTCCATGATGTAGGGGTACGCCTCCTTCACCTTGAGGATACCATCCTTGGTAACCTGTTGCACCCGCCAGCTGTCGTGACACGATCTTCTCCATGAACGGCGTCAAGGTAGACTCAAACAACTCTGTTAGAATCTTTCTCCAGATGATGCAGGGCATGATCAATCTCGATGATGTAGGGATGCGCCTCTTTCTGCTTGAGGATACCATCCTTGGTAACCTGTTGCACCCGCCAGCTGTCGTGACACGATCTTCTCCATTAACGGCATCAATGTAGACTCAAACGTCCCTGTTAGAATCTTTCTCCAGATGATGCAGAGCGTGATCAATCTCCACGATGTAGGGGTGCGCCTCCTTCTCCTTGAGGATACCATCCTTGGTGACTTTCTCAACGTGGCGTGCGGCCTTGTTCAGAATAATGGACGCCAGCAGCCGTGACACGATCTTTTCCATCACATTCCTGTCGAGGGGATGGGTGTGGTGTGTGTGGTGTGTGGTTGTGTGTGTGTGGTGGTGTGTGTGTGGTGTGTAATGGTGGTGGTGGTGTGTGGTGGGTGGGTGGGTGGTGTGTGGTGGGTGATGGTGAAAGGGTTGTGGTGTGTTGTGTGTGGTGTGTGGTTAAGGCTTTGTTCAGAATAATGGAAGCCAGCAGCCGTGACACGATCTTCTACATCAGATTCCTGGCGGTGTGGTGGTGTGGTGTGTGTGGTGGTGTGGTGCTGTGTGGGTGTATTGGCCTTGTTCAGAATAATGGACGCCGGCAGCCGTGAAACGATCTTCTCCATCAGATTCCTGGCGGTGGTGTGGTGGGGTGTGTGTGGTGGTGTGGTTGTGGGTGTGAGTGGTGGGTGATGGTGTGAGGGTTGTGGTGTGCTGTGTGGTGTGTGTTTGCGGCATTGTTCAGAATAATGGATGCCAACAGGCCGTGACACGATCTTTTCCATCAGATTCCTGTCGGTGGTGTGTGGTGGTGTGTGGGTGTGGTGTGTATGGTGGTGGGTGCGTGGTGTGTGGTGGTGGCGGTGGTGGTGGGTGGGTGGTGTGAGGTGGGTGGGTGGTGTGTGGTGGGTAGTGTGTGCGTGGTGTGTGGTGGTGTGTGGTGTGGGTGTGTGTGGTGGTGGTGTGTGGTGCGAGTTTGTGGTGTGTGGGTGGGTGGTGTGTGGTTGTGTGTGTCGGCGGCTTTGTTCAGAATAATGGATGCCAGCAGTCGTGACACGATCTTCTCCATCAGATTCCTGGCTAGGGGGTGGGGGTAGGATGGGGATGGGGATGGGCTGGTGGTGGTGTGGGTGGTGGTGGTGGTGTGGTGGTGGTGGGATGGGATGGGGTGGAGGTGGGATGGGGATGGGGTGTGTGGTGGTGGTGGTGTGTTGTGGTGGGGACACGATCTTCTCCATCAGATTCCTCACGAGGGGTGGTGTGTGGTGTGTGGTGTGTAGTGGTGTGTGTGGTGGGATGGGATGGGGTGGGGGTGGAATGGAGATGGGGGTGTGTGGTGTGGTGGTGTGGTGTGTGGTGGTGGTGTGTGGTGGTAGCCCCCGCTTAAGTTTAGGTTTTGGTGACGTACCTCTGTACCGCCTCTTTCTTCCTTCTGTCCTGCCCATTGAAACAATTATACACTCCTGTTGATTGCCGATAGAGATCTCCCTTTTCTGTGCCCTCACCGTCGCAATAAAACAATTATACACACCTGTCGATGGCCAGAAGAGCGATGTACATCAGTACCGCCTCTTTGTTCCTCAGTACCGCCTCTTTGTTCTGTATTTCAAGCTCATTGATACAATTATACATTCCTGTCGAAGGCAAGCGGATATGTCCCTTTTCTATGCCCTCACCGTCGCATTGACACAAGTCTACACACCAGTCGATGGCCAGTAGATATGCCCCTTTTCTATGCCTCTCACCGTCGCATTGAAACACAGAATCTACACACCATCGAGGCCAGTAGATCTGCCCCTTTTCTATGCCCTCACGTCGCATTGACACAAGGCTACTACACACCATCGATGGCCAGTAGATAATACCCTTTCTATGCCTCACCGTCCGCTTTACACAAGAGTCTACACACCAGTCGATGGCCAGTAGATATGCCCCTTTTCTATGCCCTCACCGTCGCATTGACACAAGTCTACACACCAGTCGATGGCCAGTAGATATGCCCCTTTTCTATGCCCTCACCGTCGCATTGACACAAGTCTACACACCAGTCGATGGCCAGTAGATATGCCCCTTTTCTATGGCCCCACCGTCGCATTGACACCAGTCTACACACCAGTCGATGGCCAGTAGATATGTCCCTTTTCTATGGCCCCACCGTCGCATTGACACCAGTCTACACACCAGTCGATGGCCAGTAGATATGTACCTTTTCTATGCCCTCACTGTCGCATTGACACAAGTCTACACACCAGTCGATGGCCAGTAGATATGTACCTTTTCTATGCCCTCACTGTCGCAATAAAACAATTATACACAACTGTCGATGGCCAGTAGACATGCTCCTTTTCTCTGCCCTCACCGTCGTATCGAAACAATTCTACACTCGTGTCGGTGGAAGGTAGGAGCAAGCTAACCCCCACTTAAGTGTATGGGGGTTAGGGTTTCGTGGTTCATGTTTTGATTCAAAGGTTTTTCAAAGGTGTAGGGTGTAGGTAAGTGGGGGCTGCCTTGAACTACCTGCCGATGGCCAGCACAGTCTTGAGCGCCATAGCCAGCTGGATGTCACTCTCCTTGACCACATCCTTCTCACCAGCGCTCTTAAGCTAGCCCCCATGTAAGTTTATGGGGTTAAGGGTCTAGTGCTTACGGTTTTGATTCAAAGATATAGGGTGTATGTAAGTGGGGGCTACCTTTCTCCTACCTGCCGATGGCTAGCAGAGTCTTGAGCGCCATGTCTAGCTGGATGTCGCTCTCCTTGACCACATCCTTCACACCAGCGCACTTAAGCTAGCTCCCAGTTCAGTTTATGGGGTGAAGGGTCCAGTGGTAACGGCTTTGATTCAAAGGTGTAGGGTGTATGTAAGTGGGGGCTACCATTCTCCTACCTGCCAATGGCCAGCAGAGTCTTGACCGCCATAGCCAGCTGGATGTCGCTCTCTTTGACCACATCCTTCACACCAGCGCAGGTAGCCCCCACGTAAGTTTATGGGGTTAAGGGTCCAGTGGTTACCGCTTTGATTCAAAGGTGTAGGGTGTAGGTAAGTGGGGGCTACCTTACACCCGGACCCCCCTCAACCCGCACCCCCCCCCCCCCACAATCCACATCCCCCCCACCGCTATACCCACCCCCATCCCCTCCACACACCTCCACCTCTACCCCCCCCCACCCCTAACCCCCCACCACACCCTCTAACCCGCCCCCCCCACCCTCTACCCGCCCCCAACACACCACCTCTCCACACCCTCCCCCATCGCCCTACCCCGCCCCCTCACCTGTCCCCCCCCCCTTCCCCTACCCCCCCCACCCCCCGCACCTCTATCCGGGCCCTCCCCCACCTCTCCCCCCCCCCCCCCCCCTACCCCGCCCCCCCCCCCCCTCTCCACAAACCCCCCCACCCCCCTACCCACCCCCACCCCTCTCCCCCCCCCCCCCCCCCATCCCCCCCCCCCCCTCCCCCATCCCCCCGCCCCCGCCCCCCCTCGTCCCCCCCCCCCCCTACGGCGCCCCCCCTCCCCTGTCCCCCCCCCCCAACCCCCTCCCCCCGCCCGCCCCCTCTCCCCCCCTCCCCCCCTCTCCCACCCCCGCCCCCCCCGTCCCTCCTCAGCCCCCCCCCGTCTCCCCCCCCCCCCCTGGACGCCCTCCCCCTGAACCCCCCCCCCCTCTCCCCACCCACCCCAGCCCCCGTCCCCATAGCCCCCCCGCCTCTCGCCCCCCCCCCCCCCCCCCCCCCCCCCCCCGCCCCCTCTCATCCTCTCCCCGCTTCCCGCCCACCCCCCCCTCCCCCACCCCCCATACCCCCGCTCTCCCCCGAGCCCCCGCTTGGCACTCCCTCCCGCCCGAACCCCCCCCCACCGGTAGCCCCATCTACCCCCCCCCCCCCACACCTCTACAACCCAACACACACCTCTACCCCCCCCACCCCCCAACACCCCCCTAGCCCCCTTAACCCCACCTGTCAATGGCCAGCAGAGTCTTGACCGCCATGTCCAGCTGGATGTCGCTCTCCTTGACCACATCCTTGTCACCAGCGCCGAACACACCAGCGAGGGCTGAGTGACCGCCAAACTCCCTGAAGAGAGTCGGTGGGGGTAGGGTGGGGGGGAGGAGTTAGCCTTAAATGTGAGTTGAGGGGGTTAAGGGGATAGGCCACGTCTAGCTGTCTGTCGCTCTCTTTGACCACATCCTTATCGCCAACACCAAACATACCAGTGTATGTGTGTGGGGGGGGGTGGGTGGGGGGGGGGGGGAAGTAGTTAGCCTCCAATCTAAGTTAAGGGGGTTAAGGGTATAGGCCATGTCTAGCTGGATGTTGCTCTCCTTGACCACATCCTCCTCGCCAGCGCCGAACATACCAGCGAGGACTGAATGCCCGCCAAACTCCCTGGAGAAAATCGGGGGGTGGGGGGGGTGGGGGTGGGGGTGGGGGGATGTTAGCCTCTAATAAATAAATAGTATGCCTTATTACGAGGCGTGAGGTTGAGGGGGCCAGCCCGTTTGCTTGCACTGGGGCCAACCACCATTGTTAACCTCCTCTGAAGTTAGGCTTCAATTAACTTTGGGGGGGTTAGGGGTTAGAGTTTAGGGTTTAGGGAGGTTTAGGGTTCAGGGTCGAGGTGGGTTTAGGGTTTGCATTGGTGGAGGCTAACTTATGTGGAGGGTAATGATAACGCCTGGTGGGGCGCGGTATTAAGGGAGCCCCGTCTTGCGGCGGTAGGGAACGGTCTGCAACTTTACCTGGTCAAAGCTACCATGGCGGTTGACAGCGGCCGCAAACACTAAATCGCACCCGTGGGGATTCGAACCCGGCAATTTCTTCGTTCTTTCTAGGAGGTCAACCATTGAGACATGAATGTGGAGGGCAGCTTCCTCAAACCTATTGGTGGTTGGCCCCAGTGCTAGCAAACGGGCTGGACCCCTCAACCTCACGCCTCCTAATAAGGCGCATTATTTATTTATTTATCACCACACTACACCTAGAGAATCGGGTCTGCGCGTGCTCGTGGGCTAGTACTACCACGTCGCTCAATTTGCAACGAAGTTGCGACGCGTCGCGCGAAGAAAAAAAACGAGGCTACCTTAATCATACCTGGAGAATCGGGTCTGTGCCTGCTGGTGGGCTAGTACTACCATGTCCCTCGATTTGCAACGAATTTGCGACAAAGTTGCTCCATTTGCAACAAAGTTGCTCCATTTGCGACGAATTTGCAACGAATTTGCGACGAAGTTGCTCCATTTCCGACGAATTTGCAACGAATTTGCAACGCGTCGCACGAAGAAAAACAAGGGCGTGACCGCCCTTGTGTTGGATTGGACCAATTGGACCAAGGGCTCCGCTGGGGATGCGGATGGGGATGGGTAGCCCCGCTGTAACTAGGGTTGTTTTGTGTGCGGTGAGAGGTGTGCGGTGTGTCTAACCTTGTTGCTGCCCTCGTGAACCTTGTTGCTGCCCTTGAGGCTGTTCTTGCAAAATGTGTGTCTCGTATACCGCGCTTTGGTACACAGTGGCGCGATACCACATAAAATGGGGCTGTGCACCCTTCGACAGTGACTAGACAGTCTTCTTCGGGTTGACTGCCGAATTCAAACGTCAACTGGCTCGGGGCGCAGTTTGACTTAAATCTACCTGGAAGATGAGGTGACGTGACTGCAAAAACAACTTGTCTGAAATTTGCTTCGAGTCGGAGAAGAGGTGACTGTCTTTGCGAGTTTACCGAGCTGCCTGCCGTTTGCAAACGTCAGTTGGTGCGGTCCAAATGCAATTTGTAGGGCGAACCCTTAGGTTCCCTAGGGCATCCGTTTGGCGCACCCGGCAGTACGACTGTTGTACCGAAGTCGCTACCAATGGAGGGGCGGTAAAAACGAGGCTATCTTACTCATACCTGGAGGATCGGGTCTGGGCGTGCTCGTGGGCGCCGATGCATGCCAGGGCCAGGTGTACATGTGAGGACAGGCGGTACAGGCACGGATGCTTGCCAGGGCCTGTGCCCACCCACCACCACCACCACCACCAACAAACATCATCACCACAACCGACCACACTATCGTACACAAATAACCCCACTACCATACCTGGAGAATCAGGTCTGGGATTGCTCGTGGGCGCCGATGCATGCCAGGGCCAGGTGTACATCTGAGGACAGGCGGTACGGGCACGGATGCTTGCCAGGGCCTCTGCCCACCCACCACCACCACCAACAACAACAAACATCATCACCACAACCGACCACACTATCGTACACAAATAACCCCACTACCATACCTGGAGAATCAGGTCTGGGATTGCTCGTGGGCGCCGATGCATGCCAGGGCCAGGTGTACATCTGAGGACAGGCGGTACGGGCACGGATGCTTGCCAGGGCCTCTGCCCACCCACCACCACCAACAACAACAACAAACATCATCACCACAACCGACCACACTATCGTACACAAATAACCCCACTACCATACCTGGAGAATCAGGTCTGGGCGTGCTCGTGGGCGCCGATGCATGCCAGGGCCAGGTGTACATCTGAGGACAGGCGGTACGGGCGCCGATGCTTGCCAGGGCCTCTGCCCACCCACCACCACCACCAACCATCATCACCACAACAGACCACACTATCGTACACAAATACCCCCACCACCATAACTGGAGAATCTGGTCTAGGCGTCCTCGTGGGTGCCGATGCATGACAGTCACAAACCTTAGCTTTCGTCTCTCAGTGTCAGTTTTGGCTTAGTAGAGCGCCATTGCCTCAAGTATTCTCCCTAAAATCAACTCATTTCACTGTTACTGTGAGCATGATGAAGTCACCCCCCCCGACCCCCTCAACCCCCCCCCCCCCCACACACACACACACAAACACCCTCCCCTCCCCCCACACACCAGCCCATACCTGGAGAATCGGTTCTGGGCGTGCTCGTGGGCGCCGATGCATGCCAGGGCCAGGTGCACATCTGATGACAGGCGGTACGGGTCAGCTGGTCTGGTCTCCCCCTGTTTTACCGACCCCGTCAGTATACTAGCAATTGGAGTTTTAACCCACTGGACCCACTTGGCGAGGAGGAAGCGGGCAGGATCCTTGTGGGAGATGTGGCTGAGGCGTAGAGCTGCCTCCCAGTCGTTCAGAGCGCCGCCCTTGTTGACGTGGTCACAGGCAAACTGGAGACTTGTGAGTAGCGCGTAGGTTGTGTAGCCGAATCGGCCGTCCAGCTCACCCTTGTCCAGCTGGGCCAAGTAGGATGAGCGGAGGACGGAGATGAACATCAGCCTTAGCTCGACAGTGGCCGCATCCTGGTGGAGGGGGGGGGGGGAGGGGGGAGCTGATCAGCACTGGGGTGTAGGTGGTTTAAGTTTAGGTTGTGTACCCAAAGCGTCTGTCCAGGTCACCCTTGTCCAGCTGGGCCATAAGGATGAGCGGAGAACGGAGATGAACACCAGCCTCAGCTTGACGGTGGCCGCCTCCTGGTGGAGGGGGGGGTGGGGGGGGGGTGGGGGGGAGCTGGTCAGCACTTGGGTGTAGGTGGTTTGGTTTCAGGTGGTGTAGCCAAAGCGACTGTCCAGCTCACCCTTATCCAGCTGGGCCAAGTAGGATGAGATGAGGACGGAGATGAACATCAGCCTCAGCTCGACGGTGGCAGCCTCCTAGTAGAGGGGTACGGGGAAGCTGGTTAGCACTTGGATGTAGGTGGTTTAGGTTTAGGTTTAGGTTCTGTAGCCAAAGCGACCGCCCAGCTTACCCTTATCCAGCTGGGATAAGTAGGATGAGCGGAGGACGGAGATGATCATCAGCCTCAGCTCCACGGTGGCCGCCTCCTGGTGGAGGGGGGGGGGGGGGGGGGGGGCTGGTCAGCACTTAGGTGTAGGCGGTTTGGTTTCAGGTGGTTTAGGTTTAGGTGGTTTGGCTAAAGGTGGTCTAGAAAAATAAGTGCTGACCAGCTACCCCCTACCCCTAATCCAGGGTGGTCTAACAGCAATCCTGCAAGCGCCCCTGGGTTCAGGTGGGTTATGTTTAGGTGGTTTTTGGGGCTTAGGTGGTTAGGAAAAAGCTACAAGAAGTGCTGACCAGCTTCCCACTAAGGGGGCGCTTGCAGAGATTGCTGCTCAAAACTGTAATTGGGTTTTCTAGCTTTATGGTTCTAGTCGTCCTACATGAACAGCAGTTTTATAGCTTTCTTTAGATTTTTAGGGCTATGTAGGGCCAAACAATTTTGTTTTGTTTTTTATAGTTGCAATGATTTGTATAGTTGCAATTTGCCAAAAGGGGTCAAAAGTAGCGATCGCTATTCGTAGCGGATAAAATGCCTGGGCGCTTGCACCAGTGATTTTGTTTTCAAATCTGAAACTGGGTTGCTTCTAGCTCTATGGTTTTAGGCCACCTCCAGGGACAGCGTTTTAGTGCTTTCTGTAGCTTTGTATAGCTTTTTAGGGCCATTGAGGGCACACAAAAAGCTTTTTTTTTCTACTTCTTTTATAGCGATCATTTCGCTAAAACGGGGTCAAAAGTAGCGATCGCTATATATAGAGGAAATACAAATCCCTGGCTTGCACACACCCTGCAGGGATGCTAGAGCTGAAGCAACAGCAGCAGCAAAAGCAGCAGCAGCAAAAGCCACCACCGCCGCAAAGGCAAAAAATCCCTGGCTTGCACACACACTGCAGGGATGCTAGAGCTGCAGCAGCAGCAGCAAAAGCAGCAGCAAAAGCAGCAGCAGCAAAAGTAGCAGCAAAAGCCACCACCGCCTCAAAGGCAAAAAATCCCTGCACACTTGCTTATAGACCCACCTAGTTGAGGGCCATGCCGTTCGTTTTAAACTCAACTGGTAAAGAACATTTCACAACCAACTTAACTGCCGTTACAACTCAGCAACTGTCCATTACAGCTCAGCAACTGCCCCGACTCAGATCTACGCCATCAGAACTAAAACTTACCCGGTTGAGGGCCATGCCGAACTCGTCGACTGAGAGCAATGCCTCGGGGTCCGGGTCCGGGTCCGGGTCAGGATCAGGGTCGGGTTCAGGGTCAGGGTTGGGGTTGGGGTTGGGGTTGGGGTCGGAGCCTGACCTCTTGTCGTCTGAGTACGAGTCCACTTGCTTCACCATTTATACCCACTAGGTTGAGGGCCATGCCGTTCATTTTATGCCCACCTGGTCAACAACATTTTACAAACAACTTTTCAGTCCATTACAGCTCAGCAACTGTCCGGACTCAGGTCTACGGCATCAGAACCCAGACCCACCCGGTTGAGGGCCATGCCGAACTCGTCGACTGAAAATAATGCCTCGGGATCCGAGCTGGTGCTCTTATCGTCTGAGGCTGAGGTCTCACCAGCTTCCATGGCAGCAGCCTTTTCCGCTGCAGCCTTTTTCTGGGAATCCTTTTTCTCGGAATCAGTGCCCAGGTCTAACTCCACTTCTTGACGCCACTTCTTGCGCTGGTGCTTGGAAACCTTCAGCACGGGGAAATGGAAGGCGTGAGTGGAGGAGCTCTTGTCGTTTTGGTATTAGTTCTGGCCAGCTTCCATGGCTGGAGCCTTTTTCTGGGAATCCTTTTTCCGGAATCCTTTTTCTCAGAATCAGTGCCCAGGTCTAACGCCACTTCTTGTCGCCACTTCTTGCGCTGGTGCTTGGAAACCTTCAGCACGGGGAAATGGAAGGCGTGAGTGGAGGAGCTCTTGTCGTTTTAGTATTAGTTCTGGCCAGCTTCCATGGCTGGAGCCTTTTTCTGGGAATCCTTTTTCTGGGAATCCTTTTTCTCAGAATCAGTGCCCAGGTCTAACGCCACTTCTTGTCGCCACTTCTTGCGCTGGTGCTTGGAAACCTTCAGCACGGGGAAATGGAAGGCGTGAGTGGAGGGGCCTACGCTTTGGCCATGTACACAAAAAAACTCCTCCTTTATACGAAGTTCTCGCCAGCTTCCATGGCTGCAGCCTATTTTTTCAAAATCGATGTCAGACTCCCACTTCTTTCGCTGGCTCTTGGAAACCTTCTACATGGGAAAATGGAAAGCGTGAGTGGAGGAGCTCTTATCGTCTGAGGCTGAGTTCTCGCCAGCTTCCATGGCTTCAGCCTTTTTCTCTCTTGGCGTTGGCCATGTCGAATAAATTCCCCCAAAACATGTAATTATGTGACAAATTATATTTTTGAGTTTCCCACCCCCACCCCCACCCACATCCCCCTCATCTTTGTATTACTTTTGCAATTAATAAATGTTTTCCCACATTCACCTTACCTCCAGCTTATCATGGAAGTGATGAGTGGAGGGGGTGTTGGCGTAGGCCATGTCAAACAAATTTAAAAAATAATTTAATTATGAAATACGTGTATTTTTAGTTTCCCACCCCCACCCCCACCCCCACACCTCATATTTACATTATTTGTACAATTAAAAAACAAAATCACATTCGCCCTACCTTCAGCTTATCATGGAAGTGATGGGTGGAGGGGATGCTGGCGTAGGCCATGTCAAACAAATTTCAAAAATCATTTAATTCTGAAATGCATTTATTTTTAGTTTCCCACCCCCACCCCCACCCCCACCCCTCATATTTTCATTATTTGTACAAATAAAAAAAACCAAAATTCGCCCTACCTTCAGCATGTCGTGGAAGTGGTGAGTGGAGAGGTCCGGTGGAAGTAGCGTTGGTCATGTCAAATGAATGTACAAACAATTCTTTCATTATGAGACAAATTGTATTTTTGAGTTTCCCACCCCCATCCCCACCCCAACCGACCCAACTGCAGCACACCCACCCAGACTCCATCTTTAAAATATTTTTATATTTTGATAAATGTTTCGCGTTTGCTCTCCCTCCAGCTTACCATGGACGTGGTGAGTGGATGGGGTTTGGGCGTTGGCAATGCACGATACATTTAAAACCATCATTTAATTATGAAACACATTATATTTTTGAGTTTCCCACCCCCACCCCTTATCTTTATATTACGCTTACAATTTAAAAACTGTTTCACATTCGCCCTACCTCCAGCTTATCATATAAGTGGTGAGTGGGGGTTATCATATAAGTGGAGGGGGTTTTGCGATGGCAATGTCAAATAAATGTAAAACAAAACATTTGATAGTGAGACAAATTACGTTTTCGAGTTTCCCACCCCCACCCACCCACCCACCCCTCATATTTATAGTACTTTTACCGCTTTTACAATTGAAACCATGTTTCACGTTTGCCCTACCTTCAGCGTATCATGAAAGTGGTGATTGGATAGTGAGACAAATTATATTTTTGAGTTTTCCACCCCCACCCACCCACACCTCACACTTTTATTATTTTTTACAATTAAAAAAATATTTCACATTCGGCCTACCTTCAGCTTATCATGGAAGTGGTGAGTGGAGGGTGTTTTGGCGTTGTCAATGTCGAAGTGACTAGAGGCGGCATTGGCCTCATACCAACGCAACACATTTTCAATATGGGGGGCCTCGTAGTTCTCCGAGGGGCACAACTGCTTGTTGCGTTCCACTGCTGCCATGAATCCTGCCAGGTCCATTTTTTGCAGGGGGGGGATGTGCTTGCGGACGACTTGGTAGTCGATAGAGCAAAAGCGCACGTCAGCGAGCTTGTGTACGAAGGTATCGATAACGAACTCGTCGTACAGCTCACGGAAATGGCCCAGGATCTTCTGGCGCGCTTCCGAGGCATCCGCCAGTCCAAGTTTGACGAGCAAGGGTCCCGCCAGAGAGCCGTTGATGAGGAGGGTGAGAAAGGCGATGCCTCCCACCATCCCGAACAGTCTGTGAGTCCACTCAGATCCGCCGGGAACGCTGTCGGCGTACTTGCGGACCTCGTTGTCGATGGTAATAGCGAGAGAAAGACCCACAGCTCCACGCAAGCCGCCGAAACTGGCGAAGAAACTCTCCTGCCAAGACGTGCTCAGTCCGATGTTGACCGTGAGGGGGAAGAAGCTGTACATGAGGAAGAAGCGGATAAGCGTGAGGAAGACATACAGTACGATAAGGTACCCCCAGTCCCTGGCTTCGAATTGGTCATCGCCAGAGTTTGAAATGGTGGACCCCCACACGACGCCGGCCAGGGTGAAGAGTACTGTGTTGAGGAGGTTCTCGGTGGTGGACCAGAAGTGGTTCATGAGTTCTTGCTGGTTGATCATGTTTGCGCCGTAGATCTTGGTGACGATGCCGCAAGCCACCACGGCGATGACACCGCTGGTATTGCAGACAGAGTCGGCGACGTAGTCTGTGGAGGCCAGGTGGGCGGGTGGGTGGGTGGATGGGAGGAAATAGGAGGCAAGGTGGGTGGGTGGATGGATAGGTGGGAGGAAATAGGAGGCAAGGTGGGTGGGTGGGTGGATGACACCGCTGGTATTGCAGACAGAGTCGGCGACGTAGTCTGTGGAGGGCAGGGGGGTGGGTGGATGAGTGGATGGATGGGTGGGTGGGTGGGTGATTGGATTTGATCATGCTTGCGCCGTAGATCTTGGTGACGATGCTGCAGGCCACATGACACTAATGGTAGTGCAGACAGTTTTGGCGACATAGTCTGTGGAGGCCAGGTGGGCGGGTGGGTGGGTGGGTTGGAGGAAAACGTGTCGCAGTCTGTGGATGTGGTAGGTGGGTGGGCGGGTGGAGTTGATTAATGTTAGTGCCGTAGATCTTGGTGACGATGCCGCAAGCCAAAACGGTGATGACACCACTGGTGTTGCAGGCAGAGTCGGCGACTTAGTCTGTGGATGCCAGGTGGGTGGGTGGGTGGGTGGGTGGGTGGGAGGAAATAGGAGGCAAGGTGGGGGTGGGTGGGGTGGATGGGGGGAGGTAAGAGGAGGCCAGGTAAAGAGGGGGGGTGGATGGGTGGGAGGGAAATAGGAGGCAAGTGGGTGGGTGGGGTGGATGGGGGAGGAAAAATTAGGAGGGCAAGGTAATGGGTGGGTGGCTGGGGGAGGAAATAGGAGGCCAAAGGGTGGGTGGGTCGGGTAGAGGGGGGGAGGAAGGATACGGGAGGCAAGGTGGGTGGGGGGTGAGGGGTGGGAGGAAGGAAATAGGAGGCAAAGGGGGGTGGGTTGGGTGCGATGGGTGGAGGGAAATGGGAGGCAAGGTGCGGTGGAGGTGGGTGGAAGGGTGGGAGGACGAAATAGGAGGCAAGGTGGTGGGTGGGTGGATGGGTGGAGGAAAGGAGAAATAGGAGGCCAGGTGGGTGGGGTGGGTGGATGGGGGGAGGAAATAGGATGCCAGGGTGGGTGGTGGGGGATGGGTGGGAGGAACTAGGGATTGCCGGGGGTGGGTGGGTGGATGGGTGGGAGAAATAGGAGGCACGTGGATGGGTGGGTGATGGGGTGGGAGGAAAATAGGAGGCAAGGGGGTGGGTGGGTGGAGGGGTGGGAGGAAAGAGGATTGCCAGGTGGGGGGTGGGGTGGGGGGAGGGTATAGGAGCAAGGGGGTGGGTGGGGGATGGGTGAGGGAAATAGAGGCCAGGTAAGGGGTGGGTGGATGGGTGGGAGGAAATAGGAGGCAGAATGGGGTGGGTAGGGTGGATGGGTGGGAGAGGAAATAGGATGCCAGGTAGGTAAGTGGGTGGGGGAGGGTGGAGGAAAAGGGAGGAAATAGGAGGCCCGGGTGGGTGGGTGGGGGTAGAGGGTGGGAGGGAAATAGGATGCCAGGGGGGGGGGTGTGGTGGAGGGTGGGAGGGAAAGGAAAGTTAGGAGGCCAGGTCAGTGGGTGGGTGGGAGGCATAGAGGCAAGGTGGGTGGAGGTGGGGGGTGAGGGTGGGAGGAAATAGGAGGGCGAAGGTGGTGTGGAGGGGTGGGTGAGGTGATGGGTGGGTGGGTGGATGGGTGGGAGGAAATAGGAGGCGAGGTGGGTGGATGGGTGGGTGGGTGGATGGGCGGGGACGGATGGAAGTAAGTGGAAGTAACAAGCGCTCTAGAGTGTGCAAGTGTTTTTTGTTTTTCCTGATTTGTTTCCTGATTATTTTCGATTTTCTAATTTTGTTTCTGATTTGTTTTCGATTATTCAATTTTGTTTCTGATTTGTTTCGATTTTTCGATTTGGCTTCTGATTTGCTTTCGATTTTTTGATTTTGTTTCTGATTTGCTTTCGATTTTCTGTAAGGAAAACCGCTTTGAGTTTACACTGCGTATGTTGATTGATGGTGTTGTTCTGCGTAGCACACCCATGTGATGGGTAGCTTGGGTCTGTTGTTCTGTGTAGCACACCCATGGGTAGCTTGGGTCTGTTGTTCTGTGTAGCACACCCATGGGTAGCTTGGGTCTGTTTTCTGTGTAGCACACCCATGGGTAGCTTGGGTCTGTTGTTCTGTGTAGCACACCCATGGGTTAGCTGGGTCTTGTTGTTCTGTGTAGCACACCCATGGGTAGCTTGGGTCTGTTGTTCTGTGTAGCACACCCATGGGTAGCTTGGGTCTGTTGTTCTGTGTAGCACACCCATGGGTAGCTTGGGTCTGTTGTTCTGTGTAGCACACCCATGGGTAGCTTGGGTCTGTTGTTCTGTGTAGCACACCCATGGGTAGCTTGGGTCTGTTGTTCTGTGTAGCACACCCATGGGTAGCTTGGGTCTGTTGTTCTGTGTAGCACACCCATGGGTAGCTTGGGTCTGTGTACCACACACACACATAGGAGTAGCTGGCCTACTATTTTCTCCCCCCCCCCCCCTCCCCCCCCCCCCCCCCCCCACAACACTCAACAGACTACGTCACCTTTCCTCCTACCCACCCACTTACACCCCACACACACACCCACCACCCCCCACCCCCCACACACACTCCCCCCCCCCACACGCCACCCCACCCCACCCCACACACACACAAACACACTCACACAACTACACCCCCCCACCACCCACACACACACTCAAACACACCCACACACTCTAACACACACACACACTCAAACACACACACACACACATTGCATGTGATCACTATCATGGGACCAGGCACATGCAGATGGATGTAGATCGACAAGTCATATGCAGCGTTGCGAGCGACGCGGAAAATTGGCTGAGTGTGTTGGCAACAGAATGAAAGGTGGGTACGATGGAGCTGACTGAAGCCAGTTAGTTATGAGACATTTGGCTGACGTGTCGGGCTTCAATTTTTTTGTCGGTTGGACGGTTGGACAAACGGACAACGGGTAACCCTGGGGGCTACCGTCCCCCAGAAGGGGGGGCTCCGCCAAAAAAAGAAAGCTATAGCTCACATGGGCGAGCGTGTGTGCTAGATACGGACGTACAGTTGTTGTCCAGAGGCAATGAATTAATTAATTAATAAAATAAAGAAATAAAGAGGTAAATAGAAAAATATCGAGATACATAAATAAACACATAGAAAAACACATAAATAAATACAGAAATACAGAAATAAATAAAATAATAAATACATACATAACTAAATAAAAACAAAAATAGATAAAAACGTACATAGATAAATAAACAGTACGCTTTTTTACGAGGTGTGAGGTTGGGGGAGACAGCCCTTATGCTTTCATTGGGGCCAACCACCAATTCCAGAGGCAATCTGTGAGTATCTGGATTGCTTGCTGACCTAGATATTGACACCAAGATAAATGACTTGCATGTAGAGAATGGCAATATGATACCATATGATATGATGTCATCATATAATATCGTATGATGCCAGCAGTCTGACTAGGCTAAAGTTACCATGAAATACGATATCATATGATGCAATTTGTATGATATCATAAGATTTGATCAACATTGGTCAGCATAATATGATATGCAGGTCCCTACTTACATGAGAGGTAGGCAGTGGAGATGGTAGCAGTCACTTGCACGACGCTCTCCTCATGACTGTGACGACGGTCCAGCATGAAGAGCACCAGAATGAGACAAGCTCCGAAGGCAATGCCGATGGCAGCGCCACCTAACGCCATCCTGAAAAACAGCTCGAATCCCTTGCCAACATCGTACTCCTCGCCAAGGCCAAGGACGCCAAGCTCGTTCAAGTACATGTCGCTGAAGATGGAGTAGAAGACGATGGATGATCCGTCATTGAGCAAACTCTCTCCGGCAACATGCATCTTCAACCTGGGGGGGGCTCCGACCTCGTTGAGCAGCGCATTTACAGCAACAGGATCTGTCGCAGACAGAATGGCGCCAAACATCATGCTGAAGTTCCAGCTCCAGTCGTAAGGGAAAATCCAGCGGGCAACGCAGGCGGTAAGAGCAGTGCCAGCCAAGACCATAGGGAAGGCGAAGGTAAGGCATTGCCAGAAGCTTGTCTGGAACAAATGGCCATCCAGTGATAGCGCGTCGTCGAACAGCAGGCCAGGGAGGAAAACCAGTAGCAAGACTTCACCGTCGATCCTATCCCACTGGTATATAGATTGCGTGAGCTGGTCCCAGCGATCTGACAGAGAAAAGCCAATGCCCATTAGGGTTCCGACCAGGAACATGACGAAGGTATAGGGCAAAGCAGGGCAGTAGCGAGACAACAGGAAGTAGCAGACCACGCCCATCGCTGCAGTGAACCAGGGATACAGTATGGCGATGTGAGGCCCGATCTCAGGGTCCTCCTCGTGCTCTAGAGCGGGTTCTGCTCCAGACGCCGACGCTATCAGCGCCATAGAGACGCATGCGCCCACGACCGCCAGGTTGGGCATTTTCATTGCCTTCCACATATTATCGACAGCAATAGTTCGCCAGGTCTTCGCCTCGAAGATATAGTTCCACAGCTCCTTGCTTTAGTAGGAAGGTCACTCTTCTTCTAGATGACAACTTCTTCTGCTTGCACAGAACTCTACTCGCCAGGGGCAATGATTAGGACATATTTTCACTGTTTCCTGCCTACTCATGTTGCGTCAAGATTAACGGCGTGTCTATGGGACCCTGGTCGATGCTTACATCTTCGGTAGACCCTGCACGCTGCACGTCTGCTCTTCTATGATCCCAGTGTTACGACCACGTCCTTGAATGATAACTCTTGCTAGCTGTTTACTTCTGATCTGAAGTCGATGTTGAATAGCTATACTTGGATTGATCTCGGCCATCGAGAGAAGTGAATCATGCTGTCCATAAGTGAAAAGGCGAGACAAGATAGAAGTAAGATTGAGAAGCTTTCAGCTTATCTGTGTCTGCCTTATCGAAACGCAGTTTCGCTGCGCTGGCATGGGAGTTATGACGTGTAAGGAACCGTATCGTCTACGTGGACTGAACCTCCCGGACTGACCCCTGACGAACCTAACTGTAAAGTTAAGATGAAATAACCTCGCTGAATATCAAGTTTTAGCGCCACGCCACTATGCGTTCCTTACTGTCTTCCTTCATTCCATCCGAATCCACCTTGTCTGTGCTGCTTAAGCGCTGAGTAGTTATGTTACTAGCAGACGGCAAGCAGCCTGGAGGCTAATAGACCATGTAATTAAAACAAAAACAGACCTCCCATAGCAGACGGTGATAAGCCTGGAGGCTGATAGACCATGTAATTGAAACAAAAACAAAGCTTGCATAGCAGACGGTGATAAGCTTGGAGGCTGATAGACCATGTAATAAAAAATAAAAAAACCTCGCATAGCAGACGGTGATAAGCCTGGAGGCTGATATACCATGCCATTATAGCAATTCAGGGGATGAACTGGTCAAACAGTTTGTACTTAGTCACGAATTGTCGATAATTCCAGGCCAAATTGTAGAGAATTCTCGGATTTCCAGGCCAAAATTCTCGACGAAGTCCGAGTTCTCGGGGAAACGGTTTGTCTAGTTCATCCCCTGAATTGCTATGAAACAAAAACAAAACTCTGACAGCAGATGGTGATGAGCCTGGAAGCTGATGGAACATGCCATTAAAACAAAGCAAGCCAACCTGGAGGCTGATCCTAGTGATGTACCTAAGAGGCTAGCGCCATGTAACCAAGTTCAAATTAGTTAATGCACTCAGCGCAGGCACGCCAGGGTTGTTCTGAGGGACCCCCAAATCTGCTTCTCAGGACGCAACCGTTTAGTTGTCCTACCCCTGTTTTCAAAATCTGTGACGCAATGACCCCCCAAATCTGTGTTTGTGACCAAGGTACTTCCAAGTGCGCGCTGGCGCGCTGCCTTTTTGACCCCCACTGCGCGTTTTGCGCAGTTTTTGCAACCCCCCGTGGGCGCAGTAAGCAATTTTTGAGCTTTACGCACAACAAAGCGCAGTTTTTATTTTTTCAAGTATGCTAAAGCACTGGCCAATTTGGTCAATGGAAGTACCCTGTCTGTGACGCAACCGACCCACTGGATATTTGTCCCCCTATCAAACTCACGTAAACCACTGGTCACGTAGCTTTTACTTTGAATACAGAATAGTCCACAGAACACCATCCTGCACCCTCGTAGTGATCTTCCCGCCCTAATCGCACAGCTGCTGCATCTTTCTCCCCTCCCCTCCCTCCCCTCCTTAAACCATGAATCCCTCCCTCCACTTTCTACCCTCCCCTTCCTACCCTCCTAACCCCTTCTCCCCTCCACTTCCTCCCCTCTCCTTGTCCCGTTTCGACGAATGGTTCAATGGTTGAGCTCGTTGAACCAATGAAGGTGCTGGTTTCAAATCCCCACAGGTGCGCTTTAGTGTTAGCGGTCGCTGTCAACCGCTATGGAAGCTTTGTCCAGGTCAAGTAGCAGCCCGTTCCCTCCCGCTGTAGGACAGGGCTCCCTTAATACCACTCTCCACCAGGCATTCTCATTACTTTTTACCCTCCCCTTCCTCCCCTTCTCTCCTCCCTTTCCTACCCTTCTCTCCTCCCCTTCCTCCCCTCCTCCCTTCCACTTCCTCCCCTCCTAAACCCTCCTCACCTCCCTTTCCTCCCCTCCTAAACCCTTCTCCTCCCCCCCTTCCTCCCCTCCTAAAATATGAATCCCTCTCTCCTTTCTCCCCTCACTACTCGTACAGCTGCTGCATCAAGTGTTGGCACAGCATCACTCTCCCCCTCCTAAAACATGAATCCCTCTCTCCTTTCTCCCCTCCCCGCCCCCCCCTCCTAAACCCTTCTCCCCCCCCTTTCCTCCCCTCCTAAAACAATCATCCCTCTCTCCTTTATCTCCTCACTACTCGTACAGCTGCTGCATCAAGCGTTGGCAAAGCACAGCATCACTCTCCCCCTCCTAAAACATGAATCCCTCTCTCCTTTCTCCCCTCCCCGTCCTCCCCTCCTAAACCCTTCTCCCCCCCCCTTTCCTCCCCTCCTAAAACACGAATCTCTCTCTCCTTTCTCTCTTCACTACTCGTACAGCTGCTGCATCAAGTGTTGGCACAGCATCACACTCCCCCTCCTAAGACATGCATCCCTCTCTCCTTTCTCCCCTCCCCTTCCTACCCCTCCTAAACCCTCCTCCCCTTCCTCCCCTCCTGAAACACGAATCCCTCTCCCCTTTCTCTCCTCACTACTCGCACAGCTGCTGCATCAAGTGTTGGCACAGCGCAGCATCACACTCCACCCCCAGGTCCTGAAGATGCCCCCAGGTCTTTCGAATCCACTCAACAGAGGGAGTTTGCTGTGGAGTCCACAGAGCACCTTCCTGTACACCCGGAGTGCATAAATCATTTGCTGGCCTCCATTCTCTGCTTCCGTCCTGTGCTTGCCCCCACCCTTTGCTTCTGTCCTGGGCACGCACATGTCCTTTGTATCCATGTGGTGCACGCATCCGTCCTTCGTATGCATCATGGACCCCCTGGGTGACTGTATCCTGAGCCCCCCCTTGGCGTTGCCCCGGGCTATGGGTCATGAGACGGGCGACCTTAGGGGCACGGGGCACAGCATCTGACCTGTCAACAGTGGCTCCAGAACCGACTCCGGAACCGGTTTTGGGGCACCACCAGGAGGGAGACTCGGCAGCGATGGCAGCCCGAGAGGTATCTTGCGCACATCGAGCGCAAAGGTCCATGAAGTCGGGCAATAACTCATCACGCCTTATTTGACATAGCAACGCAGCAAGGAGAGGGTCCAAGAGGTGCCACAGCTTGGTTTCGGAGCTATATCCAGCTGTGTTACCTGAGGTGCCTGGAGCAGATAATAGAAGCATCAATGTGTCGGGGTGCACATCTCTACAAGTTGCATCAGTGGAGGCAGGCCGCACTGTAGCGGTAGCCAGATCTCTACCAGGCGCATCAGTGGAGGCAGGCCGCATTGTGGCGGTAGCCAGATCTCTACCAGGCGCATCAGTGGAGGCAGGCCGCATTGTGGCGGTAGCCAGATCTCTACCGGGTGCATCAGTGGAGGCAGGCCGCATTGTTGCGGTAGCCGAATCTCTACCAGGCGCATCAACGGAGGCAGGCCCCATTGCAGCGGCGCACAGATCAAGACAAGCGCCATCGCCATAAGGCAGGGCTCGGTCATGCAGATCCGCCAGGCTGGCAAGCGAAGGATCAGCCAGGGTGGCTAGATCGGCCAGGCTGGCAAGCAAAGGATGCAGCATCTTGAGGGCACACAACTCAGCTAGAAGTGGCGGGGAGATAGGCTCTAGGAGGAGAGGGCACATGCATGGTGGAACTCCATTCGCTCTCCTCACATCTCCTACAGGCACCACAGGTCCTACAGGTTCTGGGCCAGGAAAGAGGCAGGTGTTCAGGATCTGCTTGGCTGAGGTACAGGGGGCCTGGGCGGGCACTACAGGTTCCGAGCCAGGAAAGAGGCAGGTGCACAACATCTGCTTGGCTGTGGTGGAGGGGTCTTGAAGGTAGTCTACCAGAGCTTTGTGAAATGCTCCATGTGCTTTGTGAATTGCACCACGAGCTTCCTGAATTGCACCATGAGTTTCTTGAATTTCACCATGAGCTTTGTGAACTGCACCACGAGCTTCCTGAATCGCACCATGACCTTTGTGGATTACACGATCACCTGTGGTGGACACCCTCTCCTGGTGCAGCGCCAGTTGGCTTGGCTTGGCATGGCTTGGCAACAGCAATTGGCTTGGCTTGCCATGGCTTGGCTGGTCAAAGCCCGGAGGGATGGGATGTGGCTCATTCCCATCTTTCCTGTGCTGATGCTGGTGGTGCTGCAAGGTGAGGCTGGTGGTGCTGGTGGTGGTGCATGCTAGAGGCTGGTGATGGATGCTGGTGGTGCTGGTGGTGTTACACGCTGGAGGCTGGGGGTGGATGCTGGAGGCGAGGGGGGTGGTGTTGAATGCTCGAGGCTGCTGATGCTGGTGGTGCTGCAGTATGAAGCTGCTGGTGTTGCAAGCTAGAGGCTGCTGATGCTGGTGGTGCTGCAGGATGAAGCTGCTGGTGTTGCAAGGTAGAGGCTGGTGATGATGGTGTTGCTGCATTATGAGGCTGGTGGTGTCGCACGCTGGGGGCTGATGGTGCTGGTGGTGCTGCATGACGAGGCTTGTGATGAGGGTAGCCGCATCCATACCAGACAAAGCATTACAAAGCATACCTTGCAGGTCATCCAGCGCTTGATGTGAACTTGAAACTGTGGAGTGGGAAAGTGTTCGAAAGTGTGAAGCATGAGTTTTCGTGGTGGAGTGTTCGAAAGCGTGAAGCATGTGTATTTGTGGGGGGTTGTTTGTAAGTGTAGAGCACGTGTTGCATGTCATCCAGCGCTTCACGTGAATTTGAAACTGTGGAGTAGGAAAGTGTTTGAAAGTGTGAAGCATGTGTATTCGTGGTGGAGTGTTTGGAAGTGCGAAGCATGTGTATTTGTGGTGGAGTGTTCCGAAGTGTGAAGCATGTGTATTTGTGGGGGTGTGTTTGAAAGTGTGAAGCATTTGTTGCAGGCCATCCAGCGCTTTATGTGAACTTGAAAGTGTGGAGTAGGAATGTGCTTGAAAGTGTGAAGCATGTGTATTTGAGGGGGAGGGTTTGAAACCGCCGAAAGACAGGGCTCCCTTCATACCACGCCCTACCAGGCGTTATCATTACTAAACTGTGGCATTCTCTGAAATTCAGGTATGGCATCATATTTCCCTAAGCCCAGTCGCAACTGGTGCAAGTGCCTGTAACGGAATGTGGGCAGGGTTTTCTATACTCTGCTGAGAGCCTGTTTCAGTGATACGATTGGTCTAGTGGTACACCAAATCGCTTAAACGACGAAAGGTCGGGGGTTCGATCCCCCTACGGTCACCCTTAGCGTTGCAGGTCGCTTTCAACCGCGATGGTAGCTTGTTCAGTCGAGGTGGTAGACCGTTCTCTGCCCGCGTACGACGGGTTCCCTTAATACCACGCCCCACAAGGCGTTCTCATAACTTTTTCTATACTCTGCCCCACCAGGCGTTCTCACTTTTTCTATACTCGTCCCCACCAGGCGTTCTCACTTTTTCTATACTCTGCTCCATTTTGGAGGATAGGCACCTGTCGTGGGCAGTGCGTGAATGGAACGAGGGCAAGGTTTTCTTGACGGTGCTACAAGTAGCGCAAGTGCTAAAGTATGTGTCCCATTTTCTGGCATTCACTTTGGCATTTCTGGCATTTCTGGCATTCACTTTGGCATTTCTGGCATTCACTTTGGCATTTCTGGCATTCACTTTGGCAATTCAGGCATTCACTTTGGCATTTCTGGCATTCACTTTGGCATTTCTGGCATTCACTTTGGCATTTCTGGCATTCACTTTGGCATTTTCTGGCATAACAACAGTTTTTTTGAAGTTGCGAAAGGTATTGCACCACAGGAGGTGAGTCTCCCGACTTAAACCAGCGGCACCGATATATAAAAACAGGATTGTCAACAATGCATACTTTACTCAAAGTGCAGCAGAGCCACGACATACGCCAAGGTTGGCACTTGGGTATGCTCCGAAAACAACATAGGAGTATACAGAAATAAAAACCAAGACCTAGTATTATATAGTAATATAAATAGAATAGAAATATAAAAACAGGATTGTTAACAATGCTAAACTTGCCGTTGCATATTTATAATTATGTCCTCATGTCTATTGTACTAATATACTAATATTAGTAATATGCGCTCTCGCACACAC
This sequence comes from Chlamydomonas sp. ICE-L, assembly GCA_013435795.1. Lineage (NCBI taxonomy): Eukaryota > Viridiplantae > Chlorophyta > Chlorophyceae > Chlamydomonadales > Chlamydomonadaceae > Chlamydomonas > Chlamydomonas sp. ICE-L. The sequence goes on along the minus strand of JACBWV010000610.1, from coordinate 95,855,745 downwards.
CAGGGACGTGAGCTGGCCCAGAATATGATCAAGCTGATGGCGTTGTTGGAGTATGAAGCAGTACCACAACATATGTACTCCCCCAGCCACCCATCCAGCCACCCACCCAAACCAACCAGCCACCCACACTAACCAGTCCCCCACTAAAACAGGATTGTTAATAATTGTAAGACTTGCTCAAGTTGCAGCAGAGCCACGGTGGGCATACGCCACGCTTGACATACGCCGAGGTTGGAACTTGAGCATGCTCAGGGATTTGTTTTTCAAATCTGACAGTTTTTCCTTCTTTTAGCTTCATGGTCTTAGGCTGGTTCTGCTGAGCTAGTGGCTATCAATACAAATGGGGTTTATATCGGCTTGTCCGATCGACCTCTGTAACTAAGATGAACTCTTAACAACGGATATCTTGGCTCTCGTAACGATGAAGAACGCAGCGAAATGCGATACATAGTGTGAATTGCAGAATTCCGTGAATCATTCAATCTTTGAACGCATATTGCATATTGATGGCAGTCATGAGGCAGTCACCAGCTAATTCTTCTTCTTCTGCTGCTGCTTGTGCTGCTCTTTTGTGCTTATTTGCTTCTTGTGTGCTTCTTCAAGCTTGTGTGCTTCTTGTGCTGCTCTTAAGAGACTCCAGGGACAGAGTTGTATAGCTTTTTATAGCTTTCTATAGATTTTTATAGATTTTTAGGGTCATGTATCTCTCAGAGATAGGGAAAAACAAAAACATTAAACATTTGCATAGCGATAATTTGGGCAAAAGCAGGGTCAAAAGTAGCGATCGCTACATAGACTTATATAGCGGGGAAATAATCCCTGGGCATGCTCAGGAAGAAACGAAGGATTCAAAATATGGAGAGGGAGAGAGAGAGGGGGAGAGAGAGAGAGAGAGAGAGAGAGAGAGAGAGAGAGAGAGGGGGGGGCGGCATACCACATGATGGTGACCAAATGCGAGTATGATTTAACCTGCCCGCTAACCCATATGATATCATACAAAAAATTGAATCATATATTCATTAGATATTGTATAGAAATGGCAGCTTTAGTTTAGTCAGACTCATAGGATATCATATTGCCGTTCCCTAGTTATAAAGAAATAAAAGCCAAGCTTACCTTTCTCAAGTTGCAGCAGCGCCACGATATATGCTGAGATGGCCACTTGGGCATTTTCTGGAGTAATATCACTCCTGCATCATGGCCAGGAATACAAACATAAATGAATATATGTATATACGTGCGTATAAATAAATAAATAAATAAATAAATAAATAAATAAATAAATAAATAAATAAATAAATAAATAAATAAAAATATATAAATATATCATTACATTATTATATAATGACGAGGCGTTTTCTTGCACTGGGGCCAGTCTCTAAAGCATGAGAAGGATATTAGTGTTTGTGTATGTGTATTTATGTGTGTATGTGTATGTGTATGTATGTGTATGTGTGTGTTTATGTGTGTGTATGTATGTGTATGTGTAAATGTGTTTATGTGTGTGTATGTATGTGTATGTGTGTTTATGTGTGTGTATCTATGTGTATGTGTGTTTATGTGTGGGTATGTATGTGTATATTTATGTGTGTTTATGTGTGTGTGTGTATGTGTATGTTTATGTGTGTTTTATGTAGTGTCATGTCTGCTGTCCTGTGTCTGTGTGTTTATGTGTGTGTCTGTCTTTGTCTGTGTGTTTCTGTGTGTGTGTTGTCTGTCTTTCTGTGTATGTGGTGTTTTCTGTGTGTGTGTATGTGTGTGTATGTCTGTGTATGTGTCTGTGTGTTTCTGTTTGTGTCCTGTTTGTGTCTGTCTGTGTCCTGTGTGTTTCTCGTTGTGTGTCTGTGTGTGTCTGTCTGTGTCTTTGTTTTTTGTGTGTTTTCTGTGTGGTGTGTTGTGTCTGGTGTCTGTGTGTCCTGTTTGTGTTGTCTTTTTCTGTGTCTTTCGTTTTTCTTTTTGTGGTTCTGTCCATTGTCTTTTTCCCTGTGTGTTTCTGTGTTTGTACTGTGTAGTGTGTCTGTTTTGTATGTCTTTTTCTTTTTATTTTCTTTGTTTTATCCTGTCTTTTTGTGTTTCTGTGTGTTTTATGTGTGTGTATGTATGTGTATGTGATGTACGTGTTTTATGTGTGGGTAGGTGTGTGTATTTGTCGGTGTGTGTTTAGGATGGTGTGTAATGTGTATGTGTGTTTATGTGTTGTTTATGTGTGTGTATTTGTGTTTATGTATTGTGTTTTTTGTGGTGTGTATTGTATGTGTCTGTGATGCGTGTAATGTGTAGGTACGTGTTTATGTGTGCTATTCTGTGTATGTGTGTGTTTGTATGTGTTTTTATGTGTTGTATGTGTATGTGTAGTGTGTGTCTGTCCTGTTTCTGTGGTTGTGTGTTTCTGTGTGTGTCTGTCCCATTTTGTCTGATGTCTGTGTGTGTCGCGTCTGTGTCTGTTTCTGTGTGGTTTCTGTTGGTGTGTCTTTACGTGTTGTGTCTGTGTGTGTCTTTGGTGTGTCTGTCTGTGTCTCTGTTGTGATTTGTGTGTGTTTAGTGTGTGTCTTTGTGTGTCTGTGTGTCGTCTGTGTGTTTCTGCGTGTTTCTTGTGTGTCTGTCTGACTGTCTGTGTCTGTGTGTTTCATGTGTGTGTATGTGTGTATGTTATGTGGGTTTATGTGTGTGCATGTATGGTGTATGTTGGAGTGTGTTATGTTGTTTTGTGTGTGTATTTGTGTGTATCGTATGTTTATGTGTATGTCTTTTAATGTTGTGTGTATGTATGTGTCAGTTATGTGTGTTTTACTGTGTGTGTCGTATGTGTCTGTTTATGTTTTTTTATTATTTGTTTTTATTTATGTTTTTTGTATGTGTTTTTATGTGATTTTGTATGTAGTTTTATGTGTCATGTGTGTTTTCTTTTTTTATTTATTGGTGTCTTTTTTGTTTTGTTTTTTTCTTTGTGTTTCTTTACGTTTAATTTACTTGTTTATTTTATATTTTTTTTCTTTGTTTTTCTTTTTTGTTTCTTTATTTTCTTTTTTCTGTTTTGTCTGTTATTTTTAATTTTTTTTTCTTTTGGTATCTGTTTTTTTTTTTTTTTTCCTTTATTTTCCTTTTTATTTTTTTTTACGCTTTTTGTTTTCTTTTTTTTTTCTGTTTTTTATTATTTCTTTTGTTTTTCTTTATTTTGTTCTTTCTTTTTCTTTTTCTTGTGTTCTTTTTGTGTTTTTATTTTTTCCTTTTTTTTTTCTTTTTCTTTTTTTTTCTTTTTGTTTTCTTACGTTTTTCGTTTTGATCTTTCGTGATTCTTTTCATTTTTTTTGTCTTTTGTGTTTGTGTCTGTGTGTTTCTGTGTGTTTCTGTCTGTGTCTTGTCATTTCCCCCTGTTTCTGTGTGTGTCTTGTGTCTCTGTGGTCTGTGTTTTCTGTGATGTGTTCTTCTGTGTCTGTTGTTGTCCTTTGTTTTCTTTGGTTTCTTTTGTGTTGTCTTGTCTTTGTTTTTCCTGTCTGGTTTTTTTCTTCGTGTCTCGTTTACTCTGTGTGTTTATGTGTGTGGTATGTGTGCTGTATGTTGTCTGTTGTTTATATATGTGTGTGTCAGTTGTGTATGTTATGTACTTGTGTTATGTGTGTGTATGTGTGTGTAGGGTGTACTTGTTTATGTGGTTTATGTTGTTGTTTATGTGTGTGTAGTGTATGTTGTGTTTGATTTTGTGTTCCGGTATGTGTCGTGTCTGTCCCGTGTTTTCTAATGTGTGTCTGTGTGTGTCCGGCTTTTTGTTTTTCCAATCCCCCCCCGGCCCTCTCCTTCCCTTTTTTCTTTTCTTCTCCCCCTTTTCCCCCCCCCCCCCCCCGTCTCCTTCTTTCCGATTTTGGTCGATTTGGGTCCGTTTTTAGTTCAATTTCAGTACCAAAAAAAAAAAAAAGTTTCTTATATTACCGGCAATTTCGGCCCAAAACGGGTCCTCGGTATTCCGATCGGAATGTGTTTCCGGAAACAAATATCCCTGGTGTGGGTGTGTGAGTATGTTTGTGTGTGCTTGTGTTTGTGTGTTTCTGTGTTTGTGTGTATGTATGTATGTGTGTGTATGTGTGTGTATTTGTGTGTATTTGTGTGTATGAAGTGTGTAGTGTGTGGTATATGTTGCATGTATGTTGTGTGTTCTGTTTGTGATGTTTGTGTCTGTGTGTGTTTTAGGTTTGTGTCTGCCTTGTGTTTGTGTTTATGTTTTTGCGTGTGTTTGTGTTGGTCCTGTGTGTGAATGTAATGTGTGTTGTATGTGTATGTGGCGTGTATGGTATGGGTATGTTATTGCATGCATTATGTATTGTGTTAAATGTGTTTCTGTGTGTTTGAGTGTGTGTGTGTGGAGTGTTTTGTGTACAGTATGTTGGTGTGTGCTTGTGTTTGTTATGTTTGTTTATGTTGTGTATTATGTGTGTATGGTGTTTTTTCTATGTGGTGTGTTGTGTTATGTTGTGTATGTTGTTTCTGTATGTTTTTGTATGTGTTTTCTATTTTTGGTATTCTTTGTATATATTTTGTGTGTATGTTTTTTGTCTCTGTGTGTGTTCTGTGTGTGTGTGCATGTGTGTGCATGTGTGTGTATGTGTGTGTGCATGAATGTATGTGTGTGTGTATGTGTATGTGTGTATGTGTGGGAGTATGTTTGTGTGTGTTTATGTTAGTTTGTATGTTTGTGTTTGTGTTATGCGTAGGGTTGGGCCGACGTATGAACGTATACTCATACGTTTATAAGCTCTACGTAATATATAATACGCCCGTATATTTTTCTATACTCGACACGTATGAGTATTCAACGTATACACACGTAATGAGTTGTACTTCGAAAGTTCACAGAGAAGTCACTGTACTTTCTGGTTTCCATTTAATTTATCATTTAGATAGCTCATTGGAAAGCTGTTGACCTCCTCTATCACAATATGCAATACAATAAAGCTTTCGCACTTCCGACATAATTGGTTTAAATGTGGCCTACGTTTGATTTATATATCCAGGATTGCACACTATCAGCGCCCACCCTAGCCTATGCCATTCCCCCAGCTCCTACTGGTGCCTTGCAGGATTTGATGGTGCAAGCCTAGTGCAATGTGAAGATTGACAGTTTGCAAATAGATATATATACTTATGTTTATTATATCATGTAGCTGACTCAGCAAGCTGCCATCTAAAGCTGCTGCATCCTTGTCTTAACTGTAGCTGACTCACAGATCTGACCTAAAAGCTGGACAGAGACTTATGGTCTGAAACCAGATATCTGGGGGAGCTACGAGAAATAAAAGGGTTATGTGAAAACTGGACAAGTAATAATATATTATCCGTATATAATAGGCATTGAATGGATCCCTTAAGATGGCAAAAGCAGGACCGTGGCGCTAGCCTTGGTCGACGCGCTTTCTGGTCGTGATTTTTTCTGAAATTTGGATAACCTAAAATTGCCAGAATATTGTTTTGACAGTTGATATGTGGAGCCAATGAAATTAGCGAACGCGGCAAACCTTTGAAAACCCATGTAAAAGTCTTTTATCCCAAGAAGTGTCACTTAATTTACTCATACTTTTTATACGTTTATATGCATACGTTTATACGTTCATACGTTTATACGGCATATAAAAATGAAAATATACTTTTGCTTCCCAACCCTACTTATGCATATGTGTATTTTATGTGTGTGTGTATGTTTGTGTCTTTGTGTTTATGTGCGTGTGTTTGTGCGTGCGTTTGTGTTCGTGTGTGCAGGGAGGGGGGGCAGGACGACAAATTTTTTGGAACCAGCATCATCAATAACGGTGTCCGATCAGAACGGGAGTGGAATTGTTGAATGTTTTCAGTTCAGGCAAACGGAGGGGGGAAATAAAGTTGGAAAGTTTTGTTTGCCCCCCCCGGACCACCCCCAAACAACAGGGGCAGGGGGGAGAAACCCAAAGCGCAACAGCCGGCCCACGGGGAAGAAACGAAAGAGAACCCCTCGCTAGCCGGGGACCCGAAAACCGGAAAGAACCCACAACTGCAGGGCGACAGAGAGCACCCCGGAGTTCGGGGTTCCAACCATTTAAAAGGCGCATGGATCTACAAACGGCAAAAGTATGTCCTAATCGTCCGCACCTACCCCCCCCTTGACACCAAAGCAGCCTTTTGCTCTAGCACGGGGGTCTGGTGGGGCAGCGTGTCGCACTGGGGTTGCACGAAGTCGCTCAATTTGCGACGCGTCGCAAGGAAAAAAAAAGTTACTGTGGATGTCAATTAAACAACCCTCTGCTCTAATATAATCCGGTCCTAGGTCGCATGCTTCATACATCAGATCCCTTTCAATTCACACCTCATGAGTATCGTCTCCAGAATCATCAGAGCATCCACATCTGTTGGCAATGTGGCTTGAATCCTGAGGATTGGAAGTTGTGGTGGAGGGATGGGTGGAGGGATGGGTGGGTGGAGGTTGTGGTGGGATGGGTGGACTGTTTGTGGGTGGGCTGGGTGGCGGCCCCTGGGGTGTCAGAATAGTGGCTGGGTGGCGGGCTTGGTGGCGTGTGCTGGTTGGTGGGCTGGGTGGGTGAGCGGGTGGGTGGCGGGCTGGCTGGCGGGCTTGCTGGCGGGGCTGGGGTGGGTGGAGGGATGGGTGCCGGGCTGGTGGTGGGCGGGTGGCGGGGCTGGTGGCTCGCCCCCCCCCTCCGCCCCCCCCCCCCCGCCACCCCTCCCCACCCCCCCCAACCCCTGGGCCCCCGCCGACCCCCACTCCCCCGCACGCCCCTTCCCTGCGTCACCCCTCCCCCCCCTCCCGCCGAAGACCCCCCCCCTCCCCGCACCCAGACCCCCAACCCCGGACCACCCGCGGCTCGCCAACCCCGACCGGCGCCGGAAGCAAACGGAAAGTCCCAACTCGCCCCTTCCCGAGCCCAGAAGGTCTCGCACTCAAACGGACACGACAAAGGGCGGGCCGAGGAAGAGAGAAAAAAGGAAAGGAAAAAAGGAAGGGGATGGAAAGAAGAAGACAGCGGAGAGAGAAACAAAAAGGGGAGAAAGAAGGGGGGAAGGAAGGGCGAGAAAGGGAAAAAAACGAACGAGAAGGGGGGGGGGGGGGGGGCGGGGGGGGGCGAAAGGAAAACGCAAAGGGGTGGGGAACGGGGGGTAAAAAAAAGAGCAAAAGGGCGGAGAACACCGCCCCAGCGGGGCGATAGCCGGCAATCCCCCCCCCACACCAAAAAGTCCAAGGCCCCCCAAAGGGGGGGCCCACCGGGGAACGGCCCACACCCCCCCCCCCGGCCAGGGCCCCAAACACCCCGCACAGAGAAGACCGTCCACAGTCCAGCCACTCCATCCGCCACCGCAAAGAAAAGAAAAGTACGGACCCAGGGGGGACGGGGTCGGGACCCGCCGCTCGCTACGCCACCAGAGAAACAGCCTTACCCCTCTCTCCCTTCACCACACTCCCATCACCGTCGAGGCCGGCGACAAGAGCAAAAAAAACGAATCCTACCCCCCTTCCCGTCGGGGGGCCACCCCTGCCCCCGGACTCCTCTACGCGCAGCGGGCACCCGACCTCACCCCGTCAAAACCACACCACACCTACAAAAGACCCCCGGGCACACACCCATAACTCAACACCCCCACCCTCACCCCACCATCCCCCAACCCACGACGCGCCCCACGCCCCAACCGCCCCACACACACCCCATCGCACCAATCAGGGAGGACGAGCCCAAGCGACCGGCGGAAGGCCGGGGGGGGGTCCGCATGGTGGGGCGCCGGGGGGCAAAAAAAACACGGCCGAGCGGGGTGGAGGGGGAAATGCGACACACGAAAACATCACGCGAGCCAACATGTCCACGGCGAAAAGGGGTCACCATAACCCCTTCCAAAATCAAAATAGCCAGACGCGGGAAACGCGAGGGGAGAGACCAGTCCACCAGCAGGCGAGGCGTTAGAAAAAAGGGGGGCCCACCCACAACTCCACAGCCCACACATTCACCCACAACTCCGACACCCAAACCTGCCTAAGCAACTGGTAACAATCCAAGAACCACTCAGACACACCAACAACGGAACCATCACCCAACATAAGGTGAATACACGCTCTAAATAAACGGAAACATCACCGCACCTCTCCCCGGGCACACCCAACACAGGGGGGCGCCCCACCGAACATCCGAATGACCATCAGCCTGACGGGCAAGCTCCCCACCGAGAAGCACACCCCTCCCGCCCCCCACTCCCCCCCACTCCCCCTCCCCCCCCCACCACTCAACGATTCACCACCACTCCCCACCCCCGCGGGGAAGGGCGCATCCCCGCCACCTCTCCCCACTCCCGCCTGATCCCCCACACCTCCCCACACAACCCACACCCATCCGCTCGTCCCGGATAGCGCCCATCAACGTCTGCAGGGGTTGACAACCACCCAAAAAACACCCCCCTCCCCGGGGGGGCCCCTACCCAAAACCCTCCCCTCCTCGGGGGAGACCCAGCCTACCCCACCCCGGGGCGGGGCGCCCTCCCAACTGGCCCCCCCCGGAAATCCCCCCCAAAAAAGTATCTCCCCTCCGGGCTGCCCCCCCGCAAACCAGTCGCACTTGGGCCCGATAGAAACCCACCCGGGAGTAACCCCACCTCCGCCCACCCCCTCCCCTCCATCCCCGAGGGAGGGGGGAGGAGCAGAAGCGGAGGACTCCAAAGCACCCTGTCGCCAACGGCGGCCCGCGCTCCCCCGAGCCGAGGAGTCGCGGCGAAAAGAGGAAAAGACGGGCAAGAGAGATCGCGCGGGGTGGGGACCCCGGTGGCGGGCAAAAGAAGGGAAGGCAGCGAGAAGCGGCCCCCTCCTCCCTCCCTAGGCCAACCCCCGCCCTCTTCCCCTGCCCACGACGCCCCCTCCCCCTTGCTCCCCCCTGCGCGCCCCCCCCAAGGCGGGGAAAAAAAGTAGGAGAGGAGAGAAGACCGTCCCACCCCCCTCCAGCGGACGCCTCTACCACCCTAGAGCCGCCCTGCCCCCCCCCTCCCGCCCCCCCCCCCCACTCCCTCCTCCCCCCTCCCCTAGCGCCCCCCCCATCCCCACACAGAGCCCACCTCCCCGGAAACAGCAACCGGTGCTCACCTCCCTCCCGCCCCCGGCGGGCGCCCTTGCCGCGCCGGGTCGCCCGCCCCCCCCTAAATAAGAACCCTAGAAAACCCAAAAACCCCCCTCCCCCCCTCCCTCCGGACAAGTGGGGATCCTCCTCCAGTCTCCCCGCCTAAGCCCTACCGACTCCCCCCCCCCTCCGCACCTCCCCCCCCTCCTCGCCCCGTCCCGCCCCCCCGGTACCCCACCGGCTCCGGTCCCGTCCACCCAGAGGTGCCGCAGGGCGGCTGCCACCACTCACCGGGGCGGGTGCACAGGCCCTCTCGACAAGAAAGGTCAGGGGGGGGAGGAAACCGACCACTGGAGGGAAGGGAAGGAAGGAAGGGGCGGCGCATGGTTCCCCCCCCTCTATCCACCAGCGGCGGAAAAGGGGGGGCCGCCGAGGTTCCCAGCCGGGCGCGCGCGCCATCCACCACAGCCCCTCACCCAGCAAAACGGCCCCCGGCGGGGGAATTCTCGCGCGTCGGCCGCAGGAAACGACGGGAACATACAGCCATAGACACGCAGCCGTCCAGGAAGAGGAAGGGGGGGGCTGGCCTCCAGGCCTGCACCCCAAGTCGAAGCTCTCAGAGGGGGAGGGGGGGACGGGTGCGTCGGGGGACGAACACCCCCAATTGCGGGGGCGCCATCCCCTCCCAAAGTTAGTCCACGCATCGCCAATCCTTCCCCGGCCCACAAATCCCAGCCGCCCGGCAGCGCGGCGCTGTCGGGGCTGGCAAAGCGAACACCAACCGGGCTGGCCGCCACGCGCGCAACCTTGCCCATGCAACAGGACGCCGGGGGGGGGGGCCCGCGAGTCAGGGGCGCCGAGGCCCAGGAAAAGACAACCGCTGAGGCCCACCCCCTGCCTAAAGTCGTGCCCACTCCCACCCGGAGCGCCCGCAACCGAAAAAGAGTAGAGGCCCACGCCCCTCGACCCGCGGGGGTGCAATCCCAACAAGCACACCCCCAGTATTCGTCCCTAACAACCGGCAGCCATCAGCGCCACCCATCCATATCCCACACCCAGCTCACGAGCAACACCAATCCACACACAAACACAGACACACCACCAACACCTGCCCAAGCCCAGCCGCTTCACAACGTAGCACCCCAAAGAACTCCCCCCCAAAAACGTCATCCTATAACCTCAATTCCTAAGCCATACACACAACCACAATCGAACGCCCATAATGATTATAGAAGTGGGCGACGGAAGCAGTAGGCGACGGTAGCAATGGGCGACGGGTGGGCGACGGAAGGCCATTTGCCAATGATTTCCCGTAGCTCAGTGGGCAACGGAAGGCCAATTCTCACTATTTTTGCCAAACCCATGTGTCGCCATGCGACCACAGAATGGCGACGTAGTGGCGACGCGTCGTCGTAAAAATAAAAACTAACCTAAGCACAAGTCCATACCAATAGGTAGAACCACTACAATCATCATCACCTTCACCACCACTTCCACTGCCATCACCACAACCTCCATCACCAGCACCACCACCTCCTCCACTACCATCACCACCACCACCATCAACAACACCACCACCGCCACCAACACCACCAACACAATTATTATCACACAAAACATGTTACCCTTGACTTACCCCCCAGTTGGTGAGAGCAGTCTGCACACCCCAACGCCACCACAACCAACAACACAACAACTCATAGCATCACCACCGCCACCACCACCACCTCCACCACCACCACCACTACCACCTTAACCACCAACACCACCACCACACAAAACATGCTACCCTTGACTTACCGGCCTATTGGTGTGAGCAGTCACCGCCACCACCACCATTGCCACCCCCACCACCACCACCCCAACCAACACCACACAAAACATGCTACCCTTGACTTACCGGCCTGTTGGGGTGAGCAGTATACCGCCACCAAAACCAACAACACAACTACTCATAGCATCACCACCGCCACCACCACTACCACCTCCACCACCACCACCACCACCACCACCACCACCCCAACCACCATCACGCAAAACATGGTACCCTTGACTTTGCCTGTAGGGGTGACACTGTTGGGGTGAGCCTGTTGGGGTGAGCAGTATACCGCCACCACAACCAACAGCACAACTACTCATAGCATCACCACCGCCACCGCCACCACCTCCAATACCGCCACCACCACCGCCACCAGCAGCACCACCACCATCACAAACATAGCCACCACCGCCATCACCTCCACCGCCACCACAACAACCTTCACCACTGCCGCCGCCACCACCACCGCCACCACCACCACCACCACCACCACCACCACCACCGCCATCACCTCCACCGCCACCACCACCACAACATAATCACACATAGCATGTTACCCGTGACTTAACGGCCTGTTGGGCTGAGCAGTCTGCAGCCCAATGAGAAGAGAGAAGAAGCTGATGAAGGCCATGCTATCCCAACTGCACAAGGCTTTGCTCATATCATCATCACCACCGCCACCACCTCCACTACCGCCACTCCCGCCACTACCACCGCCACCAGCAGCAGCAGCACCACCACCTCCACCGCCACCACAGCAACCTCCACCACTGCCGCCACCACCACCACCACCACCACCATCACACAAAACATGTTACCCTTGACTTACCGCCACCATCACCACCACCAACACCACCACAATCACACAAAACATGTTACCCTTGACTTACCGGCCGGTTGGTGTGAGCAGTCTGCAGCCCAATGAGAAGACAGAAGAAGCTGATGAAGGTGAGGCTGTCCCAACTGAACAAGACTTTGCTCTGAGCAAGTTGAAGCAGCTCCTCTACCTTAGGGTCCATGGTGAGACCCTCATGCCTGTTCCCGTTGCTCTGTTCCGCTTTTTCTCCTAAATCTCTGCTATGCTCTGCATTTACATCCTTGGTCGCCCCCGACTTGTAGCTTTGGGGGTTTATGGTCAACCCCCGATGCCTATTCCCGTTGCTCTGTTCCGCTCTCTCACCAAAGACTCTGCGCTCCTCTGCCTCTACGGCCTTGGACGACCCTGACTTGTAGCTTTGGGGGTCCATGGCCATCCCCCGATGCCTCTTCCCATTGCTCTGTTCCGCTCCCGCATCAAGCTCAGGGCGCTGCTCAGCGTATAGATCCTTAGACGACCCCGTCTTGTAGCTTTGGGGGGCTATGGTCGACCCCCGATGCCTCTCCCCATTGCCTTGTTCCGCTCCCGCATCAAGCTCAGGGCGCTGCTCAGCATATAGGTCCTTAGACGACCCCGTCTTGTAGCTTTGGGGGGCCATGGTCGACCCCCGATGCCTCTCTCCATTGCTTGGTTTCGCTCTCACACCATCTTCTGGACGCTGCTCAGGATATAGGTCCTTGGACGAACCTGACGTATAGCTTATGGGGTCCACAGTCCATGTCGGTCGGTCTTTAGGGGGGCCCATGGACAACCCTGGAGTAGCTTTTGGGGGGTCTGCGGACAATCCATGGTGATCAATAGAAGGGCCCATGGTTGATTCTGGGTCTTGTTTTGGGGGGCCCATGGACAACCCATTACGGTGGGTAGATCTGAGCTGGTCGGACACGCTTTGTCTGGAGTCTCCCATATGTGTGCCCCAACTGATCTTCGAGGGGCTCGTAGCTGGCAACAAATTGTATTTTGGGGGGCTCGTGGACGACCCTGGACTGAATTTGGGGGGGCCCGTGGATGACACCGAATTGTATTTTGGGGGGCCCGTATATGACCTTGGACTGTATTTAGGAGGGCCGACGTTTGAAAGATTCTTGAAGGGCCTTGTATCCTCGTTGTGTGCTGTGTTGGTTCCAGCTTGCAGGGGGGTGTCAAGCATCTTAGGACTGTGCAAGTGAAAACAAGTGAAGGATGGAGTGGGAAGGGGTGGTTGCAGAATTCTAGGCCTTGCAATGGGAGGCATATATCTGTTTCTTGAAGGGCCATGCACCCTTGTCGTGTGCTGTGTTGGTTCCAGCTTGCAGGGGGATGTCAAGCATGTCAGGACTGTGCAAGGGGATGCATGTGTAGGATGGATTGGGAAGGGGTGGGAAGGGGGGGTTGTAGAATTGTAGGCCTTGTACTGGGAGGTATCTCTCGGTGTGCTGAAGGGCCATGCATCCTCGTCGTGTGCTGTGTTGGTCCCAGCTTGTAGGGGGGTGCCAAGCATCTAAGGGTTGTGCAAGGTAATAAATATGTAGGGTGGAGTCGGAAGGGGTGGTTGTGGAATTGCAGGCCTCCTGTTTAGAGGTGTCTATCTGTTTCCTGTGGAGCATGGATTCTTCAAGGTGCTACATATATAGTTTACTGTCTACAGCAAGCAGAGACTACAGGAAGCAGAGTCTACAGGAAGCAGAGACTACAGGAAACAGAAAGAGAGAGGGAGAGAGAGAGAGAGAGGGAGAGAGAGAGAGAGAGAGAGAGAGAGAGAGAGGATAGAGAGAGAGAGAGAGAGAGAGAGATGTTCTGTAACTCTCTCTCTCTCTCTCTCTCTCTCTCTCTCTCTCTCTCTCTCTCTCTCTCTCTCTCTCTCTCTCTTTCTCTCTCTCTCTCTCCTCTGTTTCCTGTTTAGTATGGATTCTTCAAGGTGCTACATGTGTAGGGAACGGAATATCATATGATATCATGTCATCATAGTCTGGCTAGGCTAAAGTTACCATTCATATGGAATATCATATGATGCAGTTTTTATGAGATCATATGAGATCATACTCGCCTTTAGTCTACATCATATGATATGCCAGTCCCTAGATATATATCATTTATGAAGGCTGGGTGGTGTCAGGTTTAGGATAAGGGCCACAGTGAAGGCGGTGGTGATCTGAGCACACGTGGGGGTTGGGTGATGTGAGTTTCAGCTTTCTGCTTGTTGCAGGATATGATATCTCGTGTATAAGATTATAATAACGTAATGAGAACCCCTGGTGGGGCGTGGTATTAAGGGAGCCCCGTCTTACGGCGGTAGAGAACGGGCTGCTGCTTTACCTGGACAAAGCTATAAGATTATAATTAATGAAGGCTGGGTGGTATGAGGTTAAGGATCAGCGAAACAGCGAGGGTGGTGTTACAGCATGTGTGTAGGATAGGGGGGCAGCGTTATGATTAGGGAACGGCAGTACGCTTGCATATGCTATCATGTCATCATATGATATCATATGATGCCGGCTGTCTGACTAGACTAAAGGTACCATTTATATACAATATCACATGATGCAATTTGTATGATACCATGGGTATCATGCTTGCCTTTTGTCTACATCATATGACATGCCGGTCCCTAGTTATGATGATCGTGATGATGGTTATAATACCATGAAAATGATAAAAACATGCAAATCATAAACATGATGATGATTAGATCATCATGGTGCCCTAGTAGACTCCCACATGTTCCCGCAACCTGACTGGGCAAAAACGTTCTTATGGTGTGAGACTGGGAATAGTGGGTAGAGGGGGCAAACTGCTTATACAAAACAACCCAGGAGGAATAGCAGCAGCAGTAAGTAACAGCAGTAGCAGTAAATGTCCCCCTACCCTTTTTCTTGTTTAACGTGCTTTCATGCAACCTCGGGGGGCTATCTCTAGCTTTCCGATTTGCCCAAAGCTACATTTATCGCCCAAGCGGTAAATACCCAGTTTCTCGAATATCGGATTCGAGAATCGCTGCGGTGCGGCTGACGACTGGGGCCTACGTGAATGCACGTTTCTCGAAAGAAATCGACGCAGCGCTTAAGCAGCGCAGGAAAGGAGGATTCGGAAGGAAGGAAGAACGGAAGGAAGACAGAAAGGAACGGAGTGGAGTGGCCTAAGGATCGGAGAGCGAAGGTGTCGCACAAGGGCGAGAGAATCGAATCGTTGGATGAAAACGCCTAGAGTAGGGGCATAGCTGGACAAACTGCGCTGCGGACCGCCCCTAATGAATCGCTACCCCTCTGGATCAATCAGCCCAGCCAACTCCAGTACGGCAGTACTCCACCTGAGCGAGTCTGTTCTTTAGATTTGAACTTTCGTCCGGCCCGGCGGGGAGAAACGTAGATCTCAAGTTCAGGTCTCGAGGGACGAAATTAGGATTTAGGACCAGGACTCGTGCTCCGAAACCTTGCAATTGCTTCCAACCGAATTCGATCCACGCTAGCGGTAGATTTTGAGAGCAGTCACATCTCGAACGTAGATTTCGAAGGATCCTTTAACAACACACTCTTGGGTACGGGGAGACATTTGTTCTGCAACACTTGGTTGCTTATAACAAAAGACGTGAGGCAAACAATCCAAACATATGCCACATACATCCCCCCCCCCCCACACACACACACACACACACACACACACACACGGAGAATGGGATGCTCGCCCTCCTTGTGGACAACCACATGTAGTCATGTTGATACGTGACTTGTGACAAAAATGTGCTCATCACATTCGTTGGTCGGCTCCTATGGGGGACAGACCCATGCGATACTTTCGCGAAATCGTCAAATCTTCACATCTTCAAATCTTCAATTTCCCCAAGAACGCCGGTCAAAATTGCCGGTTAATCTGACTGGCCTGAAATCTTAGCGACTCGTGTTCGACTCCCGTCGGGCGCGGATAACCTCTGAGGGCACTTTTCGCGTACGTATCTCAGGGTTGCGGACTGGGGACGCGGCGTTTTCATATGTCGTTTCCCTCCTGTCCTGTGGACTCAATCTAGGAGCATGTCTACGATTTCCCCTTGAAGAATTCGCTTCTTCGTGACTCTCGTTGCTCATTGCATCAGCGCATTGTGCTTGACAAGGAAATCTGCACTTTCGCACTAGTTCCTGCAGGTTACGAAGTAGCAACTGTAGCCTCGGGAGTTGCTGCACCTGCCTCCATGGAACTTCGGGAAGTCAGTGAGCTAATAAGTTCATTAGCCTTACAGGCCACCAAGTTCAATAATAATGCCATGCCATGCTACGTGATTCGTGCCCCCCCCCCCCCCCCCCCCCCCCCCCCAATATTAAATTGTACCGATAAGTAAGCAACTGCTTGTGCATCTATCATTCTATCACCAAGGAGGCTGCCACTGCTGCTTGACGAGCATTACACCACCCCCGGGGCCGACCTCCATGGGACCCGCCAGGGCACCCTACTATTTTCTCGGAGAGAGGGAATTTCACCCTACTTGTGGACAGCCACATGTAGTCAGGCTGATCAATGATAAGTAGGGGTCGGCTATGTTATATAATATTAGTGAATAAATAAGATAACATAATATTATATAATATTAGTCGAACGAGCCGTCTCACCAGAATTTCGAATTTATTTGAAAAACTAATCTTATTGTGACACTATAATAATATTAGTTGATGTTAGTTTTTCAAACGCTAATATTAGTTGCCGTTCCCTACTGATAAGTGACTTGATACGAACTTGTGCTCATTATATTATTATTCTCTGAGAACGGATACTCCCAGGGTGTGACAATTGCCTGCCTGAAATCTGAGGCAATAACGCACTACAGTTTTCCCCCTTGCGGCGGACGTTTGGGGGCATTTTGTAAAACATTTTTTTCTTTCTTTCAAAATGTGTTAGGTGTAGCCAGGGGGCCTCGAGGAAGTTTTTATATACCCTACGCTCGTTTGTTTTATACCCCCCCCCCCCCCCCCCCCCCCCCCCCCCCCCCCCCCGCCAAGCTTGTGAGGCCAATATCTCCTGCACCAGTCATAATTAAGGGGTCATATTAGGGTGCATAGTGATCCTAGCAACGAGCGCTATCCATGTGTGGTATTACATGTGGAGTTAAACCAATGTGGACAAAGTTGTAGAGCAACCCCCCTTTCCCACGTTTACATTTTCCTGTGTTTATGTTATAGTCCAGGGGTAGGCCAAATAGGCTTCAGGGACTTGCCAAAACATAACAGGAAGGGCTTAAAAAGAAAAGACAATGATGAACTGAACCCCAAACAATCGTTTTACCGACGGGGGCCTGAGTTCGCGCTACTGTGATCATTTAATTATACAATATAATTAGATCATCATCTCATCTGGGATGATAATTTAATTGCGCGATTCTTACTGGATTCTTATCGCATTTTTTAGATTCTTTTGTATTGTATTTTTATTGTATTTCCATTCTTCGAAATAATCAGGATCTTATCGCATTTTTGTAAATTGTATTTGTATCTGTATTTGTATCTGTATTTGTATCTGTATTTGTATTGTATTTCCATCCTTCAAAGGGATCAGGGGTCATGACCAGCTACATGCTGGAAAATGTATTTGGTAAATTTATCATGCTCGAGACTTCATCTAGTAAATTTGTTTCTGCTGCCGAAATCGGCGAGCAGCCAACTTGCTGGCTGGAGCTACCATATGTTAAGGGTACCAAATTCAAGTTCGACACAGAGTTTTTGATACTACTTTAGCCCTTCCTGGTATTCTGGTGTTGATCTTGCCTACTCGAGGCTGGTCAGGCGCCTTTAGCCTATTTGGGGTAGCCAATAGGCTACCCATGGAATGCAATATACAACTACAATATTTCATATTTTTAAATATACTGATAAACGCAGGAGTACAAATATTTGACCCCTTATGCAGCCTTACGCCTAATGAACCTAAGGATGGCTAGCCCCCCCACCCCCCCCCCCCCTCCAAATCGATATGAGGCACTCCTTGAAATATTATAGGGATTCTGGGTCTTTACACTATGGCGCACACAAAGGCATTCTCAGAATTCTCAGACATGGATTGTGTGAAAGTCAAAAGAATCACCCATTCGCCCACCCCCGGGTCTTAAGTGGCGCCAATGAACTGCCCTTGTCAACACAATCTGAATGGTGGTCTCAGAATGTAATTTTGAGGTATGAGTAAAAATATATCAAAAAAGCGAGGAGGGCTGCCCCCCCACCCCCACCTTCACCACCCCCGAAATGAGGTGCTCAGAATGACCTGAAATGGCTCACAACATCGCCTTTATAGCCCCATTATCGGGCACAATCGTTCGAGATAAGTATTTTTTTGGAGGCTTGTGCGCTGCCTGATAAACGGTATATTTTATTTCCTTATTTACGATTCCAATTCGCTACTGTCAAGAGCCTAGTTTTTCTTATTCTACTGCCGAATATGGCGAGCAGCCAAATTGCTGGTTGGAGCAATGTAACCAAGTTTAATTTCAAATGCAGGGGCCAGGATACCACGACCAAGTCCAAATTCAAGTTGAATTAAAATACGTAAGACAAGGCAAAATTTAGCTCTCACAAACTCACGCTCCATGTTCTTAAGGAAAGTAACTGGTGTCCTTGTGCAGCATGCCAGCATCATGGTGCTTTAAGTAGCCTTTCGGGTGCAACTAGCTTGAACTTGAACTTGGTAACATTGAAGTTCGAGTTCAAGTAGCCTTTCGGGTGCAACTAGCTTTGACTTTAACTTGGTAACAATGATGTTCAAGTTTGGGTGCAACTAGCAGCTTTTTTTTGCCCCCAAGCGACCCATAAAGGCTCTAATGTAGCAACCCCTGAAGGAGGTACACAATGCAGCACTTGTACTACACGTAGCACCTTGAAGAATACCCTGCCCGTAAAGAATGAAGAGTCGGGGGTTCGACTCCTCCTTCGGTCGCTCTTGGCGTTGCAGGTCGTCGTCTACCGCGATGGTAGCTTGTTCAGTTGAGGTAGGAGACCGCTCCCCACCCGCGTACGACGGGCTCCCTTAACACCACGCCCCACCAGGCGTTATCATTACCCTGCCCGTGCATGCACCATATTTTTTCTTTTCAGCTACGAGCAGCAGCTGCCCGAGCCAGCCACTGAGCTTAGCCCTGAGATTTAAACAGTACTGGAAAGCTGATTTTGCCAGCTTTCAGGTGCACTACGTTGCTATAGGTTTGGCTGGGGAGCTAACAAGTGGAGCTCCCTAGAAACTGCTGCTTGTAGCAGGGGAAACCCTATGGCATGCACTCATCCATGTAGAAAAAATGTTTGATCCAATCGAAAAAATGAAAAAGTGTTTTGTTCGCGTTTACATTTTCCTGATTAAAAAAATCCTGCCAAAGACGGCGACTCGGTGAGCAACCAAATTGCTGGCTGAAGCTATGTTAACAAGTTCAAGTTCAAGTTCAATCGAGCTTGGAGGCCATCATCCAACCCCAGAGATTTTCTTTTTAGCTACGAGTACCAGCTTCTAGGTAGCTCCTCTTCCTGGCTATTCAGCCTAAACCAAAGCTGCATAGTGCACCTGGAAGCCAGCATAATCGATTTTCTAGCACTGCTGGAATTTGAGGGCTTTGCCCAATGGCTGGCTCAGGGAGCTACCTAGAAGCTGCTGCTCGTAGCTGAAAATAAAAACACTGTCCACCCCCCTCCCCCGGCAATAGAGAAGGATACAATAGGAAAATTGTATTAGTCATATACATCTATCTGCACTCTGCTAATTAGGTGAGGCTGTATGTAGCCCCCCCCCCCCCCCCCCTCCAATAGTGTGTCTTGGGTCAACACCGGCCTGTCTTATGACGATGCAACAACTGACCACCTAAATAAATAGTGCGCCTAATTACGAGGCGTGAGGTTGAGAGGGCCAGTCTGTTTGCTTGTGACAATGTAATATAATTGAATGCATGCACTAATCCCTTCCGAAGGTTATCCAATCGTGCCTGGAGGTCGTCATCCAACCCCCATCCCCCAGAATCCCCCCCCCCCCCCGCCCCCGCCGTCCCTATCTTTTTATCAGCTCCCTTAAGCATGCATCCATATATAAACTGAACTCTACATTGCACTGACACTTGCAGCCTCTAGGAGGAGGATGAGGAGGATGAGGAGGATGAGGAGGATGATGATGATGAGGAGGAGGAGGAGGAGGAGGGGTGGGTGGGTGGGTGGGTGTATGCACTCATGATCTGAACTCTACATTGCACTAGCACTTGCAGACTCTAGGAGGGGTGTGGTGTGGTGTGGGGTGGGTAGGGGGTAGGGGTGTGGTGTGTGTGTGTGGTGTGTGTGTGTGGTGGGGTGGGGTGGGGGGTATGCACTCATCCCTTCCGAAGGTTATCCAATCGTGCCTGGAGGTCGTCATCCAACCCGCCTCCCCCAGGATCCCCTCCGCTCCTGCCACCCACGCCATCAGCCCCCATTGCAACAGGCTGGGCCTGTTGCTCTTGCTGCGAACTCATTTGCTTGCCTGGGGCATTGGCCATCTCCGTGTTCATGGTGATGCCAATCTCATCCAACACCTGCAGACAGGGGTTTATGCATGGCCACGTCAATCTGGTGGGTGTTTGTATTAGTGCTAGGGTTAGTGATTGTGTTTGAGATAGACTGATAGTGTTAGTGTTGGTGCTAGTGTTAGTGTATGGCACATTATTGAAGTAGTACTTGCCAGATCCATGTTGATGTTGATGCCAATCTCACCCAACACCTGCAGAGAGGGGTTGATGGCCACGTCAGTCTGGTGGGTGTTCGTATTAGTGCTAGTGTTAGTGATTGTGTTTGAGATAGACTGATAGTGTTAGTGTTGGTGTAAGTGTTGGTGTATGGCGCATTATTGAAATAGCACTTGCCGGCTCAATGTTCATGTCGAGGCCAATCTCATCCAATACCGGCAGAGAGAGGGTCATGCGTGGCCACGTCAGTCTGGTGGGTGTTTGTAATAGTGCTAGTGTTAGCGCTGGTATTGGTGTTAGTGTTAGTATTAGTGCCAGTGTTAGCGCTAGTATTAGTGTAAGTATTAGTGTTTGTTTTAGTAGTAGTGTTTGTATTAGTATAAGTGTCTGTATTAGTGTTAGTATTAGTGCTAGTCTTAGCGCTACTGCGCTAGTATTAGTTCTAGTATTAGCATTGATATTAGTGTATGTATAAGTGCTAATATTAGTGATAATATTAGTGTTTTTACTGGTGTTTGTATTAGTGTTTGTATTAGTGTTAGTCTAAGTGTTATCATTAGTGTTAGTGCTAGTAGTAGTATAAGTGCTAGTACATAAAGCATTATTGAAGTAGCCCTTGCCAACCAGGGGGATGACCCCCCCACACACACACTATTGGTGGATATTTAGTCTTGTGTTTGTGTAAATACTTATCGGAATTATTATGCCTTGCCATGGGGCGCGAGGTTGAATGGACCTTCCTGTTCGCCTGAACTAGAAAAATGGTTACTGTGGGTTTTGATTCCGCAGTCCGCTACTGCGCCTGAGCTCAAAGTCCAGCTTGACAGCGCAGAGGAAAATTCTCAGACACTGTCAAGGCCGCAGGCCGGCAATCGTTAACCTAGCAACGAGCATGAACCCCCACACCTGTCAGTCAAAGCTGGTACTATTGTACAAACTAAGCCTGAGCATGTTCGGAAAGATGAATGTTAGTATGGGAGATCACTTTCACAAGCCACCACACATGTGTGTGTTTGTGTTTGTGTGTCTGTCTGTCTGCGTGTGGGTGTGGGTGTGGGTGTATACATGCTAACATGCCCCCCCCCCCTCAAGGCCCCCCCCCCCCCCCCCCCCCCCCCTAAAAAATCACAGGCGCGACCCACAAAATTGGACGACAGGTAAACAGGTATGATCGGGTCTATGATGTGCTAGTATTAAAGTTCCCTTTCACAACCCACAACACATGACGACCACCAGCACTGTCACTATCCGCCATCAACCGCCCAGGGATTTGTTTTCAGTTCGGAAAGTGTTTTTTTATAGCTTCATGGGTTTAAGCCTCCTCCAGGGACAGCGTCCTTATAACTTTGTATAGCTTTTTAGGGCTATAGATTTGGGTTCTCTACAGCGGCAATTTGGGCCAAAACGGGGTCAAATGCAGCGAAAGATATATATATATATATATATATAGTGGGGAAAAAATAACTGCAACCACCCGTGCGACGACCTCACCCGTCTCCTCCTATTCAACCTCATCACCAAGGGCGTCATCACACCGCAACAACCCTCCTCACCCCTTACTCCTATCCCCACCACACATGGCACCACCGCAACTTCCACTCCTATCATCATCAACAGCAGCAGCATTCATCACCCACCAGTGAGATTACATCATCAGTCTCCTCCTCTTCACCCACACCATCAAGGGCGCTATCACACCGCACCCCCCCCACCCCGTACTCCTCTCCCCAGCACACATGGCACCACCGCATCTACCACCACCGCTGCTATTATTATCATCAGCATACATCACCTTCATCACTAAGGGATTCATCACTCCGCATCACCCCTCCCCACCTCCTATCCCCCCCACACATAGCACCACGAAAACTGCCACTTACAGGATGAATCTACCCCCCCCCCCCCCCTTCCCATCCCCCCTCAGGTTGAATATCATTTTAGCACCCACCTGTGAGATGACGTCATCAGTCTCCTCCTCTTCACCCTCACCACCAAGGGCGTCGTCCACTGCATCCCCCATCATCTCTCCAGTCATCTCCATCTTCTCGTTCTGCTTCTCAAACTCTCTAATGATGTGTTGCAGATTGGGCAGGTTGAGCTGGCGATTCATCACACGCATCGCCTGTGCCGGAATAGTTGGATGTTGGTGGTGGTGGTATCGATGTTGTTGGAGTGGGTAGTGTTGGTGTAGTTGTCGGTGTAGTTGTTGGTGTTTTGCAAACTCTCTAATGATGTGCTGCAAGTTGGCAGGTTGAGCTAGCGATTCATCACACGCATCGCCTGTGTCGGTATAGTTGGATGTTGGTGGTGGTGGTATCGATGTTGTTGGAGTGGGTAGTGTTGGTGTAGTTGTTGGTGTTTTGCAAACTCTCTAATGATGTGCTGCAAGTTGGCAGGTTGAGCTGGCGGTTCATCACACGCATCGCCTGTGTTGGTGTTGGTAGTGTTGGGTGTATTGGTCGTAGTTGGCTGTAGTTGTTGCTGTAGTTGGGTGTAGTTGCTGGTGTTTTTCAAACTTTCTAATGATGAGGTGTAAGTTGGCAGGTTGTTGCTGGTGTTGGTGGTGTTGGTGTTGGTGGTGTTGTTGTTGGTATCAGTGTTGTTGATGTGGGCGTGGGTAGTGTTGGGTGTATTTGGTGCAGTTGGGTGTTGTTGTTGTTGGTGGTATCAGTGTTGTTGATGTGGGCGTGGGTAGTGTGGGGTAGTGTTGGGCGCAGTTGCTGCTGTAGTTGGGTGCAGTTTTTGGTGCAGTTGTTGGTGTTAGTCTTTTTCAAACTTTCTGATGATGTGGTGTAAGTTGGGCAGATTGAGCTGGCGGTTCATCACACACATCGCCTGCGTTGGTGTTGTTGTTGGTGGTGATTGGTGTGGTGATTGGTGTTGGTGTGGTGATTGGTGTTGGTGTGGTGATTGGTGTTGGTGTGGTGATTGGTTTTGGTCTTGGCACTTGTGTGGGTTAGGGTGTCGGAGTTGGTGTTGGTGTGCATGTGGGTGTGGGTAATAGTATTGGCGTGGGAAGTGGTTTTGGTGTTGGTGTGGGGAATGGTGACAGTGTAGTTGTGGGCGTGGGGATTTGTGGAGGTGTTGGTTTCTGTGTACTTGTGGGCGTGGGAATTGGTGGAGAGGCTGGTTTTTGAGTACTTCTGGGCGTGGGGATTTGTGGAAAGGCTGGTTTCTGAGTAGTTGTGGGCTCAGGGATTTGTGGAGAGGCTGGTTTTTGAGTACTTCTGGGCGTGGGGATTTGTGGAGAGGCTGGTTTCTGAGTAGTTGTGGGCGTAGGGATTTGTGGAGAGGCTGGTTTCTGATTACTTGTAGGCGTGGGGATTTGTGAAGAGGCTGGTTTTTGAGTAGTTGTGGGCGTGGGGATTGTTGGAGGTGTTGGTTTCTGTGTACTTGTGGGCGTGGGGATTGGTGGAGGTGCTGCTATTTGTTGGGTAGTGTTGGGTGTAGTTGTTGTAGTTGGTTGTTGGTTGTTGTTGTTGGTGGCAGTGGTGGTGTTGGTGTGGGCGTGGATAGTGGTGGTGTAGTTGGGTGCTCTTGTTGTTGGTGGTGGTAGTGGTGGTGGTAGTGGTGGTGTTGATGTGGGCGTGGGTAGTGTTGGTGTAGTTGGGTGCTGTTGTTGTTGTTGGTGGTAGTGGTGGTGGTAGTGGTGGTGTTGATGTGGGCGTGGGTAGTGTTGGTGTAGTTGGGTGCTATAGTTGGTGGTGGTGGTAGTAGTAATGTGTCAGGTGGTGGTCGATTGGCAGTGGGTAGTTTGGGTATGTGGGCGTGGTGCAGTTTGGTGTAGGGGTGGGGGTGAGGGGGGAGGGGGTAGGGGGGGGTGAGGGGGGGGGAAGGGGGTGGAGGTGGGTGGGGTGTGGGGGTGGTGGGGGGAGGGGGGGTAGGGGGCGAGGGGGGCGTGAGGAGGTGTGGGTAGGGCGGGGGGAGTGGGGGAGTGGGGATGGGGGGGGGTGGGGGGGGTGAGTGGTGGGGGGGGGGGGGGTTGATGTGGGGGGGGAGGTAATGGTGGTGGTAGGGGTGGGGTGCAGTGGGGGAGGTGGTTGGTGTGTGGGGGGGGTGGGTGGGGTAGTGGTGGGGTGATGGGGGTGTGGGGGAGTGTGGTAGGGGTGGGTGAGCAGGTGGGGGAGGTGGGGGTTGGTGGGTGGGTGGGGGGGCGGTGGTCAGGGGGGGTGTGAGGTGGAAGTGGGGGGAGTGGGGTTGGGTATGGTGTTGAAGGTTGAAGGGGGGGGAGGGGGGTTGTCATTGTTGTTGTTGGGCCGGAGGAGTGGGGTGGGGTGGTAGTGGTTTGGGGCGGAGGTGGGAGTGGGTGAGTTGGGTGAGTGGTGGGGAAGTTGGGTAGTTGGGTGGTGTGGTTGGTGTTGGGGGTTGGTGGTAGTGGTGTGGGGTGGATGTGGGAATGGGTAGGTTGGGGTAGTGTTGCGGTGCAGTTGGTTGTAGTGGTTGTGGTGGTTGTGGTGGTTAGTGTGGTGTTGAAGTGGGCGGGGTTGTTTTGGTATTTAGTGTTGGGTGCAGTTGGTGTAGTTGGTTGTTGGTGGTGGTGGTGGTAGTGGTGGTGGTAGTGGTGGTGGTAGTGGTGGTGTTGAAGTGGGCGTGGGTAGTTTTGGGTAGTGTTGGGTGCAGTTGGTGTAGTTGGTTGTTGTCCTTGTTGTTGTTGGTGGTAGTAGTGGTGGTGGTAGTGGGAGGGGGGGGGTGAGGTGGCGTGAGGTTAGGGTTGGGGTAGCGTGGGTGCAGGGTGGAGGGGGTGTTGGGGGGGGGGGGTGGTCGGGTGGTAGGGTGGTGGTGGTGTTGATGTGGGTGTGGGTAGTTTTGGGTAGTGTTAGGTGCAGTTGGTGTAGTTGGTTGTTGTTGTTGTTGGTGTTGTTGGTAGTGGTGGTGGTAGTGTTGGTGTTGATGTGGGTAATTTTGGGTAGAGTTGGGTGCAGTTGGTGTAGTTGGTTGTTGTTGTTGGTGGTGGTGGTGGTGGTAGTGTTGATGTGGGCGTGGGTAATGTTGGGTAGTGTTGGGTGCAGTTGTTGCTGTAGTTGGGTGTAGTTATTGATGTTGGCGTTTTTCAAACTCTCTAATTATGAGGTGCAAGTTGGGCAGGTTGCGCTGACGGTTCAGCGCACGTATCAACCCCTGAGATAGGTGTTGGTGTTGGAGGTGGTGTTGGTGTGGGTGTGGGGATAGGTGCTGGTGTTGGTATCCGTGTTGTTGTGGGTGTGGGGATAGGTGTTGGTGTTGGTATCCGTGTTGTTGTGGGTGTGGGGATAAATGTTGGTTTCTATGTAGTTGTGGGTGTGGGTCTGCCAGAGCTTGCTCGGACTTTTAAGTAAAAGACCTAATGTCTGTGTGCAGCTTCACACATACACACAGTCACAGTCACACACACAGAAATACACACCCATACACACACAAACACATACACATAGACAAACTTTACCTTTATCTCATCTTCATTTACTTGCGTTTGTCGCACCCCACATTGAGTTCGCCATAGCTTGCTGCGACTTGAGGGTCTGAGAGCTTCTGTTTGTGTTCAACTTCACACACACACACACACACACACAGGCATACCAACAAGAACACACACAGGAGCACAAACATACACATACATACCTTTGTCGCACCCCACATTGAGTCCGCCATAGCTTGCTGCGACTTGAGGGTCTGAGAGCTTCTGTTTGTGTTCAAATTCACACACGCACACACAGGCATACAAACAAGAACACACACAGGAGCACAAACATACACATGTAAACATACACATACGTACCTTTGTAGCACCCCGCATGGAGTCCACCATAGCTTGCTGCGACTTGAGGGTCTGAGAGCTCAATTTTGTGTTCAGCTTCACACACACACAAGCACACAGGCACACACACACTAACAGACAGGCACACACATACAAAAACACACGCCTACACACAGGAGCACAAACAAACACACTTTTGTAAAAATACACATACGTACCTTTGTGGCACCCCGCATGGAGTCCGCCATAGCTTGCTGCGACTTGAGGGTCTGAGAGCATACAGAAACACACACTTCAGGGTTTGGGTTGACATTTGTTTTAGGGTTTCCATCTATAGGGGCTGACGTTTGTTTTCGGGTTTCCATCTATTTGGGTTGGCCTTTGTTTTAGTGTTTCAATCTATTTGGGGGTTTCCATCTATCGGGGGTTTTCCATCTATTGGGGGGTTTCCATCTATTGGGGGGTTTCCATGTATTGGGGTTGACATTTGTTTTAGGGTTTCCATTGATTTGGCAGGTTCCAGTCACCGTCCCTGACATTTCCCTTGCACTGTCTGCCCAAGCCAGCCAAACCCTAACAGAACAAGCTCTAGGTGCGTCGCTACAAATTCAGGTTTAAATGCGGAAAATTAGAATTTAGATGCGGGAAATTGGCAGATAGTGTTGTTGCTTGAAGCGACAGGTAAAATCGAGTGCAGCGGATCATAGCTAGGCTTTATGACAGGGCCAGAGACCAGTGAGGCCCAGGGTTTATGACAGGGCCAGAGACCAGTGAGGCCCAGGGTTTATGACAGGGCCAGAGATCAGTGAGGCCCAGGGTTTATGACAGGGCCAGAGACCAGTGAGGCCCAGGGTTTATGACAGGGCCAGGGACCAGTGAGGCCCAGGGTTTATGACAGGGCCAGGGACCAGTGAGGCCCAGAGTTTATGACAGGGCCAGAGACCAGTGAGGCCCAGGGTTTATGACAGGGCCAGAGACCAGTGAGGCCCAGGGTTTATGACAGGGCCAGAGACCAGTGAGGCCCAGGGTTTATGACAGGGCCAGAGACCATTGAGGCCCAGGGTTTATGACAGGGCCAGAGACCAGTGAGGCCCAGGGCTGGAACGACAAACAAACAGACAATCGAACAACAGGTGACTCTGGGGGCTTCCGCCCCAGAAGGGAGGGCTCCGCCAAGAATAGAAAGAAGCGAAGCGTCTTTGCTTTGCGTTGCCACTCCTAGTAAGCGCACAGGGTTAACATTTGTTTGGGTGGTTCCAACTAATTTTTGGGGGTGGGGTGGGGTGGGGTAGGGTGGGGGTGGGGGTCCTTTTATTGATCAGGTTCCAGCCAATGTCCTAAATATTTTTGTCATGGTGGTGGTCATACCATACGTTCCGTTGCCGACACTCTAAACCAACTTTCTGCGTCGCTTGCGACGCTGCATAGGACTTGTCGTCGTGGAGGTGGTTATGCCATACCACCAGCCTATGGACATCAGCGCTGATGGCCATTGTCTGGTGGTCCGGTATAACTACCACCATGACAAATGCACTGCTAGCCTAAGCCAGCAGCCCTGTACTGCCTGCTCATATCCCACCCAGCCACGGTACTGCCCACCCTCACCCAAATTTCTGCACTGCCCGCCCCTATCCCTATCAATCCCCCAACCGCCGGCATTAAAGCCAGCCAAACCCTGTACTGACTGCGCATACCTCTTTCTACCACGGTACTGCCTTACTAAGCCCCTCGGAACTACGGTACTGCCTGCCCATATGCCTCCCAACCCTTATACTACATGCCTGTATCCCTCCCTTCCCCCGTACTCCTACAGTACTGCCTGCCCATACCCCTCCCTTCTACGGTACTGCCTGCCCAAATGCCTCCCAACCCTTATACTACATGCCTGTATCCCTCCCTACCCCCGTACTCCTACAGTACTGCCTGCCCATACCCCTCCCTTCTACGGTACTGCCTGCCCATATGCCTCCCAACCCTTATACTACATGCCTGTATCCCTCCCTACCCCCGTACTCCTACAGTACTGCCTGCCCATACCCCTCCCTTCTACGGTACTGCCTGCCCATATGCCTCCCAACCCTTTTACTACATGCCCGTATCCCTCCCTACCCCCGTACTCCTACAGTATTGCCTGCCCATACCCCTCCCTTCTACGGTACTGCCTGCCCATATCCCTCCCAACCTCAATACTACCCGTCCTTGTCACTACCGACGCTCGTACTGCCCACCCTTATTCCGGCCAACAACCGTACCGCAAGTCGGAGAGAGATGGCTTGCAGCTGAGACTTGAGGGCGTACATCTTCTGTACTGCAGCTCGATTGCGCACCAAAGATTTTGCAAGGACCTTAACTGCATCCTGCATAGGGTAGTACGGGTTGATGGGTGTGTGGTTGGGTGGGTAGGAGGGGTGGGTGGGTGGATGGGTGGGTAGGAGGGGTGGAAGGGTGGGTGAGTGGGTAGTATGGGTTGGTGGGTGCGTGGTTGGGTAGGTAGGAGGGGTGGGTGTGTTGTCGGGTGGGTAAGAGGGTGAGTGTGTGGTTGGATGGGTAAGAGGGGGTGGGTGGGTGGTCGAATGGGTAGGAGGGGTGGGTGTTGTGGTTGGGTGGGTAGGAGGGGGGGGTATGTGGTCGAATGGGTAGGAGGGGTGGGTATGTGGTCGGGTGGGTAGGCGGGGGGTGGGTGTGTGGTTGGGGTGGGTAGGAGGGGTGGGTGTGTGGTTGGGTGGTAGGAGGGGTGGGGTGTGTGGTTGGGTGAGTAGGAGGGGTGGGTGTGTGGTTGGGTGGGTAGGAGGGGTGGGTATGTGGTCGAATGGGTAGGAGGGGTGGGTGTGTGGTTGGGTGGGTAGGAGGGGTGGGTGTGTGGTTGGGTGGGTAGGAGGGGTGGGTGTGTGGTTGGGTGGGTAGGAGGGGTTGGTGTGTGTGTGGTTAGGTGGGTAGGAGGGGTGTGTTTGAGGTTGGGTGAAGAGGAGAGGTTGGTGTGTGGTTGGGTGGGTAGTTACAGGTTGGTGAGTGTGGGACTGGGTAGGTAGGAGGGGTGGGTGGTCGAATGGGTAGGAGGGGTAGGTGGGTGGAAGGGTGGGTAGGAGGGGTGGGGGTGGGGGTGGGGGCGGTGGGGGGGGATGGATAGGAGGGGTGGGTGGGTGGTCGAATGGGTTGGAGGGGTGGTTGGGTGGAAGGGTGGGTAGGAGGGGTGGGGGGTTGGGTGGGTAGGAGGGGTGGAAGGGTGGGTAGGAGGGGTGGGTGGGTGGAAGGGTGGGTAGGAGGGGTGGGTGGGTGGGAAGGGTGGGTAGGAGGGGTGGAAGGGTGGGTGGGTGGGATGGAAGGGTGGACTGGGGGCTTACGACCCCTTTAGGCCCCGAATCGAGTGCGCTGTACACAACCAGCGTCTCGGAGCCCCCCCGGGCCACCACTATTTATGTGTTGGGCTACACATGGCAGCTTCTAGCCAGCTCCATCAGCCATCCACTGCATCTATCCCCACATGGTAGCTACTAGCCAGCTCCATCAGCCATGCACCACAACAATCCCCACATGGCAGCTGCAAGCTAGCTCCGCCAGCCATCCACTGCATCTATCCCCATATGGCAGCTTCTATTACATCAGCGCTTACATTTTGACCTTCCTTGGCCAGCTTCTTCATCTCGGCAATAGTTTTCTTCTCCTCATTCTGAAGACCCATTCGCTCCCTGGAGGTTGAGAAAGGAGGAGATATAAGTGAACCCTGAACCCCCACCCTACAGACTCTAATAACTTAATAAATAGTACGCCTTATTAGGAGGTGTGAGGTTGATGGGGCCAGCCTGTTTGCTTGCGCTGGGTCAAACCACCAATCCAATAACTCATACTCTAACCGTAGAAGAATTCAACACATTCTGAAGACCCGTTTATTCCCTGGAGGTGGAGAAAGTAGGAGATATAAGTGAAACCTGAACCCCCACCCTACAGACTCTTATCACTCAATAAATGGGACGCCATATTACGAGGTGTGAGATTGATGGGGCCAGCCTGTTTGCTTGCACTGGGCCATACCACCAATACAGACTCTAACTGCAGAAGAATTCAACACATTCTGGGGACCCATTCGTTCCGTGGAAATGGAGAGGAGAAGAGATAAGTGAACCCTGAACCCCCACCCTACAGACTCTTATCACTCAATAAATGGGACGCCATATTACAAGGTGTGAGATTGATGGGGCCAGCCTGTTTGCTTGCATTGGGCCATACCACCAATACAGACTCTGACCGCAGAAGAATTCAACACATTCTGGGGACCCATTCGTTCCGTGGAAATGGAGAGGAGAAGAGATAAGTGAAACCTGAACCCCCACCCTACAGACTGTAATCACTACATAAATAGTACGCCATATTACGAGGCGTGAGGTTTATGGTGCCAGCTACCACTGCAGACTCTAACATTAATTGCAAATTTTTATATTGACTTATACACAAAGTTGCAATTAAGCATAGAGGGACTCAAAACATTATGAAGGCCCATTCGTTCCTTGGAGGTGGATGTGCAGTACAACAATATATAAATGAGCTTCATGTACATACTGCACCTTACCAGCAAGATTTCCTAAGACGTCCATTCATGGATTTCCTAATGGATTTCGTAAAATAAACATATAGGGTACCAGCGTTAAAGCAACAATGTGAGTACTGTTCCTGTCCAGCAGGATTTCCTAAG
The DNA here is from genome assembly GCA_013435795.1 of Chlamydomonas sp. ICE-L. NCBI lineage: Eukaryota > Viridiplantae > Chlorophyta > Chlorophyceae > Chlamydomonadales > Chlamydomonadaceae > Chlamydomonas > Chlamydomonas sp. ICE-L. Next base: position 95,824,916 of record JACBWV010000610.1, on the reverse strand, counting down.
ACGTCCATTCATGGATTTCGTAAAATAAACATACAGGGTACCAGCGTTAAAGCAACAATGTGAGTACTGTATCTGCCCAGCAGGATTTCCGAAGACGTTCATACATGGATTTCCTAATGGATTGTGTACGACATACATACTGAGTACAAGCATGAACACAACAATGTGAGTACTGTATCTGCCCAGCAGGATTTCCGAAGACGTTCATACATGGATTTCCTCATGGATTCCGTACGACGTACATACAGGGTACAAGCATTAAAACAATAATATGAGCACATTACCTGTCCAGCTGGATTTCCTAACACATTCCTACATGGATTTCCAAAGACGTTCATTCATGGATTCACTAATGGATTGCATACGACATACATACAGGATACAAGCATGAACACAAAAATGTGAGTACTGTATCTGCCCATCAGGATATTCAAAGACATTCGTACATGGATTGGATACGACATACATACAGGATACAAGCATGAACACAACAAAGTGAGTACTGTACCTGCCCAGCAGGATTTTCAAAGACATTCATACATGGATTCACTAATGGATTGCATACGACATACATACAGGATACAAGCATGAACACAACAATGTGAGTACTGTACCTGCCCAGCTGGATTCAAAAGACGCTCAGACATGGATTTCCTAATGGATTTCGTAAAACATGCATACAGGGTACAAGCATTAAAGCAACTATATGAGTACTGTACCTGACCAGCTGGATTTCAAAAGACATTCATACATGGATTTCCTAATGGATTGCATACGACATACATACAGGGTAGAAGCATTAAAGCAACAGTATGAGTACTGCACCTGTCCAGCTCGCGAATGGATTTATCAAGCATTCGCTTGTTTTCCCTCAGCATCTCTGCAGCATGTACAGTGCTGGTCTTAGTGTTGGGCTTAGTGTTGGGCAGCTGACTGTCTTAGAGCTGCGCTAAGTGTTGGGCTAAGTGTTGGGATGTTAGTGTTGGGGTTAGTGTTGGGTAGCTGACTGTCTTAGTGCTGGTCTTAGTGTTGGGCTTAGTGTTGGGCAGCTGACTGTCTTAATGCTGCGCTTAGTGTTGGGCTTAGTGTTGGGGTGTTAGTGTTGGGGTTAGCGTTGGGCAGCTGACTGTCTTAGTGCTGCGCTTAGTGTTGGGGTTAGTGTTGGGCAGCTGACTGTCTTAGTGCTGCGCTTAGTAGTGGGGTTAGTGTTGGGCAGCTGACAGTCTTAGTGCTGCGCTTAGTGTTGGGCTTAGTGTTGGGCAGCTGACTGTCTTAATGCTGCGCTTAGTGTTGGGCTTAGTGTTGGGGTGTTAGTGTTGGGGTAAGCGTTGGGCAGCTGACTGTCTTAGTGCTGCGCTTAGTGTTGGGGTTAGTGTTGGGCAGCTGACTGTCTTAGTGCTGCGCTTAGTAGTGGGGTTAGTGTTGGGCAGCTGACTGTCTTAGTGCTGCGCTTAGTGTTGGGCTTAGTGTTGGGTAGCTGACTGTCTTAGTGCTGCGTTTAGTGTTGGGCTTAGTGTTGGGATGTTAGTGTTGGGTAGCTGACTGTCTTAGTGCTGGGCTTAGTGTTGGGGTTCGTGTTGGGCAGCTGACTGTCTTAATGCTGCGCTTAGTGTTGGGCTTAGTGTTGGGGTGTTAGTGTTGGGGTTAGCGTTGGGCAGCTGACTGTCTTAGTGCTGCGCTTGGTGTTGGGGTTAGTGTTGGGCAGCTGACTGTCTTAGTGCTGCGCTTAGTGTTGGGGTTAGTGTTGGGCAGCTGACTGTCTTAGTGCTGCGCTTAGTGTTGGGCTTAGTGTTGGGCAGCTGACTGTCTTAATGCTGCGCTTAGTGTTGGGCTTAGTGTTGGGGTGTTAGTGTTGGGGTTAGTGTTGGGTAGCTGACTGTCTTAGTGCTGCGCTTAGTGTTGGGGTTAGTGTTGGGCAGCTGACTGTCTTAGTGCTGCGCTTAGTAGTGGGGTTAGTGTTGGGCAGCTGACTGTCTTAGTGCTGCGCTTAGTGTTGGGCTTAGTGTTGGGTAGCTGACTGTCTTAGTGCTGCGTTTAGTGTTGGGCTTAGTGTTGGGATGTTAGTGTTGGGTAGCTGACTGTCTTAGTGCTGGGCTTAGTGTTGGGGTTCGTGTTGGGCAGCTGACTGTCTTAATGCTGCGCTTAGTGTTGGGCTTAGTGTTGGGGTGTTAGTGTTAAGGTTAGCGTTGGGCAGCTGACTGTCTTAGTGCTTCGCTTAGTGTTGGGGTTAGTGTTGGGCAGCTGACTGTCTTAGTGCTGCGCTTAGTGTTGGGGTTAGTGTTGGGCAGCTGACTGTCTTAGTGCTGCGCTTAGTGTTGGGCTTAGTGTTGGGCTTAGTGTTGGGTAGCTGACTGTCTTAGTGCTGGGCTTAGTGTTGGGGTTAGTGTTGGGATGTTAGTGTTGGGTAGCTGACTGTCTTAGTGCTGCGCTTAGTGTTGGGCTTAGCGTTGGGCAGCTGACTGTCTTAATGCTGCGCTTAGTGTTGGGCTTAGTGTTGGGGTGTTAGTGTTAGGGTTAGCGTCGGGCAGCTGACTGTCTTAGTGCTGCGCTTAGTGTTGGGGTTAGTGTTGGGCAGCTGACTGTCTTAGTGCTGCGCTTAATAGTGGGGTTAGTGTTGGGCAGCTGACTGTCTTAGTGCTGCGCTTAGTGTTGGGCTTAGTGTTGGGCAGCTGACTGTCTTAATGCTGCGCTTAGTGTTGGGGTTAGTGTTGGGGTGTTAGTGTTGGGGTTAGCGTTGGGCAGCTGACTGTCTTAGTGCTGCGCTTAGTGTTGGGGTTAGTGTTGGGCAGCTGACTGTCTTAATGCTGCGCTTAGTGTTGGGCTTAGTGTTGGGCTTAGTGTTGGGCAGCTGACTGTCTTAGTGCTGGGCTTAGTGTTGGACTTAGTGTTGGGATGTTAGTGGTGGGTAGCTGACTGTCTTAGTGCTGGTCTTAGTGTTGGGGTTCGTGTTGGGCAGCTGACTGTCTTAATGCTGCGCATAGTGTTGGGCTTAGTGTTGGGGTGTTAGTGTTGGGGTTAGCGTTGGGCAGCTGACTGTCTTAGTGCTGTGCTTAGTGTTGGGGTTAGTGTTGGGCAGCTGACTGTCTTAGTGCTGCGCTTAGTAGTGGGGTTAGTGTTGGGCAGCTGACTGTCTTAGTGCTGCGCTTATTGTTGGGCTTAGTGTTGGGCAGCTGACTGTCTTAATGCTGCGCTTAGTGTTGGTGTTAGTGTTGGGATGTTAGTGTTGGGTAGCTGACTGTCTTAGTGCTGGGATTAGTGTTGGGGTTTGTGTTGGGCAGCTGACTGTCTTAATGCTGCGCTTAGTGTTGGGCTTAGTGTTGGGGTGTTAGTGATGGGGTAAGCGTTGGGCAGCTGACTGTCTTAGTGCTTCGCTTTGTGTTGGGGTTAGTGTTGGGCAGCTGACTGTCTTAGTGCTGCGCTTAGTGTTGGGGTTAGTGTTGGGCAGCTGACTGTCTTAGTGCTGCGCTTAGTGTTGGGCTTAGTGTTGGGCTTAGTGTTGGGTAGCTGACTGTCTTAGTGCTGGGCTTAGTGTTGGGCAGCTGACTGTCTTAGTGCTGCGCTTAGTAGTGGGGTTAGTGTTGGGCAGCTGACTGTCTTAGTGCTGCCCTTAGTGTTGGGCTTAGTGTTGGGCAGCTGACTGTCTTAATGCTGCGCTTAGTGTTGGGCTTAGTGTTGGGGTGTTAGTGTTGGAATTAGCGTTGGGCAGCTGACTTTCTTAGTGCTGCGCTTAGTGTTGGGGTTAGTGTTGGGCAGCTGACTGTCTTAATGCTGCGCTTAGTGTTGGGCTTAGTGTTGGGCTTAGTGTTGGGCAGCTGACTGTCTTAGTGCTGGGCTTAGTGTTGGGATGTTAGTGTTGGGTAGCTGACTGTCTTAGTGCTGCGCTTAGTGTTGGGCAGCTGACTGTCTTAATGCTGCGCATAGTGTTGGGCTTAGTGTTGGGGTGTTAGTGTTGGGGTTAGCGTTGGGCAGCTGACTGTCTTAGTGCTGTGCTTAGTGTTGGGGTTAGTGTTGGGCAGCTGACTGTCTTAGTGCTGCGCTTAGTAATGGGGTTAGTGTTGGGCAGCTGACTGTCTTAGTGCTGCCCTTAGTGTTGGGCTTAGTGTTGGGCAGCTGACTGTCTTAATGCTGCGCTTAGTGTTGGGCTTAGTGTTGGGGTGTTAGTGTTGGGGTTAGCGTTGGGCAGCTGACTATCTTAGTGCTGCGCTTAGTGTTGGGGTTAGTGTTGGGCAGCTGACTGTCTTAGTGCTGCGCTTAGTAGTGGGGTTAGTGTTGGGAAGCTGACAGTCTTAGTGCTGCGCTTAGTGTTGGGCTTAGTGTTGGGCAGCTGATTGTCTTAATGCTGCGCTTAGTGTTGGGCTTAGTGTTGGGGTGTTAGTGTTGGGGTAAGCGTTGGGCAGCTGACTGTTTAAGTGCTGCGCTTAGTGTTGGGGTTAGTGTTGGGCAGCTGACTGTCTTAGTGCTGCGCTTAGTAGTGAGGTTAGTGTTGGGCAGCTGACTGTCTTAGTGCTGCGCTTAGTGTTGGGCTTAGTGTTGGGCTTAGTGTTGGGTAGCTGACTGTCTTAGTGCTGGGCTTAGTGTTGGGCTTAGTGTTGGGATGTTAGTGTTGGGTAGCTGACTGTCTTAGTGCTGGTCTTAGTGTTGGGGTTCGTGTTGGGCAGCTGACTGTCTTAATGCTGCGCTTAGTGTTGGGCTTAGTGTTGGGGTGTTAGTGTTGGGGTTAGCATCGGGCAGCTGACTGTCTTAGTGCTGCGCTTAGTGTTGGGGTTAGTGTTGGGCAGCTGACTGTCTTAGTGCTGCGCTTAGTAGTGGGGTTAGTGTTGGGCAGCTGACTGTCTTAGTGCTGCGCTTAGTGTTGAGCTTAGTGGTGGGCAGCTGACTGTCTTAATGCTGCGCTTAGTGTTGGGCTTAGTGTTGGGGTGTTAGTGTTGGGGTAAGCGTTGTGCAGCTGACTGTCTTAGTGCTGCGCTTAGTGTTGGGGTTAGTGTTGGGCAGCTGACTGTCTTAGTGCTGCATTTAGTAGTGGGGTTAGTGTTGGGCAGCTGACTGTCTTAGTGCTGCGCTTAGTGTTGGGCTTAGTGTTGGGTAGCTGACTGTCTTTGTGCTGCGTTTAGTTTTGGGCTTAGTGTTGGGGTGCTAGTGTTGGGGTTAGCGTTGGGCAGCTGACTGTCTTAGTGCTGCGCTTAGTGTTGGGGTTAGTGTTGGGCAGCTGACTGTCTTAGTGCTGCGCTTAGTGTTGGGGTTAGTGTTGGGGTGTTAGTGTTGGGGTTAGCGTTGGGCAGCTGACTGTCTTAGTGCTGCACTTAGTGTTGGGGTTAGTGTTGGGCAGCTGACTGTCTTAGTGCTGCGCTTAGTGTTGGGGTTAGTGTTGGGCAGCTGACTGTCTTAGTGCTGCGCTTCGTGTTGGGCTTAGTGTTGGGCTTACTGTTGGGTAGCTGACTGTCTTAGTGCTGGGCTTGGTGTTGGGCTTAGTATTGGGATGTTAGTGTTGGGTAGCTGACTGTCTTAGTGCTGGTCTTTGTGTTGGGGTTCGTGTTGGGCAGCTGACTGTCTTAATGCTGCGCTTAGTGTTGGGCTTAGTGTTGGGGTGTTAGTGTTGGGGTTAGCGTTGGGCAGCTGACTGTCTTAGTGCTGCCGCTAGTGTTGGGGTTAGTGTGGGCAGCTGACTGACTTAGTGCTGCGCTTAGTGTTGGGGTTAGTGTTGGGCAGCTGACTGTCTTAGTGCTGCTCTTAGTGTTGGGGTTAGTGTTGGGCAGCTGACTGTCTTAGTGCTGCGCTTAGTAGTGGGGTTAGTGTTGGGCAGCTGACTGTCTTAGTGCTGCGCTTAGTGTTGGGCTTAGTGTTGGGTAGCTGACTGTCTTAGTGCTGCGTTTATGTTGGCTTGGTTTGTTTGGGATGTTAGTGTTGGGTAGCTGTACGTGTCTTAGTGCTGTGCTTCTGTGGGGTCGTGTTGGGCACTGACTGTCTAATGCCTTGCGCTTATGTTGGCTTAGTGTTGGGGTGTTAGTGTTGGGGTTAGCGTTGGGCAGCTGACTGTCTTAGTGCTGCGCTTAGTGTTGGGGTTAGTGTTGGGCAGCTGACTGTCTTAGTGCTGCGCTTAGTAGTGGGGTTAGTGTTGGGCAGCTGACTTGCCCCTTAGTGCTTGTCGTTCTTATTGTTGGTCTTAGTGTTGGGCAATGCTGACTGTCCTTAGTGCTTGCGTTAGTGTGGGCTATGTTGGTATGTTAGGGTTGGGGGTAGATGACTGTCTTAGTGCTTGGGCTTAGTTGGGTTCGGGTTGGGGCAAGCTGACTGTCTTAAATGCCTGCGCTTAGTGTTGGGCTTGTGTTGGGGTGTTAGTGTTAAGGTTAGCGTTGGGCAGCTGACCTGTCTTAGTGCTTCGCTTAGTGTTGGGGTTAGTGTGGGCAGCTGACTGTCTAAGTGCTGCGCTTAGTGTTGGGGTTAGTGTTGGGCAGCTGACTGTCTTAGTTGCTGCGCTTAGTGTTGGCTTAGTGTTGGGCTTAGTGTTGGGTAGCTGACTGTCTTAGTGCTGGGCTTAGTGTTGGGGTTATTGTTGGGATGTTAGTGTTGGGTAGCTGACTGTCTTAGTGCTGCGCTTAGTGTTGGGCTTAGTGTTGGGCAGCTGACTGTCTTAATGCTGCGCTTAGTGTTGGGCTTAGTGTTGGGGTGTTAGTGTTAGGGTTAGCGTCGGGCAGCTGACTGTCTTAGTGCTGCGCTTAGTGTTGGGGTTAGTGTTGGGCAGCTGACTGTCTTAGTGCTGCGCTTAATAGTGGGGTTAGTGTTGGGCAGCTGACTGTCTTAGTGCTGCGCTTAGTGTTGGGCTTAGTGTTGGGCAGCTGACTGTCTTAATGCTGCGCTTAGTGTTGGGGTTAGTGTTGGGGTGTTAGTGTTGGGGTTAGCGTTGGGCAGCTGACTGTCTTAGTGCTGCGCTTAGTGTTGGGGTTAGTGTTGGGCAGCTGACTGTCTTAATGCTGCGCTTAGTGTTGGGCTTAGTGTTGGGCTTAGTGTTGGGCAGCTGACTGTCTTAGTGCTGGGCTTAGTGTTGGACTTAGTGTTGGGATGTTAGTGGTGGGTAGCTGACTGTCTTAGTGCTGGTCTTAGTGTTGGGGTTCGTGTTGGGCAGCTGACTGTCTTAATGCTGCGCATAGTGTTGGGCTTAGTGTTGGGGTGTTAGTGTTGGGGTTAGCGTTGGGCAGCTGACTGTCTTAGTGCTGTGCTTAGTGTTGGGGTTAGTGTTGGGCAGCTGACTGTCTTAGTGCTGCGCTTAGTAGTGGGGTTAGTGTTGGGCAGCTGACTGTCTTAGTGCTGCGCTTATTGTTGGGCTTAGTGTTGGGCAGCTGACTGTCTTAATGCTGCGCTTAGTGTTGGTGTTAGTGTTGGGATGTTAGTGTTGGGTAGCTGACTGTCTTAGTGCTGGGATTAGTGTTGGGGTTAGTGTTGGGCAGCTGACTGTCTTAGTGCTGCGCTAAGTGTTGGGGTTAGTGTTGGGGTGTTAGTGTTGGGGTTAGCGTTGGGCAGCTGACTGTCTTAGTGCTGCACTTAGTGTTGGGGTTAGTGTTGGGCAGCTGACTGTCTTAGTGCTGCGCTTAGTGTTGGGGTTAGTGTTGGGCAGCTGACTGTCTTAGTGCTGCGCTTCGTGTTGGGCTTAGTGTTGGGCTTAGTGTTGGGTAGCTGACTGTCTTAGTGCTGGGCTTGGTGTTGGGCTTAGTATTGGGATGTTAGTGTTGGGTAGCTGACTGTCTTAGTGCTGGTCTTTGTGTTGGGTTCGTGTTGGGCAGCTGACTGTCTTAATGCTGCGCTTAGTGTTGGGCTTAGTGTTGGGGTGTTAGTGTTGGGGTTAGCGTTGGGCAGCTGACTGTCTTAGTGCTGCGCTTAGTGTTGGGGTTAGTGTTGGGCAGCTGACTGACTTAGTGCTGCGCTTATTGTTGGGGTTAGTGTTGGGCAGCTGACTGTCTTAGTGCTGCGCTTAGTGTTGGGCTTAGTGTTGGGCTTAGTGTTGGGTAGCTGACTGTCTTAGTGCTGGGCTTAGTGTTGGGCTTAGTGTTGGGCTTGGTGTTGTGATGTTAGTGTTGGGGTTCGTGTTGGATAGCTGACTGTCTTAGTGTTGGGGTGTTAGTGTTGGGGTTAGTGTTGGGTAGCTGGCTGTGTTAGTGTTGGGGTGTTAGTGTTGGGGTGTTAGTGGTAGTGGTGTGGTGTTAGTGTTACTGTTGGGGGTAGTGTTGCGTAGCTGACTGTGTTAGTGTTGGGGTGTTAGTGTTAGTGTTGGGGTATTAGTGTAAGTGTTGGTGTTGGGGTATTAGTGTAAGTGTTGGGGTTGGGGTTGGCGTTGGGTAGCTGAATGTGTTAGTGTTGGGGTGCTAGTGTTAGTGTTGGGGTTAGCCTTGGGTAGCTGACTGTGTTAGTGTTGGGGTGTTGGTGTTGGTGTTGGGTAGCTGTCTTTGTTAGTGTTAGTGGTGGGGTGTTAGTGTAAGTGTTGGGATGTTAGTGTTAGTGTTGAGGTCAGTGTTGGGGTAAGCATTGGGACACCCCGTCGTGGTATAGGACCAAGCTATTTGTGTTGACCCCCTCAAAGCCAGCTGGGCTTATGCACATAAACATCTTCCCCCACTATTTCATTTTTGGGCTACGCGTAGCAGCTTCTAGGCAGCACGTTTCCACCGTGCTTAGGCCAAACCTGGAGCTAGCTAGTGCGTCTGATATGTGTCATTACAGGGATTCCAATGCGACTGACAGCTTTATGCTAGACCCATTGGCTGGCAGTTCGAGCTTGCTGGAAGCTGCCATGCGTAACCTAAAAACGAAATATCGCTTGGATTGGCTTGGCTTGCCTTGAGTTGGCATGTAAGGAAACCAAGGAACCAAACATGAGACAGTGCCCCAGCATTACATGCAGCATTACCTACAGCATGCCCCAGCATTACCTACAGCATGCCCCAGCATTACCTACAGCATGCCCCAGCATGCCCCAGCATTACCTAGAGCATTACCTACAGCATTACCTGCAGCACACGGTACGGGACTCACTGTTCTTTTTTTTGTGCTACACATGGCAGCTTCCACCCAGCTCCATTAGCCAGCCACTGGATCAAGCCCAGAGCTTGCAGCATCATTGCAAAGCTTGTTGTGGTAGCTTTCAGACACACTAGCTAGCTTCAGGTTTGGTCCAAGGACGGGGAAAGGGAGCTCCCTAGAAGGTGCTACTTGTAGCCCAAAAAAGAAACATTGACAGCATCCATACCTACACTTTTCTGCTACAAGCAACAGCTTCCAGATAGCTCCCCTGACTGGCTATTCAGTCAAACCTAAAGCAACCTAGTGCACCTGACAGCTGACACAATATTTGCAGCGCTTATGAAGTCATACCTTATATTTTCTGCTACAAGCAGCAGCTTCTAGGCAGCTCCCGGAGCCAGCCACTTGGCTAAGCCCCAAGATTTTAGCAGTGCTGGAAAGACAATTCTGTCAGCTTCCAGCTGCACTACATTGCTATAGGTTTGGCTGGGTAGCCAGCCAGGGGAGCTGCCTAGAAGCTGTTGCTGGTAGCAGAAAAGAAAAGGTATGGCTGAAGTGTTTGGGTCCCCACTACAGCATTGCCTGCAGCACAAGGTATGGGACTCAGTTCCTCACCTGCGGGGGTTTTCTTCTTTCCAAACATGAATTCAAGCATTGTAGCTGCGGTTAGAAGGAGCGCTGCCTAGCGCAGGAATTCGAGGATTGACCGGTTCGAGGAGGGCTACTGTCGCGGCCTAAGGCTTAAGACGCGAAGCAGATCGGGGGTTGGGGGCTTTCAAGTCGGGTGCGATTTATAGAGGGACGGAACTGGGGTGGGTGAGTGAGGGTGGGTGAAGGGGTGGGGGGTGGGGTGGGGTGGGGGGGTGGGGGGGGGGGGGGGGGGGGGGGGGGGGGGGGGAGGATAGAGGAATATTAGGAATATGCGACGGGGACTCTTAAGGAAGGGAATAGAGGAAGAATATAGTGAGGTAACGCTCGCGGATAGCCCCATGCTATGAAGTAGTCTCGGCGTGCGTGAAGGAGCGGAATCTTGGCTTGGCTTGGCAACCAGATCTGCGGGCCATCAACCAACCAGGCCTGTGGGAGTGTGGGGCTGAAGGGAAGCCGACCCAGCCAGATCGCCAGATGATAGCCTTGCTTGATCTACCCACCGTCCCAACCAGATTGTTTGATTTTTGCCTTGCTTTATCCTCCCACCGTCCCAGCCAGATCGCCAGATGATTGCCTTGCTTTATCTGAATGCTGTTGATGTGGTACAATCGTTTCCAGCAATATTACATAGTGCCTTTGCGAGGTAAATATAACGGTTATCTTATTATGTTATTGTCCAGTTTTCATGCCGTCTCTAGAGTGACAAGAGACTAATAGAGCACGCAGGCTTCACTGCCTGGCGTGCCTTCTGCAAGTACCGTTGACCAGCTATACGCACCTTGCCACGCAGTACCAATCTGCGGTACTGTCGTTTCCTTCATCAATCTTCTCCGTGCTGATTGATGTTCTCCTGTAATGAATCTCATAGCTACGCCTTCTCAATACTCCAAATGAAATATAAGGCTTTTTGGGGAATCCTGCAAATATATCCCCTGGTCTGATTTTTGTATGCAACTCATTTGACCGAGTGTATGACAAGTGTCCCAGGGAGATATGAGACAATGTGGGGCACTGGAGATGACGACTGGTAGAGGATCTAGTTTTAGAACGAGTCAATGTTACACGGTAGGGTCGGTCATTAATATGACCGACATCAGGTCTTAGAAGGTGAAATGTAAGACCTGGTGACACAGTCATGTCTACACGCTTTCGTGTGTAAACACTTTGTATACGTGATGTTCTATCACATGTAACTAACGGTATCAAGATAAGACAAGGACAGCAAGACAGTAATGTAGCAGAATGCTGACAACAAGCTAATTCTCGTGATCATTAACGTCTTTGATATGGTTAAATATTTTCCAACAATATTACATAGTGTCTTTGCAAAACACGTATCAGGGATATTGTATTCGGAATACATTGCGATCGGAATACGAGACCCTGTTTTGGCCGACATTGCCGGGATAAATTTTCTTTTTTTACTGAAATGGACTAAAAATGACCAAAATCGACAAAAATCGGAAGAAGGATCCTGTTTTGGGAGGGGGAAAAGGAGGGGGAAAAGAAAAAGGAATAAGATTTCCTCTTTTTGATTTGATAAACAATCCCTGACACGTATGTCTTGCCTTATAACTTAAAGTTGGTTGTATGCCTCCAGCCAGGAAACAGGCTATTAACCACTGGAGGCAAAATTTGGCTTGTAAACCCTAACCCCTAACGAGTCCAGTTGAATGATGTCAGAGGATAGAAGTTATAGTTTCACATACACTCACTTAATAAACGACAGGGCTGATATTATATGCATAGCAAGACTATGTCTTCGACTTCACAATTTGAATGTTGAATCAGATAGGTTTACCTCTCGTTTTGTAGAATTTGCAGGTACTGTGATAAGGTGGTTGATGGTATAAGAGTGGTAGAAGATGGAATTCTTCAGAATTTTCTTTACACGCCAAGGATAGAAACATCGAGAAAGTTAAAAATTAGCATGAATGGGTTGATATCGACTCCAGCATGAAGATGGCCACGAATCCTGATTCCTTTGAAGGATGGAAACAACTTGACAAAAAATCAAAAACGATCAGAATCGCACAATTAAATTATCATCCCATATGGGATGATGATTCAATTATATTGTAGAATTACATAATCACTGTAGCACGAACTCAGCCCCCCCGTCGGTATAACGACTGTTTGGGCTTCAGTTCATCAATGCTTTTTATTTTTAGCCCTTCCTGTCACGGTTGGGCAAGTCCCTTTAGCCTATTTGGCCTAGCCCTGTACTGTAACATACATAAATACAAGCAGGGGGTATGCTGTGTGTGTAAATTAAATTGTGTGATTCCTACACCTACGGCAAATCTACATTGTGTTGATTAATGCCGGATACCATTGTTGGAACTTAGAAGACCAGTTTGTATTGGGTCCACAATGCCCTGCCCAGGGCGACGCTTGCCCACACAAATCAATTGTCTGACAGCGTAAGCACATGCGTACGATCGTCCAGCACGTATTCGATGCTCGTCACTTTCTCAGGTCAGGATTTTGGGAATTATGACACATTACACGATTGGCCAATTGCAACTCGGTTATTGCACCCTTGTTCAAGATAATATTTATAATCGCATATTTGCTAGATATAAGATATTGCACGTAGATAAAACAGTGGCTAACTGGCAACAGGCATAGAAAGGTAAGCAATATAGGCAGCATGCAGCATGCAGCATGCAGCAGACACGCCATGCAAAAAATACATTAGCTATTAGGCTGCAGGCAGCAAGCAGCAAGCAGCAAGCAGCAAGCCGCAGGTAGCATGCAGGGGCACTACATTTACCTATTTTTGATTATTGATTCAAGTAACTCCCTTTTTGTACTTGCAGCAAAGAAGTTACTTGCTGTAATTCCCCTTACAATACCCCCAAAACAGTCTTTTAGATTGGAGCCATGTACCTAATTTCAAGTTCAAAGAGGGTGCCGTGACTTACGTTAAAACAGAAGTGTTACAAGGTTAGCACATCACAACAATATCATTTATTGTTCAGTATAAGTGATTTGACTCAAACAAAGCGGTCCAATATATCGTCAGGGTCACTCTCCTAGAAAGGCTGTTCCACTCCAGCCACATCCCCCTCCTCCTCCCCCTCCTCCTCTACCTCCTACTACTCATCCGCTATCTTCTCCATCATCAGAATCAGAATCAGAACAAGAATACAAAACGATAGCAATCTCATTGAAATTATCTAGGCAGTAGGCAGTAGGCAGTAGGCAGTAGGCAGTAGGCAGTTGGCAGTAGGCAGTAGGCAGTAGGCAGTAGGCAGTAGGTAGTAGGCAACAGGCAATAGGCAGCCAGGCAGCAATCAATCTGGCACCATTTCTCTGTGCAGTCTGTGGCTCCGTGCTGAGCTCCGGGCAGGTGATCAGAGTCGATTGTGGCAGGCCCAGAAACCTCAAATTTGAATCGAGCTCTGTACATCGGTACCGGCACTACGCAAACATATAACCTCCTGCTAAGCACAGAGAGTAGTGATTTGTCGCCAGTCCTCCGCCTTCGCTCTTTACCTCGTCTGCTGGTTATTTGTCGAGTTCTTAGGCTTCCTCTCCAATCACCATGAAGGCCAACAGACGTGTCAAGACCGGCATTGATGCTGATGAGGCTAGAAGGAAGCGCGAGGACAACGTGATCGAGGCCCGCAAGAGCAAGAGGGACGAGAACCTGCAGAAGAAGCGACAGACCTTTGCTGCTCCTTCAAACATCCCTGATGTATGTGAGAGCACCAATGGCGCTGGAGGCGGAAAGGTACACACATGCGACTTCCCTGGTTTCTTGCCCCCTTCGGTTGCAGTGCGAGTTTCTCATCTCGTCACTATCTGTCCACCGAAGAGTTGACCATGCTGTTGCCCCCGGGACTAGCATGGCAGATAGCTTGAGATTCGGTGGATCCCCGAAAGTTCGTTGACGTCGGGACCCCAATGCTACTTCAATTTGCTATATTTTCTTGCTTCTAGCCGCCTGCATATCGTTGTAGCTATGTAAGCGCTCCCTCACACACGCAATTTTGAAATATCATGTCGCCGGACTGCAATTAATTCCTGCCAGACGCCCGCTTCCTTGTTCTTCCCATCGAGATCGCGACAGCGCATGCGCCACGAGATTAATCTACAATTGCCTGCTGCGCTTTGAAATCCCCCCTCCTGCCCACGTCCAGCTATTGCACATGTTCAAAACGGTCTCTTTTCTCACCAGTCTCAATGCAGCCATCTATCGTAGCCAGTTGTGTTCCTCAGCCTCGACTTTCCTGATACCTTGTGTCTTCTACCCCAAGCTTCGTGAGCGGCTCCTTAACCATGCTGCCTCAGCCCCACAACCCACATGGGGGAGTAAGGTTGCCCCCTCCCCCCCCCCCCCCCCCCCCCCCCTCCTCCTTTCCCTCCCTCTTGAAGTATCTCACTTATTCTCTTTTAGTTTCTCACTCAATGCCAACACTAATCTCAGACCTGGACCCCTCCTGTGCAGTTGGATGAGCTCCCCCTCCTTGTCCAGGCTGTCATGGGCACTGACGTGGCACTGCAGTACGATGCAACCCAGAAGTTCAGGAAGCTCCTATCTATTGGTGAGTTTGCCCTGCTGCTTTTATTCGGCATGGTGGTGTGCCTACGTGCCCCTCAATAGATCTTCATATTCATGGCACCCTGTGCATCTTGATGCTCTACCTGGACTTTGAATTGCACTTTGTCCATTGAAGCCTATGTGTCTTGACAACCGGCGTGTACCAGGCACAGTACTCCATCCTTGGTAGAAGTCAATCTCGGCTCCGTCTTGCTGCTGGCGCGTTTGGAGTCCAGTAAGCCCCAGGGTACTTCAACCTTCCACCCCCCCTCCCTCCCTGCAACCCTCCTCCTACTCAGCCCCCCCCCCTCCCTCCCCCTCCCCCTCCCTCCCACTGAACCCAATGCCTCGATGCCCAACCTGCACCATGCAGAGCGCCACCCTCCTATTGATGAGGTCATCAATGCCGGTGTGATCCCAAGGTTTGTCCAGTTCCTGCAGTGCCCTGAGAAAGCCGAGCTTCAGTTTGAGGCCGCCTGGGCCCTCACTAACGTAGCCTCCGGAACCTCTGAACATACTAAGGTCGTGATTGACAACGGTGCCGTGCCCATCTTTGTCAAGCTGCTGCAGTCTCCAAGCGAGGATGTCAGGGAGCAGGTACGAGGCTGGATACCTGCTGGCTGGATTGGTTGGTGGATATGACAATGGTTGATTGATGAGTTAACTGGCATTGATAAGTTGATTGAACGCTTGCTGGCTTGCTTGCCTGGTATGCCTGCCTGCTTGCCTTGCCTGCTTTCCTGCCTACTTGCTTGCCTGGCTTGCTTGCCTGCTTGCCTTGCTTGCTTGCCTGCCTGCTATCCTGCCTACTTGCTTGCCTTCCTCGCTTGCTTGCTTTCCTCACTCGCTTAGTTCGCTGAGGTTGTGAGTGATAAATTCTGTGGCGCCCGAATAACTAGACAGTGAGCATGATCGTCTCTTGTACCTGCACAAATGAACATGGCATCAAGAGCATCGAGTAGTAATTTAGGCAGTCCAACAGAAAATACACACCAACAGGATTGAGGAGCAGAGCAATACAAAATTACCTGCGAAAACATATCCAGCGATGTAGACCTGGAAAGACGTAGGCAAACCTTGTATGTATAGTAGGTAGTCGATGGGTATGTAAGGTATGTAGATAATGTATGGGTATGTTAGTAGATAGTGGATGGGTACAGGAAGTAAAGCAGGAGTAATACATGACTTGATTACTAGCTTGGACTGCAGCATGCCCAAGCTAGTAATCTAGACCGAGCAAGTTCAAGCTAGTTGTACTAGCTAGTGTAATTTTTCAATCTCGGTTGGTAGGCAGATCAGGGACATGTACAGGTCCCGAAGATACAGGCAAGGAGGTCCCCCTCCCCCCCGACCCAACCCAACCCATTCCCCCAACCCACGACCCAAACCCAAACCCATACCCCCAAATCCATACCCCTGAACCCATCCCAGCCAACCCCACCTCACCATACACACACAGGCTGTCTGGGCCCTTGGAAACATTGCCGGCGACTCTCCTACCTGCCGTGACCACGTACTTGAGCACGGCGCCCTCCCAGCCTTGCTAGAGCAGTTCACCGAGCATGCTAAGGTTACCATGTTCAGGAACGCTGCCTGGACCCTCTCCAACTTCTGCCGCGGAAAGCCCGCCCCTCCATTCCAAATCGTGAGTCTTCATGGGATTACCATTTACTCCCAAATTTGATTCAGTTCGAGGTCTTAGGACTGCAGATGCATGGAAAATTATCCACATTTAACTAGCACTCCTGGCTACACAATGCAATCAAAAGTGATTGATATACTGCAACCTCTCAGGCCTGCTAAGAAGAGCCTTATTCTAGTATAGTCTAGTAACACCGAGTCAAGTAACACCTGGCCACATAATGTAATCAAAAGTGATTGATACTGCACTGCCAAGCCCAGGGGCTTGCTAAGGGGAGCCGATTTTAGTCTAGTCTAGAAACACCTGACCACATAATGCAATTAAAAGTGATTGGTTCTGCACTGCAAGCCCTTGGGCCTGCTCATGGGAGCCGTATTCTAGTCCAATACGGCTCCCCTGAGCAGGCCTGTGGGCCTGCAGTTCTACATTTGTACCATATAAACAGTGTTTAAGACTCATATGGATTCAGTAGGATATTTTAATTTAGACCAATCTGTTTATTAACACCCTGCCCACTCAAACACACTGCCGACAACCCTCTCCCCACCACTCACTTCCAACCACCTGTTCTCATCACTCACTTCCAACCACTTACCACCACTTTCCACCACTCACTTACTCTCGCCCTCTCGCAGACTCGTACCGCCCTGCCCTCTCTGAATTCCCTAGTGCGTAGCGCCGACGAGGAGGTCCTGACCGATGCCTGCTGGGCACTTTCCTACCTCTCCGACGGTGATAACGACAGGATTGACCGGGTGCTCGAAAGCGGCGTGTGCCCTCGACTGGTGGAGCTGTTGATGCATCCCTGCACTACTGTCCTTGTGCCTGCCCTCAGGACTGTGGGAAACATTGTAACTGGAAATGACCTACAGACCCAGGTAAGGCTTGGGACCACCTACATTATCCCACCTACACTTTGGTCAAAGCTAACCTCCAGATTCGAATCCCCTTCAATTTAGACCCACCTCAAACCTAACTTTGGTCAAAGCTAACCTCCAGATTCGAATCCCCTTCATCTTAGACCCACCCCAAACCTAACTTGAATCCCCTCCACACGTTCTGTTCATTCCCTCTGCCATTGCTTTGCAGCATGTACTCAGCAATGGCCTGCTCATGCCCCTGCTCAAGTTGTTGAGCAGCCCCAAGAAGAGCATTAAGAAGGAGGCTTGCTGGACCATCTCCAACATCACCGCAGGTACTGTAGATGCTCTGTTGTGTGTTTAGTTGTGAGTGCTGCACTAGGTTTAGTTGGTGTTGCACCATCTGTAGTGAGCGTTGTATATATGTATAGCTTTTATTATTATTTATTTTATTATTATTATTTAGTGAGCGTTGTATATATGTATAGCTTTTATGAGTCTTGTGCCACCTAGAGTGAGCGTTGTACATGTTATAGTTGTAGTGAGTATTGTACCATATATAGTGAGCGTTGTACATGTGTAATAGCTGTAGTGAGCAGTGTACCATGTATAGAGAGCGCAGTTCATTTGTAATAGCTGTAGTGATTAGTGTACCATATCTGGTGAGCGTTGTGTACGTGTAATTGCTTTAGAGAGAGCCTGTTTCCAATTAACCTTGTCAGAGCTAAAGATTATGGTAAAAACGTATTGCGACTTTTAGACCATAAAAACACCGGCAAAATAGCAAGGCACTTAACCTGCTGTGTTCTCGCCAGCTTCTTGCCACGTAACGAGGTCTAGCCTTTCTGTGTTTCCGATTGTCCATAGCTGCCACATGACCCCCCCCCCCCCCCCCCCCTGCGGGCACTAAGCCAACCCCAACCCAAACTCCCTGCAGGCACCAAAGAGCAGATCCAGGCTGTCATTGACGCACAACTCCTCCCCCCCATGATTCACCTCTTGGGGACTGCTGAGTTTGACATCAAGAAGGAGGCTGCCTGGGCCATCAGCAACGCAACCTCGGGTGGTTCTGCTGAACAGATCCGCACCCTGGTGCAAGCAGGCGCCATCAAGCCCCTGTGCGACCTGTTGGCTGTTAACGACACCAAGATCATCACTGTTGCCCTTGAGGGCCTGGAGAACATCTTAAAGGTGGGTCTGGGTGTGTACTTCCTCAGGGGTGTGGACAAGGGGTGGTAATCAAGTCCCTGTGCGACGCGCTGGATGTTGTTCATCTTGAAAGTGGATGTACACGTGAATGTAGGTTTCCACTTGACTGTGGAATGGATGGGGGAAGGAGGGGAGGTGGCTGTTGTACATCTTGAAAGTGGATGTACATGTGGATGTAGGTTTCCACTTGACTGTGGATTGGATGTGGGTAGGAGGGGAGGTGGGTATCTTGGTGAGGATTTCCACTTGGGTACACGAATCTAGTCAACAAATTTGTCAACACCAAGGTTATGACACTTAGATGACAGCAAGATGTACTGACCACTAGACACTAAACCTCCCTAACCCCGCTGTTGCAGGTGGGCGCCCATTTCAAGAAGATGCCCGGAAGCAACGGGGCCAACCCCTTTGCAACTCTGGTTGAGGATGCTGAGGGTCTTGACAAGATTGAGAGCCTGCAGGTAGAGTTGTGCACCCTATCCCTTGAACCCTGTCCCTTCTGTTGCACCCTTTTGCATGCCTCTAGTTGACCACCACCACCACACACCACCACCACAACCCTATCCCCTCCCCCCCCCCAGAAACGTGATGCCTCTAGTTGACCACCACCACCACCACCACCCTATCCCCCCCCACCCCACCCCACCCACCCCCAGAAACGTGATGCCTCTAGTTGACCACCGCCACCACACACCACCACCACCACCACCACCACCCTATCCCCCCCCCCCACGTGATGCCTCTAGTTAACGGGGTTTTGATAATCATTCCCTGGTCCCATGCTTGACATATGGAGTCGCCTACAACCTGCTGCTGCAGCATAGGTTAAGCGCATCCTATCCCTTCACTTGACCCCCTGCCCTAAAAACACAGTAGCCCTGCTTGATGACCATCATGCTGTTGTAGCATGCGCCGTGACAAAACGCACCATGTGTTCCAAACCTAACACCGAATCCTCTCTTCCCCCCTACAGGACCACCCCAACGAGGAGCTGTACGAGAAGGCCGTCCAGATTCTGGAGGCCTACTTTGATGTTGAGGAGGGCGAGGACCAGAACCTGGCCCCCCAGATGGACGCTGCACAAGGCACCTATGCATTCAGCGCGCCTGCTGGAGCCCAGGTGGCCGGCACAGTGGGAGCTGGGACAGGCTTCAACTTCGGTGATGCCCAGTGCGTGCAGACACCGGCTGCCAATGCATCCGCAGCGCCTGTCTTCAACTTCGCAGCTCAGTGAGCAGTGGAGTAGCAGTACATGGAGGTGGTCAACAGATGGGCAGCTGCGGAGCTTATGTTGTGGGCGAGCTGGGACGGGCGTCAACTGCACATAGGTGGTAAAGCGCACCCGCTGCGCCAGTCTTCAACGTCACCTCGCAATAAGCAACATAAAGCTGTTAGCCCTCGTTGATGGCAGCCCTAGTTAAGCAGATCCAGCTCCCAGGGTTTTGTTTGGCAATCCAATATGCAGCAGCTAGACGATGGACAACCTGAAAAGCAGATCCAGCATCCTGGGTCTGCTTGTCTCCAGGAGGTAGCAGGTAGCCCTAGTTGATAGAGCTCCTAAATAGGCAGATCCAGCACCCTGGATTATGCTTGCCTCCAACATGCCGCCCCTAGCCTTAGTAGTTCCTAAATAGCCCTAGGAGGTCCTAAATAGGCAGGTCCAGCACCCTGGATTTGCCTGTCTCCATGATGTAGCAGGCAGTCCAAGTTATTGAAGGCCTTAGATTAAATGGGCAGATCCAGCACCCTGGATGGTGCCTTGCCTCCAAGGTGCTGGAGCTATTCCTAGTTGATCCTAGGAGGTCCTAACTAGACAGAAGACGTCAGGGATATCTAGCACCCTGGATCTAGTAGACAAGCCCTCAAGCTGCTCAAATTCAGGCTTCGGCTTTCATGCCGCATGGCCAACTAGATGCTGTTGCAATTCTTCCAATTTTGATTTATTCCTTTTTTTACCTTGCCCCCCCAGAGCCATGACTCACTATGGTGGTGGGGAGCCAGGGCACCACTGATACATGAAGCAGTTTGTATGTAGGCTAAATTGCTAGCCAGTCAGTGACGCTGTGATGTAATAATGACCTGAACCCCACGGTGTCGTAGGACTTTTTTGCATGTCCCCAGGGTTGTTCAGGACGCTGCTTCCTGCGTAGAAGGTTCGCCCAGATTATGGTGGGTACGTATTGTCTCTGATACAGATATTCGCCATGCAGGCTACCCTGATACAAGCCATGCATGCAGCCCCCCTTCTCTCACTCACCTCACATGCATTCAGCTCTCTAATCCTCGCACAGCAGAGCTAGCCATACAGCCAGCTGGGCAGCATGCAGCTTGCTAGCTAGGCATTCATGTAGGCAGGCAGCATTCACCCAGATGATCTAGCTCTCCATCCAAGGACCAGACACGAACATAGGGAATTGGAGTGTTGTGAGCAAGCACATCCTGGCAGGAGGCCCAGGAGAGCTGTTGGGTATGTGCAAGAAAACGAGGCAATCGGAAGAGGCGGGGCAAAATGGAGGGGAGGGGAGATGAACTGAATTGATACAGCTGGTTTGGACTGCCACCATGCTGCTATAGATTTGAAGCTTCCATACAAGTGAGGGAGAGGGAAATTGCTTACGATAGCCTGCTCAGTAAGAGAAGAAGCGTGGACAACGCGCTGCTAGCCTGCTACGGCACATCCGAATTTGTCGCAAACCAGGGGCGGGGGCGGGGGGCTGTCACGGAGAGCTTTGTACCAGGCTGTCGGCCGGCCAGGTAGTTGCGGGAGTCAGACTGAGGGGGGCCCTCCGGCTGAAGTCTCATACCAGTGACCTCCACCAATCATGTAACGTTCAACATTCAAATTCAATACTTCGGACCCCCTCACTTTCATTCTGTACTACCGGTATGTATCCGTTTTGTTAGATTCGGACCACATAAAAAAGGTATTCTGAAGCCTGAAAGCCAGGGAGGCAATCAAGAACGTGATTTTATACCTTCTTGAAACACTGTTTTATTTTCGGCTACAAGCAACAGCTCCCCTGGCTGGCTAATTGGATATAGCCAAACCTACATCAACCTAGTGCACCTTGAAGCTCACGTTATCAGCTTTCTAGCCTGCTGATTTTTGAGGAAACTTGGGGGGGCACACCCTAGTACTTGGTCTGGTGATAAAACTTACAGCTTCTATGGCATATTATTGACATATGGAAGGTGACGCAATAGTAGATTGGTGAATAGGAGTATATTGGTGGCTTGGTTGGCTTGGCTTGGCTTGGCTTGGCTTGGCTTGGCTTGGCTTGGCCTGGCCAGACCTGGCCTGGCCTGGCCTGGCCTGGCCTGGCCTATTAGAATCTACTGCAGGCTGCTGAAGTGTAGAAATTATCCTCCTTCGATGCCCACCTGCACAAGTCAAGTGCGATGCTGGGGGAGTGAATGTTCGATGCAACTACAAATTCCCATAACCGAATTATCACAACCGTCGCGTTTTGGTCCCGAATTCTCTAAAACGCACCCAATCTCGCGAGTCCCGGGGACGGGGGGCTGGCCCGGCCGGAGGGCCATACCGGGGGACTCGAAATTTGAAATGACAGGCTCTGTCCCTCACAACCCACCCAGCTCGACCCAGCTCCTTCGGCTTAACCCTCGTTTGCGACAAATAGCTTCGTCCATTCTCGCCAACACTCGCGCACTCGTAACCATCAGATATCTAAAAGCTCCTTTCCTTTTCGATCGTTCCAATCCCAGTTTTGTTTCCCCCACTTGGTTTCCCCCACTAGAGCAAAATCCGCCAGAACGAGTGAAATGGCAAAATGCTTCCCACGATCCTGATCGAAATCTGAGCATCTGAGCGTCGAATCCGATGGACCAGCATCCGCAGGGATGCGGGAAACTCCATGACTCTGACGATGACCTAGCCTCTTTCCTGACGGGTACAATCATTCTTATTTTGTGACTTTACAATCTCTCACTTTCCTGCCATTGTCATATTTATAGATGATATGATTGCATGGTCTATCAGCATTCAGGCTGCTCACAGTCTGCAGGCAGAGTAAACATGGGTAGTAAATCACCACTGCCACACCACACTCGGGAGTACAGTACATAATGCAATCAAACGGGTACCAACAATTTTACTTTGTTATAGACAGGCTAGTGCTGACCCAAGACAATTTCACAACTCAGATATCTCACGAAGTGTATCCAACCTTCAACTTATCCAGGGATATCTAGGGATTCAGAATTTAGACATCTCATGAAGTGCCTCCAACCTTTTAATGTATCTAAGGATATCTAGGGATATCTAGGAATTCAGAACTTAGACATCCCATGAAGTGCATCAAACCTTAAATGTATCAAAGTGTATCTAGGGATATCTAGGGATATCTAGCGATTCAGAACTTAGACATCACATGAAGTTCATCCAACCTTCAATGTATCCAAGCGTATCTAGGGATATCTAGCGATTCAGAATTTAGACATCTAATGAAGTGCATCCAACCTTCAATGTATCTAAGGACATCTAGGGATTCAGAACTTTGACATCCCATGAAGTGCATCCAACCTCTCAATTTATCTAAAGAGATCTAGGGATATCTAAAGATTCAGAACTTCGTCATCTCATGAAGTGCATCCAACCTTCAATGTATCCAAGTGTATCTAGGGATATCTAGCGATTCATAACTTAGACATCTCATGAAGTGCATCCAACCTTCAATGTATCCAAGTGTATCTAGGGATATCTAGCGATTCATAACTTAGACATCTCATGAAGTGCATCCAACCTTCAATGTATCCAAGTGTATCTAGGGATATCTAGCGATTCATAACTTAGACATCTCATGAAGTGCATCCAACCTTCAATGTATCCAAGTGTATCTAGGGATATCTAGCGATTCATAACTTAGACATCTCATGAAGTGCATCCAACCTTCAATGTATCCAAGTGTATCTAGGGATATCTAGCGATTCATAACTTAGACATCTCATGAAGTGCATCCAACCTTCAATGTATCCAAGTGTATCTAGGGATATCTAGCGATTCATAACTTAGACATCTCATGAAGTGCATCCAACCTTCAATGTATCCGAGTGTATCTAGGGATATCTAGCGATTCATAACTTAGACATCTCATGAAGTGCATCCACGTATCCAAGTGTATCTAGGGACATCTAGGGATTCAGAACTCAGACATCCCATGAAGTGCATCCATGTACAGGACCTAGGCAGTATCTCCCACTCTGTTCCCTTGTGCGACAAAATGGTTTACAAAAAGTCTGCTGTAGCCGCATATAGCAAGCTCACAATTTTACTATAACATGGTTGCCCTGGGCTTCTGGGTGTCTGAGCGAAGTAATCTCCAGTTGCCACTACCACTACCACCACCACCATCACCACCACACCAATATGTAACCTTACGAATGCATGCCTGCGTGATCCACCACCACCACCACCACCACACCAATATGTAACCTTCCAAATTCATTCCGTGTGATCCACCACCATCACCACCAAATCAATATGTAACCTTAAAAATACATGCCTGTGTGTCCATGAGAAACAATATACATATGAAGTCTTAATTGCTGGCTTTCACTTTACTGCATAGGTCTTCGCGCAAAGTACAACCAGCTGTTCCCTGAGGTTGAGCAGCAACATGACACGACAGACCTGGCAGGTGGGTCAAGCCAGTCATATTACTTCAATCAAAACTTGTGATGAGCCATGTCAAATTCAATGATCTATTAATATCTGTCGTATCCTTACAATTTGCCGGGGACCAAAAAAGTAATGATGACGCCTGGTGGGGCGTGGTATTAAGGGAGACCCGTCTTCCGGCGGTTAGAAATGGGCTGCTACTTTACCTGGACAAAGCTACCATGGCGGTTAACAGTGATCACGAACACCAAGGCGCACCCGTGGAGATTCGGGCACCTTAGTCGTTCAAGGAGCTCAGCCATTGAGCCACTGTTTGAACGGGGACCAGATCTTATAGAGCTTGTTAATATCCCCCCCAGAAAGTCTGCAAATAGCTTAACTATCTGAGGATGGGTAACTCCCTTTAGCCTAATTTGACCCCCCCCGGTCCCTGGACTGTAACAGACAAACGAACAAGCAACAGCATTCAGTAAAATATAACGCCAATTAGCTCACCTGGTAGCTGATATCATGAGTTTTCTAGCCATGCTCATGTCTTCGGAATCTCTGGCTGGCTCAAAGAGCTGCCTAGAAGCTGCTGCGCATGTCCGAGAGAAAGAAAAAATGCTCTCGCCTCCATGCTCCCTGCTTCCCCGTGCTCTTTCAGATAAATCCCTGAACTAAGACCTACCCTGCCTGTTCAGATGAATTCCTAAACCTAAACCCTTCCCTGCTCTTTCAGATAAATCCCTGAACCAAAACCTACCCTGTCTGTTCAGATGAATTTCTAAACCTAAACCCTTGCCTGCTCGTTCAGATCATGTATCTACACAGGAGGGGGGTGATGAGCACGTGCCTGTTCATGATAGTGGTCACGAGCAACACTTAGGTCTGCACCAGCAACAGCTTGGGGAAGCAGTGCCATCGATTGCAGAGGAGGGGGGTGAGGAACACATGCGTGTCTATGACAATGGTAACGAGCAACACATTGGTCTGCACCTGGACCAGCAACAGCTTCAACAAGCAGCGCATGAATCTGCACAGGAGGAAGGTGCGGAGCACATGTGTGTCTATGACAATGGCAATGAGCAACACTTTGACCTGCACCTGCACCAGCAACAGCTTGAGCAAACAGCGCCTGTGATTGCAGAGGAGGGCTCTGAGGAGCACGTACACATCCACCTGCACTTCGACGACTCTCCGTCTCAGCCTTCTGGTGGCGAGGCAGCTAGGGCCTACCTCGCCAGCCCACGACCCACATCTCACATGTGTGCTGGTGAGCAGCACTATCCCGCGTCTGACTTTGCTGCTGTGGGCCAGCTGTCTCCAACATCCCACCTTCCTGCTGCAGGCCAGCCATCTCCAGCATCCCACCTTGCTGCTGACGAGCAAGCTCGTCAGG
The DNA here is from genome assembly GCA_013435795.1 of Chlamydomonas sp. ICE-L. Classification (NCBI taxonomy): domain Eukaryota; kingdom Viridiplantae; phylum Chlorophyta; class Chlorophyceae; order Chlamydomonadales; family Chlamydomonadaceae; genus Chlamydomonas; species Chlamydomonas sp. ICE-L. The sequence goes on along the minus strand of JACBWV010000610.1, from coordinate 95,799,977 downwards.
AGCAAGATCACCTCCACCTCCACATCCACCTGGATGAGCTTGCCCACACTACCTCCCCCCAGCTTCCACCCAGCTCCCCCCACCTTCCCCTGGATGAGCCTGCCCACACCACCTCCCCCCAGCTTCCACCCAGCTCCCCCCACGTCCACCTGGATGAACCTGCCACTGGATCAGTCGTGCTTGCTTCTCTCTCCTCAAGCATGAGCCCACATCCAGCTCCCCATCCCAGCATGACACACACCTCACACTTGCCACCGTCTCCCACTCCCATCACCTCTGCCTCTCCCCCGATCAACGGGACACCTGCTTCTACCCTATCATCTCCACCTACCAACTTGGTATCCCCCTCCCCCCAATCATCTCCACCTACCTACATGGTATCCACCTCCCCCCTTACATCTCCCCACACCCACTTGGTATCCATCTTCCCCCTTTCATCTCCCCCCCCACACATGCCATCCTCCTCCCCCCTGTCATCTCCTCCCCCCCACATGTCATCCTCCTCCCCTCTAACATCTCCCCACACCCACTTGGTATCCTCCTCCCCCCTATCATCTCCTTCCCCCCACATGTCGTCCTCCTCCCCCCTATCATCTCCTCCTACACAAGTGACCCCCGCCTCTCCTCCCACCAACAACAAACCCACTTCTCCCCTCCCATCTCCTCCTACTCACATGGCACCCACGCCCACCCTGCCCTCACCTCCGACTACTGCAATCATGCCCTCTCTTTCATCAGTCCATGTCCCCCCTTGGGCTTTGGACCACGACACCCGTGGATCCACTTCTCCAGACTTCCCAGGGGGTCTGTCGGGCCAGGAGACAGCTATCCCTGCACAGACTTACACCTTGCAGGAATACCCTTCTCTTGCAAAATGGAGTGCTATGGACCAGTCATCACTCAGAACCCTCCTACCGGACGCTGCAGCCTCAAGTCTTGGCTCCGAGACCATGGATCACTCATCACCCAGACCCCCCCTTCCAGCTGTGATGGCCTCAAGCCATGGCTCTGAGACCAAGCATGGTGCAGCCTCTGCCGTACCCAGCGGAGATGCTGTGCGGCAAACGGAGCACAAGTCCGAGACCGAGACCGAGGCTGAAATGGCTCAAGTTGGCTCCGAAGCCGAGCTCAAGTCCTGGGGATACACCTCATATGCTGAGTCAGAGGGGAAACACCTCTCCTCTGGCGGAAGGTCACTTCTCTCTGACGACCACATCGCTGGCTTTTCTTCTGATGGACGTGAAATGGGCATCCACCTGCACTTTGAAGACTCTCCAGAGCAGCTTCCAGGCAGCTTCCCTCACCAGGCTGAACAAGCTGCTTACACCAGCCCCCAGCAGCGGCGTGCAATGGGCAAGCCTATCTCCTCAGGGGGAATGTCTCATATCTCTGACACCTCTGGTACTGCACATGCTACGCAGCCAGTCTCCTTTGGAGAATTACCTCACGAGGATTATTTTGCAGTGGGCAAAGGAGGCGTAGCCTTCTACGTCAGTGAGGACAAACTCATAACTGCATCACTTCCTCCCCCATACCAGCACCGCTCCCCCGTCTGCGTCCCAGGGAATGCGCAGGGTCCATTCGACATAGCTGGGGAAGGCATGTGCCCCCGGGGTCCTTACAGCAAGACTGGGACGGGCATGAGCCCCCAGGGTGCATACACCATGGCAGGAGAGGGCCTGGGCCCCCCCGGTGCAAACAATATTTCAGGGGAGGGCATGGGCACCCCCGGTGCATACACCATGGCAGGGGAGGGCCTCGGCCCCCCCGGCGCTTACAACGTGGCAGGGGAGGGCATGGGCACCCACAGTGCATACAACATGGCTAGGGAAGGAAGCAGTCCCTTGGAGGCCCCTGGTAACGATGTTACTGTCGCTCACAACCTTGCTGTGTCCTCCCACCAGGCAGCTCCCGCTCTGCAGACTGACGTGGCTCGGTACTGGGTGTCAAGAGGGGGAATTGCCTTCGAGCCAGTGGAGCCAGCAATGCAGGGTGAGCAGCCCACTGCACCCCGCCACATGCACGTTGAGCAACACACCGCATCCCACCACATGCAAGATGAGCCACGCTCTGCCTCTCGCCACATGCACAGTGAGCAGCACAGCCTAGCAGTGCAAGTCCTGGTCCACGGAAACGTGGATGGGGATGTTGGTGAGGAGCCCCTGCATGTCCACCTGCACTTCGAAGACTCTTCGGACCAGCTTCCAGGCAGCTTCCCTCACCAGGCTGAACCAGCTGCCTACACCAGCCCTCAGCAGTTCGAACATTATCCGGAGCAGCTTCCAGGCAGCTTTCCTCACCAGGATGAACCAGCTGCTTACACCAGCCCCCAGCAATTCGAACATTATCCGGAGCAGCTTCCAGGCAGCTTCCTCCACCAGGCTGAACCAGCTGCTTACACCAGCCCCCAGCAGTTCGAACATTATCTGGAGCAGCTTCCAGGCAGCATCCCTCGCCTGCTACATGGTGGGCATGCCCCTGGCGCCACTTCTCAACACTCGACTCCCACTGGGCATTCTGCTGGGCACTCTGCGCGCTCTATGCCAGCTAGCCCCGCTAACAGTCCATTGGGGGGCCAAGTCAACCCCTCCCTCAGCCCCACAACTGCTAGCCAATCTGCTGGCCCGCCGCCAGCTAGCCCCGCACACAGTCCATGGGAAGGCCAAGCCAGCCCCTCCCTCAGCCCCACACCTGCTGAACAGTTCGCCAGCTCACCACCAGCTAGCCCCACATGCAGTCCACGGTCAAGTTGGCCCTACTCTGCTCGCCAGGCTGCAAGCCCCACACACGCCCCACCAGCACTCAGCCCAACACCCTGCTCTCCTTCTCACCCGCCTCCTGGAAGTGCCTACAGCTTCCAAGCCTCACCCACCACCCATCCTCTTACTTACCTGCAAACAGAAGGTGCCCACAGCTTCCAGGCCTCACCCACCAGAAGTTCCCCCTCTTACCAGCCTCCGGGCAGCGCCCACAGCTTCCAAGCCTCACTCACCACCCATCCTATTACTTACCAGTCACAGGGAGGTGCCCACAGCTTCCAAGCCTTACCTACCACTTATTCGCCCCCTTACCAGCCTCCGGGAAGTGCGCACAGATTCCAGACCTCACCCACCACCTATTCGCCTTATCACCAGTCACCAGAAAGTGCCCACAGCTTCCAAGCCTCACCCACCACATATTCGCCCCCTTACCAGCCTCCGGGAAGTGCGCGCAGATTCCAGTCCTCACCCACCACCCATTCCCCTTATCACCAGTCACCAGACGGTGCCCACAGCTTCCAGGCCTCACCCACTACAAATTCGCCTTATCACCAGCCACCAGGCAGTGCCCACAGCTTCCAGGCCTCACCCACAACCCATTCGCCTTATCACCAGTCAACAGAAAGTGCCCACAGCTTCCAAGCCTCACCCACCAACCATTCTTCCACTTATCAGTCATCGGGTAGTGCGCACAGGTCCCAGGCTTCACCCACCAGAAGTTCCCCCTCTTATCAGCCTCCAGGCAGTGCCCACAGCTTCCAAGCCTCACCCACCACCCATAGTCTTACTTACCAGCCACCGGGAGTAGCCCACAGCTTCCAGGCCTCGCCCACCATGCAATCCCCCTCTGACCAGCCTCCGGGAAGTGTGCAGAGGTCCCAGGCCTCACCTTCCACCCACTGGACCTCAATTCAGCCACCGGAAGGTGCCTACAGCTTCCAGGCCTCGCCCACCACACAGTTCCCCTCTTACCAGCCACCGGAAGGTGCCCACAGCTTCCAGGCCTCACTCACCACCCTTTCCACTTCCCCTTACCAGCCTCCTGGAAGTAAGGATGAGTTGGTCACTGTGGCTGAGTGGGATCGTCTGAACTGCACCTTACGTGACCAGGGATTTAGTGCTCTGAACCTGCAGAGCGCCAGGCCAAGCGGCAAGCACCAACCTGAGCTGGCGGAAGTGTACCGCGTGCTGAACGGAGTCATGGAGCAGTACGTGAAGCGAAACCGAGTGATGCATGAGTTGCTGTCGGCCACAGATGAGGCCCAACACAATGAGCATGGACTCCAGGCGCAGATTAGGGAGCTGACGAGAGAGGCTGCTAAGTGCCGACAGGTAAGATCCTCTCCTTTGCTCGCAGTCTGTGCTTTATACATATAAGGGCCGGTTGAAATTGGCTTATTGAATACACCAAGGACTAGGGAGCTGACCAGAGAAGCGGTAAAGTTCTGACAGGTAAGATCCTCTCCTTTGCTCGCAGTCTGTGCTTTATACATATAAGGGCCGGTTGAAATTGGCTTATTGAATACACCAAGGACTAGGGAGCTGACCAGAGAAGCGGTAAAGTTCTGACAGGTAAGATCCTCTCCTTTGCTCGCAGTCTGTGCTTTATACATATAAGGGCCGGTTGAAATTGGCTTATTGAATACACCAAGGACTAGGGAGCTGACCAGAGAAGCGGTAAAGTTCTGACAGGTAAGATCCTCTCCTTTGCTTGCAGTTTGTGCTTCACACAAATAGGGGCTGTTTGAAAGGGGCTAATCTAAAAAATATAGGGGCTGGTTGAAATGGAATGATTGGATGCACCAATGACTAAGGAGCTGACAAGAGAGGCTGCTAAGTGCAGACAGGTAACATGCTCCCCCTTTGCTTGCAGTCTGTGCTTTATACATTAAGGGGCTGTTTGAAAGGGGCCAATTTATTTTTTTGGGGGCTGGTTGGAATTGTCTGATTGAATGTACCAATGACTAGGGAGCTCACGAGAGAGGCTGCTAAGTGCCGGCAGGTAAGATGCTCTCCTTCGCATGCAGTCTTTGATTTATATAAATCTCACCCCTCCCCCTTGCCCCCTTGCCCCCCCCCCCCCCCCCCCCCCCTCACCCTTACCCCCTCACCCTTTCCCTGCCCTTGCTCAGGAAGCTGAGCGTGAGCAACGCAAGAAATAGTCCAACCTCCCCCTCACCCCTCACCCCCCCCCCCTCTCACCCCCTCACGCTTTCCCTACCCGTGCCCAGAAAACTGGGTGTGAGCAACGTAAGAAATTTCCCCCCCTCCCCTCCCCCCCTCACCCTTTCCCTAACCTTGCTCAGGAAGCTGGGCTTGAGCAGTGTAAGAAATTGTTTACTCTAACCCCTCCCCCTCCCCATCCCCATCCCCATCCCCATCCTCACCCTCTCACCCGTTCCCTCTCCATGCTCAGGAAGCTGAGCGTGAGCGACGCAAGGCATTTGATGTCTCTCACACACAGCTGCCAAGAGACCAAGCACGCATGCAAGCCCAAGTGGAGAAAGCACGTGCTGATGCTGCACGCCTGCGAGAGCAAGTGCACAAACAGAGTGGTCGCCTGGCTGCACAGGTGCGACTATGTAACTTTTAATCAGAGCCCCCCCCCCCCTCCCCCCCTGGCTGCACAGGTGTGACTATGTAACTTTTAATCAGATCCCCCCCCCCCCTGGCTGCACAGGTGCGACTATGTAACTTTTAATCAGAGCCCCCCCCCCTGCCCCCCTCCCCCCCCCTGGCTGCACAGGTGCGACTATGTAACTTTTAATCAGAGCCCCCCCCCCCCCCCCCCCCTCCCCCCCTCCCCCCCTCCCCCCCCCTGGCTGCACAGGTGTGACTATGTAACTTTTAATCAGAGCCCCCCCCCCCCCCCCCCCCCCCCCCCCCCCCCCCTCCCCCCCTCCCCCCCCCTGGCTGCACAGGTGCGCCTATGTAACTTTTAATCAGAGCCCCCCCCCCTCTCCCCCTCCCCCCCCTGGCTGCACAGGTGCGATTATGTTACTCTTAATCAGAGCCCCCCCCCCCCCCCCCCCCCCCCCCCCCCCCCTTTGTCCCCTTTCTCCCCTCCCTCCCCCTCCTCTTGACCTTCCTCCTCTTGGACCAAGCAACTGCCACCACCACCCCCCTCCCCCTCCTACCCCCCCAACCCTCCCTCCTACCCCCTACCCCCCTGAACTCTCCCCCCTGTCCCCCACTGACCTCCCCCCTATCCCTACGTCACCCCCAGGACAAGCAATGCTCAGCCTGCGCGCGTGCATCAACAGCCTACAGGCTTCTCAGCACCGAACCTGCTAAGTCAGTTCATCTGACCTCCCCCCACCACCACAACCCCCTCCACAACCCCTACCCACCCCACCCCCAGGACCAAGACATGCGCAGCCTGCACGAGTGCATCACCAGCCTACAGGCGACTCAACACAGAACCCGCTGAGTCAGTTCATCTGCCCACCCCCCACCCACCCACCCCACCCCTCTCCCCAACCCCCCACCCCACCCACCCCACCCCACCCCTACCCACCCCACCCCCAGGACCAAGACATGCGCAGCCTGCGCGAGTGCATCACCAGCCTACAGGCGACTCAACACAGAACCCGCTGAGTCAGTTCATCTGCCCACCCCCCACCCACCCACCCCACCCCTCTCCCCAACCCCCCACCCCCCCACCCCACCCCTACCCACCCCACCCCCAGGACCAAGACATGCGCAGCCTGCGCGAGTGCATCACCAGCCTACAGGCGACTCAACACAGAACCCGCTGAGTCAGTTCATCTGCCCACCCCCCACCCACCCACCCCACCCCTCTCCCCAACCCCCCACCCCACCCACCCACCCCACCCCTACCCACCCCACCCCCAGGACCAAGACATGCGCAGCCTGCGCGAGCGCATCACCAGCCTACAGGCGACTCAACACAGAACCCGCTGAGTCAGTTCATCTGCCCCCCACCCACCCCACCCCACCCACCCCACCCCTCTCCCCAACACCCCACCCCAACACCCCAACACCCACCCCACCCCTACCCACCCCACCCCCAGGACCAAGACATGCGCAGCCTGCGCGAGTGCATCACCAGCCTACAAGCGAAGGTCGCTTCCGATGAGTCTGCAGCAGTGGTCTCATACAAGCAGCGCATTGCAGAGCTAGAAACTCTTCTCAAGGCGAAAGAGAAGAATACCGAGAAGACCATCTCAGTAAAGGAGCACTCCATCGCAGAGACGTCGGAGGGTAAGGGAGGGGGTGAAGGGTCGGGGGGTACGGGAGGGGGTGAGGGGTTGGAGGGTCCCGGAGGGAGTGAGGGGTCGGAGGGTCCGGGAGGGGGTGTGGGGTTGGAAGGTCCGGGAGGGGGTGCGGGAAGGGAATAACCATCGCTTATAGCATAACATGAATCTGGTTAAGTGAAACATTAGTCAGAGGTTTCCACTGCATGGGTATGAACTTAGCACTGATCAAGATCCCCAGGTCAGTGACCACCGCCGTTCTGCCGCACAGTTAGTGAAGCTATGTGAAGCTATGTGAATATCCTGTACAAATATCCCCCCCCCCCCACCCACCCACCCACCCACCCACCCACCCACACACCCATCCTCCCCCACACCCACACCCACACCTACACAACCCCCAACCCCCACCCACACACCACACCCACACACCCAAACTCACCCATCCACCCACACACCCACATGCACACAAACATACCCCTCTAACCCCAAAATAGCTCCAATCTCCCACCCACCCAAACACGAACACAACCAGGGGCAACAGCTCTGTTCTTCAACCAAATTCACTTCAGTCAGTGACCACTGCCGTCCTGCCGCACAGTTAGTGAAGCTATGTGAAGCTATGTAAAAATAACCCCCCTCACCCCACCCCCATCCCACCCACCCACCCAAACACGAGCACAACCAGGGGCAAGAACTCTATTCTTCAACCGAATTCACTTCAACCAGTGACCACCACCGTTCTACCACACAGTTAGTGAAGCTATGTGAAGCTATGTAAAAATAACCCCCCTCACCCCACCCCCATCCCACCCACCCACCCACCCAAACACGAACACAACCAGGGGCAAGAACTCTATTCTTCAACCGAATTCAATTCAACCAGTGACCACCACCGTTCTACCACAGGTATGGCTAAGGCCCTGGAAAGGGCTTTTGCTGCTGAGGATGTAGCTGGGCGATGTCGTGCTGATCTGCAACAGATGCTTGCTCGACTGGGCAGCGTCGAGAATGGTAGGTCAAATGCGAATGTGATAAAGGTCAAAGGTCAAATGTGAATGTGAATGTGATAATAGGTCAAATGTGAATGTGAATGTGATAATAGGTCAAATGTGAATGTGAATGTGATAATAGGTCAAATGTGAATGTGAATGTGATAATAGGTCAAATGTGAATGTGAATGTGATAATAGGTCAAATGTGAATGTGAATGTGATTATAGGTCAAATGTGAATGTGAATGTGATTATAGGTCAAACGTGAATGTGAATGTGATAATAGGTCAAATGTGAATGTGAATGTGTAATAATGTGAATGTGAATGTGATAATAGGTCAAATGTGAATGTGAATGTGATAATAGGTCAAATGTGAATGTGAATGTGATAATAGGTCAAATGTGAATGTGAATGTGATAATAGGTCAAATGTGAATGTGAATGTGATAATAGGTCAAATGTGAATGTGAATGTGATAATAGGTCAAATGTGAATGTGAATGTGATAATAGGTCAAATGTGAATGTGAATGTGATAATAGGTCAAATGTGAATGTGATAAAAAAAGTAATGATAACACATGGTAAGGAGCCCCATCTTATGGTCGAAAGGGCTTTTGCTGCCAAGGATGTAGCTGGGCAGTGCCGTGCTGATCTGCAGCAGATGCTTGCTTGACTGGGCAGCGTCGAGAATGGTAGGTCAAATCCTGAATGAGAATGTACTAAAAAAATGTAATGATAACGCCTGGTAGGGCGTGGTAAGGAGCCCCATCTTATGGTCGAAAGGGCGTTTGCTGCTGCTGAGGACGTAGCCGGGCAGTGCCGTGCTGAGCTGCAACAGATGCTTGCTCGACTGGGCAGCGTCAAGAATGGTAGGTCAAATCCTGAATATGAATGTGCTAACAGGTGAATGGTTGACCGCTTATAAAAACACACACACACACCACTGTACTGCTATTTTCATCTGCCCAAGGCCGTGAAAAGCACACACACACTTACAATTCTGTACTTCTATTTCCAGCTGACCAAGGCTGTGAAAGTCCAGCTAGACTGATAAAACACACACACAATACTGTACTGCTATTTCCAGCTGCTCAAGGCTGTGAAAAGTCCAGATAGACTGTAAAAACACACACACCATACTGTACTTCTATTTCCAGCTGCTCAAGGCTGTGAACAGCTAGACTGTAAAAACAGACACAAAATTCTGTACTGCTATTTTTTCAGCTGCCCAAGGCCGTGAAAGCTAGACTGTAAAACACACACACAATGCTTTACTGCTTTTTCCAGCTGCCCAAGGCCGTGGAAAGCTAGACTGTAAACACACACACACACACACCATTCTGTACTGCTATTTCCAGCTGCCCAAGGCCGTGAAAAGGAAGTGGCTCGCCTCCATGACGTGCTGGCTGAGTTGGAGGAGGACAAGCGGGCGGCCGCTACAACCTCAGCCGCCAGCCTGGCACGCGCTGAGGAAGCTGCCCGGAAGCTGGACGTGGAGGCTACAGGCCTCCGCCTGCGTGTACTTCACCTTGAGAATGAGCTGCGGGACAGCCAGAAAAACAGGGCCAAGCTCAGAGAGGAGGGGGAGGCTCTTAGACAATCTGTATACGATGAAGTCTGTACGCTAGAGGACGAGATGCGTAATCTGCAAGCTGAGCTGGCGCAGAAGGCATCCAAGGTAGGTTGCTGAGCTGGCGCAGAAGGCAGCCAAGGTAGGTTGCTGAGTTGACGCAGAAGGCAGCCAAGGTAGGTTGCTGAGCTGGCGCAGAAGGCGGCCAAGGTAGGTTGCTGAGCTGGCGCAGAAGGCATCCAAGGTAGGTTGCTGAGCTGGCGCAGAAGGCAGCCAAGGTAGGTCGCTGAGCTGGCGCAGAAGGCAGCCAAGGTAGGTTGCTGAGCTGGCGCAGAAGGCAGCCAAGGTAGGTTGCTGAGCTGGCGTAGAAGGCAGCCAAGGTAGGTTGCTGAGCTGGCGCAGAAGGCAGCCAAGGTAGGTTGCTGAGCTGGCGCAGAAGGCAGCCAAGGTAGGTTGCTGAGTTAACGCAAAAGGCAGCCAAGGTAGGTTGCTGAGCTGGCGCAGAAGGCAGCCAAGGTAGGTTGCTGAGCTGGCGCAGAAGGCGGCCAAGGTAGGTTGCTGTAACAACATGCGTATGATGAAGTTTGTTGGGGTGTGGGGTGTGGGGAGAGGATTCAACACGTCCTTCATATATATAGGGACCGGCATATCATATGATGCTGACCAAAGGCAAGTATGATGTCATATGATATCATACAAATTGCATCATATGATATTGTTAGGGAGAGGCATCGATCTATATAGAGATAGATCTATATAAATCTAAATATATCTATATAGATCTATATTGGCAAAGCTGGATTTTTGAAAATCGGCATAGGGCACCTTACAAAAATCAAAATCTGGTTTTACAATTATGGCATAGGGCACCATATCATATTGCAGGCGCTTCGACTGGATTTTCCGGTGTCTATCTGATGTAACTGCATATGTTGTAGGTACACACAATATATCTATTTGCTATATATATATATATAGATATATATTTTGGGGCAATATAGATCTATTTTCCGCCCCCTAGATATTGTAGATAAATTAAAACTTTGGCCTAGTCAGACTGCCGGCGGCATATGATATCATATGATGACATGATATCATATGATATCATATTGCCGTTCCCTAGGAGTATGTGTGCGTGTCTGTGGGGTCAAGTTCAGAGGGGAGGTGAGGGTTAAGGGTGGGGATGGCTGGGTGGGGTAGGGGGTTGATGGGAGGAGACAGAGAGTGTGTGTGGAGGGGTGTGTTTGAGTGGGCAGGAAGAAGTCGGGAAAAGTAGGGAATGGGCTGCTGCAGAAGGCAGCCAAGGTAGCTTGCTGTAGCAAATTGTGTGTGATGAAGTTTGTTGGGGTATGGGGTACGGGGTTTGAGGAGAGGATCCAATACATGCTACATATACACATGGAACGGCAATACAATATCAAATGATGCCGGCAGTCTGACTAGGCTAAAGTTACCATTTATATACAAAATCATATGATGCATTGTGTATGATATCATATGATATCATACTTGCCTTTGGTCAACAACTTATGATATGCCGGTCCCTACATATACATACTCTGCAAGCTGAGTTGATGCAGAAGGCAGCCAAGGTCGGTTGCTATAACAACAGGTGTATGATGCAGTTTGTTGGGTACGGGTGTGGAGAGAGGATCCAATACATACTACATAGACACACTCTGAAGGCAATGGCGACGTCCCCCAGCCGCGGCGTACGGGAGGGTCCCTGTAACACCATGCCCTTACAGGCGTTATCTTTTTTTTACTCTGCAAGCTGGGTTGACACAGAAGGTGGCCAATGTGGGGAGTTTGAACAACCTCCCTTCTATCCTCCCCTATATCCTCCCCCCTTTCCCCGCACCCCTCCCCTCACCCACTAACCCGCCTCCCAGCCACCCTCACCCCCCACCCCTTACCCCACACCCCTTATCCCACACCCCTTACCCCACACCCTTTACCCCACAACCCCTTACCCCACACCCTTTACCCCACACCCTTGATCCCTCACCCCTTACCCCTCATCCCTAACCCCACACCCCTTACCCCTTACCCCACACCCTTACCCTACACCCTTTACCCCACACCCCTTAACCCCACACCCCTTATCCCTCACCCCTTACCCCTCATCCCTAACCCCACACCCCTTACCCCTTACCCTACACCCCTTTACCCGACACACCCTTTACCCCACACCCCTTACCCCTCACCTCCTTACCACCCCACCCACTACTACCCCCCACCCTTACCCCCCCACCCTTACCCCCCACCCCTTATCCCCCACCCCCACCCCTTACCCCTTACCCCACAACCCTTAACCCTACAACCCCTAACCCCCCCCCCCCCCCCACCCCACACCCCTTACCCCTCACCGACACCCCTTACCCCCACCCCTTACCCCCCCCTGCAGATCAACCAGCCTAGAGCTAACCGCACAAGAGCAAGGATCGCGACCTGCAGCGTGCCAGGGAGGAGAGAGACAGCATCAGGGCAGCAAAGCTAGAGCTCTCCTACCCCCCCCCCCCCCCCCATACCCATACCCATACCCATACCCCCTTACCCCTTTTCACTTACCCCCATTCCACCCCCCACCCACCCCACCCCTCCTACTCCCCACTCCCAGAGCCCCCTTTAATTACCCCCCCCCCCCCCCCCCCCCCCCCCCCTTCCACCCACCCACCCCTTTACCCCTTTTCACTTACCCCTCCCTCCCCCCCCCCCCCCCCCCCCCCCCACACACACCTGCAGATCAACCAGCTAGAGCTGGCGCACAAGAGCAAGGATCGCGACCTGCAGCGTGGCAAGGAAGAGAAAGACAGCATCAGGGCAGCAGAACGTGAACGCGCGCGGGTGGCAGAGGAGGTAGCTGTCAAGCTTGAGACTGAATTGTCTCAGGCCAAGTCCAGGCTGGCAACCACAGACTCCATGCTGCGTGTAAGGGAGCGGGACCTAGAGAGAGCTAACGAGGCCCTCAAGGCAACGAGGGGCGCTGAGTACGAGGAGCTGGTGAAGAGCTCGAAGGGGGAAGAGAGTGAGTGACTAATCTGGGGTGTGGGTATGGGTGGCCAGCATGAGGAAGGACAAGTATCAGGATTTTGTGAATTGGACAATGCGAAGGGAGGGTGTGGTTATGGGTACCTAGAGAGAGTCAATGAGGCTCTGAAGGCAAGGAGAGGCAACCTGAGCTGTAAATGTAAATGGCTTGTGTAAATGTAAATGTAAATGTAAATGTAAATGTAAATGTAAATGTAAATGGCTTGTGTAAATGTAAATGGCTTGTGTAAATGGGAACCACCCACCACGCACGATTACCCCCCACAGCCATTTTACCACCTTCACCCACCCATATCCATTCACCCAGCGAAATCACCAACCGCAACTAATCACTCACCTCCACCCACACATATCCACCTGGCCAGGCCTGGGGAAGCTTGAGAGCAAGCTCACCACCCACGTACATTCACCCACATCCATTCACTCACATCCATTCACCCACCTCCACCCACCCATATCCAGCTGGCCAGGCGTGAGGAAGCTTGAAAGCGAGCTCACCACCCACATCCGTTTACCCACCTCCATTCACCCACATCCACCCACCCATATCCAGCTGGCCAGGCGTGAGGAAGCTTGAAAGCGAGCTCACCACCCACATCCGTTTACCCACCTCCATTCACCCACATCCACCCACCCATATCTACCTGGCCAGGCGTGAGGAAGCTTGAGAGCGAGCTCACCACCAGCCGATTGCGAGTCATCGCCCTAGAGGGTAACCTCAAGGCTCGCGAGAGGGACCTGGAGCGCCTGAATAAGACCATCGACAGTTTGAAGTCGGAGGCGTACGACCTGAATGCCAAGCTGGCGAAGACGGAGGAGGCAGGCCGCTGCAGTGAGGGCGAGCTGGCGAAGATGCGGTCTCGCATCATCAATGCCGAGGGAGGCTACCGGGTGAAGGAGAGGGAGATTGAGAGACTCACTAGAGTCCTGGAGAGCTCGAAGCTAGCAGAGGCGGAGGGAGAGGTGGCCCGCAGCAGAGCCCTGGAGACAGCTAGGAAGGCAGAGGATGAAGCTGCCGCTGCCAAAGTATGTAACCAAGTTTTTTTGTTGCTGTTTTGGTTTCCGCTTGTTTTTTTTGTTGCAGTTGTTGCCAGTGTTTTGTATTGTTATTTTGTTTGTGTATTTGTCAGTGTTGTTTTGGTGTGATTGGCCTGAAAGCTAGCAGAGGCAGAGGGAGAGGTGGGCCGCAGCAGAGCCCTGGAGACAGCTAGGAAGGCAGAGAATGAAGCTGTTGCTGCCAAGGTACGTCAGCAAGTGATTTTGTCCTTGTTTGTTGCTGTTATAGGCCTGAAAGCTAGCGGAGGCTGGGGGAGAGGTGGCCCGTAGTAGATACCTTGAGAAAGGTAGGAAGGCAGAGGAAGAAGCTGCTGCTGCCAAGGTATGTCACCAAGTCTCTTTGTTCGTGTTTTTGTCCGCGTTCTTGTCCCTGCTGGCGTTTTGTTTCTTATTTTGTCTGTGTTTTTGTCGGTGTTTGTTGCTGTGATTGGCCTGAAAGCTAAGTGAAGGTTTAGGGAGAGGTGGCCTGTAGCAGATCCCTCGAGACAGCTAGGAAGGCTGAGGATGACGCTGCTCCTGCCAAGGTATGTCATCAAGTCTTTTTGTCCCTGTTTTTGTTTTTGTCTGTGTTTGTTGCTGTTATTGGCCTGGAAGCTAGCAGAGGTTGAGGGAGAGGTGGCCTGTAGCAGAGCCCTGGAGACTGGTAGTAAGGCGGAGGAAGAAGCTGCTGCTGCCAAGGCATGTCACCCATTCTTTTTGTTGCTGTTTTCTTCTAGGAGAAGACATAGTTCACAGCATCTACCGACCATAGATGCAATTAACTATGTCTTCTCCTTGAAGAAGACTGCCCCAACACTGGTTGATCATGCGACAATCATTTTTTCTGCTTTTGCCGTCATTTTGTTGCTGTATGTTGGGTGGGGGGTGAGGGTGGCTGGGAGGCGGGTTAGTGGGTGAGGGGAGGGGTTCGGGGAAAGGGGGGAGGAGATAGGGGAGGATAGAAGGGAGGTTGTTCAAACTCCCCACATTGGCCACCTTCTGTGTCAACCCAGCTTGCAGAGTAAAAAAAAGATAACGCCTGTAGGGGCATGTTGTTGCTGAAGGAGAATGCATAGTTCACAGTATCTACCGACCATATATGCTATGAGCGATGTCTTCTCCTTGGAGAAGACTGCATTAGCACTGGTTGTGCATGCCACCATAATTTTTCTGTTGTTTCCCGTGTTTGTTGCTGTTTTCTTCAAGGAGAAGACATAGTTCACAGCATCTACCGACTATAGATGGTATGAGCTATTTCTTCTCCTTGGAGAATACTGCATTATAACTGGTTGGACGTGTGACCACAATTTCTGTTTTTTTCGTGTTTGTTGCTGTTTTCTTTAAGGCAAAGGCATAGTCCACAGCATCTACCGACCATAGATGCTTCTAACTATGCCTTCTCCTTGAAGAAGACTGCCCAGCACTGGTTGTGCATGCCACCATATTTTTTTTGTTTTCTTTGTGTTTGTTGCTGTTTTCTTCAAGGAGAAGACATAGTTCAAAGCATCTACCGACCATAGATGCTGTGAACTATGTCTTCTCCCTGAAGAAGACTGCCCCAACACTGGTTGATCATGCGACAATCATTTTTCTGTTTTTGCCGTCATTTTGTTGCTGTATGTTTGAAGGAGAATGCATAGTTCACAGCATCTACCGACCATAGATGCTTCTAACTTTGCCTTCTCCTTGAAGAAGACTGCCCAGCACTGGTTGTGTATGCCACCATAATTTTTGTGTTTTTTGTGTGTTTGTTGCTGTTTTCTTCAAGGAGAAGACATAGTTCAAAGCATCTACCGACCATAGATGCTGTGAACTATGTCTTCTCCTTGGAGAAGACTGCATCAATACTGGTTGGTCATGCGGCCATAATTTTCTGGTTTTCTGTCTCTTTTCCGCTGTTTTCTTCAAGGAGACGACATAGTTCACAGCATCTTCTGACCATAGATGCCATGAGCTATTTCTTCTCCTTGGAGAAGACTGCATTACAACTGGTTGGACGTGCGACCATCATTGTTTTGTTCTTCCACCTTGTTTGTTGCCGTTTCTTCAAGTATACGACATAGTTCACAGCATCTACTGACTCTGGATGCTATTAACTATGACTTGTCCTTGGAAAAGACTGCCTCAGCACTGGTTGTGCATGTGATCATACAGTTTTCTGCTTTTCCCCCGTGTTTGTTGTCGTTTTCTTCAAGTTGAAGTCATAATTCACAGCATCTACCAACCATAGATGCTATTAACTATGTATTCTTCTTGGAGAAGACTGCATTATAACTGATTGGTCTTGCGACCATCATGGTTTCTGTTTTCCCCCGTGTTTGTTGTCGTTTTATTCAAGGAGAAGACATAGTTCACAGCATCTACCGACTATAGATGCTATTAACTATGTCTTCTTCTTGGAGAAGACAGCCTTATAACTCTTTGGACATGCGACCATCATTTTTCTGTTTCCCCACATGTTTGTTGCTGTTTTCTGTTTGTTTTGTTTTCTGTTCCATGTTTTTTGTTTCTGTTTTGCTACCGACCATAGATGCTATGAACCTCCTTGGAGAAGACTGCCCCAGCACTGATTGTGCATTCAAACATAATTTTTATGTTTTCCTCCCGTGTTTGTTGCTGTTTTCTTCAGAGAGTAGACGTAGTTCACAGCATCTACCGACTCTAGATGCTATTAAATATGCCTTGTCCTTGGAGAGGACTGGCCCAGCACTGGTTGGTCATGCGACCATTCTGTTTTCTGTAGTTCCTTCGTGTTTGTTGCCGTTTTCTTCAAGTATACAACATAGTTCACAGCATCTACGGACCATAGATGCTTTGAACTATGTCTTGTCCTTGAAGAAGATTGCATTAGCACTGCTTGGACCTGCGACCATCATTTCTGTTTCCCCCCGTGCTTGTTGCTGTTTTCTGTTTTGTTTTGTTTTCTGTTTCCTGTTCTTTTCTGTTTTGTTACGGACCATAGAGGCAATGAACCTTGAAGAAGACTACCCCAGCACTGGTTGGACATGCGACCATCATGTTTCTGTTTTCCCCGGTGTTTGTTGCTGTTTTCTGTTTTCTGTTTCTGTTACAGACCATAGACGCTATGAAGTATGCCTTCTCCTTGGAGAAGACTGCCCAGCACTGATCGTGCATGCGATCATCATTTCTCTGTTTTCCCCCCGTGTTTGTTGCTGTTTTCTTCAGAGAGTAGACATAGTTCACAGCATCTACCGACTCTAGATGCTATTAACTATGCCTTGTCCTTGGATAGGACTGGCCCAGCACTGGTTGGTCATGCGACCATACTGTTTTCTGTAGTTCCTTCGTGTTTGTTGCTGTTTTCTTCAGGGAGAAGACATAGTTCACAGCATCTACCGACCATAGATGCTAATATCTATGTCTTGTCCTTGAAGAAGATTGCATTAGCACTGGTTGTGCATGCCACCATCATTTCTGTTTTCCCCTGTGTTTGTTGCTGTTTCCTTCAAGTAGAAGACATAGTTCACAGCATCTACCGACTATAGATGCTATTAACTATGACTTCCCCTTGGAGAAGACTGCCTCAGCACTCGTTGTGCATGTGACCATCATTTATGTCTTTCTTGTGTTTGTTGCTGTTTTCTCGAAGGAGAAGACATAGTTTACAGCATCTACGGACCATATATGCTATTAACCAGGCCTTCTCCTTGGAGAAGACTTCCCCAACACTGGTCGTGCATGCGACCATAATTGTTCTGCTGTTTTCTGTCTTTTTGTTGCTGTTTTCTTCCTCCCTTCCTCCAAGATGAAGGCATCTACCGACTATATGTGCTATGTACTAGGTCTTCTCCTTTGAAAAGACTGCCCCAACATGGGTTAGTCATGCGCTCATCACTTCTCTTTTTTTACCCCGTGTTTGTCGCTGTTTTCTTCAGGGAGAAGACATAGTTCACAGCAACTACGGATCATACATGCTATGAATTTCTTCTCCTTGAACCAGACTGCATTAGCACTTTTTGTGCATGCAACCATCATTTTCTGTTTCCCCCCGTGCTTGTTGCTGTTTTCTGTTTTGCTTTCTGTTTCTTGTTTTTGTTTCTGTTTTGTTACAGACCATAGAGGCTATGAACCTTGGAGAAGACTACCCCAGCACTGGTTGTGCATGCCACAATCATTATTTCTGTTTTTCACGTGTTTGTTGCTGTTTTCTTCAAGGAGAAGACATAGTTCCTTGCATCCATGGACCATATATGCTATTAACTATGACTTATTTTTGAAGAAGACTGCATTATAACTGGTTGGACGTGCGACCATCATTATTTCTGTTTTTCCCGTTTTTGTTGCTGTTTTCTTCAAGGAGAAGACATAGTTCACAGCATCTATGAACCATATATGCTATTGACTATGTCTTCTGCTTGTAGAAGGCTGCATCATAACTGATTATTCATGCGACCATCATTCCTGCTTTTCCCTCCATGTTTGTTGCTGTTTTCTTCAAAGAGAAGACATAGTTCACAGCATCTACCGACCATAGATGCTATTAACTATGTCTTCTTCTTGGAGAAAACTTCATCAGCACTGGTTGGTCATGCGACCATCATTTTTCTGTTTTAAACCTGTGTTTGTTGCTGTTTTCTTCAAGGAGAAGACATAGTTCACAGCATCTACCGACCATAGATGCTATTAACTATGTCTTCTTCTTGGAGAAAACTTCATCAGCACTGGTTGGTCATGCGACCATCATTTTTCTGTTTTAAACCTGTGTTTGTTGCTGTTTTCTTCAAGGAGAAGACATAGTTCACAGCATCTACCGACTATAGATGCTATTAACTATGTCTTTCTCTTTGGAGAAGACTGCCCCAGCACTGATTGTGCATGCGATCATCATTTCTCTGTTTTCCCCCGTGTTTGTTTCTGTTTTCTTTAGAGAGTAGACATAGTTCACAGCATCTACTGACTATAGATGCTATTAACTATTTCTTCTCCTCGGAAAAGACTGCATTAGAACTGGTCGGACGTGCGACCATCTTTTGTATGTTTGAAGCCTGTGTTTGTTGCTGTTTTCTTCAAGGAGAAGACACAGGTCACTGCATCTACGGACCATATATTCTATTAACCTGGCCTTCTTCTTGGAGAATACTACCCCAGCACTATTTGTGCATGCAATCATCATTTCTGTTATTCCCCGTGTGTGTTGCTGTTTTCTTCAAGGAGACGACATAGTTCACAGCATCTACCGACCATAGATACTATGAGCTATGTCTTCTCCTTGAAGAAGACTGCCCCAGAACTGATTGTGCATGCGATAATCATTTCTCTGTTCTTCCCCCGTGTTTGTTGCTTTTTTCTTCGGAGAGTAGACATAGTTCACAGCATCTATCGACTATACATGCTATGAGCTATTTCTTCTCCTTGGAGAAGACTGCATTAAAACTGGGTGGACGTGCGACCATTATTTTTCTGTTTCCCCCCGTGTTTGTTGCTCTTTTCTGTTTTTGTTTTTTTGTTTTATGATTTCCGTTTTTTGTTTCTGTTTTCTTACGGTCTGTAGATGCTGTGATCTATGTCTTCTCCTTGTACAAGACTGCATTATAAATGGCTGGTCATGCGACCATAATTTTTCTGTTTTCCGTTTTTTTGTTGCTGTTTCTTTGCTGTTTCTTCAAGGAGACGACATAGTTCACTTCATCTACCGACCATATATGCTATGACATATGTCTTCTCCTTGTCTAAGATTGCATTAGCACTGGTTGTGCATGTGACCATCATAGTTTCTGTTTTCCCCCTGGTTTGTTCCTGTTTTATTCCAGGAGAAGACACAGTTCACAGCATCTACCGACTATAGATGCTATTAACTATGTCTTCTTCTGGGAGAAGACTTCATCAGCACTGGTTGGACGTGCGACCATCATTTTCCTTTCCCCCTTGTGCTTGTTGCTGTTTTCTGTTTTGTTTACTGTTTCCTGTTTTTGTTTCTGTTTTGTTTGCTGTTTCCTTTTTTTGTTTCTGTTTTGTTTGCTGTTTCCTTTTTTTGTTTCTGTTTTGTTTACTGTTTCCTGTTTTTGTTCCTGTTTTGTTTCCTGTTCCCTGTTTTTGTTTCTGTTTTGTATACTGTTTCCTGTTTTTGTTTCTGTTTTGTTATGGACCATAGAGGCTATGAACCTTGAAGAAGACTACCCCAGCACTGGTTGTGCATGCAACCATCATTTTTCTGTTTTCCCCCGTGTTTGTTGCTGTTTTCTTCAAGGAGACGACATAGTTCACAGCATCTACCGACCTTACATGCTATTAACTATGTCTTCTCCTTGGAGAAGACTGCATTAGCACGGGTTGGACGTGCGACCATCATTTTCTGTTTTTCAATGTTTGTTGCTGTTTTCTTCAAGGACTAGACCTAGTTCACAGCGTCTACCGACTATACATGCTATGCACTATGCCTTCTCCTTGAAGAAGACTGCATTATAACTCGTTGGACATGCGACCATCATTTTTCTGTGTTTTGACGTGTGTGTTGCTGTTTTGTTCAAGGAGACGACATAGTTCACAGCATCTATGGATCATACATGCTATTAACTATGTCTTCTCCTTGGAGAAGACTGCATCAATACTGCTTGGTCATACAACCATCATTTTTCTGTTTTTCTGTCTTTTTCCCGCTGTTTTCTTCAAGGAGACGACATAGTTCACAGCATCTACCGACCATAGATGCTGTGAACTATGTCTTCTCCTTGGAGAAGACTGCATCAATACTGGTTGGTCATGCGGCCATCATTTTCTGGTTTTCTGTCTCTTTTCCGCTGTTTTCTTCAAGGAGACGACATAGTTCACAGCATCTACCGACCATAGATGCTGTGAACTATGTCTTCTCCTTGGAGAAGACTGCATCAATACTGGTTGGTCATGCGGCCATCATTTTCTGGTTTTCTGTCTCTTTTCCGCTGTTTTCTTCAAGGAGACGACATAGTTCACAGCATCTACCGACCATAGATGCTGTGAACTATGTCTTCTCCTTGGAGAAGACTGCATCAATACTGGTTGGTCATGCGGCCATCATTTTCTGGTTTCTGTCTCTTTTCCGCTGTTTTCTTCAAGGAGACGACATAGTTCACAGCATCTACCGACCATAGATGCTGTGAACTATGTCTTCTCCTTGGAGAAGACTGCATCAATACTGGTTGGTCATGCGGCCATCATTTTCTGGTTTTCTGTCTCTTTTCCGCTGTTTTCTTCAAGGAGACGACATAGTTCACAGCATCTACCGACCATAGATGCTGTGAACTATGTCTTCTCCTTGGAGAAGACTGCATCAATACTGGTTGGTCATGCGGCCATCATTTTCTGGTTTTCTGTCTCTTTTCCGCTGTTTTCTTCAAGGAGACGACATAGTTCACAGCATCTACCGACCATAGATGCTGTGAACTATGTCTTCTCCTTGGAGAAGACTGCATCAATACTGGTTGGTCATGCGGCCATCATTTTTCAGTTTTACTGTCTTTTTTCCGCTGTTTTCCTAAAGGAGAAGACATAGATCACATAGATCACAGCATCTACGGACCATAGATGCTTTGAACTATGTCTTCTCCTTGGAGAAGACTGCATCAGCACTGGTTGGACGTGCAACCACCATTTTCCTTTTTTTTTGTTGGTCTGTGTGCACTTTCTGGTGACTGGTGATAAAACAAATGGGTCATGGGTGAGGCCTGGGACCTGTGCGCTCCTCCCGGAGGCTGGTAAGAGGGGGATGGTGAGGTGGCCAAGGACTTGAAGAAGACTGCCCCAGCACTGGTTGGTCATGCAACCATCATTTTTCAGTTTTTTTCCGTGTTTGTATATATTATTATTGTATATTATATATTATATACCTTGCTGTTATCATCTCGTTGTTTTGTTTGTCTTATCATAATGTCCTTCCTACTATTGTTGTGTTGCTATTATGATTATTGAAATTGATATTGAAAGGGTTACATCTGAGTAATGAGTCACTCGCAGGACGTGAAAAAAAGGACACCACAGCGTAAGCTGGAGCTAGCCGTAGTCACCGTGCTATTATGATTAAGATTGTGTTTGTTTATCGACAAAGAGTTTTAAATGTACCTAGATTCAGCACCCACAAAACATTACGTTTTCATATTTATTTGGGGTACAAGACTACGGTCTTTACCCACTCCTCCCCCCACCCCTAACCCCCCACCACCCACCCACCCCTAACCCCCCACCCCCCCCCACCCCCACCCACCCACCCCCACCCACCCACCGCCACTCTCACCCCCACCACCCACCCACCCCCACTCTCACCTTCCCACGCTCTCTAGGTGCGTGCCTCCCAAGCCGAGGGTGCCCTGCGCTCTCTCGCGACCTCCAATTAGAGCGCCTCAACCGCCTGATCGACAGCACCAAGAAGGGCGAGGCAGATAGCGACCCACTCACCCACCTACCCACTCTCACCCACCCACCTACTCACTCACCCACCCACCCACCCACCCCCACTCTCACCTTCCCAAACTCTATAGGTGCGTGCCTCCCAAGCCGAGTTTAAAATTAACCTAGATTCGGCACCCACAAAACAAAAGCACTATCCTTACCCATTCCAACCCCCACCCCCCGACTCCCACCCACCCACCCAAACTCTCACCTGCCCACGCTCTCTAGGTGCGTGCCTCCCAAGCTGAGGGTTCCCTGCGCTCTCGCGACCTCCAATTAGAGCGCCTCAACCGCCCTATTGAGAGCACCAAGAAGGGCGAGGCAGATAGCGACCCACTCACCCACCACCCACCCACCCACCCACCCACCCACCCACTCACCCACCCACCCACCCACCCACCCACCCACCCACCCACTCACCCACCCACTCTCACCCACCCACCCACCCACCCCCACTCTCACCCACCCATCCACCCACCCCCACTCAAACGTGCCCCCACTCCCACCCACACATCCACCCACCCCCACTCACACCTGCCCCCACTCTCACCCACACATCCACCCACCCCCACTCAAACGTGCCCCCACTCTCACCCACACATCCACGCACCCCCACTCACACCTGTCCCCACTCTCACCCACCCATCCACCCACCCCCACTCTCACCTGCCCCCACTCTCTAGGTGCGTGCCTCCCAAGCCGAGGGCGCCCTCCGGTCTCGCGACCTCCAATTAGAGCGCCTCAACCGCCTGATCGACAGCACCAAGAAGAGCGAGGCAGATAGCAGCGCCCACCAGCAACAGCAGGAGGAAGCTAGCCAGAAGCTGGAGGCTGACCTCAGCGGCACCCTTCAGCGGCTGCAGCAGCTTGATGGACAGATGAAAGGCAAGGAGAAGGAGATGGCGGTGCTCCAAAGGACGGTAGAGAGTTTGAAGAAGGAGGCATATGAAGCAGCTGCAGCTCGTGCACAGGTGTGTGGTGCTTGTGTGCTTGTCATGCTTGTGTGTGGTGCTTGCGTGCTTGTTGGGTGGTGCTGGTTGGGTGGTACTGGTTGAGTGTGGTAGAGAGTCTGGACGGTAGAGAGTTTGAAGAAGGAGACGTATGAAGCAGCTGCTGCTCGTGCGTAGGTGGGTGGTACTTGCGGTGCTTGTGTGTGGTGCTTGCGTGCTTGTTGGACGGTGCTTGTGTGTGGTGCTTGTAGTGCATGTGCGTGGTGCTTGTGTGAGGTGCTTGCGTGCTTGTTGGACGGTGCTTGTGTGTGGTGCTTGCAGTGCATGTGCGTGGTGCTTGTGTGCTTGTTGGGTGTGCTGGTTGGGTCGTGATCGCGGCGCTCCAGAGGACGGTAGAGAGTTTGAAGAAGGAGGCTTATGAAGCAGCTGCTGCTCATGCATAGGTGTGTGGTGCTTGTGGTGCTTGCGTGCTTGTTGGACGGTGCTTGTGTGTGGTGCTTGTATTGCATGTGCGTGGTGCTTGCGTGCTTGTTAGACGATGCTTGTGTGTGGTGCTTGTAGTGCATGTGCGTGGTGCTTGTGTGCTTGTTGGGTGTGCTGGTTGGGTCGTGATCGCGGCGCTCCAGAGGATGGTAGAGAGTCTGAAGAAGGAGGCGTATGAAGCAGCTGCAGCTCGTGCACAGGTGGGTGGTGCTTGTGGTGCTATCGTGCTTGTTGGGTGGTGCTTGTGTGCGGTGCTTGCATGTGTGTTGGGTGGTGCTTGTGGGGCTTGTCGTACTTGTTGGGTGGTGCTTGTGTGTGGTGCTATCGTGCTTGCTGGGTGGTGCGTGTGGTGCCTGCGTGCTTGTTGGGTGGTGCTTGTGGTGTTTGTGTGCTTGTTGTCTTGTGTTCCAAGGGAGATGCCACTGTACTGTGTGAGCCGCGTCGTTGTTAGAGGCTGTGAGCGCTACATAGGGGGAGTCATCGTCTTAATAACCTCTGTACACTCCTAAGTTTGTGCGATTGCAGCTTGACCGCATCATATATGGTGGGTTGAGGGGGGTTGAGGGGGAGTTGGGGGGGGTGGTAGGAGGCGAGGGGGGGTGCGATGGTGGTGGGTGGTGGTGGGGGGCATATTGGTACATGGGGCGCGTGTTGCGCCTTGGAGTCAACTTTCTCATGACTGACACAGACGTCTTTATTTTCCGGGACTCCTATGTGTAAGTGATGGCCCTAAAACCTGTATGTACACTCCTCCCGCAGACTCCTTGCGTTTGCCCTTGGCGAGGGGGGTCAAAATATGTGTGTGTTGAAGGTGTAAATGGCCAACTGCTCCATTCCCAGCCCCAGCCCACCGCTACCATACCCCAGCTTCATCCCACCCTGCCCTGTCCCCACCCATCGCCCCCACCCGTCCCACAGCCCACACAACCCACCTCACCTCGGATGACTTGGTCTGATCCAACAGTCTCTGCAACTTCTCCATCTCCTTCTCCTTCCCACGCTCAGCTCCCTCCAACTGCTAAATGTGTTGAATGGATCACCCCGTCACCACACCACATTACACCACACCACACCACACCACACCACACCACACCACACCACACCACACCACACCACACCACACCACACCACACCACCCTGTCCCCACACCACACTATCCCCGACCCACCCGTTTGACCTTACAGGCAGAGGAGGCTGTACTGCGCGGCGAAGGGGACTGTGCCGCCGCCCGCCAGCGTGCGGCCCAGGCAGAGGGCCTAGCCCGCAGCCGGGCCAAGGAGGTTGAGCGGTTGAATCGGTTGATGAGCATGACCCACGCCTCTGAGTATGATATGAGCATGAAGCAAGCCCAGGCCAAGGAGGCTGTGCAGAGGCTGGAGGCGGGGCTGGTGGCGAGTAAGCAGAGAGAGAAGCACCTGGAAGGATTGCTACGGGCGAAGGAAAAGGAGATGGAGAAGCTGCATAAGCAAGTTGATATCACCAAGGACTACGGCCACGAGGTGGCGGCGCAGAAGAGCCTAACCGAGGAAGCTGCTCAGAAGCTGGAAGCAGACCTGGCAGCCTCCCGCAAGAGCATCCTAATGCTGGAGGGTCAAATGAAGGCGAAGGACAAGGAGGTGGAACGCATGCGGCTGCAGGTAATGGCTACTCCCCCACCAATCCATCCACCCGCCCACCCACTCACATCCTCCCTCCTACCCACCCACCCACCCACCCACCCACACCCCATCCCATCTCATCCCATCCCATCCCATCCCATCCCATCCCATCCCATCCCATCCCATCCCATCCCATCCCATCCCATCCCATCCCATCCCATCCCATCCCATCCCATCCCATCCACCCCCTAGGTTGGTCACACCATGGGCGCCGAGTACAAGGCCTCTGAGGTCCGCACCGCTCCCACAAACACACACATACACACATGCACATACATATGTACACAAATATACACTCCAACCCCACCCACGCACCCAGCACATCCCACCCCACCCACCCCGACCCACCCCACCCAACCCTCCCCCCAGGTTGGTCACACCAAGGGCGCCGAGTACAAGCCTCAGACCCCACCCACCCCACCCCACCCCACCCCACCTCACCCCACCCCACCATACCCCACCCACCATACCCCACCCCACCCCACCCCACCCCACCCCACCCCACCCCACCCCACCCCACCATACCCCACCCCACCCCACCCCACCCCCACCCCACCCCACCCCACCATACCCCACCCCACCCCACCATACCCCACCCCACCCCACCCCACCCCACCCCAGGTTGGCCACACCAAGGGGACCGAGTATGAGGCCTCGGTGGCCCGTCTACAGACCGAGGAGGCTGTACGTAGTGCTGAGGTGGATGCAGCTGTGGCCCGCCAGCGCTGCCAGCAACTGGAAGGGGCCTTGGCCGCGAAAGAAAGAGACCTGGCCAAGATGATGAAGGGGGCGGAAACTGCTAAGAAGCTGGAGGCTGAACTGGAGGTGATGTGTTCAGATGCAGATGAGGCTGCCAGACGGGCAGAGGGAGAGCTGGGAGGCCTGAGGCAGAGGTTGGTGCAGTGCGAAGGAGCTCTGAAGGCCAAGGACCGCCAGCTAGAGCGGGCGGAGAAGCTGATGGAAGCTGCCCGCAAGGCTGAGGGCGAGCATGAGCTGGGGCAGGCCAAATCCGAGGAAGTTAGCAGGAAGTTGGAGGGAGAAATGGCGGTTCTGCGGCAACGCATTCTGCAGTTGGAGGGAGCTGTGCGTGGGAAGGAGAAGGAGATGGAGAAGCTGCAGAGACTGTTGGATCAGACCAAGTCATCTGAGGTGGGGTTGGTTGTGTGGGCTGTGGGGCGGGTGGGGGTGATAAGGGGGGCCTGGGGGTGGGTAGGGATCCATTCAGCACAGTTAGCAGTTGGGGGGAGCTATGCATGGGAATGAGAAGGGGATGGAGAAGCTGCAGAGACCGTTGGATCAGACCAAGCCATCTGAGGTGGGGTTGGTTGTGTGGGCTGTGGGACGGGTGGTGGGGATGTGTGTGTGTGTGTTGGGAGGGGGGGGTGGGGATCCATTCAGCACATTGGGCAGTTGGAGGGAGCTATGCATGGGAATGTGGAGGGGATAGAGTAGTTGCAGAGACTGTTGGATCAGACCAAGCCATCTGTGGTGGGGTTGGTTGTGTGGGCTGTGGGACGGGTGGTGGGGATGTGTGTGTGTGTGTGTGTGTGTTGGGGGGGGGGGGGGGGGGGGGGGGGGGATCCGTTCAGCACATTGGGCAGATGGAGGGAGCTATGCATGGGAATGTGAAGGGGATGGAGAAGCTGCAGAGACCGTTGGATCAGACCAAGCCATCTGAGGTGGGGTTGGATGTGTGGGCTGTGGGACGGGTGGTGGGGATGTGTGTGTGTGTGTGTTGGGGGGGGGGGGGGGGGGGGGGGGGGGGGGGGGGGGGGATCCATTCAGCACATTGGGCAGTTGGAGGGAGCTATGCATGGGAATGAGAAGGGGATGGAGTAGTTGCAGAGACTGTTGGATCAGACAATGTCATCAGAGTGGCTTGAAAGTGCAGGTGAACTCAAAGAAATCAGACCAAGCCATCAGAGTGGCTTGAAGGTTCAGGTGAACTCAAAGAAATCAGACCAAGCCATCAGAGTGGCTTGAAGGTGCAGGTGAACTCAAAGAAATCAGACCAAGCCATCAGAGTGGCTTGAAGGTGCAGGTGAACTCAAAGAAGTCAGACCAAGCCATCAGAGTGGCTTGAAGGTGCAGGTGAACTCAAAGAAGTCAGACCAAGCCATCAGAGTGGCTTGAAGGTGCAGGTGAACTCAAAGAAAGGAGTTTGTACCAAGATGGCCAAGGTGTTGTCTGTTACCTTTGGATACCTCATGGCGGCAGGGTATGGTAAAAATGGTGCACTTCAAAGGACCACATATGAGGATCACACAGAGCTGATTCGTCAGCTGCCCCAACAGCAACACAACAGCTACCCAACAGCTACCCAACAGCAACCCATCAGCTGCCCAACAGGTAGAACTTCATAATGTATCACCCCAACATGGATGCACGTACAGGGGGAGAGTGCCTTGAAGGTGTTAGCAGTGCAGGACTCAGAGAAAGCCATAGGAGCCCATTCGTCAGCTACCCAACAGCTACCCAACAACAACCCAACAGCTACCCAACAAGTAGAACCTCATAATGTACCCCCCAACATGGATGCACGTACAGGTGGAGAGTGCCTTGAAGGTGTTAGCAGTGCAGGACTCTGAAAAGGCCGTTGGAGCCGATTTATCAGCTGCCAGGAAAGCTGCCCAACAGCTGGAGGGACTTTTGAGGAACAGAGAGAAGGAGATGGCCAATCTTCAGCGGACACTGGAGACGACCAAGGCCGAGGCCTTTGAATCAAATGCAGCTAGAATGCAGGTGCGTGCAACTTTTGATGGTGATGATGATGGTGATGGTGATGATGATGATGATGATGATGATGATGATTATGATGATGATGACATGTTTACATTACAGTACGTGCAAACTATTCTGATTGTTTGATTGGCCAACCTTTAGCGGACACTGGAAGAGACCAAGACCGAGGCCTTCAAATAGAATGCAGCTAGACTGCAGGCACGTGCAAACTATTCTGATTGTTTGATTGGCCAACTTTTAGCGGACACTAGAATAGACCAAGACCGAGGCCGTCGAATCGAATGCAGCTAGACTGCAGGTACGTGCAAACTATTCTGATTGTTTGATTGGCCAACCTTTAGCGGACACTGGAGTTGACAAAGACTGAGGCCTTTTAATCGAATGAAGCTAGACTGCAGGTACGCTCAAACTTTTGGTGGTAATGATGATGATGATGATGATGATGATGATGATGATGATGATTACATTTTTTCTGGTGCCCTACTGGACACAAATGTGCCCTCGGCTTGACGGATTCAAGGGGGATTGTAATTGTTTGATAAGGGTGTAAGGGAGGAGATGGCCAACCTTCAGCTGAAACTGGAGACAACCAAGACTAAGGCCTTTTAATTGAATGCAGCTAAACTGCAGGTGCGTGCAAAATGTAGATGATTATGATGGTGATGGTGATGATTACATTTTTTCTGGTGCTCTATTGGACTGCCAAGTCCCTTTCAGTGATATACAATGGTCTAGTGGTAGACCAGATCGCTTGAGGATGAAGAGTCGGGGGGTCGACTCCCCATTCGGACGCTCTTGGCGTTGCAGGTCGTTGTCAACCGGGATGGTAGCTTTTCCAGTTGAGGTAGGAAACCGCTCCCCACCCGCGTTCGACGGGCTCCCTTTACACCACACCCCACCAGGCGTTATCATTACCTTATTGGACTGCAAACGCGCCCTCGGCTTGACGAAGTCAAAGGAGACTTATTGTAATTGTTTGATATGGGTGTTAGGTATGGATGTTTCACTTGGCTGGTGTCAAATTGGGTCCACCCTTTGCCGTTGCCCCTCACCCTCTTGCCTTCTCACACCCTCAAACCCTGAACCCCACCCCCTCACCCCCATACCCTCTCACCCCTCACCCCTCACCCCTCACCCCTCACCCTCATACCCCCTCGCCCCTACCACCAGGCGGAGGAGATGTTAAGGGCATGGAAAGCTACCTTTCAAACACCCAACATCGTGTTTCATCCTCCCCACCCCCCACCCCCTAACCCTTTCCCTCCACCCCTCCCCTTCTACCCCTTACCCCTCACCACCCCCCCTCATACCCCCTTGCCCCTACCACTAGGTGGAGGAAATGTTAAGGGCTTGGAAAGCGACCTTTCAAACACCCAACATCGTGATTCATCCTCCCCACCCCCCACCCTATAACCCTCTTCCCCCACCCCTCACCTTTTACCCCTTACCCCTCACCCCTCACCCTCATACCCCCTTGCCCCTACCACCAGGGGGAGGAGATGTCAAGGGCTTGGAAAGCGACCTTTCAAACACCCAACATCGTGTTTCATCCTCCCCAACCCCCACCTTATAACCCTCTTCCCCCGCCCCTCTCCTTTTACCCCTTACTCCTCACCACACACCCTCGTACCCCCTTGCCCCTACCACCAGGTGGAGGAGATGTCAAGGGCTTCGAAAGCGACCTTTCAAACACCCAACATCGTGTTTCATCCTCATTAACCCCCACCCTATAACCCTCTACCCCCACCCCTCACCTTTTACCCCTTACCCCTCACCCCTCACCCTCATACCCCC
The DNA here is from genome assembly GCA_013435795.1 of Chlamydomonas sp. ICE-L. Lineage (NCBI taxonomy): Eukaryota > Viridiplantae > Chlorophyta > Chlorophyceae > Chlamydomonadales > Chlamydomonadaceae > Chlamydomonas > Chlamydomonas sp. ICE-L. The sequence continues at coordinate 95,770,343 of JACBWV010000610.1, read as the reverse complement.
TCGCCCCTACCACCAGGTGGAGGAGATGTCAAGGGCTTGGAAAGCGACCTTTCAAACACCCAACATCGTGTTTCATCCTCCCCAACCCCCACCTTATAACCCTCTTCCCCCACCCCTCACCGTTTACCCCTTACCCCTCACCCCTCACCCTCATACCCCCTTGCCCCTACCACCAGGGGGAGGAGATGTGAAGGGCTTGGAAAGCGACCTTTCAAACACCCAACATCGTGTTTCATCCTCCCCACCCCCCACCCTATAACCCTCTTCCCCCACCCCTCACCTTTTACCCCTTACTCCTCACCACACACCCTCGTACCCCCTTGCCCCTACCACTAGGTGGAGGAGATGTCAAGGGCTTGGAAAGCGACCTTTCAAACACCCAACATTGTGTTTCATCCTCCCCCACCCCCCACCCTGTAACCCTCTTCCCCCACCCCTCACCTTTTACCCCTTACCCCTCACCACACACCCTCATACCCTTTGCCCCTAGCACTAGGTGGAGGAGATGTTCAGGGCTTGGAAAGCGACCTTTCAAACACCCAACATTGTGTTTCATCCTCCCCAACCCCCACCCCCATCCCCACCCCCACCCCCAAAACCTTATCCCCACCCCTCACCTCTTACCCCAAACCCCTCACCCCTCACCCTTGTACCCCTTACCACCAGGTGGAGGAGATGTTTAAGGGCTTGGAATGCGACCTTTCAGACACCCAACATCGTGTTTCATCCTCCCCATCCCCACCCCCCACCCCCACCCCCATCCCCACCCCTCACCTCTTACCCCATACCCCTCACCCCTCACCCTTGTGCCCCTTACCACCAGGTGGAGGAGATATTTAAGGGCTTGGAATGCGACCTTTCAAACACCCAACATCGTGTTTCATCCTCCCCATCCCCACCCCCACCCCCACCCCCATCCCCACCCTCACCCCTCACCTCTTACCCCATACCCCTCACCCCTCACCCTTGTGCCCCTTACCACCAGGTGGAGGAGATGTTTAAGGGCTTGGAAAGCGACCTTTCAAACACCCAACATCGTGTTTCATCCCTGGAAGTTTCACTCAACAAGAGGAGCCAAGAGGTGGAATCGCTGCATAGATTGCTGGAGCGAGAGCGGGCTTATGAGGGGGCGCATCTGGCGGAGAAGAGCAGGTAAGAAAATAATACACGCTTTGAGATAACGCTTTGAGGGGCGTGGTGATAAAGGGACCCTTCCGGATGCCGCAGCTGGGGAAAGTCACAATCATCAGCAGGTAAGACATAGTATACAAAAACAAACAGCAAAAGATAACAACTACAACAACAACAACAACAACAACAACAACAACAACAACAACAACAACAACAACAACAACAACGACAACAACACCAACACCACCACCACCACCACCACCAACAACAACAGCAACAACAACAGCAACAACAACAACAACAGGCGACAACAACAACAACAACAACAGCAGCAGCAGCAGCAGCAGCAACAAACAGCTGCATAGAGCGCATTTGGCGGAGAAGAGCAGGTAAGACATATTAATAGGGACCGCCAAATTATATGATGATGACCAAAGGTGATTATGGTATCATATAATATACAAATTGCATCATATTATATTTTATATAAATGGTAACTTTGGCCTAGTCAGACAACGGGCATCATATGATGATCATTTGGCAGAGAAGAGCAGGTAAGACATAGTAAACAGCAACAAGCAATAGCAACAACAGCATCAACAACAACAACAGAGAACAGCAACAACAGCAAGAACAAGAACAGCAACAACAACAACAACAATAGCAGCAACAACAATAGCAGCAACAACAGCAGAGAACAGCTTCAACAGCAACAACAAGAACAAGAACAACAACAACAACAATAACAACAACAGCAGTACATGACAACAACAACAACAACAACAACAACAACAACAACAACAACAACAACAACAACATCAACAACAACAACAACAACAACAACAACAACAACAACAACAACAACAACAACAACATCAACTACAACAACAACAACAACAACAACAACAACAACAACAACAACAACAACAGCATGGATGCACATGCAGTTGGATAGTGGCTTGAATATGCATGAGAACTCAGAGAAAAGTTGGAGCATTGGAGCAGATTCGTCATGTACCAAGCAGCTACTCAACACCTACCCAGCAGGTAGAGCCTCATAATATACCCCCCCAACATGGATACACAGGGGGGGGGAGAGTGGCTTGAAGGTGTTAGCAGTGCAGGTGAACTCAGAGAAGGGCGTCGGAGCTGATTCGCGAGGTACCCAACAGCTACCCAACAGCTACCCAACAACTACCCAACAGGTCAAACCTCATAATGTTACCCCCCCAACATGGATGCACATGCAGGTGGAGAGTGGCTTCAAGGTGCACGTGTACTCAGAGAAGTGCGTTGGAGCTGCTTCCTCAGGTACCCAACTACAACCCAACAGGTACCCAGCAGGTCAAACCTCATAATGTTACCCCCCATCATGGATGCACATGCAGGTAAAGAGTGGCTTGAAGGTGCACGTGTACTCAGAGAAGTGCGTTGGAGCTGCTTCCTCAGGTACCCAACTACAACCCAACAGGTACCCAGCAGGTCAAACCTCATACTGTTACCCCCCCATCATGGATGCACATGCAGGTGGAGAGTGGCTTCAAGGTGCACGTGTACTCAGAGCAGGGCGTTGGAGCTGCTTCCTCAGGTACCCAACTACAACCCAACAGGTACCCAGCAGGTCAAACCTCATAATGTTACCCCCCATCATGGATGCACATGCAGGTGGAGAGTGGCTTCAAGGTGCACGTGTACTCAGAGAAGGGCGTTGGAGCTGCTTCCTCAGGTACCCAACTACAACCCAACAGGTACCCAGCAGGTCAAACCTCATACTGTTACCCCCCATCATGGATGCACATGCAGGTGGAGAGTGGCTTCAAGGTGCACGTGTACTCAGAGCAGGGCGTTGGAGCTGCTTCCTCAGGTACCCAACTACAACCCAACAGGTACCCAGCAGGTAGAACCTCATAATGTTACCCCCCATCATGGATGCACATGCAGGTGGAGAGTGGCTTGAAGGTGCACGTGTACTCAGAGCAGGGCGTTGGAGCTGCTTTGTCAGCTGCCACGACAGCTACCCAACAGCTACCCAACAGGTAGAACCTCGTAATGTAACCCCCAATATGGATACCAACCACCATTGCCATGTACAGAAATGAGGAAGCCGTGCGGAAGCTGGAAGCCGCCCTTGGCGAGGCTAGGCGAAGATTCACTCAGGCTGAGTCCGGGCTAAAGCAGAAAAGCAAGGAGGTTGAGCAAATGCAGAGGTAAGATTTGGTTTTGGTGTTTATTGTTTTGGTTCTTGTTTCCCCTTGCCGAGGCTAGGCCAAGATTCACTCAGGCCAAGTCTGGGCTAAAGCAGAAAAGCAAGGAGCTTGAGCAAATGCAGAGGTACGATTGGGGTTTGGTGTTTGTTTGTGTGGTCCTTGTTTCCTCTCGCCGAGGCTAGGCAAAGATTCACTCAGACTGAGTCTGGGCTACAGCAGAATAGCAAGGAGCTTGAGCAAATGCAGAGGTTAGATTGTGTTTTGATATTGGTAGTGTATTGGTTAGAGGTTAGATTGAGGTTGGATTGAGGTTTGTTGTTTGGGTTGAATTGGTTAGATAGATGTTAGATTGAGGTTTGGTGTTTGGATTGTGTTGGTTAGATAGATGTTAGAGTGGGTTTTTGTGTTTGGATTGTGTTTTGGTGTTTGGATTTTGTTTTGGTGTTGAGATTGTGTTTTGGTGTTTGGGCCTCTCCACCACCACCACCACCACCACCCACCTCTCCACCAACACCAACACCACCACCCCATTCCACCACTCCCACACCCATCGTTTGCTCTGCTCTGCTCTGCATTTACTTCAGAGCCCCCGTCAGTAAAACGATTGTTTGGGGTTCAGTTCATCAGCGCCTTGTCATTTGAAGCCCCTCCTGTAACGGTTGGGCAAGTCCCTGTGGCCTATTTGGCTTACCCCTGGACTGTAACTACATACATACATTCCTACATACAGGGCCTCCGCTCAAGCTGACTCGCAGCTGTCCTCCCAGCTGGCTGTGACTGATGAGTTCATGCAAGAGATCAACGGAGACATGATGAAGGTGCGCCTTACTACGAGTGCGTTTTGTGTACCACCATAGTCACCACCCTTACCACCCTTACCACCACCTCCACCAGCTACTGCTACCACCACCTCCACCACTACTACTACCACCACCACATTAGTACAGCCACTCCCAGCTGGCTGTGACTGATGAGCTCATGCAACAGATCAACGTCGACATGATGATGGTAAACTTACTATGATGGCGTTTGGTGTACCACTACAGTCACCAACTTTACCACCCTTACCACCACCTCCACCAGATACTGCTACCACCACCACCACTACTTCCACCACTACTACTACCACCACCACATTAGTACCGCCACTCCCAGCTGGCTGTGACTGATGAGCTCATGCAACAGATCAACGTCGACATGATGATGGTAAACTTACTATGATGGCGTTTGGTGTACCACTACAGTCACCAACTTTACCACCCTTACCACCATCTCCACCAGATACTGCTACCACCACCACCACTACTTCCACCACTACTACTACCACCACCACATTAGTACCGCCACTCCCAGCTGGCTGTGACTGATTAGCTCATACAACAGATCAACGTCGACATGATGATGGTTAACCTTACTATGATGGCGTTTGGTGTACCACTACAGTCACCAACTTTACCACCCTTACCAACACCTCCACCAGATACTGCTACCACCACCACCACTACTTCTACCACCACCACTACCACCACCAAATTACTACAGCCACTCCCAGCTGGTTGTGACTGATGAGCCCATGCTACCCATCAACGAGATCATGATGATGGTTTTCCTTACTATGATAGCGTTTGGTGTACCACTACAGTCACCAACTTTACCACCACCACTGCCACCGCCACCACCTCCACCTCCACAGCATAAGTTCAGCCACTACCACCACTACCACCACCACTGCCACCACCATACTACATAACTACAGCCACTCCCAGCTGGCTGTGACTGGTGAGTTCATGCAACAGATCAACGTCGACATGATGAAGGTGCGCCTTACTACGATTGCGTTTCTTGTGCCACCACAGTCACCACCCTTACCACCCTTACCACCACCTCCACCAGATACTGCTACCACCACCACCACTACTTCTACCACCACCACTACCACCACCAAATTACTACAGCCACTCTCAGCTGGCTGTGACTGATGAGTCCATGCAAGAGTTCAACGGGATCATGATGATGGTGTACCTCACTATGATGGTGTTTCGTGTACCACCACAGTCACCTCCCCTACCACCACCTCCACCAGCTACATCTACCACCACCACCAGCTAATACTACCACCACCACATACATACATCACATACACATACATACACACACATACCACATACCACATAAATATATACACACACATACACATACCACATACACATACATACATACATACACACACATACATACATACACACACATACCACATACACATACATACATACAGCCTCTTCCATCTGGCTGTGAATGAGGAGTTCATACAAGAAATCAACGTCAACAGGATGAAGGTGCGCCTTACTGTGATGGCGTTTTGTGCACCACCACAGTCACCACCCTTACCATCCTTACCACCATAATCATCACCACCACCATCATCTCCACCGCCACCTTGACCACTACCAAGACCACTACCACTACCACTACAGTCCTACAGCCACTATCAGCACCACCACCAAAGCAGCAGTAACAGCCACCACCCTTACCACGACCACCACCTGTCCACCCTCCCTCTGCAACCACCACAGCCTCAGCCACGACCGTTACCACTACCATCAACTATCCTAGCCACCACATCCGCGACAACAGAAAACCCTAAACCCTAAACCCTAGCCACCACATCCACAACAACGTAAAGCACACAATGATTCCGTCTCATGACTATCATATGATGTTATCAAAAGGCGAGTATGATATCATATGATTTCATACAAATTGCATCATATGATGTTAACAAAAGGCGAGTATGATATCATATGATTTCATACAAATTGCATCATATGATGTTGTCTATAAATGGTAGCTTTAGCCTAGTCAGACTGTTGGAATCATATGATATCAAATGATGACACGATATCATATGATGGCATATTGCCGCTCACTACTCAAGTCGTGTGTTTGCAGATGCGCTCAACATCTCCACGGTCACCCCGACCACAACCACAACCACATATATAATACTACAGCCACTACCATAGACGACATAGTATCATATTACCGTTCACTACTCATGACGTGTGTTTGCAGATGCGCTCAATATCTTCACGGCCACCTCCAAAACCACAACCACATAAATAGTACTACAGCCACTAGCATCGATGACATAGTATCATATTAACGTTCACTACTCATGCCGTTTGTGTTTAGATGCGCTCAACATCTTCACGGCCACCTCGACCACAACCCCGACCACTATGGTACTACACTATAGATGACGGTATCATATTACCGTTCACTACACATGATGTGTTTTTGTAGATGCGCACCCGATTGAAGAGCCTTGAGGGGCTATTGAAGACCAAAGATGCGGAGTTGGCGCGGCTTAGCAAGTCGCTGGACAGGGAGAAGGGCAGCCAACACGGAACCCATGCTGACCTGTTGCGCACGGATGAGCTGGCATGCCAGCTAAGCGCTGAACTGTCAACCTTTAAGCAGCTTGCTGTGCAGTTTGAGGCTGCCCTATCAGCGAAGGATAGGGAGATGGCGCGACTTGCAAAGGTGGTGGAACAAACTCAAGAGAAGGAGGCAGAGGTGCGTTAACCAAGGCTTTGTTTTCAAATCTAACAGTTTTTTTTCTAGCTTTATGGTCTTGGGCCTCCTCCAGGGACAGTGTTTGTGCTTTTTATAGCTTCTAGGGCAATTTAGGGCATTTTTTCTTTCATTTGCATAGCTGTTTATAGCGATAATTTTGCCAAAACGGGGTCAAAACTAGCGATCGCTACATGTAACGGGGGAAAAAGCCCTCAGTCAAACTGAGTTCAACTGATTTAAAATGAATTCAACTTAATTCATTTGTTTGCAACTAATTTTAGTGGTTGCAACCCAATTTAACTGATTGTATCTGATCTGATAAACTATGGCGCGACTGGCTAAGGTGGTGGAACTGACTCAGGAGAAGGAGGCAGAAGTGAGTCAAACTGGTTTTTATTGAGTTCAACTGTATTCAAGAGTGAGTAACTGATTTGAGTGGGTGCAACTCAATTCAACTGATTGCATCTGATCTGATAGAGAGATGGCACGACTGGCAAAGGCGGTGGAATAGGCTCAGGAGAAGGAGGCAGAGGTGAGTCAAACTGATTGCAACTGATGTTTGTTGAGTTGGATTTAATTAAAGTGTGTGTGTTACTGATTTTGAGTGGGTCGAAGAGAGTGCAACTTAGACAGACCATTTTTAGCTGAACTAGAAAGATGGCACGACTGGCATAGGTGGTGGAACTGACTCGGGAGAAGGACGCAGAGGTGAGCCAGAATGAGTGCAAGTGATGTTAATTGAGTTTGACTTAATTCAAGTGTGTTTTTGACTTAATTCAAGTGTGTTTTTGACCTAATTCAAGTGTGTGTTTGACTTTATTCAAGTGTGTGTTTGACTTAATTCAAGTGTGTGTTTGACTTCATTCAAGTGTGTGTTTGACTTCATTCAATTGTGATTTGAGTGGGTGGAACTCAATGAACTAATTGTATCTGAGCTGAAAGATGGCGTGACTGGCAAAGGTGATGGAACTGACTCGCGAGAAGGAGGCAGAGGTGAGCCAGAATGAGTGCAACGATGTTAATTGAGTCTATCTATATGGCGCGACTGGCTTAGGTGGTGGTACTGACTCGGGAGAAGGAGGCAGAGGTGAGTCAGAATGATTGCAATTGATTTCAACCGAGTTTAACTTAATTCAATTAATATCTGGCGCGTCTGGCTAAGGTAGTGGGGCATGCTATGATGAGATCGAAGCAGCCGCACGTAAGTTTGACATGCCCGTTGCACACACCTCGTCATAACATCACGTTTGCAAGCAGTACTAAAACTGTCCCCTACCCCCCCCCCCACCCCAACCCACCCCACCCTCATCCTACCCTATCCCCCACACCCCACAACCCTTACCCCACCCCACCCCTGTCCCCCCTCACCCACCCACCCCCTCTGCCTGCAGACAAGCCTCCGCCATGATGAGATCCAGACAGCCACGCGCCAGCTTGACATGACCTTTGCACACACACATGCAGTACTGAATCTGTCTCATACCCCCCCACCAACCCACCCACCCAACCACCCATATCCCCCCTCCCACACATACACACACCCCTCTGCTTCTAAACAAGCCTCCGCCACGATGAGATCCAAGCAGCTGCCCGCAAGCTTGACATGCCCTTTGCAAACACACATGCAGTGCTGAAACTCCCACCCCCCACCCCCCCCCCCCCCCCCCCCCCCCCCCCCCCCACACACACACACACCCCCCACACACACACCCCACACACCCCACCCCACCCATCCCACCCCACCTCATCCCCTCTGCCTGTAGACAAGCCTCCGCCACGATGAGATCCAAGCAGCTGCCCGTGAGCTTGACATGCAATCGTCAGTGGTGCGTCAGCGACTGGTCAAAGCCCTTTCCACCATCAAGTCCAAGGAAAGGGATATGGATCGCTTGGCGAAGAGCATGGAAAGCGTACGGGCCGTCGAGGAGGATTTGAAGGACAGCAGGAAAAAGGTGAGTTTGGGGCAATGTTTGGTCAAGTTTGGGAAGAGTTTGGGGCAATGTCTGGTCAAAGGTCTGTCCACCATCAAGTCAAAGGACCGGGATAGAGAGAGCATGGAAAGCATACGGGCTGCCAAGGAAGATTTGAAGGACAGCAGGAAAAAGGTGAGTTTGGATTGAGTTCAGCATGTGTTTGGGGTAATGTTGGGGTGAGTTTGGGGTGAGTTTGAGGCAATGACTGGTCTAAGGTCTATCCACCATGAAGTCCAAGGAGAGGGATATAGATCTCTTGGCCAAGAGCATGGAAAGCATTCGGGCCGTCGAGGAAGATTTGAAGGACAGCAGGAAAAAGGTGAGTTTAGAGTTGAGTTCGGAATGTGTTTGGGGTAAGGTTGGGGTGAGTTTGGGGCAATGACTGGTCAAAGCTCTTTCCACCACCAAGTCCAAGGAGAGAAATATGAATCGCTTGGTCAAGAGAATGGAAAACATTCAAGCCGCCAAGGAGGATTTGAAGGACAGCAGGAAAAGGTGAGTTGGGAGTGAGTTCAGCATGTGTTTGGGGTAAGGTTGGGGTAGGTTTGGGGCAATGATTGGTCAAAGCTCTTTCCACCATCAAGTCCAAGGAAAGGGATATGGATCGCTTGGCCAAGAGCATGGAAAGCATACGGGCCGCCGAGGGACATTTGAAGACAGCAGGAAAAAGGTGAGTTTCGGGTTGAGTTCGGAATGTGTTTGGGGTAAGGTTGGGGTAGGTTTGGGGCAATGATTGGTCAAAGCTCTTTCCACCATAAAGTCCAAGGGAAGGGATATTGACCCCATGGCCAAGAGCCTGGAAAGCATACAAACCGCTGAGGAGGATTTGAAGGACTGCAGGAAAAAGGTGAGTTTGGGGTTGAGTTGGGAGTGAGTTAGGCATGTGTTTAGGGTAAGTTTGGGGCAATGTCTGGTCAAGTTTGGGATGAGTTTGGGTCAATGTCTGGTCAAAGATCTGTTCACCATCAAGTCAAATGACTGGGATATAGAGAGCATGGAAATCATACGTGCCGCCAACTAAGTTTTGAAGGACAGCAGGAAAAAGGCGAGTTCGGGGTTGAGTTGGGAGTGAGTTCAGCATGTGTTTGGGGTCAGTTTGGGGTAAGTTTGGGGTCAGTTTGGGTAAGTTTGAGGCAATGTCTGGTCAAGTTTGGGGTGAGTTTGGGGCAAAGTCTGGTCAAAGGTCTGTCCACCATCAAGTCAAAGGACCGGGACATGCAGAGCATGGAAATCATACGTGCCGCCAACAAAGTTTGAAGGACAGCAGGAAAAAGGTGAGTTTGGGGTTGAGTTCGGAGTGAGTTCAGCATGTGTTTGAGGCAATGTCTGGTCAAGTTTGGGGTGAGTTTGGGGCAATGTCTGGTCAAGTTTGGGGTGAGTTTGGAGAAATGTCTGGTCACGTTTGGGGTGAGTTTGGGGAAATGTCTGGTCAAAGATCTGTCCACCATCAAGTCAAATGACCGGGACATGGAGTGCTTGGCTAAGAGCATATGAACGCAGAGGAAGCTTTGAAGGACAGCAGGAAAAAGTTGATTTATTATTGTTGGTGGAGGTGGGGTTGAATATGGTGACTTTGATGGCACACAAAACACCGTCATAGTAAGGCAAACCTTCATCATATCACCGTTGATCTCTTGCATGAACTCGTCAGTGATAACCAGCTGCGAGTGGCTATAGTAATGTGGTATGGTGGTGGTTCTGGAGGTGGTGGTGGTAGTGGTGGTGGTGGCAGGGGCAGATGTTATGTTGTGGAGGTGGTGGTGGTGGTGGTAAGGGTGGTGACTGTGGTGGTTCACAATACGCCATCATAGAAAGGCAAACCTTCATCATGTCGTTGTTGATCACTTGCATGGACTCATCAGCCACAGCCAGCTGGCAGGACAGATGGGAGTTAGCTAGATCTGATGCCCGATGTTGTTACAGTCGAGGGGTAGGCCAAATAGGCTCAAAGGGACTTGCCTAACCATGGCAGGGAAGGCTACAAAGAAAAAGCACTAAAACATCACTAACTCCACCCCATAACTATATATCAGAATATTAGATAGCCCTATCCCCCCATCTATCCCCCCATCTAGCCCTATCTGCCCCTCCCAGGCTGAAGCCTTAGGAATCCTATCCCAAGCCCAATCCAGAATATTGTAAAACCTTTCCTTCTCATTCGCCTCCACTCCCAGGCCGAATCCCGGGTCTTGTACCTAGAAGGTGAGCTGGCTGTACTGCGGCAGAGGGCAGTACATGCTGAGGGCGCCTGCAAGTCACACAACCGTGAGTGTGAGAAGCTTCGCCGGCAGATCGAGCAGTACAAGGCGGCTGAGTACGAAGCCACGACACAAGTGATGCAGACTGAGGAAGCTGTGCAGAAGCTGGACAGTGACCTTGTTGGCATGCGTCAGAGGCTGAAGCAGGTAGGCAATGGGGAAATATACTAATATATCCTCTGTCGATGGTACTCTTGTTTTATTACACCAGTGGCTGCACACCACAGCTTCCACCCAGCCCCCCCCCTCCCCACCCCACCACCCCACCACCACCACCACCACCACACGCACACACACACATACTCATGTTTTGGAAGGTATGACACCCTCCAACGGCTTCAATGTTCACATTCATGTGCATGCATCGCCATTGACGCTCAGATTAATACATAACTACTACGCCTCATTACGTGGTGTGAGGTTGAGGGGGGCAGCCCGTTTGCTTGCAATGGGGCCAACCGCCAATGGAAGATGGGGAAATGCAGGGGGGGGGGGGGGGGGGCAGGAAGACAGAATTTGGGCCACATGTTCAATACGGTGTCCGATTCAGATGGAAGTTGGAATTGTGGAAGTTTGATACGAAAGGAGGGGGGAAATAAAGTTGAAAATAAGTTTTTACCCCTCTCAAACAACATCCCTCCACCCCATAGAACCTCCTTACTTCATCCTACCCCACCTAAAATGGGGGTCATTCAAAATATATTTTCTTGCCCTATCAATTCATGCTCTTACATCTTTCATGGGGTTGCCCAAACGTGATTTCTTGCAAAGTTAAGATTTAGGTCAAAAACACTTTGGAGACCTCAAACTTCCTGTTCAACTTTATGCGGGTAAAAATAAAAGGTTATACTTGGATCCTGATGATAAGCTCTATGTAAAGCAAAGATGAGGTACGGCATAGGTACAACAGCATAATTTCTGCCCCCCCCCCCCACTTGGGAAATGCTCAAGATCTAAAAATACAGCCTTGTGTTACATAGGAATTTCAGATTCTTAATCAACCCATGACAAGTGTCATGGCTTATGTACTGATGTACTGTACTGATGTACTGCTGTAGTGTACTGGTGTCCCCTAGCTTCGAACTCACCCCAGATAGTAGGTGTAACCTTACATTGTAAGCTGTGGGTTTACCACATGTCTATCTGATCCAGGTGGTCATATGATGTTGACTGTATCTAAATAGCAGGGTCCCCTGGCGGGTCCCCTGGAGGTCAGCCCTGGGGCTCGTGCGTTGTACTGGGAGAGGCCGGCAATAAGGTTGTAGTAATGGGGGCGATTAGCTATTGTATGCATTCAGTTCTGGCTATGAAGGGTCGGAGTACACGCCACAGGTAGCTATCAGTTTCTTTTTCAAACATGAAAGTGGGTTTGGAGCTGGACATCATGAGGCATCGCCTTGGATAGGGCCAACACGCACACCAGTGAACGCCACGGGTAGCTATCAGTTTCTTTTTCAAACATGAAAGTGGGTTTCGGAGCTGGACATCATGAGGCATCGCCTTGGATAGGGCCAACACGCACACCAGTGAACGCCACGGGTAGCTATCAGTTTCTTTTTCAAACATGAAAGTGGGTTTCGGAGCTGGACATCATGAGGCATCGCCTTGGATAGGGCCAACACGCACACCAGTGAACGCCACGGGTAGCAATCAGTTTCTTTTTCAAACATGAAAGTGGGTTTCGGAGCTGGACATCATGAGGCATCGCCTTGGATAGGGTCAACACGCACACCAGTGAACGCCACGGGTAGCAATCAGTTTCTTTTTCAAACATGAAAGTGGGTTTCGGAGCTGGACATCATGAGGCATCGCCTTGGATAGGGCCAACACGCACACCAGTGAACGCCAAGGGTAACAATCAGTTTTTTTTTCAAATAAGAAAGTGGGTTTCTTCTAGCTGTATGGTTTTAAGCCTCCTCCAGGGACATCATTGCAGTGCTTTCTGAAGATTTTTATAGCTTTTCAGAGCCATGGAGGGCAAAAAAAAAAAATACTTTTTTTATAGCGATAATTTCGCTAAAAGGGGTCAAAACTAGCGATAGCTATATAGAGAGGAAATAAAAATCCCCGGTAACAATGATGGTATACATATGACTATCTGATTCGGGTGGTCATATGCAGGGGAAGGCTAAGTAAGATAATTTTAGGGAATCAACAATAGTAGTGAATGTTAGTTAATATTATTATGACAAGCCGTCTCACCAGAATTTTGAATTTATTTGAAGCTATTATTATTGTAACACTATTATAATATTAGTTAATATTAGTTTTTCAAACACTAATATTAGTTGCCGCCCCCTAGTCATATGATGTTGACTATATATAAACTGTATGTTATTGTATATGTTATTATGCAGTATGTATTATGTGTATGTTATATTATATATATGTTATGTTTATATGTATATATATGTATATATATTATATACATATATATTATGTGTATGTATATTATATGTATATATATGTATATATATTATATGTATATATATATATATATACTAGTACGGTAGCCCGTGTGGCCGGTGGCCACACCTACTCTCACGAAGACCCCCCCCCCCCCCCCCCCCCCCCCCCCAATCATAGTACGTTGTCCGTTTTTGCCTTTGGCCACACCTATTTGGGGCTGGTTACATAATGGTTCACAATTGAAGCCCCCCCCCCATTCGCACACCACCACCACCAAACCATTATCCGCCCCCTCCCCCCTTCTCTCCCGTTGGCCACACCTGTTTTGGGCTGGGTTGCAAAACGGTTTTCTCTGCAGTGCTTGCAACTTAAAACATTGACGGACGCATATCCCTTGCGATGGTCTCCCTTGTGCACCAACAAGCACACAGACACCACCGTTCTCCCCCCCCCCCCCCCCCCCCTCCCCCCCCAGTTATCTCCACCCCCACCCCCACCCAACCATGTACCCCCGCCCACAAACATATTCCCTAACTCTAGCTGACATATTTCCTGACTCCATACCTTCCCCCACCCAAGCCATCCCACCAGCCCCCACCCTCTCCCCACTCTCATCCCTCCCCTCCCTCCTACAAGCACTCACCAGCACACACATACTCCATATCTGCCTCCCTCCACTTCAGCTGTGGGCTTTGCCATAGCTGAAAGGCAAACGGGACGAAGAGCATCGACAACGTTTGCGCATCATCCGACTCCGCCAAAAGCATCGGACCTGCTTCCCTGCCACCTCAGCTGTGATCGATAGTCGACCCCACTGAAAAAGCTGAACCTGCGCAAATGCAACTGTACATAACCTATAAACTGTATGTTATTGTATATGTTATTATGCAGTATGTATTATGTATGTGTTATATTATATATATATGTTATGTTTATATGTATGTATATGTATGTATATATATATATACATACATATAAACATAACTATATATATATATAAATATATATATATATACATACATATAAACATAACATATATATATATATTATATATATATAATACATACATATAAACATAACATATATAATATATATATATATACATACATATAAACATAACATATATATATATATATATATATATATATATATATAGTATATATATAGATATATATATATATATAAACCTACTTTACAACCCCAAAACATCCGCACACTTACAACCCAAACCCTGCAGGTGGAGACTGCGCTGAGGACGAAGGACAGTGAGATTGGGAAGCTGCACCACCAGCTGGACGCCTCCAAGGGATCTGTGTCTGATATGGCCGCGAAACATGATCAGGTATGTGTGTTTGGTTGAATGTGAGTGTGTGTGGTTGATTGTGAGTTTGTGTGTTTGAGTGTAAATGTGTGTGGCTGAGTGTTTGTGTATATATGACCCGAAACATGATCAGGTATGTGTGTTTGGTTGAATGTGAGTGTGTTTGGCTGAGTGTGAGTGTGTGTGGTTGAGTGTGAGTGTGTGTGGTTGAGTGTGAGTGTGTGTGGTTGAGTGTGAGTGTGTTTGGTTGAGTGTGAGTGTGTGTTTGGTTGGGTGTGAGTGTGTGCGGTTGAGTGTGAGTGTGTGTTTGGTCCAGTGTGAGTTTGTGTGTTTGAGTGTGAGTGTGTGTGGCTGAGTGTGTGTGTACCCGAAACATGATCAGGTATGTGTGTTTGGTTGACTGTGAGTGTATGTGGTTGAGTGTGTGTGTGTGGTTGAGTGTGAGAGTGTGTTTGGTTGAATGTGAGTGTGTTTGGTTGAGTGTGAGTGTGTGTGTGGTTGAGTGTGTGGTTGAGTGTGAGTGTGTGTGTGGTTGAGTGTGTGTGGTTGAGTGTGAGTGTGCGTGGTTGAGTGTGTGTGTGTGTGGTTGAGTGCGAGTGTGTGTGGTTGAGTGTGAATCTGTGCGGTTGAGTGTGTGTGGTACTATATTAAGCTAATATTTGTGAATCTCAATATCACTGGCCTCTGTGTTCTATTGTGATCAGACTGCAGATGCATTTTAACGCCTGGCTGGTGACCTGGCGACCATGCGCCCTTTCTGACAGGGTAGTTCATAGTTGGAGGACCCCCCTGCCCCACCCACCCCACCCCCTACACACACACACACATCTCACTGCAGACAGCAGATGCATTTCAACGCCTGGCTGGTGACCTGGCGACCATGCGCCATTTCTGACAGGGTAATCTATAGGTGGAGGACCCCCCCCCCCCCCCCCCCCCCCCCCCCCCCCCCCCACACCACACACACACACACACACACACTCACACCCACACATACACACACACGCACACACACGCACACGCACACACACATACACACACACACACACACACACACACACACACACACACACATCCCACTGCAGACTGCAGATGCATGTCAACGCCTGGACAGTGACCTAGCGACCATTCGTCACTATTGACAGGGTAGTTCATAGGTGAGCCCCCCCCCTACCCCCCCCCCCCCCCCCCCCCCCCCCCCCCCCCCCCACACACACATCCCACTGCAGACTGCAGATGCATTTCAACGCCTGGACGCTGACCTGGCGACCATGCGCCATCGCCTATCTGAGCTGGAAGCGCTGCTGAGGAGTAGAGACCTGGAGGTGTCCAGGCTGGCAAAGTCAGTGGAGCATGAGCGCCAGGTGGCAGGGGAGCTGGAGACAAGGCTTGGAGATGCTAAGGAGGAAGTCAGCAGGTGGGATATTGATGGCAGCTATTTCCCCACCCAACCCCAACCCACCCACCCACCCACACTCGCACCCCCCCAACCCCAACCCTAACCCACCCAACTACACCCGGCCAAGGAGGAAGTTAGCAGGTGGGATATTGATGGCAGCTATTTCCCCACCCAACCCCAACCCACCCACCCAATCACACCGGCACCCCCTCGGCCCCAACCCACCCACCAACACCCGCACCCCACAACCCCCCACCTCCAAGGAGAAAGTCAGCAGGTGGGATATTGATGGCAGCTCTTTTCCCACCCAACCCCAATCCCAATCCACCCACGATGAGATTTGGGGCTATGTGCAATAGCTTGTAAGTACGTGGTGGGGTACGTTGAATCAACTCAGGGCATTGATGGTCAGAAGGAGAGATGCAAAGTCAGTAGAGCATGAGCGCAAGGTAGCTGGGGAGATGGAGACAAGGCTTGGAGATGCTAAGGAGGAAGTTAGCAGGTGGTAGATTGATGGCAGCTATTTTCACACTCAAACCCAAACCTAACCCACCCACCCACATCTGCACCCCCCACCACCAAGAAGAAAGTTAGCAGGTGGGATATTGATGGCAGCTCGTTTCACGCCCAACCCCACCCACCCACACCCGTACCCGCCCACCCCCCCACCCCCCCACCCCAAAGGAGGAAGTTAGCAGGTGGGACATTGATGGCAGCTCTTTTACCACCAAACCCCAACCCCACCCCCATCCCCATCCCCAACCCACTTCCATCCCCATCCCCATCTCCATCCTCATCCCCATCCCCATCCCCAACCCCTTCCACCCCCAAGGAGGAAGTTAGCAGGTGGGACATTGATGGCAGCTCTTTTACCACCAAACCCCAACCCCATCCCCAAACCCAACTCCAACCCATCCACCCCCCACCTTCCCGCACCCAAGGAGGAAGTTAGCAGGTGGGACATTGATAACAGCTCTTTTACCACCCAACACCAACCCCAACCCCAACCCCATCCCCAAACCCAACTCCAACCCATCCCCACCCCCACCCCCACCCCCCACCCCCCCGCACCCAAGGTGGAAGTATGCAGGTGGGACATTGATGTCAGCTCTTTCCCCCCCCCCCCCCCCCCCCCAGCCCATCCCCCCCAATCCCCAACCCCAACCCACCCAACCACATCCAGCCAAGGCGGAAGCCAGGAGGTGAAAATTCATTGCAGGGTTTTCTTTTCAGCTTTTCTTGGCACCTTCTAGGCAGCCTTCTAGGCCACCCTTAGACTCCAGCATACACACACAACTACCACACGCCATGCACAGCCGCACACAACGACCAAACCCACACCACCACCGCACACCACACACCACGCACCCACGCCTACATCACCACTATCACGCTCCAAACTGCGCAGGACTGAAGGGGAGCTGGCTGCAACTAGGCAGCTAGGGCTCTGAAAGCTGAACCCCAATCCCATGAGTGTGAACTCCAGCGTCTGACACACACAAACACAGTGATCTGACCCACCACCACCACCACCACCACCACCACTACCACATACACATACACACACACACACACACACACACACACACACACACACACACACACTCACTTTCACACACACACACCACCACCACCACGACCACGCTGCGCAGGATTGAAGGGGAGCTGGCTGCATCTAGGCAGCGAGCTCTGCAAGCAGAATCCCAATCCCAAACCCACGAGCATGAGCTCCGGCGTCTGACACGCACAAACACTTCTGACCCCCCCCCACACACAAACCCACACACAACCCCCATACTCACATTCACACTCACACCACCATGACCACGCTGCGCAGGACTGAAGGGGAGCTGGCTGCGGCTAGGCAGAGAGCTCTGCAAGCAGAATCCCAATCCCAAACCCACGAGCGTGAGCTCCTGCGTCTGACCAAATCACACGAGGCCCTCCGTACCGCCGACGCTGAGAGCAGTACAGGACGGTTGGCGGCTGAAGCAGCTGCTGCAGCTGCGGCTGCCGAGACCGCAGCTGCTAGGAGGCATGCCCAACGGCTGGAGGCACAGATCAAGGCGAAGGACAAGGAGCTGACAACAGCACAGAGAGAGGTAGATGCGAACATTTCATGGCTCAACTCAGATATGATATGATATCATATGATGTCGGCAGTCTAAATAGGCCAAAGTTACCATCCATAAGCGTTATCATATGATGCAATTTTTTCAGAAGCACAGACAGAGGTAGATTCAAACTTTTCTTGGCTTAACTCAGATATGATATGATATCATATGATGTCGGCAGTCTAACTAGGCCAAAGTTACCATCTATAAACGTTATCATATGATGCAATTTGTTCAGAAGCACAGACAGAGGTAGATTCAAACTTTTATTGGCTCAACTCAGATATGATATATTTTTATATTGTGATATCATTATATGATATAATATGATATCATATGATGCCGGCAAGTCTGACTTGGCCAAAGTTACCATCTATAAACAATAGCATATGATGCAATTTGTATTGTATTTGTTCAGAAGTACACAGAAAGAGGTAGATGCGAACTTATCTTGGCTCAACTCAGGTATGATACCATATGATATCATGCCATCATATGATGTTGGCAGTCTAACGAGGCTAAATTACTCATTCATAAACAATAGCATATGATGCAATTTGTATTGTATTTGTACAACCTCACAGAGAGAGGTAGATGCGAGCTTGTCTTGGCTCAACTCAGATATGATACCATATGATATCATGCCATCCTATGATGTTGGCAGTTGAACGAGGCTAAATTTACAATTTATAATATTGTAGAATTAATTATCACTGTAGCACGAACTCAGGGCCCCCGTCGGTTGAACGATTGTTTGGGGCTCAGTTCATCAGTGCTTTTTTTTATAAGCCCTTCCTATACGGTTGGGCAAGTCCCTTTAGTCTATTTGGCCTACCCCTGGACTGTAACATACATACATTATAAACAATACCATATAATGCAATTTGCATTGTATTTGTTCAACCTCACAGAGAGAGGTAGATGCGAGCTTGTCTTGGCTCAACTCAGATATGATACCATATGATATCATGTCATCATATGATGTCGGCAGTGGACCGAGGCTAAAGTTACATTTTATAAACAATACCATATGAATTATAGCGCCACCCACCACTCCAAAAGTTGCTGTCCTCTCCCCACCAACCCACCCACCCCTGGTTGTAAATGTGATATGATGCAAATTGCATTGCATTTGTAAAACCTCACAGAGAGAGGTAGATGCGAGCTTGTCTTGGCTCAACTCAGGCCTGTCTATGTCAATACAATGAATGTGTTTTATAGCCTATATGGGTACCCGTTGATTGTATGGTTTAGGGTTTAGTTTAAAAAACCTAAACCCTAAACCCTGCTGGACTGTAGATTTTTTAGCCTATATGGCCACCCGTGGACTGTATGGTTTAGGGTTTAGTTTAAAACCCGAAACCCTAAACCCTGCTGGACTGTAGGGTTTTTCGTCTTTATGGCTACTCGTGGACTGTATGGTTTAGGGTTTAGTTTTAAAACCCAAAACCCTAAACCCTGCTGGACTGTAGGCTTTTTAGCCTATATGGCTACCCGTGGACTGTAGGGTTTAGGGTTTAGTTTTTTTACCCAAAACCCAAAACCCGCTGGACTGTAGGCTTTTTAGCTTATATGGCTACCCGTGGACTGTAGGGTTTAGGGTTTAGTTTTAACCCATAACCCAAAACCCGCTGGACTGTAGGGTTTTTAGCCAATATGGCTAAATGTGGACAGTTACATATTTACATACCCGTAATGAGTGCAACATACATACACATACAGACACATACAAACATATTTGTAAGGGCTGTGACATACATACACATACGTAATGACCGCAACATTCGTACACTTACGTAATGACCGTAACATACATCCACATACGTAACGACCGGAACATACATACACATACGTAACGGTTGTAACATACATCCACATACGTAACGGTTGTAACATACATCCACATACGTAACGACTGAACATACATACACATACGTAACGACCGTAACGTACATACACATACGTAACGACCGTAACATACATACACATACGTAACGACCGTTACATACATCCACATACTTAACGACCGTAACATACATATACATGCGTAACGACCGTAACATATATCCACATACGTAACGACCGTAACATACATCCACTTACGTAATGACCGTAACACGCATCCACATACGTAACGACTGCAACAGACATGCACATACGTAACGACCGTAACATATATACATACATACATACATACATACATACATACATACATACATACATACATACATACATACATACATACATACATGCATGCATACTTACATACAAGTGTCTGTGATCTCAATTGTATAGGTTGAGGCAGCAAAGGAAGCAGAGTACAGTGCCTCTTCTATGCGAGCGCAAGCGGAAGAAGCCACAGCAGCTTTGGACGCTTCTTTGGAAGTTGCCAAGAAGCGTGCCAGCCTGGCAGAGGGGCTTGTCAGGCGACGTGACCAGGAGGTGGAGACGCTACAGAAATGTGTTGAAGAGCTAAAGGCGGCTGAGTACAGTGCCCTCGGGGCAAGGATGGACAGCGAAGATGCTGCTAGGTGAGCGTGTGTGAGGGTGGTTGGTTGGATGGGTGGTTACGAGAGACATGTGGGGTGCGAGTGTGTGTGTGTGTGGTGGTGGTGTGGGGGAGGTGGGAGGGTGAAAGGGGCTGAGAACAGTGCCCTGGGAGCAAGGATGGACAGTGAGGAGGCTGGTAGGTGAGCATGCATGAGGGTGGTTGGTTGGATTGGCGTTCTTTTCTAAGGTGCTCACTTGTTTGCCAACTCCCTCCAACCACCGCATCCCTTTTTCGATGAATGGCTCAATGGTCAAGCTCCTTGAACGAAGAAGGTGCCGGGTTTGAATCCCCACGGGTGCGCGTTAGTGTTTGCGGTTGCTGTCAATTGCCATTGTAGCTATGTCCAGGTAAAGTAGCAGCCCGTTTCCTACCGCTGTAAGACGGGGATCCCTTAATACCACGCCCCACCAGGCGTTGTAATTACTTTTTACCCTCTCCTTCCTACCGTCCTAACCCCTCCCCTCCCTCCACTCCTAAACCCTCCTCCCATTCACTTCCTCCCCTCTTGAAATATGAGTCCCTCTCCCCTTTCTCTACCAGGCGTTATCACTGCTTTTTTTGCCAACTCCCTCCTACTGCCGCAGGGCCCTCCGTGATGAGCTGGCCACCCTTCGTGCCAGGCTGTCACAGCAAGAGGGGCGTTTGAAGGCCAAGGAGAGGGAAGTGGACAGGCTGTCAAAACAAGTGGATGCAAGTGAAGCTGCTGAGGCTGCTGCTTCTTTGTCTCATGCTAGGAAGGTGAAAGAAGTGCTGGAAGCTTCCACTCACACAGCAACACAGAGGGCCAAGGTAAGTACATGTTAGGGCTCAGGGTGAGGTGTGGGTGGGTGTGCTAGGCAGAGGGATAAGGTCAAGAGTCCGCAAGGGTGAGGAGGAGCATGGGGAAAACGGGGGGGGGGGGGGGGGCTGTTAAGAAAGTGCAAGAGGCTGCCACTGACACCGCCATGCAGTGGGCCAAGGTAAGTAGATCTTTGGGCTCAGGATGGGAGGGGGGGGGGGGGGGGGGGGGGGTAGGTAGAGGAATAAGGTCAAGAGTCCGCAAGGGTGAGGAGGGGCATGGGGGAAACGGGGGGGGGGGGGGGGGGGGGGGGGGGGGGGGGCACCTGCTAGGAAGGTGCAGGAGGCTACCACTGACACCGCCATGCAGAAGGCCCAGGAAAGGAGATTGTTGAGTTGTGGAAGAGGCGATCAGCCAAAGTGCTGGCTGGAGCTTTGTAACCAAGTTCAAGTTCATGTTGCGAATCAAAACGTTGTGAATCAAATCTGGACTGCAGATTTGAGCTCTTCAGACAGTACAATTGCCAGATTTGCCAGATTGCCAGATTTGGGCTCTTCAGACAGCACAACTGCCAGATTTGCCAGATTGCCAGTTTTGAGCTCTCCAGACATTACAACTGCCAGATTTGCCAGATTGCCAGATTTGAGCTCTTCAGACATGACAATTGCCAGATTTGCCAGATTGCCAGATTTGGGCTCTTCAGACATTGCAATTGCCAGATTTGCCAGATTGCCAGATTTGAGATCTTCAGGCATTACAATTGCCAGATATTCCAGATTGCCAGATTTGAGCTCTTCAGACATTACAATTGCCAGATTGCCAGATTTGAGATCTTCAGGCATTACAATTGCCAGATTTGCCAGACTGCCAGATTTGAGCTCTTCAGACATTACAATTGCCAGATTTCAGCTCTTTAGACATGTCGTCAAGTGGGGGCGTGAGTATGTGTGTGTTTGTGTATGTGTATGTGTGAGTGTGTAGGTGTGTGTGTAGGTGTGTGTTAGGCTGTGTTTGTGTATACATATGTTTGTGTATGCTCAACTCGGCTTAACCCAAACCCTAAACTGTGTCCCAGGTTGTCCAGCTAGACAACACTCTTCGGAGCAAGGACAGAGAGATATCAAGGATGGAAAGGATGGTGGAGTCTGCAAAATCAGCTCAAGCCGCTTCCGCAGCAAATGTGAGTAACTTGGGTTGTTGTGATGTGCGTGTGTGTGTGTCGAGCATGCTCATTCTTGCACATTTGAATTGTTCAACGGGACATGCCAAACCCAAACCCAACCTACCCAACCCCAACCAACCCGCGGCAAATGTGAGTAACTTGGGTTGTTGTGACGTGTGATGTGCATGTGTGTGGGTATGTCGATCATGCTCATTCTTGCACATTTGAATTGTTCAACAGGACATGCCAAACCCAAACCCAACCTACCCAACCCAGAACTACCCAAACCCAACCTACGCACGCCCTCAACCCCACCCTAACCCATCCACACACACCCAACCCACACCACCAACCCCCAAGCCACACACACACACACACACACACCAACAGCCCACTGCACCACTGCATTGCTGAATCGCTGTTTTAATTTATTTCCAGCTCTTTGCTCTTCCCCAGGCTGTCCCAACTACCCACCCACCCCCACCTGCACGCCCTCAACCCCACCCCTAACCCATCCACACACACCCAACCCACACCACCAACCCACACCACCCGACCCCAAGCCACACACACACACACACACACCAACAGCCCACTGCACCACTGCATTGCTGAATCGCTATATTAATTTATTTCAGCTCTTTGCCTCTTCCCCAGCTGTCCCAACCTACCCACCCACCCCCACCTGCACGCCCTCAACCCCACCCTAACCCATCCACACACACCCAACACACACCACCCACCCCCAAGCCACACACACACACGCACCACCAGCCCACTGCACCACTGCATTGCTGAATCGCTGTATTAATTTATTTCAGCTCTTTGCCTCTTCCCCAGCTGTCCCAACCTACCCACCCACCCCCACCTGCACGCCCTCAACCCCACCCTAACCCATCCACCACACCCCCAAGCCACACCCCCAACCCACACCACCCACCCCCAAGCCACACACACACAAACACACACCAACAGCCCCACTGCCACCACTGCATTGCTGAATCGCTGTATTAATTTATTTCAGCTCTTTGCCTCTTCCCCAGCTGTCCCAACCTACCCACCCACCCCCACCTGCACGCCCTCAACCCACCCTAACCCATCCACACACACCCAACCCACACCACCAACCCACACCACCACCCCCAAGCCACACACACACACGCACCACCGGCCCACTGCACCACTGCATTGCTGAATCGCTGTATTAATTTATTTCAGCTCTTTGCCTCTTCCCCAGCTGTCCCAACCTACCCACCCACCCCCACTTGCACCCCCTCAACCCCAACCCTAACCTATCTTCACACACCCAACCCAACCCCCAACCTTCCCACACACCACCAAGCCACAGCCACGCACCACCAAGCCACCAACCCACACCCACCCATACACCAATAATCCGCTACGTCGCTGCATTGCTGAATCACTGCATTGATTTACTTCAGCTCTTTACATCCTGCTCCTTCCCCTGCTGTCCCAACCTACCCACCCACCCAAGCCCGCACCCCCTCAACCCCAACCCCTACCCATTCACACACACCCAACCCAACCACCAACCTTCCCACACACCACCAAGCCACAGCCACGCACCACCAAGCCACCAACCCACACCCACCCACACACCACCAATCAGCTACGTCGCTGCATTGCTGAATCACTGCATTGATTCACTTCAGCTCTTTACACCTTGCTCCTTTCCCTGCTGTCCCAACCTACCCACCCACCCAAACCCGCACCCCCTCAACCCCAACCCTAACCCATCCACACACACCCAACCCCAACCCCAACCTTCCCACACACCATCGACCCACACCCACACACCCACCACCAAGCCACCAACCCGCTACGTCGCTGCATTGCTGAATCACTGTATCGATTTATTTCATCGATTTGCCCCTTGTCCCCTCCCCAGCTGTCCAAATGCGAAGAAACTGTGCGCAAGCTTGAGGGTGAAGCCGCCCTGCATCGCAGCAGAGTGATACACCTGGAGAGCAGCTGCAAGGTGCGTGTGAAACCATACGATGCCCCAACAAACAAATAATAGTGGTATGATTTATATATGTATCAATATATGAGATATTATATAGCAATTCAGGGGATGAACTGGACAAACCGTTTCCGCGAGAACTCGTACTTCGTACTTCGTCGAGAATTTTTGCCTGGAAATCCGAGAATTATCGACAATTTGGCCTGGAATTCTTGACATTTCTCGACAAAGAACGAAACGTTTGTCCAGTTCATCCCCTGAATTGATATACAGTAGTCATAATTGTAGTTACACTTTGCAAGCTAGAGGGTGAAGCTGCCCAGCATCGCAGTAGAGTGATTCACCTGGAGAGCAGCTGCAAGGTGCGTGGGAGGTGCACACAGCGCAAACAAACAAACAAACAAACAGACAAACAAACAAACAAACACACACACACACACATTAATTACTATTATTATGTCATGGCACTGGTCATTAGTCATGAGTTCATGATTGTAGCTACATTGCGCAAGCTTGAGGGTGAAGCCGTCCTACATCGTAGTAGAGTATTTCATCTGGAGAGTAGCTGCAAGGTGCGTGGGAGGTGAACACAGCACGGATTTGCACATGATTTCATAAGAAGTATAATATGATTGTTGTCTAGAGTGTACATATTTTATATATAATATAACAAACATAATTGTAGCTATGCGAGGTGTGTGTGAAACCATGCAAGGCACAAACATACAAATAAGTAGTAGTTAATTTGGATTCAGGCCAACCCAACCCAACCCACGTTGCAGGTCAAGGAATGTGAAACGAGTTGGTGGGGGGTGGTGGGTGGTGGTTGTGGTGGGTGGGTGTGTGTGGGGGGGGGCGGTGTTGGTAGTGGTGTTGGTGATAAAGGCCAAACCGACTCAACTCAACTCAACTCAACCCAACCCAGACCAACCCAACCCAACCCACATTGATATACACCATGATGCAGGTCAAGGAACGTGAAATTGAGCGGCTGCAAAGGAGTCTGGAAAGTGCAAAGTCCACCGAATTTGAGCTTTCTTCAGAGAAGCTGCAGGTGAGCTGTGGGCACTGTTGTATGCGTGAGACGTCAGTGTTTCATTTTTGGACGACGAGTCGCCATTCCGTCGCCATTCGGTTGATTGCTGCACCCTCTGGACCCCCAATATCGTGACGCGCTGCCCCCTGATTCCCCCAGGCTTTGCGCTTTGCGCTCCGCCATACGATGGCTACGCGACTATCCTGAAATCAGGGTTGAGTAGCCCAAGTAGCTACTCAACCAGGACTACAGAAATCTGAAATTAAAAACACTGCAAGGCGTGTCACTATATATTTATTGAGCCATTTTCCGCGTGATTCCATTTCCACCTGTCGCTCCGATTATACTCTCACCACACACACCACACACGCCACACACCACACTCACCATTTTCCGCATCGCTTGCGCCACCTCTAAAAGGTACGTACACACAAAATCAATGTGTCCACCACCTTGACTGTAAATGGGACATCCATGAATGCACATCACAATTTAAAATTAATTAATTATTAATTTATTTAATTTGTCCACCTTCCCTATATAAATCCAAAGGTACCACCCAAATGAAAAGGTACAAATGTAAACTATCTAAATCCAAAGGTACTACCCAAATGCAGAGGTGCAAATCTAAACTAGATAAATCCACATCTACACATATTAAGTATCTAAATCCAAATGTACTATCCAAATGCAGAGGTACAAATCTAAACTATATAAATCCAAATCTACACATATAATACACATACAACCTATATAAATCCAAATGTACAATCCAAAAGCGAAGGTTCAAATATAAACTATATAAATACAAAGGAACTATCAAAATGCAAAGGTACAAATCTAAACTATATAAATTCAAGGTTTCACATCTAGACTATCTAAATCCAAATGTACTACCCAAAAGCAAAGGTTCAAATATAAGCTATATAAATCAAAATCTACAATCCAAACCAAACACAAATCAACAACAATCAATGAGACCCCCTCCTTGATATTATGTCCAGACTGATGAGTACACGCGTACCTTGGATGCTGACCTGGCAGCAGTACACCAGTCGCTGGCTCAGCTGGAGGCTCAGCTCAGGGCTAGAGAGAAGGACGTGGCAACATTGACCCGGCAGCTGGATCAGGCCAAGGGCACAGAGCATGATGTGCTCTCGGTGGCTATAATGGTGAGTCATGTGAGGGTTGCGGGGCGGCTGTGTTAGTGTGTGTGGGTGTGGGTGTGTGGGGGGGGGGGCATGCAGCATACTTTTTGTGTGAGGATATAAAGAAGAAGGTGGCTGCTTTGACCAGGCAGCTGGATCAGGCCAAGGGCACAGAACATGATGTGCTCTCCGCGGCCATTATGGTGAGTCATGTCAGCCACCTGAAGAAAGAAAAGGGGTGTTGCGTGGCGACAGTGTGTGTGGATGTGGGTGGGGGGATGGGTGGGTGGGTGGCCATTATGGTGAGTCATGTCAGCCACCTGAAGAAACAAAAGGGGTGTTGCGTGGCGACAGTGTGTGTGGATGTGGGTGGGGGGATGGGTGGGTGGCCATTATGGTGAGTCATGTCAGCCACCTAAAGAAACAAAAGGGGTGTTGCGTGGCGACAGTGTGTGTGGATGTGGGTGGGGGATGTGGGTGTGTGTGAGTGGGGGGGGGGGGGCATGCAGCATATTTTGTGTGGAGCTCTAGAGATGAAGGTTGCTGTGCCGTTGTGTAACCCAGACCAGGCCCCAGCACATGGGTGGGTGGGTGGGGTGGGCCAACAGCCACTCGGGCCCCCTACTAGTGCAAACAGACAGACAGACAGACAGACAGACAGGCACACAGACACACAGTCATGCATACAGACACACAGGCAGGCAGGCAGACAGACAGACAGACAGATATATGTTAGCTGTTGGAACAAATTATAGCAATTGCACACACAAAACAACCTCCCCTGCTTGTGTACAGTCTGAAGAAGCCGCCAGGAAGCTGGGAAGTGATGTCATGGCCCAGCGACAGCGTGTCATTCAGCTGGAGGGTACATTAGCGGTACGCCTCGCCAGCCTGGAGCGCTGTCAGCGCCAACTCGCTGATATGGCAGGCTCGGTTCCACCTGAGAAGTTGCAGGAAGCTGAGGAGAAGCTGAGGTAGGTGTCACTGACTGGGCAAAGCCCCAATATCTCGGTGTGTGTGGGTGTGGGAGGGGGAGGTGTGTGCATGGGTGTGGGGGGGTCATTTCTGATTAAAGGTGGTTAGTGGAAGGTCGTTCGTGGATGGTGGTGTGTGTGTGTGTGGGAGGGGGGGGGGGGGGCAGAGATGCCATGCAGTAGTGATGAGCATTTGCTGGTGTAGGCTTCAAGGTGCCCAGTGTTGCCTTGTTGGGGCTGCACAGCAGATCAGTTTTTCTCTGCCTAGAAGCTCCTAAAATCGCTGCCTGCCTGCCTGCCTAGAAGCTGCTAAAATGAAAACAGTGGTGTACAGCTGATAGTTAAGGCTTCAAGGTGCCCAGAGATGCCTTTTGTTGTCTTTCTCCATCCCATCCCATCCCATCCTACCCCATCCCATCCCATCCTATCCTATCCAATCCTACCCCATCCCATCCTACCCCATCCCATCCGATACCAGCCGCATGCCTAGTCCTATCCCAGAGACCCATGGCCCATCCTAACATAGCAGAGAACATCACAAGGACTAGCCCATCCAGCAGACCCAGACAAGCGTAACAAAGACCAATCCTACCCCATCCCTCACATACTATCCCATCCAATCCTACCCCATCCCATCCGACATCAATGCCTACCCACCCCAGCCCATCCACCCCATCCCAGACTACACCACCATTCCCATCCTACCCCTAAACCATACCATCGACCCATTCCTACCCCATCCCATCCTACCCAATCCAGCTACCCACCCATCCTAGACCATCCCATCATACCCAATCCATCATACCCCTCCACCCATCCTACCCCATCCCATCCTACCCCATCCCATCCTACCCCATCCCATCCCATCCTATCCCATCCCATCCTACCCCATCAATTCTACCCAGCACATCCTACTCATCCCATCCTACCCCATCCCATCCTACCCCATCCAGCCTACCCCATCCCACCTACCCCATCCCCATCATACCCGACCCATCCCATCCTACCCATCCATCATAACCCAATCCCATCCTAACCCCATCCATCATGACCCCAGCCATCCTACCCCATCCCCATCCTACACATCCCATCTACCCCATCCCATCCTCCCCCCCCCCCCCCCCCCTACCCCATACTTTCCATCCTACCCCATCCCATCCTACCCCATCCCATCCTACCCATCCCATCCCATCCTACCCCATCCCATCCTACCCCATCCTATCCTACCCCATCCCATCCTACCCCATCCCATCTTACCCCATCCCATCCTACCCCATACCATTCTACCCGATCCCGTCCTACACCATCCCATGCCACTCTAATATAGGAAGCTGGAGGCAGACAGCGCCCAAACAAGAGCTCGTGCTGTGAGCCTTGAGAGCAGTACGAAGTCCAAAGCGATTCACCCAATCCCATCCTATCCCACCCTATGCCATCCCACTCTAATGTAGGAGCTGGAGGCAGACAGCGCCCAAACAAGAGCTCGTGCTGTGAGCCTTGACAGCAGTATGAAGTCCAAAGCGATTCACCCAATCCCATCCTATCCCACCCCATGCCATCCCACTCTAATGTAGGAAGCTTGAGGTAGACAGTGCCCAAACAAGAGCTCGTGCTGTGAGCCTTGAAAGCAGTGTGAAATCCAAAGAGTCTGAAGTCGGGCGCCTAAACAAGCTACTTGAGCAGACCAGGAAGTCAGAGTACGAGCTCTCTGCCAAACATATGCAGGTTGGTGCTGTTGGGTGGTGGCAGGTGGTGTTGAGTGGTGGTGTTGGGTGGTGTAGGGTGACGATTGGTGCTAGGTGGCAGGAGGTGCCAGGACACAGAAAATAAGTTTGAAAACACACTAGACGAGGCAGTCGGAGTACGAGCTCTCTGCCACATGCAGGTAGGTGGTGTTGAGTGGTGGCAGGTAGGTGGTGTTGAGTGGTGGTGTTGGGTGTGAGTGGTGTTAGTTGGTAGGAGGTTCCAGGACACAGAAAATCAGTTTGAAACACGTGAGACCAGGTAGTCAGAGTACAAGCTCTCTGCCAAACATATGCAGGTTGGTGCTGTTGAGTGGTGGCAGGTGGTGTTGAGTGGTGGTGTTGGGTGTTGAGTGGTGGAGTTGGGTGACGAGTGGTGCTAGGTGGTAGGACGTGCCAGGACACAGAAAATAAGTTCGAAAACACACTAGACGAGGCAGTCAGAGTATGAGCTCTCTGCCACATGCAGGTAGGTGGTGTTGAGTGGTGAGTGGTGGTGTTGGGTGGTGAGTGGTGGTGTTGGGTGGTGAGTGGTGGTGAGTGGTGGTGTTGGGTGGTAAGTGGTAGTGTTGGGTGGTGAGTGGTGGTGTTGGGTGGTGAGTGGTGGTGTTGGGTGGTGAGTGGTGGTGTTGGGTGGTGTTGGGTGGTGAGTGGTGGTGTTGGGTGGTGAGTGGTGGTGTTGGGTGGTGAGTGGTGGTGTTGGGTGGTGAGTGGTGGTGTTGGGGTGTGAGTGGTGGTGTTGGGTGGTGAGTGGTGGTGTTGGGTGGTGAGTGGTGTTAGTTGGTAGGAGGTGCCAGGTCACAGAAAATAAGTTTGAAACCACATGACTAGGAAGTCAGAGTACGAGCTCTCTGCCAAACATAGGTGGTGATAGGTGGTGTTAACTGGTAGGTGATGCTAGGTGGTAGTTGGTGAGGTTGCGTTAAGCGGTACATAATAGGTGGTGCTAGGTGGTAGTCGGTGAGGTTGCGTTAAGCAGTACATGGTAGGTGGTGCTAGGTGGTAGTTAGTGAGGTTGTGTAAAGCAGTACGTGGTATGTGGAACTTGCCGAGGTTGCGTTAAGCGGTACGTGGTGCTAGGTAGTAGTTGGTGTGGTTGCGATAAGTGGTACGTGGTAAGTGGTGCTAGGTGGTAGTTGGTCAGGTTGCATTAATGGCTATGAAGTCAGGTTGGGCTGGAATGCAGATTTATACATGGAAACGAACTAGCAAACCAGCCAAGCGCCCAGCCTTTCAGCCAAATTACCAGCCAACCCACCTCCAACCTACTACCCCTAGGCTGAAGAAGCCGTCCGCACCATGGACCTTGAAATGACAGCCGGGCGCCAGCTCATCGCCCAGCTGGAGGCAGCCGCTAAAGTCCGCGACTCAGAAATCTCGCGACTTACCAAACTCCTGGACCAATCCAAGAGTTCAGGGCATGATGCTGATGCCGACACAAGGCGAGCCCGCGAGTTAATCCAGGACCTGGAGGCAAATCTAGCTGCAGCCAACAGGCGCATCAAAGAGCAGGAGGCCCTGTTGCTGAGCAAAGGCCGTGAGCTGGCAACTATAGAGAAACTGGTGAAAGTGGCCAAGGGCAGTGAGCTGGAGGCGGCTGCGACTGGAACACGCAAGTCTGAGGATCACAGGTGTGTGCATAATGGGGGGAGGGAGGGAGGAACACCACCACCACCACCATCACCACCGCCACCTGCTATTTAACCAGGGTCGTGTGCTGCCTTCTCTAAGCTTTTGAAGAGAAGCAAGATGAGGTGGCCAGGGTCAATACGATGGAGGCGGTTGAACTGTAGCAAGCAAGTCTGAGGATCACAGATGCGTGCATACGGGGGGGAGGGAGGGAGGACCACCACCACCACCATCACCACCGCCAACTGCTACTTATGCAGAATCGTGTGCTGCCTTTTCTAAGCTGGTGTAGAGAAGCAAGAATAGGTGGCCAGGGTCAATGAGATGGAGGCGGTTGCAACTGTAACGAGCAAGTCTGAGGATCACAGATGCGTGCATAAGGGGGGGAGGGAGGGAGGACCATCACTACCGGCACCGGCACCTGCTACTGGAGCAGGGTCGTGTGCTGCCTTCCCTAAGCATTTGAAAAGAAGCAAGATGAGGCAGCCAGGGTCAGTGAGATGGAAGCGGTTGCAACTGTAACAGACGAGTGTCAGGTGTGTGCCCGGTGTGTGTGTTTGTGTGGGGGGGTGGGGGGGTGGGGGGATGGGGTGGGGGGGAACTTCACCACCACCATGACCACCAGCTACTTAAGCAGGGTCGTTTGCTGCCTTCTCTACGATTGTGTAGAGAAGCAAGATGAGGTGGTCAGGATCAGTGAGATGGAGGTGGTAGGAATTGTAACACGCAAGTTCCAGGTGTGTCCCGGGGGGGAGGGGGGGGGGGGGGGGGGGGGGGAACTTCACCACCACCATGGCCACCTGCTACTTAACCAGGGACATGTGCTTCCTGTTCTAAGCTTGTGTAGAGAAGCAAGATGAGGTGGCCAGGGTCGGTGCGATGGAGGCGGTTGAACTGTAACAAGCAAGTCTGAGGATCACAGGTGCGTGCATAAGGAGGGGGGGGGGGGGGGGGGAGGGAAGAACACCACCACCACCATCACCACCGCCAACGGCTACTTATGCAGAGTCGTGTGCTGCCTTCTCTAAGACTGTGTAGAGAAGCAAGATGAGGTGGCCAGGGTCGGTGCGATGGAGGCGGTTGCAACTGTAAAACGCAAGTTTCAGGTGCGTGCTGGGTGGGTAATGTGTGGGGGGGTGGGGGGATGGAAGGGGACCTTCACCACCACTATGGCCACCTGCTACTTAACAAGGGACATGTGCTGCCTCTTCTAAGCTTGTGTAGAGAAGCAAGATGAGGTGGCCAGGGTCAATGAGATGGAGGCGGTTGCAACTGTAACGCGCAAGTCTGAGGATCACAGGTGCGTGCATAAGGAGGGGGGGAGGAACACCACCACCATCACCACCGCCAACTGCTACTTAAGCAGAGTCGTGTGCTGCCTTCTCCAAGATTGTGTAGAGAAGCAAGATGAGGTGGCCAGGGTCAATGAGATGGAGGCGGTTGCAAGTGTAACGCGCAAGTCTGAGGATCACAGGTGCGTGCATAAGGAGGGGGGGAGGAACACCACCACCACCACCATCACCACCGCCAACTGCTACTTAAGCAGAGTCGTGTGCTGCCTTCTCTAAGATTGTGTAGAGAAGCAAGATGAGGTGGCCAGGGTCGGTGCGATGGTGGTGGTTGGAATTGCAACACGCAAGTTTCAGGTGTGTGCCCGGGGGGGGGGGGGGGGGGGGGGGGGGGGGGGGGGGACCTCTCACGGCCACCATGGCCACCTGGTACTTAACCAGGGTCGTGGGCTTGCTTCTGTAGAGAAGCAGGCGGAAGTGGCCAAAAACAACAACAACAACAATAATGGCACAAACAACAACAGCAACAACAATGATATCAACCGCAGCATCAACGACATAAAGAACAATGACATAAAGAACAACAAGCCCATCACTACGAAAACCATCAACAACGGCAATAACAATGACATAAAGAACAACAAGCCCATCACTACGAAAACCATCAACAACGGCAATAACTATGACATAAAGAACAACACGCCCATCACTACGAAAACCATCAACAACATCAATAACAATGACATAAAGAACAACACGCCCATCACTACGAAAACCATCAACAACATCAATAACAATGACATAAAGAACAACACGCCCATCACTACGAAAACCATCAACAACAGCAATAGCAATGACATAAAGAACAACAAGCCCATCACTACAAACACTATCATTGAGTGCAGGAAGCTTGAACTTATCACTAACCCCTTCATTGACCTCACTTCATCTCACTCCCCTACCCTTCTCTCTGCCCCCCCCCCCCCCCCCCCCCCCCCCCCCCCCCCCCCCCCCCCCCACACACACACACACACACACACACGCGCACACGCACACACATACACACGAACACACATAAGCACACACACACACACAAGCACACTATCCACACACATACTGCGAACACTATCATTGAGTGCAGGAAGCTTGAAAGTGAGGTGACTCAGCTGAGGGCGCGCCTTCAGTCCCAAGACAATGCCTTGGCTTCTAAAGAGAAGGAGATGGAAAGGATGACTAAGTCGGCACAGGTGAATACACTGGTGGTGATTTGGGTTGGCGGACCAAAGGGCCGGCATGGGTGGTTGGGAGGTCGCAGCTAAGATTCGAGTCTCATGGTAGCGAAAGGTTGGTCAAAACCAGGTCCCAGGTAGCAATCGCTACTGGTAGCAATCGGAACAAACTCTGCCTTCAGTCCCAAGACATTGCCCTTGCCTCAAAAGAGAAGGAGATGGAGAGGGCGACTAAGACAGCACAGGTGGATTCATGTTTATTGCACTGCTTTGTCATTTAGGTTATTTGGGGCCACGTGTAGCAGCTTCTAGATAGCTAAAGCCAAAGGGCGCGCCTTGATTCTCAAGGCATCGCCCTGGCCTCAAAAGAGAGGGACATGGAGAGGACAACTGAGTCAGCACAGGTGAAGACTCTCCCTGATCAAACATGTTTGCCATTTAGTTTGGCCAATGTGTAGCAGCTTCTAGGTAGCTGCAACACTCCCTTGGCCATCTAAAGCCCAAGGGCACGCCTTCAGTCCCAAGACAATGCCCTAGCTTCTTAAAAGAGGGAGATTGTGAGAGCCACTAAGGCAGCGCAGGTTGTTACTCTCCCTGCCATGTTTGTCATTTAGTTTGGCCAATGTGCAGCAGCTTCTCTCTGCCCTCCCCCCCACACACACCCCCACCCAAACAAACAAACACACACACACACACCACACCACACACACCAGGCTGCCCATGCTGACATGCACGAGCGCTTTACCAAGGCTGATGCTGCCTACAAAGAGGTATCCATTGAACTGGCCCAGCTGAGGCGCGAGCTGGCGCAACACGAACAGGGACTGAGGGTGAGAGAGAAGGAGTGCGAGCGCTTGCAGCGGCTGGTGGAGGCCTCGCACGAGGCAGAAGCGCAGGCTGCTGATGTGAAATCCAAGGGGGGGGTGAAGGCAGAGGAAGCTGCCAAGAAGCTGGAGGCCAGCCTGGCAGAGTCCAAGGTGAGGAGAAGCAAGGCATGTCTTAAGTGTCTTGAGGATGTGGAGAGGTTTGTGTGTGTGTGTGTGGGGGGGGGGGGGGGGGGGGGGGGGGTAAAGGCTGAGGAAGCTGCCAAAGAAGCTGGATTCCAGCCTGGCTGAGTCCAAGGTAAGGCAAAGCAAAGCATGTCTTAAGGGTATGAGTAAATATAGGGGTGTGAAGGCAGAGGAAGCTGCCAAGAAGCTGAAGACCAGCCTGGCAGAGTCCAAGGTAAGGCAAATCAAGGCATGTCTTAAGTGTATGAGTAAATATAGGGGGGGTGAAGGCAGAGTAAGCTGACAAGAAGCTGGAGGCCAGCCTGGCAGAGTCCAAGGTGTGGAGAAGCAAGGCATGCCTTCAGTGCATGAGTATATCGAGACGGGGGGGGGGGGGGGGGGGGGGGGGTGAAGTCAGAGGAAGCTGTTAAGAAGCTGGAGGCCAGCCTGGCAGAGTTCAAGGTAAGGAGAATCAAGGCATGTCTTAAGTGCATGAGTATATTGAGTGTGTGTGTTGGGGGGGGGGGGGGGGGGGGGGGGGGGGGGGGGGGGGGGGGGGGGGGGGGGGTCCAGAATCTGTCTTCCTCCCACCCACCCACCCACCCACCGCTCGGAGTATATACAATATAATTTAAGATTGTATTATATACATGAGGAAGCCGCATGATTATTATCCCGTGCATGCCACCACACCACCACCACACAAGCACCTCTACACCACCACCACAAGTCCACCACACCACCACTATACAAGCACCACCACCACTACCACAACAAGTCCACCACACCACCACCATGCAAGCACTACTACTACACCACCACCACAACAAGTCCACCACACCACCACCATGCAAGCACTACTACTACACCACCACCACAAGTCCACCACACCACCACTATACAAGCACCACCACCACTACCACAACAAGTCCACCACACCACCACCATGCAAGTACTACTACTACACCACCACCACAACAAGTCCACCACACCACCACCATGCAAGCACTACTACTACACCACCACCACAAGTCCACCACACCACCACTATACAAGCACCACCACCACTACCACCACAAGTCCACCGCACCACCACTATACAAGCACCACCACCACTACCACCACAAGTCCACCACACCACCACCATGCAAGCACTACTACTACACCACCACCACAAGTCCACCACACCACCACTATACAAGCACCACCACCATTACCACCACAAGTCCACCACACCACCACTATACAAGCACCACCACCACTACCACCACAAGTCCACCACACCACCACCATGCAAGCACTACTACTACACCACCACCACAACAAGTCCACCACACCACCACCATGCAAGCACTACTACTACACCACCACCACAACAAGTCCACCACACCACCACCATGGAAGCACTACTACTACACCACCACCACAACAATTCCACCACACCACCACCACCACCACCACTACCACTACCACTACACCACCGCCACAGGTTAAAAGCACTCACCTTGAGTCTCAAGGCATTGCAGGTGAACACACCACACCACCACCACCACTACCACCACCATACAAGCACCACTACACCACTACACCACCACCACAGGTTAAAAGCACTCACCTTGAGTCTCAAGGCATTGCAGGTGAACACACCACACCACCACCACCACTACCGCCACCATACAAGCACCACTACACCACTACACCACCACCACAGGTTAAAAGCACTCACCTTGAGTCTCAAGGCATTGCAGTTTAACACACCACACCACCACTACCACTACCATCACCATACAAGCACCACTACACCACCACCACAGGTTAAAAGCGCTCACCTTGAGTCTCAGCTGAAAGGCATCACAGGTGAACACACCATACCACCACCACCACCATACAAGCACCACTACACCACCACCAACAACACCACCATACAAGCACCACTACACCACCAACAACAACACCATACAAGCACCACTACACCACCAACACCATACAAGCACCACTACACCACCAACACCACTACCACTACACCACTACCACTACACCACTACCACTACACCACTACCACTACACCACCACCACACCACCACCACCACTACACCACCACCACACCACCATCACCACTACCACACCACCACCACACCACCACCACTACCACTACACCACCACCACAGGTTAAAAGCACTCACCTTGAGTCTCAGCTGAAGTCTCGGGATCGTGAGATTGAAACACTCCAGAGAATGGTGGATTCCACGCGTGCAGAGGCCGCTGCTGTTACTGGTGGGTATAGTGCACCTATAATAGTTTGGATTGGTACCATGCCCTACCCCACCCACCCCACCCCACACACACATTCCCCCATGCCCCATACCTCATGCCCTACCCCCCACCCCACCCCGCCCCCACCCCACCTCACCCCACCCCACACATACACACACTCGCCCATGCCCCATACCTCATGCCCTGAAGCAGCGCTTCTGAACGCACCTGGTGTCCTCCACCTTCATCTGTCCCGGGCAAGGCAGCACTACAGCAAGCAACACACCCACACTACTTTGAACACTACATACAGAGTCCAATCACATAACAACCCGCATTCCTCATTCTGCGGTGGTGTGCTCCACCTTCAGCTGTCCTGGGAGGGGCAGCACTACAGCAAGCACAACACCCACTCGTACTACTTTGAACACTACATACAGAGTCCAATCACATAACAACCCCCGCTTCCTGATTCTGGTTGGTTTCCTAGTCCACCTTCAGCTGTCCCTTGGCAGGCAGCACTACAGCAAGCAACACACTCGTACTACTTTGGAAACACTACAAATATACAGTTCAATCCACAATAACAATACCCTCATATCCTCATTCCTGTGTGTGTCCTCCACTTCATCTGTCCTGGAGGGGCAGCACTACGCAAGCAACACCCCCCACTACGTTAAACACTACATACAGAGTCCAATCACATAACAACCCGCATTCCTGATTCTGGGGTGGTGTCCTCCACCTTCAGCTGTCCTGGGAGGGGCAGCACTACAGCAAGCAACACACTCGTACTACTTTGAACACTACATACAGAGTCCAATCACAAAACCCGCAGTCCCTCATTATGGGGTTGGTGTATTCACCTTCAGCTGTCCTGGGAGGGGCAGCACTACAGCAAGCAACACACCCACACTACTTTGAACACTACATACAGAGTCCAATCACATAACAACCCGCATTCCTGATTCTGGGGTGGTGTCCTCCACCTTCAGCTGTCCTGGGAGGGGCAGCACTACAGCAAGCAACACACTCGTACTACTTTGAACACTACATACAGAGTCCAATCACATAACAAACCGCATTCCTCATTCTGGGGTGGTGTCCTCCACCTTCAGCTGTCCTGGGAGGGGCAGCACTACAGCAAGCAACACACTCGTACTACTTTGAACACTACATACAGAGTCCAATCACAAAACAACCCGCATTCCTCATTCTGGGGTGGTGTCCTCCACCTTCAGCTGTCCTGGGAGGGGCAGCACTACAGCAAGCAACACACCCACACTACTTTGAACACTACATATAGAGTCCAATCACATAACAACCCGCATTCCTGATTCTGGGGTGGTGTCCTCCACCTTCAGCTGTCCTGGGAGGGGCAGCACTACAGCAAGCAACACACTCGTACTACTTTGAACACTACATACAGAGTCCAATCACATAACAAACCGCATTCCTCATTCTGGGGTGGTGTCCTCCACCTTCAGCTGTCCTGGGAGGGGCAGCACTACAGCAAGCAACACACCCACACTACTTTGAACACTACATACAGAGTCCAATCACATAACAACCCGCATTCCTGATTCTGGGGTGGTGTCCTCCACCTTCAGCTGTCCTGGGAGGGGCAGCACTACAGCAAGCAACACACCCACACTACTTTGAACACTACATACAGAGTCCAATCACATAACAACCCGCATTCCTCATTCTGGGGTGGTGTCCTCCACCTTCAGCTGTCCTGGGAGGGGCAGCACTACAGCAAGCAACACACTCGTACTACTTTGAACACTACATACAGAGTCCAATCACATAACAACCCGCATTCCTCATTCTGGGGTGGTGTCCTCCACCTTCAGCTGTCCTGGGCAAGGCAGCACTACAGCAAGCAACACACTCGTACTACTTTGAACACTACATACAGAGTCCAATCACATAACAACCCGCATTCCTGATTCTGGGGTGGTGTCCTCCACCTTCAGTATTCCCGGGGTAGGTGTGTGTGTGTGTGTGGCACTACAGCCGGCAACGCACGCGTACTCCTTTGAACAGTAGATTTCAACACAAGCATGTCACCCCACCACATACAGAGTCCAATCACAAAACAAACTCGCGTTCCTGATTCTGCGGGTGGCGTGGTGTCCTCCAACTCCAGCGGTCCCGGGAGGGGCAGTACTGCAGCAAGCAACACACACGTACGACTTTGAACACTACACACAGAGTCAATCACATAACGACCCGCATTCCTGATTCAGGTTGGATGGTGTCCTCCACCTTCAGCTGTCCGAAGAGAGGGGGGGGTCTGTGTGGTAGCACTACAGCCGGCAACACACCCGTGATATTTTGAACATTAGATTTCAACCCGAGGATGTCACCCCACCACATACAGAGTGCAATCACAAAACAAACAGGCATTCCTGTGTGTGCAGGTGGGGTGGTGTCCTCCACCTTCAGCTGTCCCGGGAGGGAGAGGGCGGGGTGTGTGTGTGGTAGCACTACAACCAGCAACACACCCGTACTAGTTTGAACAGTAGATTTCAACACAAGCATGTCACCCCGCCACATACAGAGTGCAATCGCATAACAAGCACTCTCCTGATTCTGGTGGGGTGGTGTCCTCCACCTTCAGCTGTCCTGGGAGGGGCAGCACTACAGCAAGCAACACACCCGTACTACTTTGGACACTGCATACATAGTCCAATCACATAACAACCCGTATTCCTGATTCTGCAGGAGGGGTGATGTCCTCCACCTTCAGCTGTCCCGGGAGAGAGGGGGGGGGGGGGGGGGGGGGGGGGGATAGCACTACAGCCAGCAACACATCCGTACCACTTTGAACAGTACATTTCAACACAAGCATGTCACCCCACCACATACAGAGTTGTTACCCAATCGCATATTAAACTCGCCACCCTGTTTGTGCTGGTGGGGTGGTGTCCTCCATGTTAGGCAGTCCCGGGGGGGGGGGGGGGGGCAGCACTGCATGCAGAGTCCAATCACATAACAAAGATGTAATCCTGTTTGTGCAGGAGGTGTGGTGTCCTCCATGTTAGGCAGTCCCGTGGGGGGGGGGGGGGGGGGGGGCACTACATGCAGATTCCGATCACATAACAAACCCGTGTTCCAGTTTGTGCAGGTGGGGTGGTGTCCTCCATGTTCAGCAGTCCCGGGGGGGGGGGGGGCAGCACTACATACAGAGTCCAATCACATAACAAACCTGCGTTCCTGATTCTGCAGGAGGTGTGGTGTCCTCCATGTTCGGCAGTCCCGGCAGGGGCAGTGCCAAAGCAGGAAATGCAGGTGCTGTTGATGATGAAGTACTTCGGAAAGTAGAGGCCGAGCTGTCCATGGCCCGTGCTAAAGTAGTCCACTTGGAACATGGCATTCGTAACAGGTGGGTGGTAGTGAGAGCATGATATTGGCAACAGGTGGATGGTAGTGTGGAAATCTTTGGGATGCTTGAGGCCAAGCTGTCCATGGCCGGTGCTGAAGTGGTGCACTTGGAGCATGGTATTCGCAACAGTGGGGTAGTAGTGAGAGCATGGTATTGGCAACGGGTGGGTGTTAGTGTGGAAATCTTTGGGATGCTTGAGGCCAAGCTGTCCATGGCCGGTGCTGAAGTGGTCCATTTGGAGCATGCCATTCTCAAACGGTGGGTGGTAGCACGAACTCAGGGCCCCCGTCTGTAAACAGATTGTTTTGGGTTGGGGGTTCAACAATGCTTTGCTTCGGGTGGGGGATTCATCAATTATTTTTCTTTTTTTCCCTTCCATTAACGGATGGGCAAGTCCCTTTAGCCTATTAGGCCTACCCCTGGACTGCAACATATATACATGCATACATACATACAGGTGGGTGGTTGTGTGAAACTCTGTATCTGACAAGGCGGCCAAGAAGGAGCGACCAATCAAGAATCCAATCAACCAAGCTTGGCACACCAACCAAATTCAACTATCCACCTATCCCCTCTGTCTATCCCTCCACATGTTTCCCTACGCCCTAGCCCTTCTGTCCAGATCCCAAAGCATTCCTCCCCCACCCTCATCACTCTTATTATCATCACCACCATCAAAACCAGGGAGGTTGCCATGGATCCCCTCAGGCCTTTACCCTCTTTGGCTACCCCTGGACTGTACAAATACACACACTCTAAACTGTCCTCTCCCCACACCAGGGAGGTTGCCATGGGCCCCGTTAGGCCTATGGGCCCCTGGACTGGACAAATACACACACACTCTAAACTGTCCTCTCCCCACACCAGGGAGGTTACCATGGGCCCCGTTAGGCCTATGGGCCCCTGGACTGGACAAATACACACACACACTCTAAACTGTCCTCCCCCCACACCAGGGAGGTTGCCATGGACCCCGTTAGGCCTATGGGCCCCTGGACTGGACAAATACACACACACACTCTAAACTGTCCTCCTCTCACACCAGGGAGGTTGCCATGGACAAGCTCCGCCTCATCCTATCTGACAAGGTGGCCAAAGAGGAGAGACGAGTCGCTCGAGACAAGGATATCTACTTGCGATTGCGGCAGGCCCATGCCTCCACCCGCCAGGCTGGCCAGCAGGCCCAGGCTGGCGCGGTTTCAGCGGCTGCAAGGGAATTGAGACCCGTTGAGATTGTGTCTATCTACGAGAGCCAGAGGAAGTCCTGGTGGAGATGGCACCTACCCCGGGGCGGTGCGGGCGCTGGTCGGTGCTGGCCCCTGATCTTGAGTGCGGTGAGGGGTGCTGCATGGATGCTGGCTGGAATAATGCCCCCTGCGAATGGTGCTGCTGTGAGATGATGCGGACACTGAGGGCTGGTACTGCTGGTGCTGCCTCCCCCTGGTGGTGCCTGATGGTTGGCGTGGCAAATGGTACCCTCCGGGCGCGGTCCGAGGCGCTGCTGTTGCTAGCAAGCTACTGCGTGGGTATGGTGATGGGTGGGGGTGCTGCTGAGGCTGTGGAGATGTCATGGGGTGGTGCTGGCGGCTGGCGCTGCGGGCGGTCTGAGGTGGTGTGCTGCGGAGCGGCTGGTGATGACAGGGTTGGTTGATGATGGCGTTCGGAATGGGCCACCTCCCGGGGGAGGTGAGAGCGCGCGGTGCTGCGGTTGCGTTGGCTTGTTTGTAAATACCAATTGTGGTGGGTTTGGTTCCGGTTCCCGATCGCCGTTTTCTGTTGCCTTAATTGTTCAGGTGGAGCTGGCAGTCCGAAGCCTTGGATATTTGGCTACAACTGGCCTGCGAACTATTTACATCCCCTACCATTCACCTTCAAGTCCCTGGGGGCCCCGGGGAGTCGACGGGCTTCTTGGTGCGAGTGTTTTCGCTATATTTTTTGGCGGCCCTGGATTGTATAAACTCCAACTACATCATACCATACATACCCATATATATCTACCCACATTCCCTACACGCTAGAGGGCAGAGGCGATCCCTCCAGGGTGTGCGTCGCCGGTGTGGAAGGGCACCCATCCGGGGGAATTGCGTCTTTTTCGTGCCGGGTGCCTGGCTCGGTGATTGATGCGCTGAGGGTTTTATGCGGAGGCGGTATAGGAGGAGGGGACTGGGTTGATTGACGGGTGTTGTGGTGTGGTGGTGATGGTAGGGAATTGGGTATGGCAAAAATCCCGGGTGGGGGGCCCGGTTCCTATCGAAATACTTTAGTGTATCTTATTTTCGGTAGTTGGCGACTCGCCCCCCATAGGTGCACTCGTCCCTCCTCACCCCTCGGCCCCATCCCTCAGGTCCGGTGCTGGAGGAGGCAGCAGCTAAGAGGTCAGAACGGATGCACCAGGCCCGATCGGGCATGGAGGACCCCCATGATATGGGGAGAGTGGAAGTGAGGTGATTGTGCCTTTACTTGCCTCCACTATTCATTCTCTGTAACATGCATTCCTTGCCCTTGTGTTTCCATGGTTCCCCTGTGCTTGCTTTTCCTTGCATGCGACGCTTTCCTACCCCGTAGCTATGCAGTCAGATTGCTTTCTTTGTAGGATATTGCCTGTCGTGTCTATCCCTGTATACGGATGGCTGTTCTTGCCCTTCTGTGTCCATGTCCTGGTATCCTTGCTATGATGTATGCCTTTCCTTTATGTATGCCTACTATGTGCTATGCTGCTATGCTTTCCTTAATGGATACGGCGCTGTCTTCGGCCCTCGTCTGTTTCTCATGATTAACGTGCACCTTTTGCTGCTATGCCTTTCCCATGGTATGTCTGCTTCTGCTTTTTGTTTCCATGTCATGTGGATGATTTATGATGCTATGCCTCCGTATGTTTGAGTTCAATATTATCTGAGTGCTTTTCTAATCACCGCTGGCTTCTATGGCCCTTCTGTGTGTCCAGGTCGTGTCTACTCAGTGCGATGCTCGATGTTGGTCTGCATGCTATGCTATGTCTTTACAAATGTGACATGCCCTAGCTTGGTTGGTAGTTTTGTAAATGCATCTACTCTGCATGATGCTGTTTGTTGCTGCAGTATATTTTTGTTGTACGTTGCGTCTGCATCTACGAATGAACTGCTTGCGTAGGTCGTTTTATGTTACTGTGCTCCACTATGATGATGCTTTAGAGGCTATGTGTTACATGTTTCATGTTTCCAGTGTATGACTTCAGTAAAGTGTATGAGCCTTTGTGTCGGTTTATGCTGTGCATCGCTTTCAGTAGATGCGCTATTTTCTTCAAGCTTATCCCCCTTCTTGCCCCCCTGTCCCCCACCCCCGGCTTTTGTTTTCTCTTGCCTTCTTTCTTTTTTGCTCTTTTGCTTCTTCCTGTTCCCCATGCTTCTCCCCCCACATTTTTCCCACTCCGGCGCCCCAATTCCCTTCGGTGTTCTCTTTCTGTCTTTCTTCTGCTTTCTCGCTCTCCTTCTATTGACTCGCTCCCCTTCTTTTCCTCCGATCCTCTTTGTGTTTTCTGTCCCGCATCTGTTCCCTTTTCCCGTCCCTGTATTGCTGTCCTTTTCATGCTTGGTTTCCATTGCTGGTTACTTTTAGCGCTCAGCCTGCGCTACTGCTTTCAAGAGCTTGTTTTCCACATGTACCCAACATAACAGGAAAGGTGGTTAGAGTAGTGTTGGCTATTCG
This sequence comes from Chlamydomonas sp. ICE-L, assembly GCA_013435795.1. Taxonomy (NCBI): domain Eukaryota; kingdom Viridiplantae; phylum Chlorophyta; class Chlorophyceae; order Chlamydomonadales; family Chlamydomonadaceae; genus Chlamydomonas; species Chlamydomonas sp. ICE-L. The sequence goes on along the minus strand of JACBWV010000610.1, from coordinate 95,726,116 downwards.
AGGATATAGGACTTTAGCCAACGTTAGCACAAACAGGTCCACAGGCAACACAAAGTGTCTTTTTTCTCCTTTCTTATTCTCTCTTTCCTTCTTCTCCCTTCTGTGCGCCCTCTCCTAGTCCCCTCTCTCCGTGTCTACTATTCGCCACTTCGGAGGCCTCTCTGCCTTCCCCCCCCCCCCTCTCTCCCACCTTCTCTCTGTCCTTCCTCTCTACCCATTCTAATCATGGTGATCATTTCTGCTACCATCTTGCCCCGTCTCAAACCCCCCTGACGGCTCCCTCGTGCCCCCCCCCCTCCGATTCGCCCCGCCCCCCCCAACCCATCTGTGCCACCTACTTCGGTTGTGAAAGCGGCAGCAGTTCGTGATATAGGATGGATCGGGTATATTCATCGGGCAACTCCCCTCGTATTATAACATAGAACTAACCGCGCACAAAAAACCCAGTCCACGCTCGCCCTCGAATGCAACATAGCCGCTACGCTCCACATCCTCTCATCGCCCCTTTTCAGTGGACCCCATTTTTGTGTTGATTAGAGGAGCTAGGTATGGTTAGTGGAGAGGGGGGTGGGAGGAGAGTTATGGGGAATGAACATAGGGGAGGAGGAATAGAGGAAACAGCAGCATACCCCCTTTTTGGGGAATCGGATGTGGTCTGGCAGGGTCTGGAGATCGAGCTGAAATTCTTGAGGTTCGTGAGATACATACATAAGAATCACCGGAGAAGACAACAAGAAAAGAGCAGGTGGTGTAGTGTTACCAGTCCAGTGCAGTCCAAATGCATGGCCCTGAATTTCCCTTAAAGCTAGAAAAGGCTATACAAACAGTCCTTGGAGGAGGCCTAAAACCACAAAGCTAGAAAAAACCCACTTTCAGATTCGAACAAATAATCCCTGGTGTGTGTATGTTACAGTCCAGGGGTAGGCCCAATAGGATGAAGGGACCTGCCCAACCGTGACAGGAACGGCTAGAAAGAAAAAGGACCAAAAAGAAAAATCAGGGTCAAATGAGAGTACTGCCTTACAGGAGGAAAATAGTCAGGTCAGGTGAGTGTACTGCCTTACAGATATGGTGGACCTCTTTCTTTTATGAGCAACACGGTATTGCAAGTCATACTTTATCTTTAAGTTGGTCACATAGCTTCAGCCAGATATTTGGGATCTCGCCGTCTTCGGCAGTAAAAATACATTTACCAGGAATAAAATAAATAATACAGAAATAAATATACAATTTATTATTGTAAAAATATTAATATAAAATTGATTGTCTTTAAAATGTTGAAACTGGCCACTATTTATATTGAAGGGGGTGAAAGACATTTTAAAGGGGGGACAGACAGCGGGGTAAATATAATATACCCTGACCCCAACACCCTGACCCTGACCCTGAAACCAACACCCTGACCCTGACCCCAACACCCTGACCCTGAAACCAATACCCTGACCCTGACCCCAACACCCTGGCCTGACCCTGAAACCAACACCCGGACCCTGGCCCTGGCCCTGACCCCAACGCCCTGACCCTGTCCCTAACACCCTGATTGCTGGTGCAGGCCCTAGCTGAGGAGAACCACGCCCTGCTACTAGAGCTAGAGTCTAGGCCAACCTTGCAGGAGAACAGGTATGCACATGTGTATGTGTGTATGTATTGGTCAGCCCACTCGTATGTATGTATATATGTACATATGTATGCATGTGTGCATGTATGTATTTGTCAGCCCACTCGTATGTATGTACATATGTATGCATGTATGTATGTATTGTTCAGCCTATTCGTACGTATGTATATATGTACATATGTATGCATGTATGCGTGTATGTATGTATTGGTCAGCCCACTCGTATGTATGTATATATGTACATATGTATGCATGTGTGTATGTATTGTTCAGCCTATTCGTATGTATGTACATATGTATGCATGTATGTATGTATTGTTTAGCCTATTCGTACGTATGTATATATGTACATATGCATGCATGTATGTATGTATTGTTCTGCCTACTCATATGTATGTATGTATGTAGCCGGTGCACCATGGACAGTCACCAAAACAATACTTTCTTACTCACTTGCTCTCTCACTCACTCACTTGGTCAATAAATTGCTCACTCACTCACTCACTCACTCACTCACTCACTCACTCAATTGTTCAATAAACTACTCTCTCACTCACTCACTCACTCACTCACTCACTCACTCACTCACTAACTCACTCACTTGTTCAAGAAATTACTCCCTCACTCACACGCTCAGTCTCACCATACTTTGTGCTCACCTTCCCCCGTCTGCGCCACACCATAGTTTATATTCTCAGCTACCAGCAGCAGCTTCTAGGCAGCTCCCCTGGCTTGCTACCCAGCCAAAACGATAGCAATATATTGCATCTGGAATCTGTCAGAATCTTCTTTCCAGTACTGTTGAAATCTTGTGTTTTAGCCCGATGGCTGGCTCAAGGAGCTGCCTAGAAACTGCCAAGAAAAGAGAAACCCTACGCCACACGCAGGGCTCACGCAACCACTCAACCACTCAGCCATCCCCTTCATCTTGGAAACTAAAAATTGTTACGTCTTGCCACGGGCTATAGGTTTGAAGGAACCTCCCGTTTGCTTGCACTGGGGAACAGGGTACTACTACGCACGCGCGGCAGCGCGGTGCCGCGCTGCCTTTTTGAGCCCCTCTGCGCGTTTTGCGCAGTTTTTGCGCTTTTTGCACTAAAAAGCGCTGTCCAATTTGAAGTTTGTGCGCTTTGAGCGCTGACCAATTTGGCAAAAAGTAGCACCCTGCTGGGAAATGGTAACTGTGGGTTTTTATTTTGCAGACCGCTACTGCGCCTGAGCTTGGACTACCGTGCAATCCCCTTCTTATCCATATTACATAATGCCACCTTATCATACACATATGTGAAATGTCTCATGTTAAAAACAACAACATACAAAGACCAACAAAATACCAAAACAACAACATACAAAAAAACGACCACTGAAATTGCAGATCCCTGAAGCGTGAGATTGACATTTTGGAGCGAAGAATGTTACAACTGAGAGGTCAAAGCGGGGTGGGGGCTGGCGCTGAAGGTGGGTGGGGTGGTGGGTTGGGCAGTGGGGGCAGGCGCTGAAGGTGGTTGGGTTGGGCAGTGGGGGCAGGCGCTGAAGGTGGGTGGGGTGGTGGGTTGGGCAGTGAGGGCAGGTTCTGAAGGTGGGTGGGGTGGTGGGTTGGGCAGTGGGGGCAGGCGCTGAAGGTGGTTTGGTTGGTTGTTGGGTGGGTAGGTGGTTTGAGTGGGTGTTGTCAAAGGCAGTGAGGGCTGGCGCTGAAGGTTGGTGGGTTGGGCAGTGGGGGCAGGCGCTGAAGGTGGTTTGGTTGGTTGTTGGGTGGGTAGGTGGTTTGGGTGGGTGTTGTCAAAGGCAGTGAGGGCTGGCGCTGAAGGTGGGTTGGTTGGTTGGTTGGGCAGTGGGGGCAGGCGCTGAAGGTGGTTTGGTTGGTTGTTGGGTGGGTAGGTGGTTTGGGTGGGTGTTGTCAAAGGCAGTGAGGGCAGGCGCTGAAGGTGGTTTGGTTGGTTGTTGGGTGGGTAGGTGGTTTGGGTGGGTGTTGTCAAAGGCAGTGAGGGCTGGCGCTGAAGGTGGGTTGGTTGGGTGGTGGGTGGGTGGAGTGGTGGGTGTTGTCTAAGGCAGTGGTGGCTTGCGCTGCAGGTGGTGGGTTGGGCAGTGGGGGACGGCGATGAAGGTGGGTTGGTTGGTTGGTGGGTTGGGTGGGTGTTGTCTAATGCAATGGTAAATGGCGCTGATGGTGGGTGGGAGGATTTGTATGTATGCAGACGGTCAGTATACATCTGCATAGTCTGTCCACAATTGCGCAGGCAGAACAAAACATGGTGAGCAGTGAGCCTAACAAAAATGTGTGCTTCCTGAGGAGCTCGTGTAAATAAGACCTTGTCGAAGACAGTGGGGGCAGGCGCTAATGGGGGATGGGGGGGGTTCTGTACACATATAGATAGTCTGTATACATTTGCATACCGGTAGGCAGAGCAACACACGGGGAGCAGTGCAATGTGAGCCCAACAAAGATGGGTGCTTCCTGAGGTGCTCGTGTAGATAAGACCTTGTCTAAGACAGTGGGGTGCTGGAGCTGGGTGGGAGGTCCTGTACACATGTAGACAGTCTGCATGCATTTGCATACTGGGAGGCAGGGCAACACACGGGGAGCAGTGCAATGTGAGCCTAACAAAGATGGGTGGTTCCAGAGGTGCTCGTGTTGATAAGACCTTGTGGAAGACTCAAGCTTAATACTCGCTAGTACAATTATTCACAACATGTCTTACTGTTCTGTACAGGGGGGGAGCTTACCCTGGCTATGGAAGGTGTTGGTCGGGCCCCCCTAACCAGCCGGGAACGAATACGGAGGGACAAGGAGCTCCACAGACTCAAGCTTCATGTGGTCGCTGACATGCCAAGGGACGTGTTGGCTGATTTGGTGCAGGTGAGAACTCAAGGAATGGGTGGATGGGTGGAGTGGGAGGGGGAAGAAGTGGGAGAGGAGAATGGAAGAAGGGGGAGGGTAGAAAGAAGGGAGGAGTGGGTGAGGAGTAAGAAAGGAGCTCCATGTGGTTGCTGACATGCCAAGGGACGTGTTGGCTGATTTGGAGCAGGTGAGAACTCAAGGAATAGGTGGGTGGGTCAAGGGTGCAGGTGTCCTCTGAAGGAGTGGGAGGGGAGGAAGAAGGGGGGAGTGTTAGGGGAGTAAGAAAGGAGCTTCACAAGCTCAAGCTTCATGTGGTTGACGACATGCCAAGGGACGTGTTGGCTGACTTGGTGCAGGTGAGCACTCAAGGAATGGGTGAGTGTGGGTGAAGGGTGCAGATGAGCTCTCAAGGATTGGGTGGGTGGGTGGGTGAAGGAGTGGGTGAGGGTGGGTGAAGGGTGCAGGTGAGCTCTGAGGATTGGGTGGGTGGGTGAAGGATTGGGTGGGTGGGTGAAGGGGTGGGTGGGTGAAGGGGTGGGTGGGTGAAGGGGTGGGTGGGTGCGTGGGTGAGTGTGGGTGAAGGGTGCAGGTGAGCTCTCAAGGTCTGGGTGGGTGGGTGAAGGATTGAGTGGGTGGGTGAAGGAGTGGGTGAGCACTCAAGGAGTGGGTGGGTGGGTGAAGGAGTGGGTGAGGGTGGGTGAAGGTTGCAGGTGAGCTCTCAAGGAGTGGGTGGGTGGGTGAAGGATTGGGTGGGTGGGTGAAGGAGTGGGTGAGGGTGGGTGAAGGGTGCAGGTGGGTGGGTGAGGGTGCAGGTGGGTGGGTGGAGGGTGCAGGAGTGGGTGAGGGTGAGGGTGGATGGGTGAAGGAGTGGGTGAGGGTAGGTGAAAGAGTGGGTCAGAGTGGGTGAAGGAGTGGGTGAGGGTGGGTGAAGGAGTGGGTCAGGGTGGGTGAGGGTGGGTGAAGGAGTGGGTGAGGGTGGGTGAAGGGTGCAGGTGGGTGGGTGAAGGAGTGGGTGAGGATGAGTGAAGGGTGCAGGTGAGCACTCTAGGTGCTCGTACCAGCAAGGTATATATACATATACATATATGTAAGCATATATGTATGAATACGTACATACATACATACATACATACATACATACATACATACGTACATACATACATACATACATACATACATACATACATACATACATACATACATCTATATATATGTAGACATACATGGATTTCTGTGAACAGTTCGCGACCCCCCCCCCTGGCGCTAGCTGGCTTTCGACTTAATTAGCGAGTTACTAATAGTGAATCACCCAACTACCCACCCTTGGCTATCGGCAGTTGGCAGCAAATTTTCGCAGCGACTAGAGCAACTTTGCAGTAACTCGAGCAACTCGAGCAACTTTTCGCACTAACTTCGCAAAAACTCGAGCAACTTTCAAACTCCAGCCCATTTCCGTCTCTTTCTTCCGTTCTGCATCATGCTTTAAATAGTTTCCATCCTTCAATACTTCAATACTTTGTTGCTTCTACGCGAACTTGAGCACATATGAAGAAGAGCAGAAGAGCAGTGAACTCAGCCAGTCAGCGCGCACAGGGAGCTCTTCAGACCAACGAGGAAAGGGGCTATGAAAACCAGCCTCGTCGTTCATCAGATGCTGCCAACCCACAGCAGCGCGCAGCTTACAACCAGGCCAGGCGCAAAGCTCATGCAGCCAAGCCCTGAAAATCAACGCCAGGCTAATAATCAGACAAGACGTGAACCTGGCAGGCTGCCCCGCGCAATTCGCGATTGATGTGTTATCATCCTCTCCACCAACGTCATGCCATCGCATTGCCTGGTCGGCAGGCAATTATTACGAGATACTTTTGTATTTCTTGAGACCTCCACTGGCATTGCACTCCCTAAGCGATATGGCCCTTGAACCCCTCATCCAATCTCTTTTCATTGTTTCAAGCATTGATACATCGGTTGCTTAGCATGTTACGATACAGGACTGGCTGAAATTTCCTGGTCAAAACAACAGCTGCAGACCCAACTGTGTTACGCGCAAAGAAGAAGCTGCAGGCATGTCGCTGTGTGATTGTCGCTGTGTGATTGCGCACGCCCGGTTTTCTCAGCGGGGTCGACTTTCGCAAGCTATTGGCAGGTTGGATCCGCAGCCTGCTCTTTATCCACTTTGTACTTCTGCATGATCCCCAGCTGGAGTGGAAGGGATGAGGTAGGGAGAAGGGGATAACACATGCGTGCCGGTGGTTCGGGAAAGACAGGGTGGGGGGGAGGATCTAGGGTGGCCCACCATGGGTGAAAATGACTGGGGTGAGGGGAGGGGGGTGAAAGAGAAAGAGTGTAGATGGGGTGGGAGGGGGGAAGGGGGGGCATTTGGGTGATGTGGAGATGGCTGGGGGGTAGGGGGGTATATTTGGGTGGTGTGGAGATGACTGGGGGTTAGGTGGGGTGCAAGGGGGATAAACAGTGTGTGTGTCAAGGGGGTGGGTATGGGGGGCAGGAAGATTTAGGGGGAAACAGGGATCATGTAGGTCCTGGGGGCTGGGGGTGGGGGGGGTATATTTATAGTAGGGAAAGGAAGGGGGCATGTGTTCAATATTTTGCAAAGGGGGAAAGGAAATATCTTGACTGTGTGCATGTGAGTAAGGGGGGGGGGAGGGTGTACGTTCAAGGGCGTTGCACGTTATGTGACCCAGGCCAGAACAGGACCCAGGGCCTGGGTGGGTGGGGTGGCGGGTGGCCTCCGGCCACACGGGCAATGTACTAGTACATACATACATACATACATACATACATACATACATACATACATACATACATACATACATACATACATACATATGTATACACACATACATACATATGTATACACACATACATACATATACATGAGCACCCCCATGACCCCCCCCCCCCCCTGTCGCAGGACATCTGCATCGAGCTGGACGTGTCTGATGCCACCTCCCTGCCGGCCACCACCCGCAAGCTAATGCGCGTCATGGCTGCCGCCCCACGCATGGAGACCTTCATCGCGGAGGTGTGCGAGCAGGTGTGTATGCAGGTGTTTTTCCGCTATGTATAGCGATCGCTACTTTTGACCCCGTTTTGGCCTGAATTGCCGCTATAACTAACCCAAATATGTGGCCCTAAATGGCCCTAAAAGCTAGTAAAACTGTAAAACGGTCCCTGTAGGAGGTCTAAAACCATAAAGCTAGGTTAAAAACCACTTTCAGATTCAAACAAACAATCCTTGGTGTGTGTATGTTCCAGTCCAGGGGTAGGCCAAATAGGCTAAAGGTACCATGATGGCCCATCAGCGACATGAAGGGCTAACAATAAAAAGCATTGATGAACTGAGCCCCAAACAATCGTGTTACCGAAGGGGGCCCTGAGTTCGTGCTACAGTGATCATTCAATTATAAACAAGTTCTATGCAGCGTCGCAAGCGACGTTAAAAAATGGCGTAGGTGTTTGCAACAGAGGGGCAGGTGGCAACGGAAGCGAGTTAGTTACGAGACCGTTGGCTGACGTGTCAGGCTTCATCTCGGTCAGACGGTCGGTCGCACGGACGGACACATGGGTAACCCTGCGGGCTCCCGCCCCCTTGAAGATGGGTGTCCGCCCAAAAGCACTGATGAACTGAACCCCAAACAATCGTGTTACCAAAAGGGGCCCTGAGTTCGTGCCACATTGATCATTCAATTATAGACAAATTATATGCAGCGTTGCAAGCGATGTTACAAATTGGCGGGGAGGTGTTCGCGACGGAACGATAGCGACAGGCGGCAACAGGAGCGAGTTAGTTTCGAGACCGTTGGCTGACGTGTCAGGCTTCGTCTCAGTTTGACGGATGGTCGGTCGGTCGGACGGACAAATGGGTAACCCTGGGGGCTTACGTCTTCCTGATGAGGGGACTCCGCCAAATAAAAGTGAATCATCATCCCATATTCCCATGTGCGAGCAGGTGTACAATGCTGGCGCTGCCTTCGTGCCTCCAGCCCTGCAAGGGAGGAGTGACCCTGGTCAAGTGATTGGCATCCTGGCCTATTGGATGGAGAGCATGGCAGAGGGAGAGAAGATGAGGCACCTTATGACGGCCATAGCTGGCGCCATGCAGCAGAGGGTGGACCCAGCCGCTCGGTAAGGACGCAATTTTGGGTTTCCTTGACTGTGCATCTCTTACCTCCATACTCTGACCCCCTCACTCTAACTTTCTAGCCCTGACTGTGCATCTCTGCCCCCTCACTCTGACCCTAACTTTCCAGCCCTGCCTGCATCTGACCCCCTCACTCCGATCCCCTCACCCTGACCCTATTTTTCTAGCCCTGACTCTGCATCCCTGACCTCTTGGTAAGGACGCAATTCAAAATATGCACGTCCTTTGCATTTTGCTGAGAGAGGGTGTAGCATGCAAGGGATACATACAAAGTTTTTTTTACGCTACCAGTAGCGAACAATACCTGCGACGCCGTTTGGGCCAAACCCTCCGCTACCCTGAGACTCCCCCGCCCCGCCCCCCAAACCCTACCCCCCTTCACATGCCTACCCATAACCCCCAACCCACCTTACCCCTTCACAAGCTGTCCCCTACCACCCACCCCTTCACATGCCTACCCATACCCCCCAACCCCTTCACATGCCTACCCCAACCCCTACCCCCCACCCCCACCCTACCATACCCCTTCACATGCCACCCCCTCCCCCTCCCCCCTCAGGGTGGTTGCCTCTCCCGGTGACCTGCTCACCTCAGTCCATCAGCTGGTGGGCGTCGAGACACATGCCCTCACAGTACGTGAATCGCTTGCAGCCGCAGAGGGGATGCTATCTTCTCAACCAGATGCACCAATATGTCAGGCCGTGCGCCATTTCCAGAAGCTGTTTAGCTGCCCCAAACTGGAGGGCGTGATCACCGCCATGAACAAGGTGTACATGACAGTGACGGAGCAAAGGAACATGGTCAGGGACCTGGCAGACTCAGTGGGTCTGGCACAAGATGCAGGTAACATCTTAATGCATGTCATCATAACATCCTTATCATGTCACCATATAATATTACATCATGTCATGTAAAAACGAAATGTCATCATATCATGTAACGCCGTCATATCATATTTTGTCATGTCATCATCATATCATTACCATGTCATCATATCATATCATATCATATCATATCATATCATATCATTATGACCGCTTGTGTGCTTGCTGCAGGATGCAATTTGGTGATGCAGAGGCTGAGGCAGGTGCTGGAGGCCCCAGCTACTGCCGGTTTTGGTGGTGCTGGTGCTGGTGGACAGCCTGCTTCTGCATCCTCTCTTGCCCCGCCCGATGCCAGTCAAGCCAGTGTGCAAGCGGCATTGGGTGAGGAGGTGGCGGCCTTGCTTTCCCACCTTTGCTCCACCTTTTCCGTCCAAACGCACCCGCAGCTGGTCGGTGCGGCTGAGAAGCTGGTGGGTCGTTTGAGGAAGCTGGATGAGGTGCTCCCTCGCTACCAACGCATGGCCAGCCAGCTGTACGACATGCTGAGGGTGCGGACGCTGGAGGAGGTGGTACCCGCCCTGCGGGACCTCCTTGCATCCTTTCCCGCCCCACCACCAGGGGGTGCCTATCTAGGAGCCTCGTGAGGCTGTTTGTACTGCATGCGATGTACAGGCTTGCTCAAGGTTACGTCAACAGTTTTGAGACGTCACTGTTTACAAAATCTAGGTTTCATGAGCCAGCACCATTAATGCCAGCCTGGTGCCTGCCACCATCACCACCACCATCACCAGGGACGTCACTGTTCACAACATCTAGGTTTCATGAGCCAGCACCATTAATGCCAGCCTGGTGCCTGCCACCATCACCACCACCATCACCAGGGACGTCACTGTTCACAACATCTAGGTTTCATGAGCCAGCACCATTAATGCCAGCCTGGTGCCTGCCACCATCACCACCACCATCACCAGGGACGTCACTGTTCACAACATCTAGGTTTCATGAGCCAGCACCATTAATGCCAGCCTGGTGCCTGCCACCATCACCACCAGCAGCACCACCAGAGACGTCACTGTTCACAAATTATAGGTTTCATGAGCCAGCACCATTAATGCCAGCCTGGTGCCTGCCACCATCCCCACCACCGGCACCACCAGCACCAACACCAGGGACGTCACTGTTCACAAATCTAGGTTTCATGAGTCAGCACCATTAATGCCAGCCTGGTGCCTGCCATCATCACCACCACCACCAGCACCACCAGAGACGTCACTGTTCACAAAATCTAGGTTTCATGAGCCAGCACCATTAATGCCAACCTGGTGCCTGCCGCCAGCACCACTACCAGCACCACCAGAGACGTCACTGTTCAAAAAGTCTAGGTTTCATGAGACAAAATCTACGTTGCATGGGCCAAAAGCTCCGTCACGTGAGCCGAAATCTAGTTCACATGGCTCCATCAGCTTGGCTTGGCTTGGCCCAGAGTCACATGAGCCGAAATCTAGCTCACATGGCTCCACCAGTAGTTAACTCATTATCATCTTTGTGTGCCTACTCTTTTGTACGAGTGGCAACGCCATTAGACTGAATCCTCCGTGTCGCTGGTTTGTGTCAGGAGACACACCTCATGGGGTGAAATTCCTTGCACGTCATTAAAAAGCTTGCCATCGTTGGTAGGAAAAGCAAAATGCCCAGAGACGGAGCAAGATGTACACATTTAATTTGTTGAGGGATGTCGAAAGTATGATATTGTATACATTATCAATTTATCATATGATTGCGAGATCGTGTACCACTTTTATTTGGAAATCAGTATGAGACCAAGGCGATATTACAGCTAATATCGTTACATCGTATACTGAAGAATGCAATTCAGATGAACCATTATTGAAGAAGATAGAAAACACGATAATATCGTGCTCTTTTATTCAACTTGAACTTGGTTACACAGCTTCAGCCAGCAATTTGGCTGCTCGCCGCCTTCCACAATAAAAACAATTTGCCAGGAAAATGTAAACGCGAACATATCACTTTTTCATTTTTCTCCTCTTCTTCTGAATGATAAAAACATAAACAAATATTCATAGGCCATACCTATAGAACAGACTTGATCCAGCCTCTTCATACTTTCATGGATTAACAAAGGGAGCTTCTCTCGACCAACTTCTGGACTGCACGTGAGGTAATGTAGAGGAATCATTTTGCTCGCCGATTGGGAAATCAGGTACTTTATTCTCGGATTCTATTCTGCGGGGTACTGCCCTGTACTGTATGGTACAAGGCGATACGCCAAATTGCAAGCCCAGGTCCAGGCCCACTAAAAGTAACCCCCAGGCCCTTGACGCACTCCTGCCCCAATCACCCTCATATTGCGTCTCATTAAGTGCCTGGCCACTGTAAGTCTGTGACTAAGATTTGATGGACCACTCAACCAGGGTTTATCAAGACGCAGCGTCAAAGGGTCCGGTGCGTCCTGAGATGCGACGAGGTGGGGGGGGGGGGGGGGGGGGGGCGCAGAGCTTATTTTTTTTTCACCCACCCCCACCGGCGAAGTTTCGGTGCTCTGGGGTGCCGGAAAAAGAATTTGCCTCCGGAGGGGGCAAGTCATTGTGCATGGTGGATGTTTTAGCTATGGGTGACATGCTTGCATGAACTTCTTAGCAATCATATATGACTAATGAATGCTAATCCTGTGTCGACGAATGATAAATGGTTGAGCTCGCTGAACTGATGAAGGTAAGGGGTTTGAATCCCTACGGGTGCGGCGGTGCGCTTGAGCGTTCGCGGTCGCAGTCAGCGGCCATGTATAGTGGCACTGTCCAGGTTAAGTAGCAGCCCGTTCTCTACCGCCATAAGACAGGGCTCCCTTAATACCACGCCCCACCAGGCGTTATCATTACTAGCAATCGTGTATTATTAATGAATGTGGAGGGGCAAATAAGTTGTAAGCTGAAATGTAAGATGCACTTGGATGTGCCCTAGTTTACAACCCCAAAACACTTGCCTACCTTACTTGTGCCATTTACTAGAACTTATTTTAAATCATTGCCTATCTCAACTGCCCATCTCAACTGCCCATGCAACTGCCTACCTCAATAGCCAATCTTGGCTATGCTTGCATTGCTTTTTCCCAGTGGGTCCTTAAGGACCACGTCTTGACTGAGGCACACCCCTTGGTGCAAGCAATACTGCAACCATGGCCTGATTGCCACTAGGTCTAGTGGGGTTAGCCTTATGGAAGCCCCTAAATGCATATCGCAAAGCTGACAAATTCTCGAGCTTGCTTCTATCATCGGCTTGCTTGGCCGCTTGCAGCATTTCCCAGTCGCGACAAACCCCGTGACGTGCTGCGCGCATTTTACTGCTCCTCCTCCTCATTCGGCCGTTGAGAAGCGCTGTACAAAGCTGTAACACGGCCGAGCCTAGAGTCCTGTAGGATATTGCGACTGTCAGCACAGAAAAGTCTTGAGATCATGGGTCAAAACTCGAGAATGCTTTTTCGTGTTTAAGTGCCGAGTTCTGATAGGTACCATGTTCGTTTTGCCAAACTTTCATGGCTGATAATTTGTGCGACGTTCGATGAGCAAGCCGAATGCGTTACCTTCAACAAGAAGGTATAGCGACACACCTGGCGCCACGCTGGCGAATCTGGTGGCAGACTGGTCGCGATAGTATCGGAAACAGGAGGCAGGCCCTCGCAAATTAATCTGCTAATTTGCCCCAGATATTCGGAAACAGGAGGCAGGCCCACGCAAATTAATTTGCTAATTTGCCCTCCAGACTCGCAAATTAACGCAAATTCTACCCGTACTACCCAAATTATGTCTAAGAATGGGTAATGCCAGTCAGAGATCGCAGTATTAAAGCAAAGCGCATAGTTTCGAGTAGTGCAGGAGTCGTGTGAGTCGTGACTGTGTGAGGTGAAAGTGTTTGATAACCCACCCGACGGATCATTTATAGCGACGCCATCGAAGCTTTGCCCTGTGTGCTAGTTGTTTATTTGGAATCGATAATGCAATTACATTTCGCAACATTAGCTAGGAGGGTCCGTTGACCAGAAGGAAGGGTCCGGTGCGTCGCGATATACGATCGGTTGCGTCTCAGGCAGCAGAGCTGAGGGTCCTCCTGAAGTACCCTGGTAGGGTGCTAGGAAATAGAGACTAGAGAGTAGAGACATCCAAGAGAGCATGTGTGCCCACGGCACACACCAACACCAGAGCACCACACCATGTTATGTAGCCTGGGCTTCTAGATACAGTCATGCATGCAACAGGGGATTTGGGGAGGGGGTTCATTACTTCATTGTGTACTAGAGGAGACTTGTGGCATGCACCAAACACACACATGTTACCCGACTATCCCAATGGGAAAAAATCACCAACAGGTTTACATCTGCCTTGTCAAGGCTTCTTACAATATTATGGGCCATGCATCAAATACATCATGAAACGAGCACTGACATTGATTAGTACCTACGTAGTTTAAGAATGTTACTGGCCTGATTTATTTTTTAGAATAATCCAAAGACTTTTGAACAAGTTGTATGCAAAAAATTGGCGGAGTGATCGCAACGGAGCGACAGGTGGCAACGGAAGCGAGTTTTTTACGAGACCGTTGGCTAAAGTGTCAGGCTTCAGCGCTGTCAGACGGATGGTAGGATGGTCGGACGGACAAACGGGTAAATATGGGGGCTCCCGCCCCCTTGAAAGGGAGCTCCGCCAAAAAGCCTACTTGCCGTGCATTTCCATTGGACTCGACTTGACCACTCGACTTGAGTTGGGCGCCTGTAGTACGCGTGTCGTACAGGAATTGACTTGAAAGTCGCGTTTCCATCGGACTCGACTTGAGTTGGGCGCCTCCCCACTCTTTTTGAATCTTAGGGTTTCCTCTGATGTCGGAAGAATTTCAAGTCAATTTTAGGGCGCTCAAGACAAGTCCGTTTAGGGACTTGACTTGAGCGCTTTGACTCGACTCGAGCGCAGAATTGTAGATTCCGGAACATTGTCTGAAGGTTTGAAGGATTCTTGGCTTTTGTTGATCCGTCCGTTGACGATCAGCAGATTCTCCCCTCCCCGAGTGCTTGCAAAATTAATTCCTCGGCTTCCTCCGCATCCAACGCATCCTCAGCTGCTGCCATATCTCTGGAATCCCTGGCTTCCGCATGCCTGGCGTCCTCCATCGCTTCACGATCACGCTTCTTCAGAAAATCAGCATCGTTCTGTCGACTCCTCGCCGTGATTTGCTGCACGGTTGCCCGCAAGGTGTTTCCCGTCTGCATGCAGGGAAGCTCCGAATGATCCCGATCAGGGGAAGCAAGATAGAATGTAATGGAAGGAAATAACGAACCGTTAGAAGGGGGCAAGCTGGGGCCAAGCCCACGTGCCAAGCCGCGTTGGCATGTCGTGAAGGTATGATCAATGGAAACGCGAAAGACTCGACTTGAGTTGGGCGCTGTAAACCCTTAGTCAAGTCTCGTGAATGCTAAGTCGAGTCCTTTTAACTCAAGTCGAGTGACTCATGTCAAGTGGTCCAATGGAAATGCACGGTTGTTCAACGTATGCGTTTCATGACTCATGAGCCAGCAATTACCTGCCCAACGGTTAAATTTTGTATGGAAATCAAAACAAGTTTGAAATTGAAATTGAAATTGAAATTGTTACATCCGTTAGCTATATTTAAGTGACATTGAATGAAAGTAGGAGATGGAATGGAATCAAATCAAACGGAATGAACTGATACCGGGTAAAAAACTCCGCCACCTCAGACAACCTTGGCACGCCATAACCTTTGCACGTCGGAACCAGAGCACGTCGGAACACTTATATCGAAGTTGCGCTTCCTGTGTTCACATTCCAAGAGGTTGCAGATCGGATTGCTTGGGGTTAGGGAAGGAGAGACCGAGAGCCCGAGTCAGCATGCAAGCGTTGAAAAGTAGCACTAGGGTTGGCCTGGGAGGGCATCATGTTGGTTCCCGTTCTTCGAACTATCTTGCGCACGACGCGAGGTGAGAATTGAAAGCCAAGCCTACGTCGTACCCGTTCCTGGGTGCTGTTGTGAGTTGTTGGTGTTGGAGGTGATGGAGTTGCTGGGGTTGTTGTATTTGTTGGGTTTAGAGGTGTTGGAGGCTTAAAAGCTTTGAGTTAAATTATGTGTGCCTTATATACCAGTATACAATTTCTGTGTTCATAATCTATAGAAGAAACAAACATGATTCAAGTCATTGTTCTGTGTGCCTTTTCTCAAACTTTGGGCAAACACGATCAACGTCAATAAATTGTGTGACTTATCTAGAACATATAGGAAACACGATACTTTTTACAATCCTTTCATTCTGTCTTCGCCTGAGGCGGTTACAGAACCAGTTTTGGAATGTCCAGGCTTGCGCAGTACAGCGCGTATATTCCTTTGCCCACCGACAAGAAGATGTCTTTCCTTCCTCTCTAGGTTATCTTGTTTGAATTTCTCGGCATCTTTGATCATAATGTCAATGTCCTGTGTGCCTTATCTAGATCATGTAGGGACCATGATAATAGTCCTGACAAGTTGGAGTCGTCTACCCGCATCCGTTCGCCTTCTGTTGGGAGCCAGACTGAAGTGGTGGATCCCTTGACGAGCATGACTGAGGTTGAAGGAACTCCCTCTAGAGTAAGTGTGTGTGTATACGACACTCTTGGTTGGCTGTGCTTACGTTTGCATGTGGATTTCCAGCTGGTCGTTGGTTGGTCGGCTATCATGGATGGTCCAGCGAGAGAGAGAGAGAGAGGGAGAGGAGAGATAGGGAGACAGGGAGAGAGGGAGAGGAGAGATAGGTATCAGCAGTCATGCTCTACCAGATGACATCACTTAACATTTGATATCAGGTGTAGAGCATGACTGCTGATGTTAACATAGTGGGGATTTTCCCCAGAGGTCCGATTATCTTCAGCCACTTAGGGCCATTTTCGAGACATGGTGGTTACACAGGTCAACGACTGCCTACTCAGAGGCCAATAGAGAACTTGGTACTGATTAACTTATCAGGCAAGTAACGGACCACTGGCAGACATACTTCCGCTGATAAGAATCGAATCCCACTCGGTAAGTACGATATTATCAGGAGTCATGCTCTACCACATGACCTCACTTAACATTTGATATCATAATAGGGAAACAGGGAGACAGGCAGACAGGGAGAGAGGGAGAAAGGGAGAGAGGGAGAGAAGGGGAGGGGGGGAGGGGGGAGGGAGAGGGAAATTCCAGGAGATGGCAGGAAGCTGCCATGCATAGCCCCAAAAAGAAACAGTGATCTCAAATATTTCCCACTCATGCAGATCTACTACTTCCACTCATGCACTACTGAGCACTACTAATTCAGCACTACTATTCCTCACTCATGCAGCACTACTATTACCACTCATGCAGCACTACTATTTCTCTGAGCACTAATCATGCATAGGGATAGGCAATATGATATCATATGATATCATGTCATCATATGATATCATATGATGCCGGCGGTATGACTAGGTAACTTTGGCCTGGGGCATCATATCAAATGATATTAAATCATATCATTTTGGTATGATATCATATGATATCATACTCGTCTTTGGTTAACATCATATGATTTGCTGTTCCCTACTCATGCAGCACTACTATTACCACTCATGCAGCACTACAATGTTCCTCTCATGCAGCACTACTATTTCTCTGAGCACTACTCATGCAGCACTACTATTACCACTCATGCAGCACTACTATTTCTCTGAGCACTACTCATGCAGCACTACTATTACCACTCATGCAGCACTACTATTACCTCTCATGCAGATCTACTATTTCTCTGAACACTACTCATGCAGCACTACAATTTTCCACTCATGCAGCACTACTATTACCATTCATGCAGCACTACGTACTATTACCTCTCATGCAGCACCACTATTTCCATTCATGCAGATCTACTATTTCTCTGAGCACGAGATGGGGATATTCCAGGAGCTTAGAAACACAATTGCCAAAGCCTCCAAAGCCTTCGGACTTGTGGCCATCACCAACATCACCCTCTCAATCATTACGGTAATAAGGGCAGTCACTACAGTCTTTGGATTCTTCTAAAAAATAAATCAGGCCAGTTACATTCTTAAACTACTCAAGTACTAATCAGTGTGAGTGCTCGTTTGATGATGTATTTTATGCATGGCCCATAATATTGTAAGAAGCCTTGTCCACTATATATCCTCTCACCTTACCTTGGTCATAACCTTTGCCTCACCTGCCCACATCACTATGTGAATCATTACAGTAAGGGCTGACAAGTCCTTTCCACCTAACCTTTGCCCTTATCTTGGTCCTCACCTTTGCCCACCTCGCCCACATCACCATGTCAATAAATAAATAAATACATAAAGAAGTACCTAAATAGTAAGCCTCATTACGAGGCATGAGGTTGAGGGGGCCAGCCCGTTTACTTGCACTGGGGCCAACCACCACATCACTCTGTTAATCATTATTGTAAGGGCGGACCAGGGTACTTCCAAGCGCGCTTTTGCGCGCTGGCGCGCTGCCTTTTTGAGCCCCACCGACTGTGCGTTTCGCGCAGTTTTTTGCAACCCCCTGTAGGCGCAGCAAGCAATTTTTGCGTTTTTTGCACTACAAAGCGCAGTTTTTTTTGTTTTCAAGTGCGCTAAAGCGCTGGCCAATTTGGTCAATGGAAGAATCCAGGGGCGGACAAGTCTCTTTCACCTAACGTCGCTTTCACCTAACCTAACAGAGCTCCTATCCTTTGCCTCGGGCAGGCCCCTTACGCCCTGGACTGTATCCCTGCTAGAGCTGTCTGACTACTCCCACCATGTGATGCATTCCATCCCCAGGACAAAAATAGGGGTGCATCTACATTTTGATCATGTGTAGTGAAGAGCACGTTTGATCAAATCAATTGTCACCTGTTACCTCCTTTGTAGCCCCTTTCAGTGATATACATTGGTCTAGTGGTAGACCAAATCACTTTGAGGATGAATAGTCGGGGGTTCGATTCCCCCTTTGGTCGCTCTTGGCGTTGCAGGTCGTTGTCAACCGCGATGGTAGCTTGTCCAGTTGAGGTAGAAGACAGCATCCTACCCGCGTACGACGGGTTCCCTTAACACCACGCCCCACCAGGCGTTATCATTACTTGTCACCTGTTACTGTATCTATCTCTGGACATATCATATCTATCTCTGGACAGATCATATCTATCTCTGGACGTATCATATCTATCTCTGGACAGATCATATCTATCTCTGGACAGATCATATCTATCTCTGGACAGGTCATATCTGTCTCTGGACAGATCATATCTATCTCTGGACAGATCATATCTATCTCTGGACAGATCATATCTATCTCTGGACAGATCATATCTATCTCTGGACAGATCATATCTATCTCTGGATAGATAATATCTATATCTGGACAGATCGTATCTATCTCTGGACAGATCGTATCTATCTCTGGACAGATCATATCTATCTCTGGACAGATCATATCTATCTCTGGACAGATCATATCTATCTCTGGACAGATCATATCTATCTCTGGATAGATAATATCTATATCTGGACAGATAATATTTATCTCTGGACAGATCGTATCTATCTCTGGACAGATCATATCTATCTCTGGACAGATCACTCTCTATCTCTGACAGATCATATCATATCTATCTCTGACCGATCATATCTATCTCTGATAGATAAGATCTATCTCTGGACATATCGTATCCTATCTCTGGACAATCATACTATCCTGGACATCATATCTATCCTCTAGACATCATATCTATTCTGGACACGATCATACTTCTCTGGACGATCATTCTATCTCTGATAGATAATATCGATATCTGACTTAATAATTTTATCTCTGTCAGATCATATCTATCTCTGGACAGATCATATCTATCTCTGGACAGATCATATCTATCTCTGGACAGATCATATCTATCTCTGGGCAGATCTTATCTATCTCTGGACAGATCATATCTACCTCTGGACAGATCATATCTATCTCTGGATAGATCACATCTATCTCTGGACAGATCATATCTATCTCTGAACAGATGCATCTCCTTGACCTTATTCCTTCCAGACTGATTCCTTCCAGACTACTTCCAGACTACAATAGATCGCGGTTTCTTTTGGGGCTCTTTAGCCTCTTTAGCGATTACAATGGTCTAGTGGTAGACCTGATTTCTAAGGAACGAAGAGTCGGGGGTTCGACTCCCCCTTCGGTCGCTCTTGGCGTTGCAGGTCGTCGTCAACCGCGATGGTAGCTTGTCCAGTTGAGGTAGGAGACCGCTCCCTACCCGCGTACGACGGGCTCCCTTAACACCACGCCCCACCAGGCGTTATAATTACTTTTTTGGGGCTCTTTGCAGCAGCTTCCAACCAGCATCAAGCCAAGCCAACCATGTATGTCTGTTACAGTCCAGGGGTAGGCCAAATAGGCTATAGGGACTTGCCGAACCGTACAGGAAGGGCTTTAAAAAGAAAAAAAACTGCTGAACTGAACCCCACACAATCGTTTAACCAACGGGGGCCCTGAGTTTCTGCTACAGTGATAATTTCATTCAACCACTGGGGCAAGCCCAAATCTTTCAGCTGCATTTGAGTGCCTGTCATGTCAGCTTTGAGACGCACTTGCTAACTCCAGGTTTGGCCCAAGGATGGGGAAAGGGAGCTGCCTAGAAGCTGCTACACGTAGCTACACAAATAAACAATGCTGTAGATGATATCACCCTGACTGTACCTGGGCAGGGTACTACATGACACGCGCTATCGCGTGCTAGCGCGCAAGGTTTTGGAGCCCGACTGTGCGAGTAAAGCACATTTTATCCCCCATCTGGGCTCAGCGTGCAGATTTCCGCTTTCGGTTGAGACTAAAGCGCAACCCAAAAGGAGGCAGTTGCGCTTTTGAAGCGACCCAAAATGACCGAATGTGGTACCCTGTTCCTGGGGTGCAACTTGCTTTTGATCGTGTGTGCAGTTAAGTGCTCTCGTGACATTGTTTGGTGTCTCCATCGTTTGGCTCATCTGTCAAGATGGGGCAATCTCATTTAGCCATGAATAAATACACAAGTAAATAAATAAATAAATAAATAAATAAATAAATAAATAAATAAATAAAGAAAGAAAGAAAGAAAGAAAGAAAGAAAGAAAGAAAGAAACAACCAAACAAATAAACAGATAAACAAATAAACAAATGAACAATTAAACAAATAACCAACCAAACAAATAACCAACCAACCAACCAACCAACCAACAAAACAACCAACTAACTATCTAACTAACTAAATAGTACGCCTTATTACGAGGCGTGAGGTTGAGAGGGCTCAGTTAGCCATGTATTGGTATTGGAGAAGTTAGCCCCCAGTTACCTTAGCCCCCCTTATGTGTTACAACACGACCCTGAGCAATAACCCCCTAAGCCCTAAACTCAAAACCCTAAAACCGTTTGAGAAGGAGTAGCTTAACTGGGGGCTAGCTTAACTAGTAGGGAGCGGCATATCATATGATGTTGACCAATGGCGAATATGGTATCATACAAACTGCATCATATGATATTGTATATAAATGGTGCGTTACACATGGCACCTTAACATCCAAACAAACAACTGGACCCAAATTTCCCTGTATTTCTGGGTCAAATCAGAAATGACATCATAAAATCAGGGATTTCCCAAATGCATTATCCTAAAAATATTTAGAAAGCACACAAAAAAATCCAGGACGCTGAAAAGCTCAAGTCGAAAAATCGGAGATTCGGGGATTTTCAGATGTCATAAGCATCATCCTGTTTTTTTCAGAAATCGCACTGAAATCAGAGATTTCTCGAATATTAAACACACCGAAATATTTCAGATAGCGCAGGAAATTTTCCAGAATGCCAAAAACAAATGAAATCGAGAAATCAGGGATTTGCAGGTCTCAAAAGCATCATCCTGAAAAAATCCAGAAATCGCACTGAAAATTTTCAGGACGCTGTAAGAAAAAAACATTGGAAGTCCAAGTAATAATGAAGAAAGTTATATCAAACATCTAATATTTATAGGACATCATCATGATGGTCAGATTCCTCTAATTTATCTTCCGGATGTCGGAAATCATCCTCAAAATTGTCAGAGAATCAGGAATCCACCTGAATCAACCTAACAAAATTTGGAGATTCACAAAAGCAATAAGTAAAAAATGTGATCAAAACCTAATCAGAAAGGAAAGGTGTCCCATCCAAATAAATGCAGTAGAGAATCCTTCAGGCGGTTCTTAAGACTTGCTGATCTGATCTCCTCTTTTAGTATAAACCAGCCACCCAACTTGACAGTGATCCTTCAATTGCAGACACTTTCATAAGACACAACATCTCCTTCTAGCACTCTTGTCAAGCAAAGACATACAGAAACAAGCACTGCCTCATGTATTACACCTGCATAGCAATAAAGCAAGTTCTTAAGAAATGCAATGTGAAGTCAGGGGAAAAGAGGTTAAAAATGGATCCCATTAGGTTGTTTATATACAGCTATCTGAGTTTTTCTGTTCTAGACAGCTCCCCTATCTGGCTATTCAGTTTGAACTTCATTTCGGCCCGACCCAACAGTTAGGCTGTTTGCCGCCTTCAACAACCTCGAAAATGGCTAGCTATTCAGCCAAACCTAACGCAACGTAGGGCAATTTGAAGCTAACAATCAATTGTATAGCTATTTCGAGGAAAGAAAAGAAGACAGGCGAGGATATGGTAAAGAACTGCCTAAATATTTAGGTGTAGCATAGTCCTAAAATACAAGTCCTATGCAGCGTCGCAAGTGACGCGGACAATTGGCGACGTGTGTTGGCAACGGAACGACAGGTGGCAACAGAAATGGAGCTGACCAAAGCCAGTTAGTTATGAGGTAGTTGGTTGACGTGTCCGGCTTCATTTTTTTGTCGGTTGGTCGTTCAAACAGACAACAGGGTGAACCCAGGAGGGGGAGCTCTGCTAAAAATTCATAGCGGTATGATAGGTCTGATACGGCTGCACTTAACAAGGCTCTTGCTAGTCCTGGTACTCAGAGGAAGGAAGGCTCCCTTGGAAACTATAGGGTACAAAGAAAGACAGATACACACTTGAGAACATTGCCGGAACTCACCAATATGGTCAAAAAAGTACAGCTTTCCCTCCATGCATGATTTCGTGGCCTGAAGAATGGGTGTGAAACCGTAAACCGCGTGTACCAGTCGGGAAATGACTGAGTACACAAGATGCAGGGACAAGAAGTAGCATGCAGTCTAACTTTGGCTCACAAGATGATTTCAAGCACTTGCTTTCAAGCAAGTTCGTCAAGGTTCATGCGACGGAAAGGAATCTTCTATGGGTACGCCCCACCAACTAGTTTTAATGTAAGTTCTTTACAAGGCATATACTCGATAGCGGAGAAGATGCTATTAAGCGCAACAGGCGCAATCATGTAGAATAGGGATGTGTACTGCAAGGTACTGCAGTCACGTGCAGGCCACAGCTAGCCTGTGGCCTGGCGGCAGGCAACACGGGTCCTGGAGGAAGTAGGTACCGGTGTGCACTATGCCAACTCAGAGACTGATATATAAATCAGTCAATAACAACTTCAGAAAGCTTCAGGAAGCTTCGGAAAGGAGTATTCTTTGGACGCGCTCCATCAGCCAGGAAGCTCCGTACCGGTGCATTCATCCGAACTGTCCATCAGATTGTCGGAAGCATGTATATGCCGCCATCCACACCTTCACCTGGTCAATCACGTCACCCACACAGCTCCACACACCCCCACACGCCCACACACCCCCACACACACTCACCCCCCCACACACAGATTTGATTTGAATGCTTTGATATCATAGTTTTCTAGAAGCATGGAATGAAGACGCATTGTGGAAAGAAGGAATGAGGACGCATTGTCATAAAAAGAGGAAGACATTCTGTTATGCTGCGGTGCAATCTCGACACTTTTATCAGTTTAGGGACAGCGTCAGCTCCAAGTCATCAGTAGTAAGGCAGTACGGATGCCAGGCTAAGGTGCCATAGCTAAGGCGCCACGGCTAACGCGCGCAAGAGAAGTGGGTCATAGTATATATATGGTAACTTTAGCCCAGTCAAACTGCCGACATCATATGATATCATATGATGACATGATATCATATTATATCATGTTGCCATTCCCTATTTACAAGGGGCTAACTTCTCCAGGGATATGTAATATCACACCCGTGGTTGAGTTCAGTGCTTTTCTTTTCAGCTACCTGCAGCAGCTTCTAGGCAGCTCCCTGAGGCAGACTCTGGGCAGCTTCTAGGCAGCTCCCTGAGACAGACTCTGGGCAGCTTCTAGGCAGCTCCCTAAGACAGACTCTGGGCAGCTTCTAGCCAGCTCCCTGAGACAGACTCTGGGCAAAACCCAAAGATTCCAGGAGCGCTGGAAAGCTGATGATATCATCTTCCAGGTGCACTAGTTGGCTAAAGGTTTAGAAGAAGAGGGAGCCAGGGTAGCTAAATAGAAGCTGCTGCTACTAGCTGAAAAGAAAAGCAGTAGATGATTCCACCAAGTGTCAACCCCCCCCCCTCCCCCCCCCCCACCCCACCCACCCCCAACCCAACCACCCTCAACCCAACCCAGCCCCCCCCCCCCCCCCCCAACCCCCCCAACCCCCCCCCCCAACCCCCAACCCTCAACCCCCCCCCCCCCCAACCCCACCCCCCCCCCCCCCCACCCCCCCCCCCAACCCCACCACCCCCAACCCAATCCCCCCCCCCAACCCACCCACCCACCCCAACCCACCAACCCCAACCCCCCCCACCCCACCCCCACCCAACCCACCACCCACCCCACCCCCCCAACCCCAACCCAACCCAACACCCCCAACCCCACCCCAGCCCACCCCCAACCACCCCAACCTCCACTTCACCTTCTTCATGATAGCCTGCTTATTGAGCAACACCACTCCACTGCCTACTTCTCCCCCTTCCCCCCCCTTCCAGCCACACATTCCCTTCACCCCACCTTCCACACACCTTCCTCCCCACCCACAAACACTAACAAATAAACACACACATGTACACACACACACACACACTCCCTTCACCTCACCTTCCACACACCTTCCACACACATTCCTACTCACCCACACACACTAACAAAGAAACACACACATTGAAAACACACAACCCTTCACCTCACCTTCCACACACCTTCCTCCCCACCCACACACACTAACAAAGAAACACACACACTTACACAGACACACACTCCCTTCACCTAACCTTCCACACACCATCCTCTCCACCCACACACACTAACACAGAAACACACACACGTAAACACACACACACTCCCCTCACCCCACCTCCCACACACCTTCCTCCCCACCCACACAGACTAACAAAGAAACACAAACACACTCCCTTCACCCTACCTTTCACACACCTTCCTCCCCACCCCCACACGTAATAACAAAGAAACATACACATGTACACATACACACACTCCCTTCACCTCTCTTTCCACACACCTTCCTCCCCACCCACACACACTAACAAGAAACACACACACGTAAACACACACGCACACTTCCTTCACCCCACCTTCCACACACCTTCCTCCCCACCCCCACACATAATAACAAAGAAACACACACACGTAAACACACATACACGCTCCCTTCACCTCACTTTCCACACCCTTCCTCCCACCCACACACACTAACAAAGAAACACACACATGTACACATACACACACTCCCTTCACCTCACTTTCCACACACCTTCCTCCCCACCCACACACACTAACAAAGAAACACACACGTAAACACACACACACTCCCTTCACCCCACCTTCCACACACCTTCCTCCCCACCCCCACACATAATAACAAAGAAACACACACACGCCTTCACCTCACCTTCCACCACACCTTCCTCCCCACCCACAACACACTAACAAAGAAACACACAACACGTAAACACACACACACACACTCCCCTCACCACACCTTCCACACACCTTCCTCCCCACCCACGCACAGTAACAAAGAAACACACACGTAGTTACACACACACTCCCTTCACCCCACCTTCCACACACCTTCCTCCCCACCCACACACACTAACAAAGAAACACACACACGTAAACACACACACACACACTCCCCTCACCCCACCTTCCACACACCTTCCTCCCCACCCCCAGACATAATAACAAAGAAACACACACGTAAACACACATACACGCTCCCTTCACCTCACTTTCCACACAACTTCCTCCCCACCCACACACACTAACAAAGAAACACACACATGTACACATACACATACACCCTTCACCTCACTTTCCACACACCTTCCTCCCCACCCACACACACTAACAAAGAAACACACACACGTAAACACACAAACACACACTCCCCTCACCCCACCTTCCACACACCTTCCTCCCCACCCCCACACATTAAACAAAGAAACACACACGTAAACACACATACACGCTCCCTTCACCTCACTTTCCACACACCTTCCTCCCCACCCACACACACTAACAAAGAAACACACGAGTAAACACACACACACTCCCTTCACCCCACCTTCCACACACCTTCCTCCCCACCCCCACACATAATAACAAAGAAACACACACACTCCCTTCACCTCACTTTCCACACACCTTCCTCCCCACCCACACACACTAACAAAGAAACACACACACGTAAACACACACACACTCCCTTCACCACACCTTCCACACACCTTCCTCCCCACCCCCACAAATAATAACAAAGAAACACACACACTCCCTTCACCTCACTTTCCACACACCTTCCTCCCCACCCACACACACTATCAAAGAAACACACACACGTAAACACACACACACACTCCCTTCACCCCACCTTCCACCCACCTACCTCCCCACCCACGCACACTAACAAAGAAACTCACACGCAATTACACACACACTCCCTTCACCCCACCTTCCACACACCTTCCTCCCCATCCCCACACGTAATAACAAAGGAACATACACATGTACACATACGCACACTCCCTTCACCTCACTTTCCACACACCTTCCTCCCCACCCGCACACACTATGAAAGAAACACACACACTTAAACACACACACACTTCCTTCACCCCACCTTCCACACACCTTCCTCCCCACCCCCACACATAATAACAAAGAAACACACACACGTAAACACACATACACGCTCCCTTCACCTCACTTTCCACACACCTTCCTCCCCACCCACACACACTAACAAAGAAACACACACATGTACACATACACACACTCCCTTCACCTCACTTTCCACACACCTTCCTCCCCACCCACACACACTAACAAAGAAACACACACGCAAACACACACACACTCCCTTCACCACACCTTCCACACACCTTCCTCCCCACCCCCACACATAATAACAAAGAAACACACACACTCCCTTCACCTCACTTCCACACACCTTCCTCTCCCCCCAACAACAACTACCAGAGCAACCACACATCACGTAAACACACACACCACCCACTCCCCTCACCCCACCTTCCACACACCTTCCTCCCCCACCCCGCCACTACAAAGACACACAACACGTATTAACCACACACTCCCTTCACCCCACCTTCCACACACCTTCCTCCCCACCCACACACACTAACAAAGAAACACACACACGTAAACATCACACACACACACTCCCTCACCCACTTCCACACACCTTCCCTCCCCAAACCCCCACACATAATAACAAATAAACCCACACGTAACCACACTAACACGCTCCCTTCACCTCACTTTCCACACACCTTCCTCCCCACCCACACACACTAACAAAGAAACACACACATGTACACATACACACACTCCCTTCACCTCACTTTCCACACACCTTCCTCCCCACCCACACACACTAACAAAGAAACACACACGTAAACACACACACACTCCCTTCACCCCACCTTCCACACACCTTCCTCCCCACCCCCACACATAATAACAAAGAAACACACACACTCCCTTCACCTCACTTTCCACACACCTTCCTCCCCCTCCCACACAACCCACACACATAATAACAAAGAAACACACACCACGTAAACACACACAGCCCACTCCCTTCACACCGCCGCATTCCACACACCCTTCCTCCCCCCCACACCTAATAACAAAAACACACACCCTCCCTTCGACCTCAACTTTCACACACCTTCCTTCCCACCCACACCACTACAAAGAAACACGCAAAACGTAAACACACACACACACACTCCCCTCAACCCCACCTTCCCCCACACACCTTCCTCCCCACCCACGACCCTAACCAAGAAACCACATGTCATGACACACACACTCCCCATCAACCCCCCTTCCACACACCTTCCTCCCCACCCACACACACTAACAAAGAAACACACACACGTAAACACACACACACACACTCCCCTCACCCCACCTTCCACACACCTTCCTCCCCACCCACGCACACTAACAAAGAAACACACACGCAATTACACACACACTCCCTTCACCCCACCTTCCACACACCTTCCTCCCCACCCACACACACTAACAAAGAAACACACACACGTAAACACACACACACACACTCCCCTCACCCCACCTTCCACACACCTTCCTCCCCACCCACGCACACTAACAATTAAAACTACACACCAATTACACACACCTCTCCCTTCACAACCCCACCTTCCACACACCCTTCCTTCCCCACCCACAAACACATTACAAAGAACCGCACAACATCAACACACTCACTTACCCTTGACCTAAACCTTCCCAACATCTTTCTTCTTTCTCCCCAGCAACACACACACTAACAAGAAACCACGCACACATCAACATACACAATACCTTCATCACCCACCTTCCACACACCTTTCTCCCCACCACCAAATCCTACAAGTAAACACACACACTTACACCGACAAACACACTCCCTTCATCACCTCACTTCCACACCCCATCCTCTTCCTCTCCACCCACACTACACTAAACCCTGTAAACACACACACGTAACACACACACACCCCCCTCACCTCCACCTCCCACACCCCTTCCTCACCACCCCACACACCACAACAAAGAAACACCCACAACCTCCCTTCAACCCCCCCGACTTATTCCACCCACCTTTCCACTCCGAGCACCTATCCTCCCCCACCCGACACAACATATAACCAACGGACAACACGACACTCGCTCACTACTCCCATTCACCCCCCTTCCACACACGCTTCCTCCGCCCCACCCCACACACTAACAAGAAACACACACACGTAAACACACACACACACACTCCCCTCCCCCACCTTCCAACTCACATTCCTCCCCACCCCCCAACACATTAATAACAAGACACACACCCACGTAAACACACATACACGCTCCCTTCACCTCACTTTCCACACCCTTCCTCCCCACCCACAAACACACTAACAAAGAACAACACACTTGTAAACACCTACCCAAACTCCCCTCACCGCACTTTCCACACAACCTTTCCTCCCCACCCACACACCCTAACAAAGAAACACACACACTACACACACACACTCCCTTCAACACCCCACCTTCCCACACCTTCCTCCCCACCCCCACACATAATACAAAAAAACAACACACTCCCTTCACCCCCCTTCCACATATACTTTCCTCCCCACCCACGACACAACTACACACGAAACACACACAACACACACCAACAAACACGTACCAACACATACACACACTCCCCTCCAACCACCTCCACGACAACCTTCCTCCCCACCCACGCACACTAAACAAAAGAAACACACACGTAATTACACACACACTCCCCTTCACCCCACCCCTTTCCACACACCGTTCCTCCCCACCCCACACACTCAACAAAGACCCACCCACGTAACACACACACACACACTCCCCTCAGACCCCCCCTTCCACCCCAACAACCTTCCCCCCACCCACGCACACTAACAAAGAAACCACCCGGACATTTACACACACACTCCCTTCACCACCTTCCACACACCTTTCCTCACCACCCACACACCACGAACAAAGAACACGCACACATCAATCACTCATCCCTTTACCGAAACCTTTCCAAACCTCTTTCACCCCATCCAAAAACCAAAACCCACACACTACAAAGAAACACCACCCACACACACACAACACTCCCCTTCACCCCCACGCTTCCACACACCTTTCCTCCCCCCCTACACACTAAACAAAGAAACACCAACACCTTACACAGACCACACTCCCTTCATCACCTCAACCTTTCCCCACAAGCCTCTCCACCCACACGCACTAACACAGAAACACACCTAAACATACACACACTCCCCTCACCCCCCTCCCACATAGCACTTCCTCCCCCCCACACACCCTAACATAGAAACCACACAAACTGACCAACTTCCCTTCCCCCCACCTTCCCACAACACTTCCTCTCCCCACCCCGCCACACATATTAACAAACGAAACAACACACATTTACACAGAACACAACTCCCTTCACCACACTTTCTTCCACACACCTTCCCTCCCCACCCCCACACTAATACAAAGAAACACAACACACGAAACCAAATACACGCTCCCTTCACCTCACTTTCCACACACCTTCCTCCCCACCCACAAAACTCATCAAAAAATACACCTGGACACATACACCCTCCCTTCACCATCACTTTCCACACATGCCTTCCTCCCCCCACACCCCACCACACACTAACAAAAGCAACACACGGTAAAACACACACAACACTCCCTTCACCCCACCTTCCACACACCTTCCTCACCCACCCCCACACATAATAGACAAAGAAAAACACACACACTCCCTTCCACTCACTTTCCACACACCTTCCTCCCCACCCACACACACTAAACAAAGAAAACCACACCGTAACACACACATACCACACACTCCCTCAACCCCACCCTTCCCACACCCTTCCTACCCACCCACACACACTACCACAGAAACACACACGACAATTACAACACACACACTCTCCCTTCACCTCACCTTCCCACACCTTCCTCCCCCCCCCACACACCCTAACAAAGAAACACACCCACGTACACACAGACACGGCCCACACACTCCCCTCACTCCCACCTTCCACACACCTCCTCCCCCACCCCGCACATAACAAAGAAACACACAACACGCAATGCCACCACACTCGCCCTTACCCTCACCTTCCACCCACCTCCTCCCCACCCACACACATTACAAAGAACACGCACACATCAACACCTCCAATCCTTTTTTTGTTTGTACTATCCTTCCAACATCTTTCCTCTCCCCAGCCACACACACACTAACAAAGAAAACACAACACGTACCACACAATCCACTCCCTTTTACCTTACCCCACCTTCCCCCACACCTTCCTCCCCACCCACACACACGAACAAAGAAACACCACCTTACACGAACAACAGCACTCTAGCCCTTCACCTCACCTTACACACACCATCCTCTCCCACCCCCCCCCCCCGCACTAAAACAGAAACACACCCGTAAAACACACACCACACTCTCCCTCACCCCACCCCCCACACACTTGTCCTCCCCAACCCCCACACACACTAACAAGAAACCCGCACAACTCCCTCACCCACCTTCCACACATACCTTCCTCCACTTCCTCCCCACCCCCGACAACGTACATAACAAAGAACCATACACATGTCTCACATACACACACACCCTTCACCTCCACTTTCCACATTCCAGCACAAACCTTCTCTCCCCACCCACACAAAACTACATAGAACACACACACGTAAAAAACACACACCCACTCCTTCACCCCACCTTTTCCACACACCTTCCTCCCCCCTCCTCCCCACCCCCACACATAATAACAAAGAAACCCACACACGTAAACCCACAGACACGCTCCCCTCCCCTCACTTTCACACATAACCTTCCTTCCCCACCCACCCACACTAACAAAGAAGACACCACATGTACACATACACACACGTCCCTTCACCTCATTTTTCACACACCTTCCTCCCCACCCACACACCTAACAAAGAAACACACACAGCCGTAAACACACTCACCTACCCTTCACCTCCACCCCCACCGTCCACACCCTTCCTCCCCCCCCCACACATAATAACAAAGAACACACACACTCCCCTTCACCTCACTTCCACACCCTTCCTCCCCACCCACCCCCACTTACAAGAAACACACAAATGTAACACACACACACAACACTCCCTCCCCCACCTTCCACAGCCCTTCCTCCCCACCCACGCACACTAACAAGAAACACACACGTAATTACACACACACTCCCTTCACACCCCACCTTCCACACACCTTCCTCCCCACCCCCACCCACACACACTAAACAAAGAAACACACACACACGTACACACACACACACCCTCCCCTTACCCCCCCTTCCACACACCTTCCTCCCTCCCCTCCCACGCACACTAACAATAAACACACACTCCATACACCACACTCCTTTCACCCCAACTTCCACACACTTCCTCCCCACCGCACACACACTAACAAAGAACCCACACAAGCTAAAACACACACACACACACTCCCCTCACCCCACCTTCCACACACCTTCCCCCCACCTCCCTCACACGAATAATAAAGAACACACCACCGCAATGACACAACACACTCCCTTCACCCCACCTTTCCAACACACCTTCCTCCCACCCACACACACTAACAATAACACCACACATCACACACCACTCGCTCCCTTTACCTAACCTTCCAACATCTTTCTACCCAGCCCACAAACACACTTAACAAAGAAAACACTCTACACACCCACACTTTCCCTCATCACATCACCCCCCCTTCCACACAACTTCCTCCCCACCCACACACACGAACAAGAACCCCCCCTTACACAGACCCACTCCTATCCCCCTCACCTCCCACACCATCCTCTTCCACCCACACGCATAACACAAAAACACACACACGTACACCACCAAAACTCCCCTCACCCCACCTCCCACCCCTTTTCACACCTTCCTCCCCACCACACACACTAACAAAGAAAAACACACACATGTACCATACACAAACACTCCCTTCACCTCACTTTCCACACACCTTCCCCCCACCCCCACCCCTAACAAAGAAACACCCACCCTTAAACACCACCACACTCCCTTCACCCCACCGTTCCACACACCTTCCTCCCCACCCCCACTACTAAAACAAAAGAACACAACACCTCTCCCTTCCCTCACTTCCACTTTCCACAACACTTCCTCCCCCGCCACCACACACAATCAAAGAAACACCACACTTAAACACACACACACACGACTCCCCTCATCCCCCACCTTCCACCACCCGCTCCCCACCCACGACACACTAAACAAGAAACACACCACTAATTTACACACACACTACTCCCTTCAAACCCCACCTTCCACACCCTTCCTCCCCACCCACACACACTAACAAGACCACACACGTAAACAAACCACACACACTCCCCTCACCCCCCCTAAAATCCACAACACTTTCCTCCCCACCCACGCACCCCTACTAACACAGAACCACACCCGCAATTACACACAACACTCCCTTCACTCCCAACCCAACTTCCCCACACGCTTCCCTTCCTCCCCACCCAACACATTATAACAAGAACACACACCTCCCTCACCTCACTTTCGACAAAAAACCTTCCCTCCCCACCCACACCCACTACAAATGCACACAACACACACACTAAGCACACACACGACACACTCCCCTCACCCCACCTTCCACACAGCCTTCCTGCCTTTCCTCCCCACCCACCACACAACAAAAACACCCACACGTATTACACACTCACTGTAACCCTTCAACCTCACTTTCCACCCACCTTCCTCCCCACCCACACACAAGCTAACACAGAAACACCACACTTAAACAGACACACACACACTCCCCTCACCCCACCTTCCCACACCTTCCTACCACCACTGCACACTAACAAGAGAAACACACGCAATTACACTCACAACCCCTTCACCCCCCTTCCACCCCACCTTCCTCCCCACCCCCCCCGACACACACTAATCAAAGAAACACCCACAAACTCCCCTCCCCCACCTTCCACACACCTTCCTCCCCACCCACCACACTAACAAAGAAACCCACCCAACTCCCTTCACCCACACCTTTCAACACTCCTTCCTCCCACCCCACACATACTAACAAAGAAACCTACACTTGTAACACACACCAACCCTCCCTTCACGACTTTTTCCAACCAACCTTCCTCCCCACCACAAACCCGCCACACACTAACAAAGCAAACCAAAAACACACACGTAAACACACCACACACTTCCTTCACCCCACCTTCCACACACCCCTTCCTCCCCACACACCCCCACACATAATAAAAAAGAACCCCACACGCCCTTCACCTCACGTTCCACACACCTTCCTCCCCACCCCCACGCACTACACCAGAAACACAACCAACGTAATTACACACTCACCCCTTCACCCTCACTTTCCACAACAGCTTTCCTCCCCAACCACACAGCACTAACAACGAAACACACACACATAAACCAACACACACCCACTCCCCTCGCCCCACCTTGTCCACACCCAGCCCTTCCTCCCACCCACGCACACTAAAAAGAAACATACACGTAACCCCACACACACTCCCTTCCATCCCACCTTCCACACACCTTCCTCCTCCACCCCACACATAATATGAAAGAAACCCCACACAACCTCCTCACCTCACTTTCCACACACCTTCCTCCCCACCTACACACACTAACAAAGAAACACACCACGAAACACACACACACACCCTTCCCCTCACCCCACCTTTCACCCCTTTCTCCCCACCCACGCAACTAACAAAGAACAACACACCTAATTAACACCACTCCCTTCACCTCACTTTCCACAACCTTCCTCCCCACCTACACACACTAAAAAGAACACACACGTTTAACACAACACACACACACGCCCCTCACCCTCCCTCACCCCACCCCTCACCCCCCCTTCCACACACCTTCCTCCCCACCCACGCACACTCACAAAGAAAACACACACGTAACACACACACCACACTTCCTTACCCAACCCCACCTCCACACACCTTCCTTCCTCCCCACCCCCACACATAATAACAAAGAAACCACACACTCCCTTCCCTCCCTTTCGACAAACCATACTCCCCACCCACACACCTAACAAAGAAAACGCAACCACTTAACAAACACCACACACCTCTCCCCTCACGCCCACCTTCCACACCCTTCCTCCCCACCCACGCACACGAACAAAAAAAACACACGTATTACACACTCACTCCCTCACCTCACTATTCCACCCACCTTCCTCCCACCCACACAACTAACAAAGAAACCACACCACGTAACACACACACAAACCTCCCCCTCACACCCCACCGTCCACACACCTTCCTCCCCACCACCACACTAACAAGAAACACACACGCAATACACTCACACTCCTTCACCCCCCTTCCCCCACCTTCCTCCCCCCACCCACACACCTAATAACAAAGAAACACACCTAATTACACACTCTCACTCCCTTCACCTCACTGTCACACAACCTTCCTCCCCACACACACACAAACTAACAAAGAAGAAACACACACACGTGTAAACAACACAACCACCAACTCCCCTCTCACGCCACCTTCCACACACTATCCTCCCCACCCCACGGCCACACTAAAAAAGAAGAAAAAAACACGTAATTACACACTCACTCCCTTCACCTCACTTTAACACACCTTACCCCCAACCCGAGAAACACTAACATAGGAAACACAAACCACGTAAACACACACACACACACTCCCCTCACCCCACCTTCCACACACCTTCCTCCCCACCCCCACGCACAAACTAACATAAGAAACATTACACGTAAAAGCACACAAATACACTTCCTTAAACCCAACCTTTCACGCAACCTTCCTCCCCACCCGCCACACACATAATAAAAAAGTAAACACCACACACTCCTTCACCTCACTGCCACACACCTTCCTCCCCACCACCCAAACACACTCAACAAAGAAACACACACACGTAAAAACACCACCACACACTCCCCTCACCCAAACCTTCAACAAACATTCCTCCCCACCCACGAACATAACAAAGAAACACAACAGCGTTAATTACACACTACTCCCTTCACCTCACCTTCCACCACACCTCCCCATCCCCCACCCACAACACATAACAAAGAACACACACAAGTTAAACACAACAACACACACTCCCATACCCCACATTCCAAACACCTTCATCCCACAACCCCCACCACGCCCCCACACTAACAAAGAAAACACACAGTAAAAACACACACAACACTTCACTTAAACCAAACATTACACACACCTTCCTCCCCACCCCACACCACATAATAACAAAGAAACACACAAACTCCCGTCACTCAACTTTCCAAACACCTTCCCCCACCCGCACACCACTAACAAAGAATAACACACACAGTAAACACACACACACACCACTCCCCTCACGCCACCCTTCACACACCTTGCTCATCCACCCACGCAGACTACTAACAAAGAAACACACACGTAATTCATCACACTTCACACTCACTTACAACCTCACAATGTCCCACCACCTTCCTCCACCCCCACACACTAACATAGAAACACACACACGTAAACACACACAACACACACTCCCCCCAACCCCACCTTCAACACACTTCCTCCCCACCCACCGCCCACTAACGAAGAAACACACAGTAACACACAGCACCACCTTCCTGAAACCCCCTTCCACACCACCTTCCTCCCCAACCCCCACAAATAATAACAAGAAAAACACACACCACCCCTTCCATCACTTCACAC
The DNA here is from genome assembly GCA_013435795.1 of Chlamydomonas sp. ICE-L. Lineage (NCBI taxonomy): Eukaryota > Viridiplantae > Chlorophyta > Chlorophyceae > Chlamydomonadales > Chlamydomonadaceae > Chlamydomonas > Chlamydomonas sp. ICE-L. Next base: position 95,689,736 of record JACBWV010000610.1, on the reverse strand, counting down.
ACCTTCCTCCCCACCACACACACTAACAAAAGGAATCACCACACACGAACCACACACACACACACTCCCCTCACGCCACCTTCCACACACCTTCCTCCCCACCCACGCACACTAACAAAGAAACACACACGTAATTACACACTCACTCCCTTCACCTCACTTTCCACACACTCTCCTTCCCCACCCACACACAACTAACAAAGAAAACACACACAACGTAACACACACACACACACTACACTCACCCACCGTCCACCACTTCCTCCCCACCCCAACGCATCACTAAACAAAGAAACACACACGTAATTACTCAAACACTCCCTTCACACCCACCTGTCCACACACCTGCCTCCCAACTCCACCACACACACACTAACAAAGAAACACACACACGTAAACACACACACACACACTCCCCTCACCCCACCTTCCACACACCTTCCTCCCCACCCACACACACTAACAAAGAAACACACACGCAATTACACACACACACCTTCACCTCACCTTCCACACACCTTCCTCCCCACCCACACACACTAACAAAGAAACACACACACGTAAACACACACACACCACTCCCCTCACCCCACCTTCCACACACCTTCCTCCCCACCCACGCACACTAACAAAGAAACATACACGCAATTACACACACACTTCCTTCACCCCACCTTCCACACACCTTCCTCCCCACCCACACACATTAACAAAGAGACACGCAAACTATCAACACACTCATCCCTTACCTATCCTTCCAAAACATCTTTCTCCCAGGCCACACACACACTAACAAAGAAAACACACACGTACACACACACGCTCCCTTCACCCCCCCTTCCCACACCTTCCCCCCACCCACGCAACATGTACTAAGAACAGAACACAACACGCCAATACACACACACTTCCTTCACCCCACCTTCCACACACCTTCCTCCCCACCCACACACATTAACAAAGAAACACGCACACATCAACACACTCACTCCCTTTACCTATCCTTCCAAACATCTTTCTCCCCAGCCACACACACACTAACAAAGAAAACACACACGTACACACACACGCTCCCTTCACCCCACCTTCCACACACCTTCCTCCCCACCCACACACACTAACAAAGAAACACACACACTTATACATACACACACTCCCTTCACCTAACCTTCCACACACCATCCTCCCCACCCACACACACTAACAAAGAAACACACACATGTAAACACACACACACTCCCTACACCCCACCTTCCACACCACCTTCCTCCCAACCACAAAAAAGAATAACAAAAGAAACACCCACACACTTCCTTCACTCACTTTCCAACACAACCTTTCATCCACACACCCCCACCACACTAACAAAGTAGAAACACAACAACACGAAACACAACACAAACACTCCCCTAACCCCACCTCCACAAACTTCCTCCACACACCACGCCACAATAACAAGAATGAAGATAGAAACACACACCGTTAGGTACACAACACACTCCTTCACCCCGCTTCACACACCTTCCTCCTCACCCACACACACTAACAAAGAGAACACAAACACGTAAACACAATTTACACACACTCCCCTCACTCACCGTACACAACACCTTCCTCCCCACTACCCACCACACTAACAAAAGAAAACACACACGCAATTTACACACACACTCCCTTTCACCCCACCTTCCAAACACCTTCTCCCACCCCACTCACACTAACAAAAGAAACAACACCACGTTAACACCACACACACACACTTTCTTTCACCCCACGCTGCATAACCTTCCTCCCCCAACCCCAAGCACACTAACAAAGAAACACACATGCAATTACACACACACTCCCTTCACCCCACCTTCCACACACCTTCCTCCCCACCCACACACATTAACAAAGAAACACGCACACATCAACACACTCACTCCCTTTACCTAACCTTCCAGACGTCTTTCTCCCCAGCCACAAACACACTAACAAATAAAACACACACGTACACACACACACTCCCTTCACCCCACCTTCCACACACCTTCCTCCCCACCCACACACACTAACAAAGAAACTCACACACTTACACAGACACACACGTCCTTCTCCTCACCTTCCACACACCATCCTCTCCACCCACACGCACTAACACAGAAACACACACACGTAAACACACACACACTCCCCTCACCCCACCTCCCACACACTTTCCTCCCCACCCACACACACTAACAAAGAATTACACACAAACTCCCTTCACCCCACCTTCCACACACCTTCCTCCCCACCCCCACACATAATAACGAAGAAACACACACACGTAAACACATATACACGCTCCCTTCACCTCACTTTCCACACACCTTCCTCCCACCCCACACACAACTAAAAAACAAAGAAACACACACATGTTACACATACACACACCCCTTCATTCACCCTCACTTTCCACACAACCTTCTCCCCACCCACACACACTAACAAAGAAACACACACACGTAAACACACACACTCCCTTCACCCACATTCCAAACACCTTCTCCTCACCCCACACATAATAAAAAAAGAAATAAACCCCACACATCAAGACTTCTCCTCACTTTCCACCACACCTCGCCCCACCCAAACCTACAACACCACTAACAAAGGAACACACACACGTAAACACACACACACACACTCCCCTCACCCCACCTTCCACACACCTTCCTCCCCACCCACGCACACTAACAAAGAAGAAACACACACGCAATTACACACACACTCCCTTCACCCCACCTTCCACACACCTTCCTCCCCACCCACATCACCACTAAACAAAAGGAAAAACACACACACGTAAACACACACACACACACTCCCCTCACCCCACCTTCCACACCACCTTCCTCCCCACCCACGCAACTCAACAAAGGAAAAATACACGCAAATTACACACAACTTCCTTCACCCCACCTTCCACACACCTTCCTCCCACCCCACAGCGGATAACAAAGAAAACACACGCACACATTCAACCACTCAAACTCCATTACCTATCCTTCAAAATTTCTCCCCGACCACACACACACTAACAAAAGAAAACAACACAGGACACACATCCACGCTCCCTTCACCCCACCTTCCACAACACCTTCCCCACCACCCACGCACACTAAACAAAGAAACATACACGCAATTACACACAACTCCTTCACCCACCTCCACACACTTCCCCACCCACACACATTAACCAAGAAAACTCGCACCACATCAACCACTCACTCCCTTTACCTATCCTTCCAACATCTGTCTTCCCCAGCCACACACACACTAACAAGAAACACACACGTACCCACACACGCTCCCTTCACACCACCTTTCACACACACTTCTACCCACCCCACACACACTAACAAAGAAACACACACACGGCTATACTATACGACACAGCTTCCCTTCACCTAACCTTCCAACAACAGTCCCCCACCCCACACACACTAACAAAGAAACACAACATGTAAACACACAAATCCCCTTTCAGCCCCAACCTTCCTAAACACCTTCCTCCCCACCCCCACACATAATAACAAAGAAACACACACACTCCCTTCACCTCACTTTCCACACACCTTCCTCCAACCCCCACACACTAACAAAGAAAGTACACAACGTAAACACACCACAACACCTCCCCTCACCCCCACCTTCCACCACACCTTCCTCCCCACCCACGCAAACACTAACAAAGAAACACAACACGTTAATTACCATACACTCCCTTACCCGCGCCACATCCACACACCTTCCTCCCCACCCCAAAACCAAACACAAGAGAAACTACCACACACGTAAACACATAACACACTCCCCTCCACCTCACCTTCCAAACACCTTCCTCCCCACCCGCACGCACACTAACAAAAGAAACACACACGCCAATTACACACAAACTCCCTTCACCCCAACCTCACCACACACCTTCCTCCCCACCCACTCACCCTACAACAATGAGAATCACACACACGTTAACACACACACACACACTTCCTTTCACCCCACCTTTCACTAACCTTCCTCCCCACCCACGCACACTAACAAAGAAACACACATGCAATTACACACACACTCCCTTCACCCCACCTTTCCACCCACACCTTCCTCCCCACCCCACACAAATTAACAAAGAAAACACGCACCACATAAACACACTACCTCCTTTACCTAACCTTCCAGACACGCGTTGCACTTTCTCCCAGCCACAAAACACATAAAATAACAACACACACGACACCACCACACACTCCCTTCACCCCACCTTCCACACACCTTCCTCCCCACCCACACACACTAACAAAGAAACTCACACACTTACACAGACACACACGTCCTTCTCCTCACCTTCCACACACCATCCTCTCCACCCACACGCAAACAACAGAAACACACCACGTTAAACAAGCACACACACTCCCCTCATTCCCACCTCCCACCACACTTAGCGACCCGACCCACACACACTAACAAAGAATTACAAAGCAAACTCCCACTTCACCCCACCTTCCACAACCATTCCTCCCCAACCCCCACACAAATAACAAAGAAAAAAACACCGTGCAACACAGTTGTAACACGCTCCTCTATCACTTTCCACACAACCTTCTCCCCACCCACACCATCCCTAACAAAAGAAACACACACATGTACACTACACAAACTCACTTCACAATCACTTTCCACACAACCGTCATTCCCCACCCACACACACTAACAAAGAAAACACAACGTAAACACACACACCACTCCCGTCACCCCACTTCCAAGCACCGTCTCCGCACGTCCCCACACATATAACAAAAGAAACACACACAATCCTTGTCTCCTCACTTTCCACCACAACCTTCGCCCCACCCACCACACACTAACAAGGAACACAACACACGTAAGACACACACACACACACTCCCCGAACCACCCTTCCACACACCTTCCTCCCCACCCAGCACAAGTAAGCAAAGAAACACACAACCGCCAATTACACACAACACTCCACTTACCTAACCTTCCACACACATCCTACCCCACCACACACAATAACAAAGAAACACACACACGTAAACACACACACACACACTACGCCCTCACCCCGCCTTCCAACACTTCATCCCACACCACGCACACTAACAATAGAAACATACACGCAATTACAACACACACTTCCTTCACCCCACCTTCCACACACCTTCTGTGTCCCCACCCACAACATTAAAAAAAGAAACAACGCCAATCAACACACTCATCCCTTTAACTATCCTCCCAACATCTGTTCTCCCAGCACCACAACACGAACAAGATAGAACCCGAACAACGGACACACACACGCTGCCGGCACCCCCGACCTGCCACAACACCTGCGCCCCACCCACAACACGAACAAAGAAACACATACACTGACGGACAGAACCACGCCCCCAGGCACCGAACCGGCCAAAACAGCCGCCCCACACCCCCCCCCCACCCCACCCCCAACCAGCCGATAAGATCAAAACAACTAAAGAATACAAAAGGCACACACGAGGAACCCCCCACACTCCCAAACACACTCGTCACAGACAGGGCAAACCACCGGCCACACTGGCCGCCCCACCCCACACAGAAGAACAAAGAAACACACCACAACGCCCGGCACCGCATCGGGGGCCCAACACTTCCTCCCCCCCCCAAACACTACAAAGAAGAAACACACACACGTGTAAACAACACACACAAACACTTCCCCTCACCCCACCTTCCACCACACTTGATCCACCCTACACACTAAGACAAAGAAAACACACACGTAATACACACACCTCCTTTCACCCCGCCTTCCACACACCTTCCTCCCCACCCACACATCAAGAAACAAGAGTACCACACACACGTAAACACTACATACACACACTCCCCTCACCTCACCTTTCCAACACACCTTCCTCCACACGTCACCACGCCACATAACAAAGAGAAACACACACGCAATTACACACACAATCCTCACGACCCCACCTTCCCACACACCTTCCTCCCAACCCACACACATATTGTAAAAAGAAGTAAGAAACACACACACCGTGGGAAACACACACACACAAACACTGCCCCTCTGCCCCTACTTCCACACACCTTTCCTCCCCACCCACGACACAACTAACAAAGCGAAAACCACACACGCAATACACAAACACTCCTTCACCCCACCTTCCACACACCTTCCTCCCCACCCACACACATTAACAAAGAAACACGCACACATCAACGACAACCACCTCCCGTAACTAACCTTCCAAACATCTTCTCCCCAGCCACACAAACACTAACAAGAAACACAACGTACACCCACACACTCCCTTCACCCCCACCTCCACACACCTTCCTCCCCACCCACACACACTAACAAAGAAACACACACACTTACACAGACACACACTCCCTTCACCTCACCTTCCACACACCATCCTCTCCACCCACACGCACTAACACAAAAACACACACACGTAAACACACACACACTCCCCTCACCCCACCTCCCACACACCTTCCTCCCCACCCACTCACACTAACAAAAAGAAAACAAACACAAACTCCCTCGTCCGTCGCCCACCTTCCAAACACCTTTCTCCCCACCCCCACACATTAATAAAAAAAGAAGAAACAACCATGTACACTTATACACACTCCGCATTCACCTCACTTTATTTAGCCCAACTAGGACCCCCTCCTATTTGTGTCGTTGTCGGGGATCCCTCGCCCTTCCACGCTCCTTCTCGGCGCGTACTTATCAGAGAATTGTAAGCGAGTTGTAACAAGTTGTAAGGACCACACACCTTCTCCCCACCACACACACACTAACAAAGAAAAACACACACACGTAAAACACATACACACAATTTCTTCAACCCCACCCTCCACCACCCTTCCTCCCAACCCCCACACATAATAACAAAGAAACACACACACGTAAACACACATACACGCTCCCTTCCCCTCACTTTCCACACACCTTCCTCCCCACCCACACACACTAACAAAGAAACACACACATGTACACATACACACACTCCCTTCACCTCACTTTCCACACACCTTCCTCCCCAAACCACACACACTAACAAAGAATTACACACACGTAAACACACACACACTCCCTTCACCCCACCTTCCACACACCTTCCTCCCCACCCCCACACATAATAACAAAGAAGCCGAAACACCCCCACACGTCCTTCTACTACACTAGTCCACACAACACCTTCCTCCTCACCCACAACACACTAACATGAAGAACAGCACAGACGAAACACCACACACACACACACTCCCCTCACCACACCTCACACACTTCCCCCCCCACCCGCACACTAACAAAGAAACACACACGTAATTACACACACACATCCCTTCACCCCACCTTCCCACCCACCTTCCTTCCCCACCCCCACACATAATAACAAAGAAACACACACACTCCCTTCACCTCACTTTCCACACACCTTCCTCCCCACCCACACACACTAACAAAGAAACACACACATGTAAACACACACAAACACACTCCCCTCACCCCACCTTCCACACACCTTCCTCCCCACCCACGCACACTAACAAAGAAACACACACGCTATTACACACACACTCCCTTCGGCCCACCTCCCACACACCTTCCTCCCCACCCACACACACTAACACAGAAACACACACACGTAAACACACACACACACACTCCCCTCATCCCACCTCCCACACACCTTCCTCCCCACCCACACACACTAACAAAGAAACACACATGCAATTACACACACACTCCCTTCACCCCACCTTCCACACACCTTCCTCCCCACCCACGCACACTAACAAAGAAACACACACGCAATTACACACACACTCCCTTCACCTCACTTTCCACACACCTTCCTCCCCAAACCACACACACTAACAAAGAAACACACACACGTAAACACACACACACTCCCTTCACCCCACCTTCCACACACCTT
>JACBWV010000610.1:95649230-95676730 GCA_013435795.1 Chlamydomonas sp. ICE-L | reverse complement strand
CCTGTGTGTGCGTGTTTTTGTCAACCTTTGAGTGTATGTGTGACTGTATGTGTCAACCTGTGTGTGTGGTGGTGGTGGTGTGTGTGTGGGGGGGGGGGGGGGGGGGGGGGGAGGTGTCTTTAATGGTATGTACAATGCAGTGCATTCAATTCCAATACAGTACAAGACAGTGAGGTATTGTACTGAAGTGTACAGTCATATGCACTTTTATTACATGGGGTTTTGTCTCTGACGCCCTCATTCATGATTTTGTCTGTGATGCCCTCATTCATGATTATGTGCGTTGCGCATGATCTTGTGCATTGTGCATTGTGCATTGTGCATTGTGCATGATCTAGTGCATTGTGCATGATCTAGTGCATTGTGCATTGTGCATTGTGCATGATCAAGCTTTGTTGTTTACCACATTTACGAGTTGTGCATGAAACATTGTCACTATGGATGGAATTAGTGTTAGAAGGTTGGAATCGAATGATCAGAGTTTTACATGATACATCTTTTATGCCTGAGCATTGTTATAACACTCGAATTCAGGTCCTCTGTCGTGGGCAGCATGCATGAAATGTGTTGGGGGGCAGTTTATCCAGAGTTAGAGTTTAATTGGCCCCTCCTAAAACTCCAAAGTTGATCTTGATTGTTAGAGGTTAAGCAAGTCCCTATAGCCTAAGTGGCTACCCCTGGAAGGTAACAAACATACACATGTCTGTATAGATGCGGGGTACAGGCGTACAGCCCGCCTGTCAGGGCAGCAGTACATGCTCGTAAATACAATGCTGGGGTCATAAGCACCATAGGCATACAAGAAAACTTGCATCAGCTTATATGCATATTTGTACTGCTGGATGTCTACCGTAACCGTACCTTTGGTCCCACTTCTGAGGTAGAATAAAACTTTTATCAGCTTATATGCATATTTGTACTGCTGGATGTCTAACCGTACCTTCGGTCCCACTTCTGAGGTACAGCCCACATGCTTGATGGATAGATAACCACCGCATTAAATCATTTTCCCATGTACGGTTGCTACAATCTAGCTGTTTGTATGCATGCCTAGCCATAACTTTGGAACCAACCCTCGGCTCTTCACTCCCTGAGTTCAGGCCTAAAACGTTTGGGGCCTCTTTTTTTTTTCTTCTTTTTGTGAAAGATATTTCACCCCAGGACGTGGGTCTCCCTACACAAACAAGCGACAGCGAGGATTCAGTTTGAATGGCATTGCAACTCGAACAGAAGAGTAGGCACACTTATATTGTTCCATACGAGGGACCTACTTTGGTTTCGGCACTAGCCCCGCAGAGCCGCTGTGGAGATACCAACCCACGACATGATATATGGTGGGCCTACTTGTTGCCTACTAGTAGTAGTCCCGTAGGGGGAGAGACCGACCCTCGTCCAAACGAACATTCTCCACTACCCCTACTGACTAGAAGATAGTTAGTTTTACAGTCCAGGGGTTGATTAAATAGGCTAAAGGGACTCGCCCAACTGAACCCCAAACAATCGTTTTACCGACGGGGGCCCTGAGTTTGTGATACAGTGATAATTTAATTCAATGATCAATCTGGATCAATCCAACATTATTCATGAAGATGTGCATCAAGAAACGGGCCAACGAGTAATGATAACGCCTGGTGGGGCGCAGTATTAAGGGAGCCCTGTCTTACGGCGGTAGAGAACGGGCTGCTACTTAACATGGACAGTGCTACCATGGCGGTGGACACTAAAGCACAACCGTAGGGATTCGAACCCCAAAACTTCTTGTTTCAAAGAGCTCTACCATTGAGCCATTCGACGAAACGGCGGGGGTGTACTTGTATACAGTAGTAGGCAAAATCATTGTAGTTATGTTACTTGTGTTATGTTGCTCTTTTCCCTAACATTTATTTTTACTGCGGAAGACGGCGAGCTGGAACTTCTGCTATGTCAGCTTTCATTTGCGCAAGCTAGCTCCAGGTTTTGCAAAAGGATAAGGGAAGGCAGCTGCCTAGAGGCTGCTGCTTTTAACCAGTCAGGGTAGCTGCCTAGAAGCTGCTGCTTTTAGCTGAAAAAAAGAACACCGCATAGGCTGGTAGCCTAAGCCTTTGGAAGTGTTGGCAAACGCCCTTGTCAAAGCTGGCAGGCACACTCATCACAGCTGGCAAACGCCTTCATCATAGTTGGCAGACACATAGCTGGCATGCCCTTATCATAGCTGGCAGACACATAGTTGGCATGCCCTCATCATAGCTGGCAGACACATAGTTGGTGTGCCCTCATCATAGCTGGCAGGCATATAGCTGGCTTGCCCTCATCATAGCTGGCAATATGATATCATATGATATCATTTCATCGTACAGTATCATATGATATCATATGATGCTGGAAGTCTGACTAGGCTAAAGTTACCATTTAAATACAATATCATATGATGCAATTTGTATGATATCATATGATATCATACTCACCTTTGGTCAAAATCTTATGATATGCCGGTCCCTACCCACTTGGGCTCTTAGGTATCTTCCAGCAGATGACTGTCAAGGCCTTTGCAATTTGCTTCTCCTTCAAAACTAGTAGTATGACTTCTTTAAATAAATAAATAAATAAGTTAATAAATAAGTAAATAAATGAATGAATAAATAACTGAATAAGTAAGTAAATAAATAAATAAATAAATAAATAAATGCACACACACACACATATATGTATATATATATATATATATATATATATATATATATATATATAATATATAATATATAGTATATATATATATATAAAATAAATGAATGAATGAATAAGTAAATAAATAAATACATAAATAAATAAATAAATAAATAAATAAGCAAAAAAATAAATAAATAAATAAATAAATAAATATTACGCCTTATTGTGAGATGAGAGGTTGAGGGGGCCAGCCGTTCGCTTGCACTGGGGCCAAACACCACATGGCTTATTTACCCTATCTTCCTGTTGTTTTATCTGTCTTTGGAAATGCATGCCTAAGCTTTCCTTAGGACCCCCCCCCTGTGTGCTTCCTCCCCCCCTGTGTGCAGGACTCAATCGTTTGGGCCTTCTCTTCCAGCAGATGACAATCGGAGCCTTTGCAATTTCGACAGTGTGTGCACTAGAAGCGGCAGTAAAGTATCCTCCCATCGTCACCGCCATCTCCCTGGCCTTCTCCGCGCTTGGAAGTACGTTATGAGCTCGCCTTCTATTGCGTTGTGTTATGAACCCCATTAGATTTCAGCAGAGTTCTCTCTAGAGGGGGCTGTGAAGTGCCGTCACGAAAATATAAAATAGGTACGCCATGCAAAAAAGTAATGATAACACCTGGTGGGGGGCATGGTATTAAGGGAGCCCCGTCTTACGGTGGTAGGGAATAGATTGCTTCTTTACCTGGACAAAGCTACCATGGCGGTTGACGGTGACCCCGAACACTAGAGCGCACCTGTGGGGATTCTCACCCGGCACCTTCTTTGTTCAAGGAGCTCAAACGCCTTTCACCAGGGCATGAAATGAATGGAATGGAATGAAATGAATGAAATCGCTGGGGAAAGCTACCGTGGTTTTTGTTTGGTTTGGTATGACCCTTTGAGATGTGTTTATTACACAAAAAAACTTAACTACTTTCTTGGGCACCTCCCTATTCTGTTGACCCATTTTATAGGCCTTGGTTTACCGTGGGTTTTGTTTTGTTTTTCATGACCCTTGGAAGCGTGTCATGACCCTTGGAAGCGTGTCATGACCATTGGAAGCGTGTCATGACCCTTGGAATCGTGTCATGAACTCATTCCGATTCTTTTCTTTTCCTTTTCTTACACGTCACCCCTCTTGTAGGTGCACCGTGAAGTCCAATTTGATTTGTATCATTATTCCTATGCTCGCTCAACATAACTGGTGCAAGTGCATTGTGAAGCAGGGTAATGCAAAGCGCGCGCTTTTGCGCTTTTGAGCCCCTCTGCGCTTCAAGCGCAGTTTTTTGCAAACCCTCGTGGGCGCTGCAAGCAATTTTTGCGCTTTTTGCACTACAAAGCGCAGTTTTTTTGCTTTCAAGTGCGCTAAAGCGCTGGCCAATTTGGCCATTTGAAGTAACCTGTTGTGCAGTCCAATTTGTTTTGTATCATTATTCCTATGCTCGCCCAACATAACTCGTGCAAGTGCGTTATAATCTACTAAAATCATTTACTGAATTCGTGCAAGTGCGTTATAATCTGAATCTGAATTCGTGCAAGTGCGTTATAATCTACTAAATTCATTTACTGAATTCATTTACTTACCCACCCAACCATCCACACACCCACCCCACACCTTTTACTTACCCACCCACCCAACCATCCACCCACCCACCCCACACCATTTACTTACCCACCCACCCACCCAACTATCTACCCACCCACCCCACACTATTTACTTACCCACCCACCCACCCACCCACCACCCATCTACCCACCTACCCCACACCATTTACTTACCACCCACCCACTTAACCATCCACCCACCCACCCACCCCACACCATTAGTTACCCCCCCACCCCCCACCCCACTCTACCCTACCCCGCCCCACCCCCCCACCCCCCCTATACCCCCACCCACCCTAACACCACCCACTCTATCCCTACCTCATTGTGTTGCTTGACTAATGTGTATGATTTTACCTGCCCACCCCACTCACAACCACACACGCGCCATACACACATCCCCCCCCCCACACCACACACACACCACCACACCCAACAAGGGACTCACGCAACTCGCACAACACCGGCACAGGCACACACAGCGACCACACAGGGGGAGTGACACACACTCACACGCCACACACTCATCTGTGGCGCCTAGTGGTGGGCATCACCGTGTGTTATTGGTCACACACGTTCTGATGTCACACACTCACACGTGCACAGCCTTCGACGGGTGTGCAATGCTGTCATGACGCACTGACACGACGCATGACACTAAACACAATCTACTGATCCTGTCGATGTGTTCGTACCGGTAGTGCACATTGCTGCATGCACGACGCAGCGGCACATAGGCATCACTCTGGCTACGTCCGAAGATCAAAAGAATATAATGCATGCATGCACGACTAATGCTGGCCCACGCACACACACATCGGTGTGCTGCCGCTGCAGCCCACTACAGCGATGTTCGTACGTAAGCACTGTGTGTCTGCATCGTCCACGTCAACACATGCTCACACGTGGGCATGTCGACTCGACACTCAGCACTCACAACTCCACACTCACACTCCACACTCACCTCACACTCACACACTCACACTCACACTCACACTCACCCCCACACTCACACTCCACACTCACACACACACACACACACACACACACACACACTACCCCCCTCCCCCCCCCCTCCACACACACACACACCCCACGCACACACGCAACGCACACGTAACCCCCACCCCCCCGCCCCCCCCCCCCCCCACACACACACACGCACTGACATACACACACACACGCGCCAATACCCCACCCCAACCCAACCCCAACCCCAACCCAACCCCAACCCCAACCAACACCACACAAAACACCCATTACAACGCACACGCCCCCCCCCCCCCCCCCTCCCCCCCCCCTCCACACACACACGCACACATACCCCCCACCCACACACACACACATCCACACACCCACACCCCCCCCCCCCACACACACACACTCACACCACGTCATACCCCCCCCCCACCCCCCACCCCCACCACACCACACCACACACACGCACACACACACACATACTCCCCCCCCCCCCCCCGTCCCCCCCCACCCCCCCTCACCCCACACACACAGGCACTAGTACCCCCCCCACCCCCCCCCACCCCTCCACAAACACACACACATGCACACACACACAAACCACACACCACACCACACACACTCACACACACACACACACACACGCACACACCACACTCACACTCACACTCACACTCACACAAACACAAACACACACACACACACTCACTCACAACACACACACCAACACACCACGCATCACATCCCCCCCCCCCCCCCCCACACACACACACCACACACACAACTCACACTTACCCCCCCCCCCCCCCCCCCCTCCACACACACACACACGCACACCACACGCACACACACACTCGCACATACCCCACCACCCCCCACCCCCCCACCCACACACCCACACCCACACACACAGCAAACAAACACACACATTACAACACAGCAAGCGACCTCACACATACCCCCCCCCCCCCCCCCCCCTTCCCCCCTCCAAGCACACACACACACACACACATACCCCCCCCCCCCCCCCCCCACCCCCTCACACACACACAGCACATACCCCCTACCCACCCACCCCCACACCCCACCCCACCCCCACCCCACCCACACACGCACACACACTCATACCCCCACCTCACCCCCCACCCACCCACACACATACACACACACACTCACATACCTCCCCCCCCCCCCCCCCCCCCCCCCCTCCACACACACACCATGCACATACATATACACACTCCACTCAGTACCGCCCACCTCTCACTACCCCATTCCGCCTGGTACACAGCCTTGAGGAGCCTTGCCATGGGGTGGGTTTTGGCCGAGCACACGGGCCGAGATAAAGAGGTGATTCGGACCCTGCGTATGGTTCGAAGGGACATTGCCAAGGGTATATCACCTGCCATCAAGAAATCGGAGGAGGAAGATAATGTACTGATGAAGCTCTGGGATCGGACGGCTGTGTTCCTGGCATTTGGGTATCTGACAGAGTTTGAGGAGAAGACCCCTTGAGTGAGTGTCTGTGGTGGGGGTGTGTGGTGGGTGGGTGGGGGGATGGGTGAGGAGGGGGTGGGGGTGAGGGGGGAGAGGGGGCTGGACAGAGTTTGAGGAGAAGAGCCCCTCAGTGAGTGTGGGGGGGTGGGGGGTGGGGGGTGGGTGAGGGTAGGGTGGAGGGTGGGAGAGTGTTGGGGGTGGGGGGTAGGGGTGGGGGGGGGATCCCCTGGGTGCCTAATTGCGTGTTGTGCATGTGTTTGCCTTGCCCTTTGTGTTTTTGTGCGCATATGCTTTTGCTTGAGGCTAATGAGCTGATGAATCTCTGGGATCGGACGGCTGTGTTCTAGGCATTGGGGTACCTGATAGAGTATGAGGAGAAGACCCCTTCAGTGAGTGTGGTGGGGTGAAGGGTGGGTGCGTGGGTGCGTGGGGGGGGGGGGGGGGGGGGATGGGATCAGACGGCTGTGTTCAGGGCATTTGAATACTTGATAGAGTATGAGGAGAAGACCCCTTCAGTGAGTGTGGTGGGGGTGAAGGGTGGGTGCGTGGGTGCGTGGGTGCGTGGGTGCGTGGGGGGGGGGATCGGATGGCTGTGTTCAGGGCATTTGAATACTTGATAGAGTATGAGGAGAAGACCCCTTCAGTCAGTGTGGTGGGGGTGAAGGGTGGGTGAGTGAGGTGGGGGGGGGGGGGGGGGGGGGGGGGGGGGGGGATGGGATCGGATGGCTGTGTTCAGGGCATTTGAATACTTGATAGAGTATGAGGAGAAGACCCCTTCAGTGAGTGTGGTGGGGGTGAAGGGTGGGTGAGTGAGGGGGGGGGGGGGGGGGGATCGGATGGCTGTGTTCAGGGCATTTGAATACTTGATAGAGTATGAGGAGAAGACCCCTTCAGTGAGTGTGGTGGGGGTGAAGGGTGGGTGAGTGAGGGGTGGGGTGGGGGGGGGTGGGGGGGGGGGGGATCGGATGGCTTGTGTCAGGGCATTTGGATACTTGATAGAGTTTTAGGAGAAGATGCCCCTACAGTGAGTGTGTGTGGTGGGGGTGAAGGATGTGTGCGTGGGGGGGGGGGGGGGGGGGGGGGGGGGGGGGGGAGAGGGGGGCTGTATTCAGGGCATTTGGATACTTGATAGAGTATGAGGAGAAGACCCCTTCAGTGAGTGTGGTGGGGGTGAAGGGTGGGTGAGTGAGGGGGGGGGGGGGGGGGGGGGTGGATCTGGATGGCTGTGTTCAGGGCATTTGGATACTTGAAAGAGTTTTAGGAGAAGATGCCCTCAGTTAGTGTGGTGGGGGTGAAGGGTGGGTGCGTGTGGGGGGGGATGGGATCGGATGGCTGTGTTCAGGGCATTTGGATACTTGATAGAGTTTTAGGAGAAACATGCCCTTAGTGAGTGTGTGTGGTGGGGTGAAGGATGGGTGCGGGGGGGGGGGGGGGGGGGGGAGGGGGATGGGATCGGATGGCTGTGTTCAGGGCATTTGGATACTTGATAGAGTTTGAGGAGAAGATGCCCTCAGTGAGTGTGGTGGGGGTGAAGGGTGGGTGCGTGTGTGTGTGGTGGGGGGGGGATGGGATCAGACGGCTGTGTTCAGGGCATTTGGATACTTGATAGAGTTTGAGGAGAAGATGCCCTCAGTGAGTGAGTGTGGTGGGGGTGAAGGGTGGGTGCGTGTGTGTGGGGGGGGGGGATGGGATCGGACGGCTGTGTTCCTGGCATTTGGGTACCTGTTAGAGTTTGAGGTGGCGATCCCCTCAGTGAGTGTGTGTGGTGAGTGTGTGTGGTGGGAGCGGAGGGTGGGTGGGGTGAGATGGGTGAAGGGGTGCTGGAGGGGGATGGATAGACTTCGAGGAGAAGATACCCTCAGTAAGTGTGTATGTGTACATAGGGGTGATAAGAGCGAAGCGCGCCATCTAAAGGGTTAGTTGACGTTGAGGAAGGGATCCTCTAACCGGTTAATGATGATGAAGGGTCGGCCAACCGACAAACGGTTAATGATGATAAAGGGGCGGCCAACCGACAAACGGTTAATGATGATGAAGGGTAGGCCAACCGACAAACGTTTAATGATGATAAAGGGTCGGCCAACCGACAAACAGTTAATGATGATAAAGGGGCGGCCAACCATCAAACGGTTAATGATGATAAAGGGTCGGCCAACCGACAAACGGTTACAACTAGGGTCGGGAATGCAGGGTAACCGGTAAAAAATTGTGTCCATTTTTGTTACCAGTGTGGTGTGTGTGTGTGTGTGGTGTGGGGGGGGGGGAGGGGAGGGTGGGGGGGGGATGTAGGGGGGTGGATAGACTTCGAGGAGGAGATCCTCTCAGTGAGTGTGTGTGTGCGGTGGGGTGGAGGGTGCAGGGGGTGTTGGGGGGGGAGGGGTAGGGGTAGGGGGGGGAGCTGGAAGGGGGGGGAGGATGGGGGGAGATCCCCTGGGTGGGTCATGGGGGGGGGGATGGGGTGTGTGTGGGGGGGGGGGGTCCCCTGGGGGGGTCATTGGTGTTGTGCATGTGTTTGCCTTGCTCTTCGTGTTTTTGTTCACACATGCTTTTGCTTGAGGCTAATGTGCCGATGAAGCTCTGGGATTGGGAAGCTGGCTATACTTGTAGGTGTGCAAGTGCCCATATCCAGGTGTGCATTGCTATACTTGTAGGTGTGCAAGTGTCCATTTCCAGGTGTGCATTGCTATATTTGTAGGTGTGCAATTCCAGGTTTGCAAATGTCCATATCCAGGTGTGCATTGCTATACTTGTAGGTGTGCAATTCCAGGTGTGCAAATGTCCATTCCCAGGTGTGCATTGCTATACTTGTAGGTGTGCAAATGTCAATTTCCAGGTGTGCATTGCTAAACTTGTAGGTGTCCATTTCCAGGTGTGTATTTGCCAGGTGTACATTTCCAGGTGTGTATTTTCCAGGTTTACATTTGCCAGGTTTGCATTTGCCGGGTGTACATTTGCCAGGTGTGCATTTGCCAGGTGTGCATTTGCCTAGTGTGTATAGCTTATTGGACAATACAGATGTGTTCTAATACTCTATAAGTTGACATTGTAAAAATACCCATGCAATTTGATAAATAGATGACCCTTTTATTCCACTTTTCCCTAAACTGATTTTTGTATTAACGGTAATACATGGCCACCCAGGACAAACATTATTTGTCCCTCGAGTTTCTTTCTTCCATTTATTTATTTACTTATTTATATATTATTTTGTTTATTTATTCATGTGTAGATACTTCTTATAGATACTTGTTATGCTTTTTATATATTTATCCATTTGTGTATTTATTTATTACTTAAATTTGTCACCTGTATGTATATATCACTTGTATTCATCACTTGTATTCATCACTTGTATATATCACTTGTATTCATCACTTGTATTTATCACTGGTATATATCACTTGTATTCATCACTTGTATTCATCACATGTATTTATCACTTGTATTTATCACTTGTATTTATCACTTGTATTCATCACTTGTATTTATCACTTGTATTCATCACTTGTATTTATCACTTGTATTTATCATTTGTATATATCACTTGTATTCATCACTTGTATTTATCACTTGTATTTATCACTTGTATTCATTACTTGTATTTATCACTTGTATTTATCACTTGTATATATCACTTGTATTCATCACTTGTATTTATCACTTGTATATATCACTTGTATTCATCACTTGTATTTATCACTTGTATTTATCACTTGTATATATCACTTGTATTCATCACTTGTATTCATCACTTGTATATATCACTTGTATTCATCACTTGTATTCATCACTTGTATTCATCACTTGTATATATCACTTGTATTCATCACTTGTATTTATCACTTGTATTTATCACTTGTATATAGACCCCCTATCCCCACTCCTATTCGGTTTGTTCATTGATAGAATTGAATCGTTCCTCCAATCCAAGCTCCCAAATGTAGGGGCTCAGCTTAGGGGAAAGATTCTGCAATTGTTACTTTATGCTGATGACCTAGCTATAATGGCAGAATCCCCGGCAGATATGCAAGCGATGCTTAACTGCCTGAGAGATTTCTGCGAGGCTACTAAGATGGCTGTGAAATATAAAGAAAACTGAGATTGTCGTTTCAACAAGCAATTCTGTGATGAGGCCCGTATGGATCCTGATTACAAATTTGTCTATGATGGAGCACAGCTTTCTACAAAGTTATCTTTTATCTACCTGGGATCCCTCTTTGTGGATGGTGACTCAAGCAATCGTGCAAAAGCTGCTTTTTCTAGGATGCTCGCTAAGGCCCAGAAGGCTCACCACATGCTCCGTAGGCGATGCCATACTATGGAGATATACAATATTGATATTCTCACCCACCTGTTTGATTCTCTTGTACAACCTATCCTGAATTTTGGCTGTGAGGTGTGGGCTCCTTCTATTCTGAACAACACACTTATCTCAAATGACCATGCTTGTGAGAAATGGCATAGAGGTATACTTAAACAAATGTTGGGTGTTTGCCAATCTACTACATCTAATATTATCATGGAAGAGCTGGGTAGAACCCCGTTGTGTTTTGCTTGGCTTAAACAAGCTTTGCGCTTCTGGAACAAGACCATACATAAAGAACCTGAGGATCTCATTAGAATGGCTCTTGAGGAATCTTTTGACTCCAACACTGGCTGGGTTCATGACTTGCGTTGTGCTCTCCACAAGCTAGGATCCAGTAAAAACATCAACATTTTGGAGGCTGTCGATGTCGAAGGTATTATGTCTGAAGTTTTTGAGTCATGGAGGTTTAAGTACCCAAGTGACACCAATGCAGTCAGAGACATCCCTGATGAGAGAAGGGTTGGCTTTAAACGCCTCCGATACCAGAAATGGTTCGCAGCCAACAGCAATGATGAGAATGGCTTGATTCCCTTTACATCTGCCTTACATAAGCAGGATCAGATTCGTTCTATAGCACAGTTTAGAATGGGTTCCTATTGGCTGAACACAGAAAGAATGAGGGTAGTGGATAGAGCACACATCCCTCGTTCAATGAGACACTGTCAAATGTGTGGGTTCCAAAAACCTGAGGATGAAATGCATATGTTTGAGTGCCCTTTTTCTAATGATATTCGCCTCCGCTACCAGAAGCTGTTTACAGATATTTATAGGCATGTCCATGAGGATACCGACTTAACCGTATGGAATATGGAATTCTGCGATTCCACATTCAGAACCTTTATGAATGTAAATGGCACTAAGACTTTCTGGAGCAACCTAGCCGACTATCTTTCTACTTGTAGAAGAGCAAGACAGGAAGCCCTGGACTGCTTAGTGGCACCGTAATTTATTATCCCTTTTTTTTCTTTTCTTCTTGTGACTTCTCATTTGTTAGCTTCTTACCTCCGCCACTGTAAGTGGTTGAGATCTGGGTCCGGCTCTAGGGGGTTTAATACCTACGCCACCAAAACGGTGGTTGGGAGCTTGGTTTGTTTGTCCTCGACACACCCCTGATGTAATGGGGTTTTTTGCTTTGTGGGTGCTTTTTCTTTTTGTTTAAAGCACAGAGTCTCATACACCCTCGCGGTGTCAAGTAGACTTTAACATGTAATATAATATCACTTGTATTTAAATATGTATCACTTGTATATATCACTTGTATTCATCACTTGTATTCATCACTTGTATTTATCACTTGTATATATCACTTGTATTCATCACTTGTATTTATCACGTGTATTCATCACTCGTATTTATATATTTATCACTTGTATTTATCACTTGTATTCATCACTTGTATACATCACTTGTATTTATCACTTGTATTTATCACTCGTATTTATATATTTATCACTTGTATTTATCACTTGTATTTATCACTTGTATTTATCACTTGTATTTATCACTTGTATTTATCACTTATATACATCACTCGTATATATGACTTGTATATATCACTTGTATTTATCACTCGTATTTATATATTTATCACTTATATGTATCACTTGTATTTATCACTTGTAAATATCACTTGCAATAAGGTGTACCATTTATTGATTTATCACTTTTAGATGGATGACGCGGACGAGAATGACTACCAGTTCAATCAATCTGAGGTTTGGGAGCTTAACTCGATGGTGGACTCTGCAAGCATGGCTGCCTTCATGGCTGCATGGCTGCCTTTTCCATTTTAACACTCAGTGAGTTGTTCAGTTGTTGCTTGGTTGGGGAGGGAGGGAGGGAGGGAGGTCTGAGGGAGGGTGGGAGGTCTGAGGTCTGAGATCTGAGGTATGAGGTATGAGGTATGAGGTATGAGGTCTGTCGGTTGTCTCACGGTAGTCCCACGGTTCTGCCACGACTGGGGCAAGCATGCAAGCCTTTTCCATTCTCATGCTCAGTGAGTTGTTCACTTGTAGCTTGCTTTTGTATGATTTTCAAAAACGTGAAGTGGCAATAAGAAGCGGTAGTAAAAAAAGTGATAAGAAGAAGCGGTAGTAAAAAAGTGATAATAAAAAGCGGTAGTAAAAAAGTGGTAATAAAAAGTGGTAGTAAAAAAGTGGTAATAAAAAGCGGCAATACAAAAGTGGCAATAAAAAGCGGCAGTAGAAAAGTGTTAATAAAAAGCGGTAGTAAAAAAGTGGTAATAAAAGCGGTAGTAAAAAAGTGGTAATAAAAAAAGCGGTAGTAAAAAAGTGGTAATAAAAAAAGCGGTAGTAAACAAGTGGTAATAAAAAGCGGTAGTAAAAAAGTGGTAATAAAAAGCGGTAGTAAAAAAGTGGTAATAAAAAGCGGTAATAAAAAAGTGGTAATAAAAAAAGCGGTAGTGAAAAACTGCATGCAAATGACAGATTTTAGAATAGCCCACCCCATCCCTCCCTGCTTGTGCACACCCTATGTGAATCTTTTCCAATATGATTATATCTCACCCCCACCCCCACCCCCACCCTTATCCCGTCCCTCCCAATGTTCAATGTAGCTGAGGCTGGCACTGGCGACCAATCCATTATCATGAATGCAAACCTGACCCCATCGCCTCCTATAGGCTCACAACTCACCCCCACTCTCATCCCATCCCTTCTTATTTGCTCACCCCTCACCTCACCCCTCACCACCCCTTCCTATTTGCTTACACCTCCTCCTTCCCCCCCCAACTCACATCCCATCCCTCCCTGTATGCACAACCCCCCCCCCCCCCCCCCCCCTAATCCCCCCCCTATGTGCTTACACCTCACCCACACTCTCATCCCCCCCATGTGCTTACACCCCACCCCCCAAATGTACTGTAGCCATTGCTGAGGCTGGTACTGGAGACCCAGCAGGTGTTGTCAGTCATGGAATCGACTTTTTCAACAAGGCCGTTACCGCCGTCATTGTTTTCTCGGCTGTTTGAGGCTGTGACCAAGCATTGCATTCTGGTAAGGATCTCCTTCATTGCATTGATCATATCAGTCACATCTTAGCATCTGCATTTACATGTAATTTCTATGAGGGGGCTGCCAGAAATCAAGGCCGTGACCGTGGCATCATTGTTTTCTCGGCTGTTCGAGGCTGTGACCAAGCCTCGCACGCTGGTAAGGATCTCCTTCATTGCATTGATCATATCAGTCACATCTTAGCATCTGCATTTACATGTAATTTCTATGAGGGGGCTGCCAGCAATCAAGGCCGTGACCGTGGCATCATTCTTTTCTTGGCTGTTCGAGGCTGTGACCAAGCCTCGCACGCTGGTAAGGATCTCCTTCATTGCATTGATCATATCAGTCACATCTTAGCATCTGCATTTATATGTAATTTCTATGAGGGAACTGCCAGCAATCAAGGCCGTGACCGTGACATCATTGTTTTTTCGGCTGATTTAGGCTGTGACCAAGCCTCTCACGCTGGTAAGAATCACCTTCGTTGCAGTGAGCATATCAGTCACATCTTAGCATTTGCATTTATATGTAATTTCGATGAGGGAACTGCCAACAATCAAGGCCGTGACTGAGACATCATTGTTTTCTCGGCTGTTCGCAGTGTTTTTATTTCAGATTTCTGTAGTCCAGATTAAGTAGCTTCTTGGGCTACTCAACCCTGATTTCAGGATAGTTGATTAGCCATAGCATCGCGGAGCGCGGAGCCTGGGGGGGGGGGGGGGGGGGGGGGAGGGGGGGAGCACGTCCCGATATCGGGGGGGCCGGGGGGTAAAGCATTCGACTGACTGGCGACGGACTGGCGACGCATCGTCGAAAAAAATCCTGTCCATCGCATACTTACGAGCTGGTTCCCTTAACCCCACGTCCTAAGAAGTGTTATTGTGACATATCTTGGAAGTTAAGATTTATTTCTTTATTTATTTTATCAACTGTTCTTGAACAGGATCTGTTCTTCAGTTGGTACACTCTTCTGTTTGAATTCGAAACATGAGTCACATCTTAGCATTTGTATGTTATGATAACGCCTGGTGGGGCGTGGTGTTAAGGGAGCCCGTCGTACGCGGGTGGGGAGCGGTCTCCTACCTCAACTGGACAAGCTACCATCGCGGTTGACGACGACCTGCAACGCCAAGAGCGACCGAAGGGGGAGTCAAACCCCCGACTCTTCATTCTTAAAGGGATTTAGTCTACCACTAGACCAATGTATATCACTGAAAGAGGCTTATTTGTATGTATGTATGTATGTATGTATGTATGTATGTATGTATGTATGTATGTATGTATGTATGTATGTATGTATGTACGTAGTAGTATGGTAGCCCGTGTGGCCGGTGGCCACACCTACTCTCACGTAGACAAACCACCACCACCCAATCATAGTACGGTGCCCGCTTGGCCTTTGGCCACACCTGTTTGGGGCAGGGTAACATAATGGTTTACACTTGTACTCCCCACCCCCACCCCCCCCCTCCCCCCCCCACTCATACACACACCACCACCACCAAACCCTTCCCCCCCACACACACTCCCTTCCCCCCTGTTGGCCACACCTGTTTTGGGCTGGGTTACAAAATAGTTTATGCCGGTTTTCTCTGCAGTGCATGCAGGTGCATGCAACTTAGAACACTGACGGACGCATATCCCTTGCGATGGTCTCCCTTATGCACCCACAAGCATACACACACCACCGTACTTTTCCTGACCCCCTCCTCCCCCCCCCCCCCCCAGTTATCTCCATGCCCACCCCACCCAACCATGTACCCCCAGTCCACACCCACAAACATACTCCCTTCCTCTTCCTGACATTTTTCCTGACTCCATCCCTTCCCCCACTCCAGCCATCCCACGAGCCCCCAAACTCTCTCCCCTCCCTCCTACAAGCACCCACCAGCACACACATACTCCCTTTCTGCCCCCGCGCGCCCTCCACTTCAGCTGTGGGCTTTGCCATAGCTGAATGGCAAACGGGACGAAGAGCAGGCTGCAGATCCAACCCATCGACAACGTTTGCGCATAATCCGACTCCGCTAAAAGCATCGGACCTGCTTCCCTGCCACCTCAGCTGTGATTGATAGTCGACCCCACTGAAAAAATGAACCTGCGCAATCTAAAACTGTACATAAGTGCAGCTTCTTCTTAGCGAGCATATGCTAAATTCGGCCGAAGAACAATCCTACTCACCGCAACTGCTCCCTAAGTCAACTGGATCTGAGACTTGGAAACAATGCTAGGTTCATCCATTCAACTTTGCCGCGTAATCTCTATGGCACAATGCACAGCGAAAAAATTCTCGATGCAGTGGGAAGAAGTTGCAGTCAAGTTGCTGATTTAAGATGTTCCGTCAAGTTAGGGTGAGAATGTTCAGCGAGATTTTTCATTCGGTCAACTTTGCTGCGTAATTGCTATGGCACGATGCGGACCGACAAGTTTCTCAATGCAGTGGGAAGAATTTGCAGTCAAGTTTGTGACTTGGGATGGATGCGATTCGGACATTTCTGACAGGTCGGCTGACTCACCACGTCACCTTCCGTTGTGCGCAGCGACAGGTCTCTTGACGCAAGGGAAGAGTCTTGCAGGAATGCTGGGGGAAAAGCTTGTAGGAATACGAACTGTAGCGCTACCGAAGTCAGGTGGATGAACTCAGGCGGGAAAAGGAGAAATTGGGCGGGATGCGCAACAGGCAGAATTCGCAGGAGGCCAAATCAGGCAGAAGTTGAAGCAGGAGGGATTAAAAGCGGGAATTGGCTGAGCGGGAATTGGGAATTGGCTGGGCGGGAAGTCGTTTAAGTCGGTTACGCGATGACACCACCACGACCTCGACCACGACCACGACCGCCATGATTTCTTTATATATATAGATGTAGGCTGGACCAGGATTACCCGTATTTCTATTTTATTTTGTATATCCTACGTGAAGAAGGATACATCCCCTTGGATATGGTTTGCAGTTAGGACCTTTTACAAGTAATTTAATGTCGTGTAGCATGTCCATCCTTCTGTAAGCTGAGCCTTCTCTCCCCATGCCCCAAATGGAATGTAAATAGGCTATTGACATTACACACACGCCACTAGACTATAGCATTAAAAAATGAAAGTGAACGGACCAAGTAGCAAGCTTTGTTTGGGTAGCCACATGGCATGTTTGGGGCATGCATGGAGTACACATACATGATAGGTAGAGCTGCCAGATGTGTGCCCTGGGCCACACACTTGCCAGTATGTGCCAGATTACCCTACCTAAGCAGCCCTATTGGGGCATACCAAGATTAGAATCACACATGGTGTCCATGAGGCATATCCAGACCTCCCCGCCCACATTTGTGTGTACTCAATGCACCCCCCAAGTATGCCACGTGGCTACCCAAACCAACCTTCCAACTTGGTCCGATGACTTCACCATTTAAACGTCGCATCCCGGTTATAGATCACCAAGCGGGGCCGGCCCGAGTGCCGATCTCACGCGACCACCGTGCCTGGCCTTAGACATGAAGAAAACTGAGAGGGTAGAGGACACGCTCAGCCTAGATTGTGCAGAAATGGTGCGGTATGGAAGATGAAATTCGCCAGAAACGTCGATGGGGTTGGTTACAAGGGTAACCATACGGGTAATCCTGGTACGCCCTAATGTTACAGTCCAGGGGTAGGCCAAATAGGCTAAAGGGACGTGCCCAACCATATAGGAAGGGCTTAAAAAGAAAAATCACTGATGAACTGAACCCCAAACAATCGTGTTACCGACGGTGGCCCTGAGTTCGTGCTACAGTGATAATTTAATTATATTAATCCGTAATTTATAAGAGGGGGTTACCAACAAGGCCGTGACTGCCATCATTGTATTCTCTGCTATTATCAACGATCCAAACCTAATGGCTCAGTGGCAGAGCAACCCTACCCTGGAGAAAGATTGCGGCAGGTGCGGGGTTCGAACCCCCTTCAGTGCCCTTGGGCCCATCCGGAGGGTCGTCGACCGGCACGGTAACTGGAATCTAGATGCGATGTTGGCTCGACCACTGCATACTTACGATCCGATTCCCTTAATCCCATCGTAGCACTTCCTTAGAGGTCATTGTGACAATTCTTGGATGTGCACATTTTCAATTTTCAATTTTCTCTGCTATTAGGGGGGGGGGGGGGGGGGGGGGGGGGGGGGCAAGGGATTACCAAGCTGTTCGAGCACCTCGACCCCACCCTTCCTTGGTGCATAGACGGGAACCAACGTGGGCCACCCCTTCCAATCTCTTTCCAACAAGGCGATTACATTATGTATACAAAGCTGTTTGAGTACTTAGGGGGGAGGGAGGGGGGGGGGGGGGGGGGGGGGGGGGGGTACCATGCTGTTCGAGCACCTCAACCCACCCTTCCACATTTATATATATTTAACTCAAGAAGCCAACCATTCCTTGGTGCAGAGACGGGAAGCAATGTGGACCATCGTTTGCAATCTCTTTCCAACAAAGGGATTACCAAGCTGTTTGAGCACCTAGCCACCCTGGCCATGTAAGTTCCCTGGTGCTTTGATCCAATGTCTGACTGTTTGGCGGAGCCCCCCCTTCTGGGGGGCGAGAGCCCCCAGGGTCACCCCGCTGTCCGTCCGACCCCCTCGAGACCAAGTCTGACACGTCAGCCAATGGTCTCGTAACTAAATGCCTTCGGTCTGCTTGATTCCGGTAGTCCAAGACGCACGTCCTTGCGTCCCAGGACGCAACATGGGGAGGGCCGTTGCGTCCCAGGACGCAACATTGGCAGGGTCGGTTGCGTCCCGGACGCAGCCTCATAGATTGGTTGCGTCCGGGACGCAGGTTTTAGAAGTTGGTTGCGTCTCACTTCATTATCCTGCGTTCTCATGCGTTCCAATGCGCCCCAATGCGTCTGATGCGTCCGACTCGAGAGTGTCTCAGTGGGTGGTGCAGGACGCAAAGGACTCTCTCAGCCACATACTTTGAATGGACTCGAACCTAAAAATCCCCCACATGCCCCCAGGCCCTGAGTGGATGAGCGGGGTTCAAACAGCACCCTAGTCTAAAGCCTATAATTTTTTGATGTTATCGATTTATTCTGGTCGATCTCTCCAAAAATATTCGAACCGTCAAAATGCAATCTAGCGGCACGCCCAAATGGCCCAATGCTCAGACCAAGCAGCGAAGGCTGAATGAATTTTTTGTTGCCAAGCCCGCCGCTGCTGCTGCTGCTGCTGCTGCTGGGACGCATCAAGCATGGAGAAAAATTGAGACGCAGTGGGACGCAGTGGGACGCATCAAGCATGGAGAAAAATTGAGACGCAGTGGGACGCAGTGGGACGCATCAAGCTGCTGTTGCTGTGGGAGGGGGAAAGAGCATTTTTTGGGACGCAACCTTTAAACTTTACTGCGTCCCAGGACGCACCCTACGAAATTGGCTGCGTCCCTGGACGCGACCTACCCACTTGGGTGCGTCCCAGGAAGCAACTCCTGGGGTCCGTTTGGACAACCCTGTTACCAACACCCTCCGCCAATTTTCCGTGTCGCTTGCGACGCTGTCTAGGACTTGTTTCCACAAAGCCGGTTGCGCCCTGAATCAGACACCGGGCTAAGCATACTAAATAGGCATATATACTGGAAACTGGTTTTCTGTCTGGCTACATGCAGCAGCTTCTAGGTAGCGCCCTGAATAGTCCACCAGGCTAAGCATACTAGAAATGCATGCTGGAAAGCTGATTTTCTGTTTGGCTGCATGTACCAGCTTCTAGGTAGCGCTCTGAATCGACCACCGGGCTAAGCATACTGGAAATGCTTATTGGAAAGTCCTGGGCCTATTGCAAGCGACGCGGAAAACATGGCGGAGGGTGTTGGTATCGGAGTGAAAGGTGGCACGGGAATCAAATGCTGTGGATCGAAACCAGGGTTTATGTCAGGGCCAAGGGTCAGAAGGCCCAGGGTAGGAACGTGCTGACAAACAGACAATGGGGTGACTCTGGGAAGCCCCGCCCCCCAGAAGGGGAGGCTCCGCCAAAAAGGCATTGAATAGCTGGTTTTGTCCCCCGAATTATTAATAGATAGAAAATGTTACGCGTTATAATGACAAGGCGTGAGGTTGAGGGAGGCAGCCAATAAAAGTACGAAAGTAAAATTAACTAAATACAAAAACAAATAGAAGTACGAAATTTACAATTAAATACAAATACAGAAACAAATAAAAGTACGAAATGTGCAATTAATTACAAATAAAATACAAATAAAAGTATTAAAGGTACAATAAACTACAAATACAAAAACAAATAAAAGTACGAAATGAGCAATTAAGTACAAATGCAAAAATAAATAAAAGTACGAAATGTGCAATTGACTACAAATGCAAAAACAAATAAAAGTAAGAAATATGCAATTAATTACAAATAAAATACAAATAAAAGTATTAAAGGTACAATAAACTAAAAATACAAAAACAAATAAAAGTGCGAAATGTACAATTTTCTAAAAATATGAAAACAAATAAAAGTGCGAAATGTACAATGAACTACCAATACAAAATAATAAATGAACGAAATGTGCAATTGACTACAAGTTCAAAAACAACAACATTCATACATACATGCACACATTCAAATGCTACAGCCTTTATGCATACATACAGACACACACATTCAAATGTAACAACATGTATACATACATACATACACATGTATGTATACATACATACATGTAGACGGTGTACATGTATGTATACATTCATGTACATTTATGTATACATACATACATACATGTACACGTATGTACACATACATACATGTACGTACACACACATACATACATACACACACATTCAAATGTAACATGTATACATTCATACACACATACATACACCCCATCATGCACAGTGCGGTATCTATTGCTGGCACCATGAGTATTCTGCTCCCCATGCTTGAAGAAAGCCCGCTTGCCCCTGGATTGGCCGACGGGGCTTCTCACGCCACGGCTGAGGAGTTGTTGCAGATTCTGGAATGGATGTCCAATCTAGGTGAGGTCTCACGCCACGGCCGAGGAGTTGTTGCAGATTCTGGAATGGATGTCCAATCTGGGTGAGGTCTCACGCCACGGCTGAGGAGTTGTTGCATATTCTGGAATGGATGTCCAATCTGGGTGAGGTCTCACGCCACGGCTGAGGAGTTGTTGCATATTCTGGAATGGATGTCCAATCTGGGCGAGGTCTCACGCCACGGCTGAGGAGTTGTTGCAGATTCTGGAATGGATGTCCAATCTGGGTGAGGGTCTTTGATCAAGGATTGGATCGAAGAACTACCACATGGTACTACTGGAATGGATTAAAGAAAGGCCACTTCCTGTTAGGTTATATCAAGGATTGGATTGGAGAAATGCCAATTGGTGCTGGACTGGGTTAAAGAAAGGCCACTTCCTGTTAGGTTGTATCAAGGATTGGATTGGAGAAATGCCAATTGGTGCTGGAGTGGGTTAAAGAAATACCACTTCCTGCTGTTAGGTCAGATCAAGGATTTGATTAAATAAATACCACTCCTTGTTTAATTGGCTTGCAGGGCCCCTCACGCCACAGCTAAGCAATAGGTTGCCACGCTGGGAGAGGGGCTTTGATCAAGGATGGGATTGAAGGAAGACCACTTCCTGTTGGATGGGATTGAAAAAACACCACTTTCTGTTGGGTAGGATTGAAGAAATACCACTCACTGTTGGAGTGGCTGGTGGGGCCTATCTGGCCATGGCTGATGAGCTGATGGAGTATCTGGGATGGATGGCCAGGCTGCATGGGTGAAGGGATTTGGTCACTGATGGATTGAAGGTATACCACTTGGCTGGGATGGATGGCCAGGCTGGATGAGATCGAATAAATACCACTCCCTGTTGGATTGGCTGATAAGGCCTCTCTCGCCACGGCTGAAGAGTTGTTGCAGTCTCTGGATTGGATGGCAAAACTGGGTGCGGGGCTTTGATCAAAAAAGGGATTGAAGGAAGACCACTTGCAGCAAGGATGCCAGATAAGGATAAGGATGGCATAAAAGATAAGGATTGCAGAATAGATACCACTCCGTTTTGGATTGGCTGGTGATGGGGCCTCTCACGCCACGGCTGAAGAGTTGATGGAGTTGACGGAATGACACTCTATGAGTGGAGAGGGATGGAAGAAGGATAATCGGGCAATGTTACACGTGGAGGTGTATGTCCGCCTCCGGTCATCAACTATAAGATGAGGTTACGGGTTTGGGACTGCGGCTATGTGTACGTGATCTAGTTCTGACAGGAGTCTCTGTCATGGATTACCAAGCTGGGCAAGGGTCTTTGATTAAAGATGGGATTGAATAAAAAACATTTTCCGCTTGATTGGCTGACGGGGCTTTTGACACTAAGGCTGAGTTGATGGAGTCTTTTGAATGGATTGCTAAGCTGAGCGAGGGAATCTGAGAAAGGATCTCGATTTATAAAGTTGATTTATATAGTTGATTATATAGTTTATTTGTATGCTTGTGTAGATAGTTTGTTATATATATGTTTATTTGTATGCTTGTGTAGACGGTTTGTTTGTTATATTTATGTTTATTTGTATGCTTGTGTAGATGGTTCGTTATATATATATAGTTTATTTGTATGCTTGTGTAGATGGTTCGTTATATATATATAGTTTATGTGTATGCTTGTGTAGATGGTTCGTTATATATATATATATATATATATATATATATATATATATATATATATATATATATATATAGTTTATTTGTATGCTTGTGTAGATGGTTCGTTATATATATAGTTTATTTGTATGCTTGTGTAGATGGTTCGTTATATATATATAGTTTATTTGTATGCTTGTGTAGATGGTTCGTTATATATATTACATTACATTACATGTTAAAGTCTACTTGACACCGCGAGGGTGTATGAGACTCTGTGCTTTAAACAAAAAGAAAAAGCACCCACAAAGCAAAAAACCCCATTACATCAGGGGTGTGTCGAGGACAAACAAACCAAACTCCCAACCACCGTTTTGGTGGCGTAGGTATTAAACCCCTTAGAGCAGGACCCAGATCTCAACCACTTACAGTGGCGGAGGTAAGAAGCTAACAAATGAGAAGTCTCAAGAAGAAAAAAAAGGGATAATAAATTACTATTAATATATATATAGTTTATTTGTATGCTTGTGCACATGGTTCGTTATATATGTATAGTTTATTTGTATGCTTGTGTAGATTGTTTGTTTGTTATATAGACTAGTACGGTAGCCCGTGTGGCCGGTGGCCACACCTACACTCCCTCTCCCCCTGCACCCTCAGACGCACACCGCTTCTCTCTACCTTGTCCCCTTCTGCTTCAGCTGTGGCCTCCCCCCCCTGTCATACACGTATCCCCCCCCCCCCCCCCCCCCCCCACACACACACACACACACACACACACACACACACACACACACACACACACACACACACACACGCATACACATACAGACCCACAGTATCCTCTACTTCCCCCGGCCTCTTCCTACCCAATCCACACACACACTTTTTCTCTCACCTTCGCCCCCAACAGCCTCCCTTCCCCCAACCACCAACACGCGCACACACTCTCCTCATCCCTACCATACCCTTCACTCCGGCTGTGGGATTTAATCTTGCAGAAAGAGGGGAAAGTGCAGACCGACAACTTGCGATCGCTCAGATCCCGATCACCCCGAGCACACCGGACCGTTGCAATTCCAAAGCTACAAACCTGTTTCCGATTACATTACATTACATTACATTACATTACATTACATTACATTACATTACATTACATTACATTACATTACATTACATTACATTACATTACATTACATTACATTACATTACATTACATTACATTACATTACATTACATTACATTACATTACATTGTCATCGACAAGCCATTGTTTGGAGACAATCCCGCTCCACAACAACTGGAACTCTATCAAATCCTCAGAAAAAGAAAGGCAATATTGCAGCAAGCATGCAAGATTGCAGCAAGCAAGTATTATTATCAGCTTTAATTCCATAATAGACATATATTGCTTTGTACGAAACAGTTGTTTCTCTAGGTTTTGCGTATTGTATGCTTTCTTAGTATTTGGCATATATGATGAATCTAGCTACAGCATGCTACATGGTTACATTGGGTATTCCTGCCTCCCTTCCTTCCTTCCTTCTGTCTGCTGTAGTCCAGACTTTAGACTCGGGTGGGCTGCATGGTGAAGGAGCTCCACAGAACAGCGCAGCAACATGTCCATGTTGTTTTTAGCCCCCTTCGGACTGCTTCCTTATCCACGCCGACTAGGCGTACTGCCGTATTGCTTTATTTTCTTAGCGGAGTCCCCCCCCCCCCCCCCCCCCCCCCCCCCCCCCCCCCCCGAGACGAAGCCTGACACGGTTTCGTAGCTAACTGGCTTCGGTCCGCTAGATTCCGTTGCCAACACTCTCCGCCTATTTCCGCGTCGCTTCCGACGCTGCCTAGGATATGTTTTCCTGCGCAAGCGCACTTGTGACAATTCGTCTACCATCGGTCTCAATACGGTAGTCTTATGGTATGGTAGCCCAGATCCAGCGCGCAGCAGGACACATACTTCACTTCTCTCTTCGCACGCTATCAATCATACACAACACAAGCGGCAGCGCTGCATCGGTATGGTGTGGCATTCGTGCGGGCAGATGGCTCAAAACAGCTAACTCACCAGATGTAAACGTACGCCACGCTTAGGTACAAATCCTATGCGTGGCGTACGTTTGCCCGACGGCATCCATAGCCCCAACGTACGCGTAGCATACGTTCGCCCACCTCGAAGCCAACTCAAACGTATGCTATGCATACGTTCGCCCCATGGCATAACCAGCCCAAACGTATGCAAAGCATACGTTTGCCCCAGCTCGAAGCCAACCCGAACGTACGCCTGGCATACGTTCGCCCCACCTCGAAGCCAACCCAAACGTATGAATAGCATACGTTCGCCCCACGGCATATCTAGCCCAAACGTAAGCATAGCATACGTTTGCCCACCTTGAAACCAACCCAAACGTATACATAGAATACGATCGCTCCACGGCATAACCAGCCCAAGCGTATGCCTAGCATACGTTTGCCCCACCTCGAAGCCAACCCAAACGTATGCATAGCATACGTTCGCCCCACCGCATAACCAGCCCATACGTATGCTATGCGTACGTTCGCCCCACCTCGAAACCAGCCCAAACGTACGCCTAGCATACGTTCTTCCCACAGTGAAACCAGCCCAAACGTACGCCTAGCATACGTTAGTCCCACCTCGAAGCCAACCCAGATGTTCAGTTGACGTATGCGCAGCATACGTTCGCCCCACCTCATAACCAGCCCAAACGTATGCATAGCATACGTTCGCCCCACCTTGAAACCAGCCCAAACGTACGCATAGCATACGTTCGTCCAACGGATTAACCAACCCAAACGTATGCATTCTGTACGTTCGCCCCACCTCGCAACCAGCCCAAACGTGTGCATAGCCGAACCTGCCATGGCTGCATGAGGGTTTACTGGGCACTGCCATGGCTGTGAAAGGGTTGGGGGGGCCCTGCCAATCTGCCATGGCTGCGTAGGGGTTGGGGGGGCCCTGCAAGGCTGCAATGGCTGTGAAGGGGTTGGGGGGGCCCTGCCATAGCTGTGTAGGGGAGGAGGGGCCCTGCCATGGCTGTGTAGGGGTGAGGGGGCTCTGCCATGGCTTTGGAGGGGCTGGTGGGGCCCTGCCATGGCTGTGTAGGGGTGGGGTGTGTGTGTGTGGGGGGGGGGGGGGGGGGGGGGGGGGGGGGGGGGGTCGGTCTGCCATGGCTCTGCAGGGTTGGGGGGGGCCCTGCCATGGATGTGTAGGGGAGGAAGGGCACTGCCATGGGTTTGTAGGGGTGAGGGGGCTCTGCCATGGCTTTGGAGGGGTTGGAGGGGGCCCTGCCATGGCTGTGCAGGGGTAGGGGGGCCCTGCCATGGATGTTGAGGGGTGAGGGGGCTCTGCCATGGCTTTGGAAGGGTTGGTGGGGCACTAGCATGGCTGTGTAGGGGTGGGGGGGCACTGCCATGGCTGTGTAGAGGTGAGGGGGCACTGCCATGGCTGTGTTGGGGTTAGGGAGGCACTACCATGGCTGTATAGGGGTGGGGGGGGGCACTGCCATGGATTGTATTGGGGTCGGGGGCACTGCCATTGCTGTGTAGGGGAGGAGGGGGCTGCCATTGATGTGAAGGGGTGTGTGTGTGTGGGGAGGGGGGGGGGAGGGGGGGGGGGGGGGGGGGGGGGGGGGGGGGGGTGGGGGGGCTCTGCCATGCCTGCGTAGGGGTTGGGGGGCACTGCCATGGATGTGTAGGGGTGGGGGGGGCACTGCCATGGCTGCGTAGGGTAGGGGGGGGCAATGCAATTGCTACGTAGGGGTTGGGAAGGTCATTGCCATGGCTGCGTAGGGGTTAGGGGGGAACTGCCATGGCTGTGAAGGGGTTGGGGGGGCATTGCCATGGCTGCGTAGGGCTTGGGGGGGCACTACCACGGCCGTGTAGGGGTGGGGGGCACTGCCATGTTGTGGAGGGGTGGGGGACACGGTCAATGGATTGTACTGGGTGGGGGGCCTGCCATTGCTTGTAGGAGGGGGGCTGCCATTGATGTGGAGGTGCAGTGTGTGGTGTGTGGTGTGTGTGTGTGTGTGTGTGTGGGGGGGGGGGGGGGGGGGGGGGGGGGGGGGTGGTCTTTCGACATCCATGGCTGTGTGGGGTTTGGGGGGCACTGCTCTGCTTGTAGGGGTGGGGGGGTACTGGCCATGCCTGTAATTGGGGGGGGGGGCAATACCATGCCTGGGTAGGGGGTGCATGCCATGCTACTAAAGGTGGGGGGGGGTATTTATACCATGCTGCGTTAGGGCTTTGGGGGGGCACTACCATTGCCTGTGTAGGGGTGGGGGGCACTGCTATGTTGTGTAGGTGGGGTTGGCACTGCCATGGTTTGTAATTGGTAGGGGCAGTGCCATTGCCTCGTAAGGGAGGGGGGGGCTGCCATTGAATGTGGAGGTGTGTGTGTGGTGGGGGGTGGGGGGGGGGGGGGGGGGGGGGGGGGGGGGGGGGGGGGGGGGGCAGCTTCCTGGCTGTGTAGGGGTTGGTTGGGGGGGCACTGCCCATGGCTGTGTAGGGGTGGGTGGTGATGCCATGCCTTATTGGGGTGGGGGCAATGCCCATGCCTGGTAGGGTAGGGTGGGGACATGCATTGCTACGTTAAAGGTTGGGGGGGGGGTCCACTGCCATGACTCGTACTAGGTTAGGTTAGGGGGAAATGTCATGGCTGTGAGGGTTTTGGGGGGTGGGGGTTGGGGGGGTTGGGGGGGGCATACCACATGGCTGCGTTAGGGCTTGGG
>JACBWV010000610.1:95495073-95641274 GCA_013435795.1 Chlamydomonas sp. ICE-L | reverse complement strand
CACCTAATGTTTTGTTCTGATTTCTGTAGGCCAGGTCCAGTTAAGTTAGCAACTGGGGCTACTAAAGGCCTGCATTTCAGGATTTGCGGTAGCCAACGGAATGGTGAGGTTTTGTTTTCTGGTGTAGCGCGAAGCCCTGGGGGGTTGGGGGGTTCATGCGTCGCCATGCGACAATGGAATGGCGACGCAGTGGCGACGCGTTGCTGGACAACAAGTCCTATGCAGCGCGCAAAGCTCGCACGAAATTTAGGAGGAGTCGTGAGGTGTTGGCAAACGGAACGACAGGGGGGCAACGATGGCGGTGACCGAAAACCAGTAGTTATGAGACAGTTGGCTGTCCTGTCATGCTTCGTCTCGGAGGGTCGGTCGGTCGGTCGGGCAGACTACAGGGTGGACCCTGGAGGCTCCCGCCCCCCTGAAAGGGGAGCTCCGCCAAAAACGCTGCTGCCACCCCCTCAGGGATGAATTGGACTCCTCGAGACCACCCACTATTTCAAGTCAGGGTTTTTGGCGGAGCCCCCCCTTAGGGGGGGCGGGAGCCCCCAGGGTTACCCATTTTTCCGACTGTTCGACAGGACAAAAAAAAATTGATGCCTGACACGTCAGCCAACTGTCTCATAACTAACTTGCTTCGGTCAGCTCCATCGTCTCCACCTGTCGTTCTGTTGCCAACGCATTCCGCCGACTTTCCGCTGCATCAGGGACTTTGTCGCAAGGGTACTTAATTGTAGCACTTGTACTGTACTACTTGTGCTACGTTATGTACTCAGGTGTTTCGTCAGTGCTACGTCCGAGCCTGCTGGGGTAGCTTTCTGGGTCAAAAACAGCTGCTGGTAGCACCCCACCGACTGCTAGAAGCACCACGGTGCTATGTCAAGGCACTGCTTATTTCCCAAAACAATGACCCTGACCCCCTTCCCCACCCCGAATCCCCAGATTGGCAGTATCGTTGGTCTTGTGGCTCCACCTTGGAGTGGGCTCTACAGTTCTTCAAAAGCAGCTGTTCACTCTATGTCTGAGGCCCTCAAGATGGAGCTCGCACCGTTTGGTATCAATGTCATGGTGAGATTGTAGAGTGTGAGGTCAGCTAACCACCAGTCCACCACCAGCCCACCACCATCCAACCACCACATCACCAACAACAACAACACAAACAGCTCTATAGTTATTCAAAAGTATCTGTCCACTCTATGTCTGAGGCCGTCAAGATGGAGCTCGCACCATTGGTATCAATGTCATGGTGATGAGACTGTAGGAGTGTGAGTCAGCTACCACCAGTCCACCACCAGGCCACCACATCCAACACCACACACCACCACCAACAACACAAACAGCTCTACAGTTATTCAAAAGCATCTGTCCCATCTATGTTGAGGCCCTAAAGATGGAGCTCGCAACGTTGGTATCAATGTCATGTGAAGCAGATGTAGAGTGCCCTTTTGAGGTGCAGCTAACCACCAGTCCCCCACCACCAGCACCCACTCCAAACCACCACACAACAACAACAACAACACAAACAGCTCTACAGTTATTCAAAAGCATCTGTCCACTCTATGTCTGAGGCCCTCAAGATGGAGCTCGCACCGTTTGGTATCAATGTCATGGTGAGATTGTAGAGTGTGAGGTCAGCTAACCACCAGTCCACCACCAGCCCACCACCATCCAACCACCACATCACCACCACCAACAACACAAACAGCTCTACAGTTATTCAAAAGCATCTGTCCACTCTATGTCTGAGGCCCTCAAGATGGAGCTCGCACCGTTTGGTATCAATGTCATGGTGAGATTGTAGAGTGTGAGGTCAGCTAACCACCAGTCCACCACCAGCCCACCACCATCCAACCACCACATCACCACCACCAACAACACAAACAGCTCTACAGTTATTCAAAAGCATCTGTCCACTCTATGTCTGAGGCCCTCAAGATGGAGCTCGCACCGTTTGGTATCAATGTCATGGTGAGATTGTAGAGGGTGAGGGTCAGCTAACCACCAGTCCACACCACAAAGCCACACATCCAACCACCAGATCACCAACCACCAACAACACAAACAGCTCTACAGGTATCAAAGACAATCTGTCCACTCTATGTCTGAGGCCCTCAAGATGGAGCTCGCAACGTTGGTATCAATGTCATGGTGAGATTGTAGAGTGTGAGGTCAAGCTAACCACACAGTCCACACCAGCACCCCACCATCCAACCACCACATCACCACCACCAACAACACAAACAGCCTACAGTCATTCAAAAAGCATCTGGACACTTCTATGTCTGAGGCCCTCAAGATGGAGCTCGCACGTTTGGCATTCAAGGTCATGGTGAGAATTGTAAGGAGGTGTGGGTTCCCCCAAAAAAAGGCCTAACCACCAGTCACCACCCCAGCCCACCACCATCTACCACCACCTCAACAACAACAACAACACAAAACAGCTTCTACAGTATTCAAAAGCATCTGTTCAACTCTAGTCTGAGGGCCCTCAAGATGGAGATCGAACCGTTTGGTATCAATGTCATGGTGAGATTGTGGTTGAGGTCAGCTAAACCACCAGCCACCACCGGCCACCACCACCATCCAACCACA
The DNA here is from genome assembly GCA_013435795.1 of Chlamydomonas sp. ICE-L. Lineage (NCBI taxonomy): Eukaryota > Viridiplantae > Chlorophyta > Chlorophyceae > Chlamydomonadales > Chlamydomonadaceae > Chlamydomonas > Chlamydomonas sp. ICE-L. Next base: position 95,638,688 of record JACBWV010000610.1, on the reverse strand, counting down.
ACATCACCACCCACCACCAACCAACAATCTGTCCCCTCAGGCCTCCATGAGGGAGCTCACGCCGTTTGGTATCAATGTCATGGTGAGATTGAGATTGTAAGTCCAGCTGACCACCAGCCCACCACCACCCAACACCACCCATCCAACACCACACAACACCACAACACCACACCATACATTCCAACATCACACCATCACACCACCACCATTCAAACAAAAACCGAAAACACCCACCACCATCCAACCTCCACACCACCACCATTCAACCTCCACACCACCATCCATCCAACACCCCCCACCCTCCAACTATCACACCACCACCATCCAACCACCAGCTCACCACCACACCACCACCACCACCACCATCCATCCAACACACACCACCTTCCAACCACCACACCACCACCATCCAACCACCACACAACCAACACCACACCATCACCATCCATCGACCACGCCACCACCATCCAACCACCACACCATCATGTTTGGAAAGTCACAGTGCGAGACCCCAAGTCAAGGCCAAAGGCAAAGCCTATACTTACCTAGTTCACGTAGAAGCAATGCAAATCAACGAATACGTTTTCACAATGCCAAGACTTGAACCCTCAACTCTGAACCCTCAATCCTCAACTCTCAATCCTCAATCCTCAACTCTGAACCCTCAACTCTGAACCCTCAACTCTGAACCCTCAACTCTGAACCCTCAACTCTGAACCCTCAACTCTGGACCCTCAATCCTCAACTCTCAATCCTCAACCCTCAACTCTGAACCCTCAATCCCCAACCCTCAGCTCTTAATCATTAACCCTCAACCCTCACCCCCCAACCCTCAACCTTGAACCCTGAAACCCTGGTGCAGGTGGGTTTGCTACCTGGTGCTATCAAATTCAAACATGGGCAACCAACCGTATTACCAACTTCCCAGCCAAAACCACCACACCACCACCACCACCAAACCACATATTCACCTCACCAAACAATCCAAACACCCTGAAACCCTGCGTGGTGCCCCTGTGCCATTCAAATCAAACATGGCACCAACGTCTTAACCAACTGGGAAATTCTAGGACGCTTTGAAGCTGTTCAAGCCATACGAAGAGCACTTGAAAGCACGAGCGCTAGCCTCACAGCCCGCCAACGCTACCCCAACGGCTGACTTCGCTCAAATGGTGGTCAAGAAGGTTGGTCCATTTTTTTCTTTTTCTTTTTCACCCCAGGAAGTGGGACCCCGTACACAAAACAGCGACCCAGGCCTTGCCAGTTTGGTGCCAAGCCAACTGCCCTTGCTCTTCACCCCAGGAAGTGGGACCCCGTACACAAAAACAGGGACCCAGGACTGGCCAGTTTGGTTGCCAAGCCAACTGCCTTGATCTTCACCCAAGGAAAGGTGGGCCCCGTTAACAAAAACCAGCGACCCAGACATGGGCCAGTTGGTGCCAAGCAACTGCCCTGATCTTCACCCAGGAAGTGGGACACCACGTACACAAAAACTAGCGACCCAGGCCTGGCCGTTTGGTCGCCAAGCCAAAATGCTTGCTATTCACCCCCAGGGAAAAAAAACGGGGGGCGGGGGGGGGGGGGGTAAAACAAACAAAAAGTGGGAACCCCGTACACAAAACAGCGACCCAGGCCTGGCCAGTTTGGTGCCAAGCCAACTGCCCTTGCTCTTCACCCCAGGAAGTGGGACCCCGTACACAAAACAGCGACCCAGGCCTGGCCAGTTTGGTGCCAAGCCAACTGCCCTTGCTCTTCACCCCAGGAAGTGGGACCCCGTACACAAAACAGCGACCCAGACCTGGCCAGTTTGTGGCACAGCCAAACTGCCTGCTCTTCACCCCAGGGAAGTGGGGACCACCGTACACAAAACGCGAACCCAGGCCTGGCCAGTTTGGTGCCAAGGCCAAAACTGCCCTGGCTCTTCACCCAGGAAGTGGGACCCCGTACAACAAAACACGACCCAGGCCTGGCCGTTTTGGTGCCAAGCCAAATGCCATTGCTCCTCACCCAGGAAAGTGGGGGACCCCGTACACACAACAGCGCCCACTGAGGGGTCAGAACGAAAGGCTGAAACAGTCCTACAGAAGAAGGAAAGGAAGATCACGCTGGGAAGTTGTGCATAAATAGGAAAGTAAATTGGTCTATTGGTAGACCAAACCACTATGAGGACGAAGAGTCGGGGGTTCGATTCCCCCGACGGTCGCTCTTAGCGTTGTAGCTGTAGGCGTTTCGTCAACGCGATGTATAGCTTGTCCAGTTGAGGTAGAAGACCGCTCTCTACCCGTGTACGACGGGTTCCCTCAACACCATGCCCCACCAGGCATTATCATTACCTTCTTTTTTGAGGAAAGGAAATTCAACGCTGGAAAGTCAACAGGTAGGAAAGGAAGTTTACCCTGGAAAGTTGTACATAATAGGAAAGGAAGTTCAACGATGGAGAGTCGTACTAGTAGGAAGGAAGTTCACCTGGAAAGTTTGTACATAATAGGAAAGGAAATTCAACGATGGAGAGCCGTACTAGTAGGAAAGGAAGTTCACCTGGAAAGTTGTACATTAAATAGGAAAGGAAATTCAACGATGGAAGTCGTACTGGTAGGAAAGGAAGTTCACGCGGGAAAGTTGTACATAAATAGGAAAGGAAATTCAAGGATGGAAAAGTCATAGTGGTAGGAAAGGAGGTTCAAGCGGGAAAGGCGGGGCATGCCAGACCATTGCGGATCAAGACGAGTGCCACTGCTGTGTTCGGTTATGTTTGGTGCTGTTTGGTGCTGCTGCTGTTTGGTGCTGCTGCTGTTTGTATGTATTAGGGTACTTCCATTGAACAATTGGCTAGCGCTTTAGCGCACTTGGAAAAAATAAAAAACTGCACTTTGTAGTGCAAAAGGCGCAAAATTTGCTTGCTGCGCCCACAGAAAGTTGCAAAAAAACTGCGGCGAAATGCGCAGTGGGGCTCAATAAGGACAGCGCGCCAGCGCGCAAAAGCGCGCACTTGGAAGAACCCTGGCATGTATGTTGCTACAACCCAGGGGTAGCCAGATAAGTTAAAGGGCCTCTCCAACCTAGAACAATCAAGGCACCACTAGGAGGGGCTATAAACAGCTCTGTATGACCGGTAGAGGGGAGGCAAGCCCAGGGGTGACTGATTAATCTAAACCTTATACCCCTATAAACCCTAAAACCCTGAAGTCCAACCCCCGGGCTAGCTTCCCCCTACCCTATATGACCTGTTCCGATTTCCTTGAAGAGGTCCTATGTGCTCTCTTCAATCCCCTCTGCCACCCAGACCCCAAAGGTGCCCCCTCCACATCCCCCCCTTGCCTCCTTTTTACATCCTGCCACAACCCCCCTCTGCCACCCATGCCCCAAGGGGCTCCCTCTGCATCACCCCTTGCCATCATGTCACGATTAATCATTGCATTACATTTTCACGGTAGCATGAACTCAGGGCTCCCATCAGTAGAACGATTGCTTGGGGTCCAGTTCTTCAGTGATTTTTCGGTAAAGCACCTTTTGTCATGGTTGGGCAAGTCCCTTAAGCCTATTTGGTCCTACCCCTGGACTGTAACAACTAACTAACTAACTAACTCATTAACTAAATAACTAACTGATTAACTAACTAACTAACTAACTAAGTAACTAACTAACTAACTAACTAACTAACTAACTAAACTAACTAACTAACTAACTTGTCAATCCTTGTCACAACTCCCCTCTGTCACCTTTGTGTTGCAAGATGCTCTCCCCAGCACCCCCCGCCTTCTTCTCTGGCTGGCACATTTTCTACCATGTTCTGGCTCTTTACCTGCCTACCAAGATGGGTTGGGCGTTGGATGTTGATGCGCATGGGTGGCCTGAATGGGCCAATTCCGGGGCAGCAGAAGGTTACACAGAAGGATGAGTAGATCCCACTTCTCTGCTGGCACATTTCCAACCATGTTCTGGCTCTTTCCCTGCCTACCCCGATGGGTTGGGCCATGGATGTTGATGCGCATGGGTGGCTTGAATGGGCCTATTTCAGGGCAGCAGAAGGTTACACAGAAGGATGAGTAGATCCCACTTCTCTGCTGGCACATTTCCAACCATGTTCTGGCTCTTTACCTGCCTACCCCGATGGGTTGGGCGTTGGATGTTGATGCCCATGGGTGACCTGAATGGGCCAATTCCTGGGCAGCAGAAGGTAAGGCAGAAGGATGAGTAGATCCCGCTTCTCTGCGGACACATTTCCCCACTTTCCCCGGCCTATTCCTAGGCAGCAGAGTGGGTTAATTAGGATGATTACATCCAACTTCTCTGACACATTTCTAGGCAGCACAGGGGTTAATTAGGATGATTAGGTCCCACATTCCCGGGCCTATTCCTGGGCAGCAGAGGAGGTTAATTAGGATGATTAGGTCCCACTTGTGCCTATTCTTGGGCAGCAGAAGGTTTATAAGAAGGATGATTAGATCCCACTTGTCTGTGTCCATTCCTAGGCAGCAGAAGATTACACAGAAGGATGAGTAGATCCAACTCCTCTGGTTCCATTCCTAGGCAGCACAGGGATCTATAAGAAGGATGATAAGGTCCCACTTGTAGGCCTATTCTAGGGCAGCGCTGGGCAGCAGAAGGTTTTTAAGACGGATGATTTGGTTCAACATCTGACACATTCCTTGGCAGCACAGGGGGTCTAAGAAGGATAATTAGGTACAACCTCCGTGCCTATTCTTGGGCAGCAGAAGGTTTATAAGAAGGAGGATTAGATCCCACTTGTCTGTGTCCATTCCTAGGCAGCAGAAGATTACACTACTTACGACTAGGCAGCACAGGGGTTAAAATAAGGATGAGTAGGTCCAACTTCTCTGACACATTCCTAGGCAGCACAGGGGTTATAAGAAGGATGGTAATACTCACCACTGATTAATGTTTTCGGATTCTGACACGTTGGCTGAAGCATTAGTCAGATACAATACTTAATGTTTCCGAGCAACCGGTGGCTCGGGTGAAGCATAGGCATGCACGAATCTTAATGTTTTGATCGTCGCAGACTGTTAGCTCGGGCATCGGTTGGCCAATTCCAACTCCCCCTTGGCAGTGCCCACGGAACCAGTGAGCACACTCACTCAGCGGTTTTATACCGTTTAAAGACTTGTGCATGTCAGGTTCTAGTTCTGTCTAGTTGATAGGCCACCGCCTCTGTTTACATTTTTTTTTTTTTTTTTTAACTTAGGTTCGCAGTTATGTTAATTCAAGTTCAAAATTGTAATTCAAGTTCAAGGTTTTAATTCAAGTTCAACCCTTCGACCACCAGTATTCAGGTACTACCGCCTTCAGCATTTTTGATATTTGTTCATTCTTGATTCGTTTATAAGAACCCCCCGAACCCCTAAACCCTGGATATGTTCGATATAGCCCTTTGGGCTACCGGTACGGTATTCAGGTGCCGGTTTTGGAGGGCCAGTCTCGACCACAAGGTACTTTTTCCTAGCTCGGGTCGATTAAAACCCTAATGGCTCAAGCCCTATATGTAAACTCTATATACGGTGTGAAAGATACACGAGTTTATTAATTGGAGCCAGATCGTAAGCAAAATCGTGCAGACCGTTTTTAATGTTTACATCTCCTCAAAGCCCAGGCCTGGCCATCGGGTACTGACGCACTGTCGATTAAGAAAGTTTTGCCCCCAATCCTGTAAACAAATCACTTCATACATTACATTACATTACATTACATTACATTACATGTTAAAGTCTACTTGACACCGCGAGGGTGTATGAGACTCTGTGCTTGAAACAAAAAGAAAAAGCACCCACAAAGCAAAAAACCCCATTACATCAGGGGTGTGTCGAGGACAAACAAACCAAACTCCCAACCACCGTTTTGGTGGCGTAGGTATTAAACCCCTTAGAGCAGGACCTAGATCTCAGTGAAAGGAATAGGAAAGGGGTTGAGGAGCCCTCACAAGCCATCACCCTTTCACCATTGTAAGCCATCATCTGGGGCCACTTAAACGGACTTTCATCGGTTGCCAAATTCCGTCCGTTATATCAGTGCAGCTAACTCACCAGATGTAAACGTACGCCACGCTTAGGTACAAATCCTATGCGTGGCGTACGTTTGCCCGACGACATCCATAGCCCCAACGTAAGCGTACTACGTTCGCCCACCTCGAAGCCAACTCAAACGTAGATGCTATGCATACGTTCGCCCCATGTCATAACCAGCCCAAACGTATGCCAAACGCATACGTTTGCCCCAGCTCGAAGCCACCCGAACGTACGCCTGACATACGTTCGCCCCACCCTCGAAGCCTACCCAAAGACAGTATGAATAGCATACGTTCGCCCCACGGCACATACCTAGCCCAAACGTAAGGCATAGCATACGTTCGCCACCTTGAAACCAACCCAAACGTTTACATATAATTACGTTCGCTCCACGGCATACAACCAGCCCAAACGTATGCCTAGCATACGTTTGCCCCCTCCACCCCTACGTAATGCCCTAGCACGTTCCCCCCACCTCGAAGCACAAAAAAAAAGGAGCCAGAGAAGAAGGGAGGACCTTCCCACATCCATAACCGAAGAAACAGAAAAGAATGGTGGGCCAGAGGAGGGACGGGAGTGAATATCGTTCAAATCCTTTTATCTCAATTATGGCCCCTCCCCCCCACCTCGAAACAGCCCAAACGTACGCCTAGCATACGTTCTTCCCACCGTGAAACCAGCCCAAACGTACGCCTAGCATACGTTAGTCCCACCTCGAAGCCAACCCAGACGTATGCGCAGCATACGTTCGCCCCCACCTCAAATTAACCGCCAAACGTATCATAGCATACGTTCGGCCCACCTTGAAAAACCGCCCAAAACATACGCATAGCTACGTTCGTCCACACGGATTAACCAACCCAAACGTATGAATTCTGTACGTTCGCCCCCCTGCAACACAGCCCCAAACGTTGTCATAGCCGAACCTGCCATGGCTGAAGTGAGGGTTTGGGGGGGCACTGCATGGCTGTGAAAGGGTTGGGGGGGCCCTGCCAATTCTGCATGGCTGCGTAGGGGGTTGAGGGGGCCCTGCAAGGCTGCAATGGCTGTGAAGGGGTTGGGGGGGCCCTGCCATAGCTGTGTAGGGGAGGAGGGGGCCTTGCCATGGCTGTGTAGGGGTGAGGGGGGCTCTGCCATGGCTTTGGAGGGGCTTGGTGGGGGCCCTGCCATGGCTTGTGTAGGGGTGGGGTGTTGTGTGTTTGGGGGGGGGGGGGGGGGGGGGGGGGGGGGGGGGGGGGGGGGGTCTGCCATGGCTCATGCAGGGTTGGGGGGGCCCTGCCAATGGATGTGTACGGGAGGAAGGGCACTGCCATGGATGTGTAGGGGTGAGGGGGCTCTGCCATGGCTTTGGAGGGGTTGGAGGGGCCCTGCCATGGCTTGTGCAGGGGTAGGGGGCCCTGCCATGGATGTTTGAGGGGTGAGGGGGGCTCGGCCATGGCTTTGGAAGGGTTGGTGGGGCACTAGCATTGCTGTGTAGGGGTGGGGGGGCACTGCCATGCCTGTATTGGGTGGGGGGCACTGCCATGGATGTGTAGGGTGTGAGGGGGCTCTGCCATGGCTGTGTAGAGGTGGGGGGGCACTGCCATGGCTCTGCAGGAGTGGGGGGGGGCACTGACAATGGCTGTGTTGGGGTTAGGGAGGCACTACCATGGCTGTATAGGGGTGGGGGGGGCACTGCCATGGATTGTATTGGGGTCGGGGGCACTGCCATTGCTGTGTAGGGGAGGAGGGGGCTGCCATTGATGTGAAGGGGTGTGTGCGTGTGTGGTGTGTGTGGGGGGGGGGGGGGGGGGGGGGGGGCTCTGCCATGCCTGTGTAGGGGTTGGGGGGGCACTGCCATGGATGTGTAGGGGTGGGGGGGCACTGCCATGGCTGCGTAGGGTAGGGGGGCAATGCCATTGCTACGTAGGGGTTGGGGGGGGGTCATTGCCATGGCTGCGTAGGGGTGTTAGGGGGGGAACTGCCATGCTTTGTGAAGGGGTTGGGGGGGCATTGACCATGGCTGCGTAGGGCTTGGGGGGGGCACTACCACGGCCGTTTGTAGGGTGGGGGGGAACTGCAATGTTGTGTAGGGGTGGGGGGGGCACTGCCATGGATTGTATTGGGGTGGGGGGCACTGCCATTGCTGTGTAGGGAGGGGGGGCTGCCATTGATGTGGAGGTGCGTGGTGTGTGTGTGTGTTGTGTGGGGGGGGGGGGGGGGGGGGGGGGGGGCACTTCAATGGCTGTGTGTAGGGGTTGGGGGGGCACTGCCATGGCTGTGTAGGGGTGGGGGGGGGGTGGTACTGCCTTGCCTGTATTGGGGTGGGGGGCAAGCCAATGCCCTGGGTTAGGGTAGGGGGGGCAATGCCATTGCACATAACAAGGTGGGGGGTTCTTACCTTGGCTGCGTAGGGCTTGGGGGGAGGCACTACCATGGCTGTGTAGGGGTGGGGGGCACTGCTATGTTGTGTAGGGGTGGGGGGGGGCACTGCCATGGATTGTATTGGGGTGGGGGGCACTTCCATTGCTGTGTAGGGGGGGGGGGGGGGGGGGGGGGGGGGCTGCCATTGATGTGGAGGTGCGTGTGTGTGTGTGTGCTGTGTGTGTGGTGTGTGTGTGTGGGGGGGGGGCACTTCCATGGCTGTGTAGGGGTTGGGGGGGCACTGCCATGGCTGTGTAGGGTTGGGGGGGTACTGCCATTCCTGTATTGGGGTGGGGGGCAATGCCATGCCTGGGTAGGGTAGGGGGGGCAATGCCATTGCTACATAGGATGGTGGGGGGGGGTCAATGCCATGGCTGCGTAAGTAGGGTTAGGGTTAGGGGGGAACTGTCATGGCTGTGAAGGGGTTGGGGGGGCATTACCATGGCTGCGTAGGGCTTGGGGGGGCACTACCATGGCTGTGTAGGGGTGGGGGGGGCTCTGCTATGTTGTGTTAGGGGGCGGGGGGGGTGGGGTGTGTGGGGGGCACTGCCATGGATTGGATGGTGGGTGGGGGGCACTGCCATTGATGTGTAGGGAGGGGGGGGCTTGCCATTGATGTGTAGGGGGGGGGGGGGGGGGGGGGGGTGGTGGTGGTGGTGGTGGTGGTGGTGGTGGTGGTGGTGGTGGGTGGCGGGGGTTTTGGGGGGTGGGGGGCACTTCCATGGCTGTGTAGGGGTGGTGGGGCCACTGACATGTCTGTGGAGGGGTGCAGGGGCACTGACATGGCTGCGTAGGGGTCTAGTCTGGTTCTATTGTAATGCGAGTCATTGCCTTAATGCAACTTGAGTTGGCTTTAGTGTAACTTGATTATGGCTTGAATGTGGCTCGAGTCTGGCTTTAAAGTAACTGAAGTATGATAAAATGTAATCGAATCTTGGTATGAATGAAAACTCGAGTCTGGCTTTAATTTAGCTCGAGTTTGGCTTTAAAGTAACTGCAGTATTTATATTACTTAACTTGAGTCTGCCTTTAATGTAACTCGAATCTGGTATTCATGAAACTAGAGTCTGGGTTTAATGCAACTCGAGTCTGGCTTTAAAGTAACTGCAGTATTGATATAATGTAAGTACGGTGTAGTCTGGCTTTATTGTAACTCGAGTCTTACTTGGTAATAATGTAAATCGAATCTTCGTATTAATTTTACTCGAATTCTGGCTTTAATTCAACACGAGTTGGCGTTAAATAGCTGAAGTATGGTATAAAACAAAATATGATTCTGGCTTTAATGTTACTCGAGTCTGCCATAATGTACTCGAAGTCTTGGTTTAATGGACATGGAAGTTTGGCTTTGATGGTTGCAACTCGATTTCTGGTTTGAAAGTAAACTGTGGTATCGGTTATAAGTCTATAATGTAAGTCTCGTAGGCTTTAATGTTCTCAGAGTCTTGGAATAAGTAACTCGATCTTGGTTTAATAATGCAACTTGAGTCTGAATTTAATTTAACCGAATCTGTCTAAAGCACTGTAGTATTGTTATAATGTAATTTGAGTCTGCCTTTTAATGAATAAATTCTTGGTTAAAGCAACTTGAGTCTGGCTTTAATGTAACTCGAGTCTGGCTTTATTTATGAAGCCTACCCCCCATGGATTGACAGAAAAATGCGTTATTGATTATTGTAAACACGATTCTTTACTTACTGCTAAATTCGAGTCTTGGTATTAATTTAACTCGAATCTGGATGTATTATAACTCTAGTCCACCCCCTACACAGCCATGGCAGTGAACCCCCACACCTACATAGCCGTGGGATACCCCCCCCCCCCCCCCCCCCCCCCACCAACCCCCCCCCCCCACCCCAACCCCCACCCCCCCCCCCCCAACACACAAAAATGGCAGTGCCCCTCCTTGCCCACACAGCCATGGCAGAGTGCCTCCACGCCAAACCATACGAGGGCCTGGCAGTTCCTCCAAAACCCTACACAGCCATGGCAGTTCCCCCCCACCCCTTACACAGCCATGGCAGTGCTCAGCCACCCACCACAGCCTTGGGAAGTGCCCTCCCTCCACCCCCCTACACGACTTGGCAGTGCCCCCCACCCCTACACAGGATTGGCAGGGTCCCCCCAAGAGCACCCCTACAACAGCCTGTTGGCAGTTCCCCACAACCCCTACACAAGCCATGGCCAGTGCCCCCCCCCCAAACCCTGACACAGCCATGGCAGTGCCCCCCACACCCTTACACAAGCCATGGCAGTGCCCCTCACCCAACCACAGCCATGGAAGTCCCCTCCACCCTACAACATACTTGGGCAGTGACCCCCACCCCCCTACACGGACTTGGCAGTGTCCCCAAGCAACCATTACACAGCTGTTGGCGTTCCCCAAACCCTAACAGGCCAATGTCAGTGACCCCCAACCCTCCCACAGCCATGGCAGTGCCCCTCCAAACAACCAACAGCCATGGAAGTGCCCCTCCACCCCTATAAGGACTTGGCAGTGCCCCCCCGCCCACCCTTACACTTGATTGGCAGTGTCCCCCAACCCTTCACAGCCATGGTAGTGCCCCCCCCGTGTGCAAACGTACACAGACAGTGGCAAGTCCACCCCCTCCCCTAACATCCATGGCAGTGCCCCCCAACCTACCGGCCATTAGCATGGCAGTGCCCCCCCACCCTCCACAGGCCAGCCAGTGACCACCAACCCCTCCACACAATCGGCCACCCCCCCACCCCCCCCAGAGCCCCCTCAACCTACACATCCATGGCAGGTGCACCCCCCCATTACCAAGGGCAATAGCAGTGCCCCCTCCCCAATCAAGCCATGGCAGTGCCCCCCATCCCTACAATTGGCACTGCTCCCAACCCCACACAGCCGATGGTTAGTGCCCCCCAACCCCTGCGCAGCCATGGCAAGTGCCCCCCCAAACCCCGTACCCGGCATTAGCAATGGTAGTGCCCCCCACCACCAATCCACAGCCATGCCAGTTGCCCCAACAACCCCTCCACAGCCATTGCAAAGTGCCCCACCACCCCTACACATCATGGGCATGCCTCCTCAACCACCACAGCCATGGTAGTTTGCCCCCCCAACCCCTCCGCAGCCATGGCAGTGCCCCCCCAACCCCTTTCTCAGCCATGGACCAGTGCCCCAAACACCTATGCAGCCATGGCAGTGCCGCCCCCAAACCGGGACCAACCCTATGAAGCAAATGGCAGTGCCCCCGATTACCCCGCCCACCTAGCAATGGCTAGTGCCCCCCATCCCAAAGGTACACATGACAAAAAAAACCCACCTACACAGCCATGGCAGTGACCCCCCAACCTTTACACCGCCATGCCAGTGCCCCACCACCCCCTCCACAGCCATGGCAGAGCCCCCTCACCCCTACACATCCATGGCAGAGCCCCCTACTCCCCTACCACAGCCATGAATGAAAGGGCCCCCCCAACCCTACACAGCCATGGCAGTGCCCCCCTACCCCTACACAGCCATAGCAGTAGTGCCCCCCCACCTGCAGAGCCATGGGCAGTTGCCACACATCCACCCCTACACAGCAATGCCAGGTGCACCCCACTCCCTCCACAGCCATGGCAGAGCCCCCTCAACCCTACACATCCATGGCAGTGCCCCTCCTCCCCTACACAGCTATGGCAGGGCCACCCCAACCCTACACATCCATGGCAGATTGGCAGGCCCCTCCCCCTTACACAGGCCATGACAGGGGCCCCCCCAACCCTACGCAGCCATGGCAGGGGCCCTCCAACCTACAAACACGGCAGGAAGCCCCTCACCCAGACACATCATGGCAGTGCCCTTCTTCCCCTACACATTCCATGGCAGGGCCCCCCCCCACCCTGCCACAGCCATGGGCAGGCCCCCCAACCCACCCCTCCACAGAAGCCATGGCAGGGCACCACAACCCTTCCAATCCAGCGCAGAGGAGCCCCCTCAGGCCTTACGTTGGCTGGTTGCGAGGTGGGTGGGCCAACGTATGCTAGGCCATACGTTTGGGCTGGTTATGGCCGTGGAGCGAACCGCTATTACTATGTATACGTTTGGGTTGGTTTCAAGGTGGGCGAACGTATGCTATGCTTCCGTTTGGGCTTAGATCATGCCGCTGGGCGAACGTATGCTATTCTACGTTGGGGTTGGCTTCGGACGGTGGGGCGACCCGTAATATTGCCAGGCGTACCGTTCGGGTTGGCTTCGCGCTGGGCAACGTTATGTCTTTGCATACGCTTGGGCTGGTTATGCCCTGGTGCGCTACGTATTTGCTATAGCATACGCTTGAGTTGGCTTCTGAGGCTGGAGCGAAAACTATGCTAACGCGTTACGTTGGGGCCTATGGATGCCGTCGGGCAAACGTACGCCACGCATAGGATTTGTACCTAAGCGTGGCGTACGTTTACATCTGGTGAGTTAGCTGCTCAAAAACAGGGGGGCGACGAGCGGCGAGTGTGACCAGATGTGTGTCCAGCTGCTGGCTAGATCTGAGCTACCATACCCTCTGTACCATACCACAGGACTACCATGACCGATGAAACTGACTCCGCATGTGTTGTCTAGGATTGACAGCGTTCGAAGAGAGGGATGAAGTCTGCGTCCTGCTGCGCGACAGCTCATGGGTGTAGCGCAAAAGCGCTTTTTGATCATGGGTCGATGGACGAGTCACGAGCTGACAAAATCCCAGCTTCCGAACAGTTCAGGGATTGTAGGAAGTAGGAACAACTCCTTCGTGGACTACTTGCATCGCCACATAAATCTGGGTGATAGTGCCATGGGAATCGAATCGTTGATCCGTTGCATCGGCTCGGTTGTTAAATATGACGTATCAGTCGCGGGCGATTGCTGATCAGTTGTAGATCCCACCCTCAAATCAGTGCTATAAATATGGCGCCTTGAAATGTGTCGAGCATCTAGAGCTCAGCAATTCAACTTGTCTGCGTAAACCCAACGATAATTTGAAAACAGTAAGAGGTCGATCTATCCATCCAACCAACGAACCACAGCCACGTGTTACTATACCAACTCCCAGCGAATTTCGCAACACAGGCCTCAACAGAAGCAGCATAACCCTGAAGATGCTGTCATCCAAGCCCAACCTCGCTAAGCTAGCGCTGCTGGTTATGTCCTCTCTTCTCACACTCGCCCCCGCCCCCGCTTTTGCCCAACGCCCGTGGGCTCGCTGGCGCCAGCGCTGGCAAGAGATGGCACTGGCAAGAGCTGAACACGCTCAGGTTCCAGCTCAGGTTCCCGCCCCCGCCTCTGCCGCTCTTGGCGCCAGCGAGCCTACCATCGCCGGCGTGGCGTCCACAGTCCCCGAGCTAAGCATTCTGCTTGAGGCTGTGGCTAAGTGCGATCCCGTCCTCGATGCTGCCACGAACTCTGGCACAACGGCTACATTGTTCGCCCCCACCAACACGGTGAGAACAGCGAGTACCCGTCGGCCCGTGGTGGGCGTTTTGATCTTTTAACAGATCTTTTAACAGATAGTTCGTAGGCGATCGTAGATAACGTTCTGAGCGGGTAACCTCGAACGTCCGAACGATGATTCCGAGCTATCCCCTATGCATACTTCGGTGTCGTCCTCACCTCATTGTGCATACCACCGCCTCCACCTTCCAGTCTCACTCCCCCATAGGCACACCCTCCCTCCTTCCTAGCCCACCCCCACCCCCACCCCCCACCCCCACCCCCACCCCCACCACCACCACCACCACCACCCCCACCACCACCACCACCCACCACCACCACCACCACCATCACCACCCACTTTCCAGTCTCACTCCCTCACAGACACACCCTCCCTCCTTCCTAGTCCCCCCCCAACCCCCAACCCCCAGAACCCCCCCTGCCCCCTGTCCCCATTGCCCCGTGCCCCCAATCCCCCTCCCCTCAATTGCATTGCTAGGGTAGAATCCATGCGCCCTTATGACAACTATCACACAAATCTTGATTCTTAGAGTTCCTACGTTCTTACAGACTAGGTGGCTACTCTTAATTGTTAACTTAATTTACACTCTCCAGGATACCCCCCTTACTCTGACCCTAACTTCCTAGCCCTGACTGTGCATCTCTGACCCCCTCACTCCGACCCTAACTTTCAAGCCTTGACTGTGCATCTCTTTACCTCCATACTCTGACCCCCTCACTCTGACTCTAACTTTCTAGCCCTGACTGTGCATCTCTGCCCCCTCACTCTGACCCCCACACTCTGACCCTAAATTTCCAGCCCTGACTGCATCTGACCCCCTCACTCCGATTCCCTCACTCTGACCCTAACTTTCTAACCCTGACTCTGTATCCCTGACCTCCATACTCGTGCAGGCATTCGCGAATGCCCTGGCTGCCCTTGGTATTTCTAAAGAGGACCTCCTGGCCGACACCCAGACTTTATGCAACATCTTGGAGTACCACATCGTGCCAGCGGCATCCAAGGACGACCTTGTAAGTCTGACATTGTTTCTTTTTTCGGCCGCCCTTGGCAGCTTCCGGCCAGCTACGTCAGTAAGCTAGTGGGTCCAGCCCAATGCTTTCAGCTTGCCAGCTTCTGGCCGGCTCCGTCAGTAAGCTAGTGGTTCGAGCCCAATGCTTTCAGCTGTATTGAAATGCCTGAGATGTCAGCTGTATTGAAATGCCTGACATGTCAGCTGTTTTGAAATGCCTGACATGTCAGCTGTTTTGAAATGCCTGACACGTCAGCTGTATTGAAATGCCTGACGTGTCAGCTGTCAGGCGCATTAGCTAGCTTCGGGTTATCCCGGAGGACAGGGGAAGAGAGCTGCCTAGAAGCTGCTACACGTAGCCCCCAAAAGAAACAGTGAAGCCTCTAATCGTTTCTTACCACCAACGAGTGTATCTGTTTAGTTATCTGCATACAGGTACTGTATAGTTATCTGCATGCGTGTACTGTTTAGTTATCTGCATACATGTACTGTATACTTATCTGCATACGTGTACTGTATACTTATCTGCATACGTGTACTGTATACTTATCTGCACGCGTGTACTGTTTAGTTATCTGCATACGTGTACTGTATACTTATCTGCATACGTGTACTGTTTAGTTATCTGCATACGTGTACTGTATACTTATCTGCATACATGTACTGTATACTTATCTGCATACGTGTACTGTATACTTATCTGCATGCGTGTACTGTTTAGTTATCTGCATACGTGTACTGTATACTTATCTGCATACGTGTACTGTATTCTTATCTGCATGCGTGTACTGTTTAGTTATCTGCATACGTGTACTGTATACTTATCTGCATACGTGTACTGTATACTTATCTGCATACGTGTACTGTTTAGTTATCTGCATACGTGTACTGTTTAGTTATCTGCATACGTGTACTGTTTAGTTATCTGCATACGTGTACTGTATACTTATCTGCATACGTGAACTGTATACTTATCTGCATACGTGTACTGTATACTTATCTGCATACGTGTACTGTATACTTATCTGCATACGTGTACTGTTTAGTTATCTGCATACGTGTACTGTTTAGTTATCTGCATACGTGTACTGGTTAGTTATCTGCATACGTGTACTGTTTAGTTATCTGCATACGTGTACTGTTTAGTTATCTGCGTACGTGTACTGTTTAGTTATCTGCATACGTGTACTGTTTTGAAGCTTCCACCATATTGTCCTTCCACCCACAACTTACCTACCACTACACACCTCAAACGTTTGTCCAAGCACCACCCACCATATCATCCTGCCACCCACAGCCTATCACCAACTGATCTACCACTACCCACCTCTACCGTCTATCCCATCCACCACCCACCATATCATCCTACCACCCACAGCATATCACCAACTAATCTACCACTACCCACCTCTACTATCTGCCCAATCCACCACCCACCATATCATCCTACCACCCACAACCTATCACCAACTAATCTACCACTAACCACCTCTACCACCTGTCTCATCCACCACCCACCATATCATCCTACCACCCACAACCTATCACTAACTAACCTACCACTACCCACCTCTACTATCTGTCGCACCCACCACCCACCATATCATCCTACCACCCACAACCTATCACCAACTAACCTACCACTACCCACCTCTACTATCTGTGGCATCCACCACCCACTATATCATCCTACCGCCCACAACCTATCAACAAAATACCTTTATCCAAGTACCAACCTTGTAGATTCGCTCCACTGAAGCCACAGACAATGCCATCAATGTCCCCACCCTAAATGTCCCCACCCTCAACGTCCCCACCCTGCCACCCAGAGTGTGATCAATGTCCCCACCCTCAAATCCCAACCTTTCAGGTCCGCTCCACTGATGCCACCGAGAGTGTGATCAATGTCCCCACCCTCAAATGCCAACCTTGTAGATCCGCTCCTTTGAAGCCACCGAGAGTGTCATCAATGTCCCCACCCTCAAATGCTAACCCTCAATGTCCCCACCCTGCCACCAAGAATGTCATCAATGTCCCCACCCTCAATGTCCCCACCCTCAACGTCCCCAACCTGCCACCCAGAGTGTCATCAATCTCCCCACCCTCAAATGCCAACCTTGCAGATCCGCTCCACTGATGCTACCGAGAGTGTCATCAATGTCCCCACCCTCAATGTCCCCACCCTCGATGTCCCCCCCTTGCCACCGAGATGGTCATCAATGTCCCCACCCTCAAATGTCAACCTTGCAGATCCGCTCCACTAACGCTACCGAGAGCGTGATCAATGTCCCCACCCTCAACGTCCCCACCCTCAATGTCCCCACCTTGCAACCGAGATGGTCATCAATGTCCCCACCCTCAAATGCCAACCCTGCAGATCCGCTCCACTGACGCTACTGAGAGTGTGATCAATGTCCCCACCCTCTTTGTTGACCAGACTGTGGCTATTCAGAAGGTCGGGTGAGTGCAGATCGATGATTCTCAACCATAGCCATGATTCTCAACCTGCATAATCTTTGTCGAGCAGATTGTGTCTATTCTGAAGGTTGGGTGAGTGCAGATCGATGATTCTCAACCATAGCATTGATTCTCAACCTGCATAATCTTTGTCGAGCAGATTGTGTCTATTCAGAAGGTTGGGTGAGTGCAGATTGATGAGTCTCCACCTCTGCATTCTTTTACTAGGAGGTACTAGTATTACGGTGTAATACGAGCAAGTGGAGGATGGTTGATTCTTGACCATAGCATTGATTCTCAACATGCGCAATCTTTGATCATGAGACGATGTATATGTTAAACAATCATATCACTGTCAATTAAATGTATATATTAAACAAATCATATGATTGTTTTTATATTGTTCATACATTTATATATATGTATGTGCGTATGTTACTGTCCAGTCAATACTTGGGTCTCCCTCACTTCCACCCTTGAGGACCCGCAGGGCAACGTGAGACTATATGGTCCTACTTAGTGAGCTGGTACCCTGCAATGGGTAGGACCATTGCTAGTCTAATCTCATTCAAGCACCTCTTGGGTTGCATCTTTGCATAGGCCTATGCATTTGCATTTGCATTAGCATTTGCATCCTGTCTGTTTCCGTCCCCTTTTTCTGTCTTCCTGTTGATTGATCATCTAAATGTATGTTACAGGCCAGGGGTAGGCCAGATAGGCTAAAGCGACTTGCCCGACCGTGACAGGAAGGGCTAAAACGATAAGGCATTGATCAAGTGAAGCTCAAACAATCGTTTTACCGATGGGGAACCTGAATTCGTGCTACAGTGTTAATCTTGAGATGATAGATAGAGGGTGGCTGGCTCAGGGAGCTGCCTAGAAGCTGCTGTTAGTAGCCGCAAAGAAGAACAGTGCTTGAGAAGATAGAAGGGCGGTGGCTGGCTCAGAGATCTGCCTAGAAGCTGCTGCTAGTAGCCGAAAAGAAAAGCAGTGCTTAAGATGAGAGATGGATGTATGCTCGCCTCTTAAGTTGTGGTGTGGGCTCGTCTTATTGCAACACTGGTCTATATCATCTTTCAGTTGACCACCTTGACATTGTGCAACATAGTAGGACATTGAATGACGATTCAGGCGACCAGTACAGCATGGACAAACCTAATAATGTTTACATCCACATCCTTTTATAATTGATGGCGACTCCTAACACAGCACTGGCACTTACACCTGAATGCTGCCACTAACCCAGTGCAGTGATTACATCGTGGTCAACAAAGCCAAGCCAATCACTGACACCTAAATGCTTCCACTAACCCACTGCAGTGATGCCGTCATGGTCAACGAGGCCAAGCCAATCACTGACACCTAAATGCTTCCACTAACCCACTGCAGTGATGCCGTCATGGTCAACAAAGCCAAGCCAATCACTGACACCTAAATGCTTCCACTAACCCACTGCAGTGATGCCGTCATGGTCAACAAAGCCAAGCCAATCACTGACACCTAAATGCTTCCACTATTCCACTGCAGTGATACCGTCATGGTCAACGAGGCCAAGCCAATCACTGACACCTAAATGCTTCCACTAACCCACTGCAGTGATGCCGTCATGGTCAACAAAGCCAAGCCAATCACTGACACCTAAATGCTTCCACTAACCCACTGCAGTGATGCCGTCATGGTCAACGAGGCCAAGCCAATCACTAACACCTAAATGCTTCCACTAACCCAGTGCAGTGATAACGTTATGGTCAACAAAGCCAAGCCAATCACTGACACCTAAATGCTTCCACTAACCCACTGCAGTGATGCCGTCATGGTCAACAAAGCCAAGCCAATCACTGACACCTAAATGCTTCCACTAACCCACTGCAGTGATGCCGTCATGGTCAACGAGGCCAAGCCAATCACTGACACCTAAATGCTTCCACTAACCCACTGCAGTGATGCCGTCATGGTCAACGAGGCTAAGGTGGTGACTGCTGACGTGGAGATCGGCTCAAACAGCATTGTGCATCTTATCGACTCTGTGCTACTCCCTCCCGAGGTCCCCACCATCTACAGCGCCGTCATGGCCTCCCCAGACCTTTCTATCCTGGCCCAAGCCATAAACGCAGTGCCCAGCATTAAGGCCGCCCTCAGCGACCCCTTGCTTGAGGTCACAGTTGTAGCTCCCACTGATGAGGCCTTCGTGGCGCTGCTGAGTGCGCTGGACCTGACTGCTGAAGAGCTGTTGGGCAACACTGAGCTCCTCACCACTGTCCTCTTGTGAGTGCTTTCATGTCACACACACTGCTACTGCTACTCACTTAGTATTGCTACTACTATCCCACCACCACCACCACCACACACACACACACACCCAAACTCTCTCACACACAAACCACATCTGACCACCACTTGAGAGCTGTTGGGCAACACTGAGCTCCTCACCACTGTCCTCTTGTGAGTGCTTTCATGTCACACACACTGCTACTGCTACTCACTTAGTATTGTTACTACTATCCCACCACCACCACCACCACACACACACACCCAGACACACGCACACACTCAAACCACATCTGATCACGACTGGAGAGCTGTTGGGCAACACTGAGCTCCTCACCACTGTCCTCTTGTGAGTACTTTCATGTTACACACACTGCTACTGCTACTCACTTAGTATTGGTACTACCCCCCCCCCCCACCCCCCCCAACCCCCCCACCCCCGCACACACACACACACACTCGCTCAAAGTCACACACAAACAAACCACACCTGAATGCTGAAGAGCTGTTGGTCAGCACTGAGCTCCTCAACACTATCCTCTTGTGAGCACTATCATGTCACACACTCTGGTACAGCTACTCACTCAGTATTCCCACTACCTCCATCCCCCCCCCTCCCCCCACTCACGCCCCCCCCCTCCTCCCCACCCTCTGCGCAGGTACCATGTCTCCCCCGTCATCTTCCGCAGCACTGACGCAAGCACCGAGCCTCTGGACATTGACACCCTACAAGACAACGAGGGCTCTGACGGCACCTTCACCGTCGTCTTGAACGGTAGCAGCGTGAAGATCAACGATGCCACCGTCATCGCTGCAGACATTGAGATTGGACCCACCAGCATCGTCCACAAGATTGATGCTGTCCTGGTCCCTGAGTAGAATTTGACCCCACATGTTATTTGACCCCACATACTAACACACGTGATGAGAATTAATTGTTACGTCCATTTATCTGTGTAGCACAAACTCAGGGCCTCCGTTGATCAAACGATTTGATGTGGGCCAGTTCATCAGTGCTTGTTTTTGCTTCAGCCCCTCATGATATGGAGGCTGGGCAAGCCCCCTAAGCTTATTTGGCTACCGACCCCTGGACTGTAGCATACATCCATAGTATTATTTCCCTCCACATACCATAGTAGTATTTACCCACACAGTATTTTATTAATTTTTGCCCCCATGTAGTATTTCACTACTTCCCCCCCAATAGTATGATGTGCCTTCACTTAGTAATATTTCATTATTTGCCCCCACATACTGTAGCAGGATTTGTCCCACACAGTATTTGCCATGTGTGTGTGCCACAATCGTTATGCCAGCATGATCAACTTTGTGATACGATGAAGTAAGGACAGCGTACTCCCAATGGGTGGGTGGTTGGCCCCAGTTCAAGCAAACGGGCTGCCCGTCACGCCTCGTAATGATGCGTATTTTATTTATCTTTTTTTTTTTTAATCTGTGCGAGCCTCTTTCCTCGGCTTGTAAATCGTGCACAACGACTCCAGTCATTTTTGTGTAAAGCGATGTGTTTTCCCTTGCCCTCTCACTTCGGGCAAACCTGACAGGCAAGCGGGGAGGAGGTCTAGCTGTCGGTACGACCCTGATCACCGCCCCCCCCCCCCCCCCCCCCCGACAATGAGGCCAAATAGATATAGCGATAAATAGCTATGAATCTACCCTGTCCAGATGGCTCCGGAACTAGAATAGCTAGGGGGGGGGGGGGGGGGGGGGGGCTCAAAAACGAAAACAACTGACTCCAGTACTCCATTCCAACGTTGTCAAGGACGCTGCGTCCTGCCTTGCAGATGCAACTTCGAAGGGTCCATTGCGTCGCAGACGCAGCTTCGGTGGCTTGGTTGCGTCTTAGGACGCAGGCCATGGGTCGGTTGTGGTTCGGTTGCGTCTCATGACGCAGGCTATGCTGGTTCGGTTGCGGGTCAGGTAGTCAAGTCGCAGAGCTGGGGGTCCGTCCCCGGGTCCGTCCCCAGGTCCGTCCTCCTGAGCTACCTGGTGGTGGAGTGGGGCGGTGATGCCCGGGGTAAAAGTGCGTCAGGGTCCCTGGTGTGAGTGACCATGCGCACGCATGCGCATGCGTATGCGAGAGTACAGCCAAAAGGACGCCCTGGGCGGCCCTGCCCTGGTGTTGCAACCGGCAGCGGCAGCGGCAACAGCTCTGTTCCAGTCTGTACGACTCGTACGTTTTGTACGAACGGTTATTTTGGCGTTACAATTGTGCCCCCTGTGATTTGAACCTCGGGGCTTGGGAAATCCCTCCCATGGCTGCTCCATACTGAAGCGGTTCCCTCGCGTGCCCTGGCGTTAACTGAGTTTGGTCCACCTTGGATCATTCGCACCAATGCAAATGCGGCTTCTCTCCTAATTGAAGCCGCTCCCTACCCCTCCCAGCCCCTCCTCAGCCTGGACACCAATCAGGCTGACCACCCTGCTTAAATCTCAAACTTATCATCTCGAATTGATCCCCCCGCGGCTGATTTGTGAATTGCAACTGCTACGATTCCTACTGGAGCAAGTCTTTCTGTGCTGACAAAGACTCGGCTGCTTTGTTTTGAGTGCCGCGGACTGCCTCGTTCAGCGCCCCACCGGCTGCTCGGCTAGCTATCGTGTTTCCCCCCCCCAGCTCTTCAAGCCCTTCTAGGTGTTCTTCCACCTGCCTCGTGCAATTGTCCAACCTCTGGGTGTTTCCACCGCACCACCTGTTGAGAAGCCGTACAGCGTAGCTATTTTTGCGCTCTGCCTGAGTTTCTCCGTTGCTTTGTTACCTCGTGACAATCAACGTATCTGACGGAATTCTTTGCGAGTCACCTCTTGGGCGGTCAACTAGCGGGCAACTAGCGGATCATCTTTCGGAAATTCTTACGTTTCGAGCTCAAGGGAACGTTCCAGTGTTCTTTCCCCTTCCCCTCGCGACTGCTCTCCAGGCATCCGTTGATCCAACCTTCGAGCCATCTGCTCGTATTGTGCTTCCAATCCAAAGCGCAAACCCGATCCATTCTGATCACAGCAGTCACGTTGATCGCCAATCAAGCTTGTGGTCCAGACCCTATCCGCTCTTCAATACTTGACCTGGCCCACCGCTACCCATCTGGTATTTCCTTAAGCACCTGGTTTTATCCGCAGCAGCGTTAGATATTACCCTCAGTACTACCCACCCCTTCAGTCTATACCCCTTCTCTTCCACCCCAGTCTTACCTTCACCTCCCATCAGCCAAAGTCAAATGATTGACACCATGATGGACAATCTACGCTTCTTTCTCAAGATCTGGGGCAGTATGCGGCCTCACTTGTCAACCAAGGACATGTGCATGTTCTACTTCTGTGGAATCGTGTTCCTGTCGTCGATGACCATGATTGTGGTCGCCTCCAGCGCCGAGCTTGGCCTTCATCATGTCATTTGTTGGTGAGTGATGCACAAAATCTGTTGGCATGCACCTTCTAGGTCTCCCCCCCCCTCTCTCTCTCTATATATATATATATGTATATATATATATATATGTCTATCTATCAGTCTACCAATCTATCTGTCTATCTACTTACATGTCTGTCTCTTTGTGTCTATCTGCGTCTCTATTTCTATGTGCATCTATGCAGGGTATTTGCTAGACATTGGAAGGGTAAGTTTTTAGTTAGAAGAACATTTATTAAGAAGGAAGTTGTGGGAGTTTGATATGGTAGCGACTGGCGAGGTGGTGGAACTCGACGGATGAGGCTAGATGGTCAAGTGGTGAGACTAGGTGGAGTGGCCTCTCTCTCTCTCTCTCTCTCTCTCTCTCTCTCTCTCTCTCTCTCTCTCTCTCTCTGTCTCTCTCTTTCTCTCTCTCCCCCTCTCCCCCTCTCCCTCTCGTTCTGTCCTCACCCTCCTTTGTCCCGTTAGTCGCCCTCGTGGTCTCCGTCCCTTTTCCTGTCTTCCTCCTGCTTCTCTGTCTTTTTTCCTTGGTCGTAAAAGGCTAGATTTGATCATGTTCAATCTTTCCTGGTTCCTTCAAACCACGCACATCTAGTTCATCCCTAGATGGTGGGTTGCCTGGTGCAAACCTGCTTATGAGACCAAACTAGCTCAAGGTGACAGTTAAATTGTAATTTGTAATCACATCACATGACACCTGTGCGGCCAGCATTTGAATTCACAGGGCTATCTTCACAGCTAGGTGGTGTTACGCAGGTAACATTCATACATTCATACAGCCATGCTTCCCTCAATCTCTTTCACTCCCACAGCACACACACTACCCCTCCCTCCCTCTCTTCCTCCCTCGCACCACACCCTGTTGCTATCCCTCACTCCCACAAGTTCCGTACCACTTACCACGACCAAATGCATACGGTCCCGCCTCGTACAAAGCAAAGTGAATACATAATTGCAAAACACAAGCCAAGAAATACGAAAGCTATCTCCCCTAACCTTCCTCCCATTCCCAAACCTGCCTCCTTCTCTTAACTTGCCTCCCCCAACCTGCCTCCTCTAACCTGCCCCCCATCCGCTTGCCTCCCATCTCCTAACCTGCCTCCTCTAACCTGCTTCTCATTTCCTAACCTGCCTCCCTTAACTTGCCTTCCATCTCATAACCTGCCTCTCTGAACTTGCCTTCCATCTCATAACCTGCCTCCCCTAACCTGCCTCTCTTAACTTGCCTTCCATCTCATAACCTGCCTCCCCTAACCTGCCCCCCATCCGCTTGCCTCTCATCTCATAACCTGCCTCTCTTAACTTGCCTTTCATCTCATAACCTGCCTCCCCTAACCTGCCCCCCACCCGCTTGCCTCTCATCTCATAACCCGCCTCCCCTAACCTGCCCCCCATCCGCTTGCCTCTCATCTCATAACCTGCCTCCCCTAACCTGCCTCTCATCTCCTAACCTACCTCTCTGAACTTGACTTCCATCTCATAACATGCCTCTCTGAACTTGCCTTCCATCTCATAACCTGCCTCCCCTAACCTGCCTCTCTTAACTTGCCTTCCATCTCATAACCTGCCTCCCCTAACCTGCCCCCCATCCGCTTGCCTCTCATCTCATAACCTGCCTCCCCTAACCTGCTTCTCATCTCATAACCTGCCTCCCCTAACCTGCTTCTCATCTCCTAACCTGCCTCCTCTAACCTGCTTCTCATTTCCTAACCTGCCTCTCTTAACTTGCCTTCCATCTCATAACCTGCCCCCAATCCGCTTGCCTCCCATCTCCTAGCCTGCCTCCTCTAACCTGCTTCTCATTTCCTAACCTGCCTCTCTGAACTTGCCTTCCATCTCATATCCTGCCCCCAATCCGCTTGCCTCCCATCTCATAACCTGCCTCCTCTAACCTGCTTCTCATCTCCTAACCTGCCTCTCTGAACTTGCCTTCCATCTCCTAACCTGCCTCTCTGAACTTGCCTGCCATCGCATAACCTGCCTCCCCTTACCTGCCCCCCATCCGCTTGCAGGCCTTTCGTGCATGTGTCCAAGCTGTTTGGCTTCAAGAAGAAGAAGGCCCCTGTGCCCCTGCCTGCTAAGACATATGGTGTGTACCGCCACAGCTCCCCTGGAGGGCTTGGCGTGGATCAGCACGACATGCTTCCTACTGTCCCCTTCCCAATGCTCACCCGATGCTCAACCTTCTCTTATGCTTCCAGCAACCTGTCAAGCTGCGCTGGCTCACCTGGCACTCCAAGCGACTTCCCCTCCCCTTTGGGCACCTCGACCAAGCCCCACAGGGCATTCCCCCCTCCCAACTGCTTCGACTCCAACATGTCGCGCGGCACCCCTGCTACTCCCGCTGGCTACCCTGCCTACCCCCCGGCAGTCAACGCAGAGTGGTATGGTGTCAACGACGCGCAAAAGAAAGCCTCGGACCTCTGCATCAGCAAATCCCGTAGGGCTTCCCACAATGGCTCCACCCACTCCGTGTCCTCAACCCTGTCCCACTCATCAACCGCATCCTATGATGCGTACTGCCACTTGCACTCTGACTCCCCCTCTCCCCCACGCTTCTCTCCCCTGGGAGTGTGGAATGGGGCCCCCACTCCTAACCAATGGTGGGATGGGTGTGCCACTGCGCACGTCACAGTGGGTGGCGCCGCCCCTTGGACCGCAAGCACCATGCACCAGAAGGACTGCAATAGCAGGGTCGACAGGTTGAGCCATCCTGGTTACTCTGGCCAAGTGTAGTGCTCTGCACCAGAAGGACTGCAAGAGTAGGGTCAGCAAGGGTTATAAAAGCCCTTTATCCAGCTGACATGTGCATGTGGAGAGATTATTCAAGCCCTTGCATGTATAAGTGGGTAAATGTGCAAAGAAGTATGGGGAGTAGGTTGTTTCTTGCACGCAGTATCTGTTTAAGCACTTCTTTATTTGATACGTCCTTGTACATGGGTTACTTTCTGGGTGAGGAATGCATTAAATGTTTACCCTAGCTGGCTCAATGGAGTGCTTGGCTCAGCAACTGTCAGATTCGGTAGTGTACATTTATCTGATGCATCAGATGTTTACCTGATAAATCTAACCCCATATCCCCCCCCCCCCCCTTTTCTTATTAGGGGGGGGGTATTAAGGGGTAAAGGAGGGGCCGCCCCCCCCCCCCCCCTAATGAAATAAGGGATAGAGGAGTTAAGATGTAACCCCCGTGCCCTCTGAAGGACAGACAAAGGGGCCCACTCTACCTGGCTTAATGGAGTGCCTTGCTTGGCAACTGTAAGATACGGTGGTGTACATGTATCTTATGCATCAGATGTTTACCCTAGCTGGCTCAATGGAGTGCCTTGCTTAGCAACTGTCAGATCCGGTAGTTTACATTTATGTGATGCGAAAATGAATGATCCATTCAATCAATAAATATCCCCATTAATTAATAATATCCCCATTGTTTAGCAGCCAGGTTGCTAGTCTGAATTGTTTTGTTTGTTTCAACCACACGATGGTCCCTGTCTACATTTAGCCCTCGGCCCATTTCTTCTGTTTGCTCAGGAACAATTTGTAAAGAGGTAGTAGTTTCTGAAATCAAAACGTTAGTTGCCTGTGTCCATTCTTGGCGGAGTCCCCTCTTCAAGGGGGCGGGAGCCCCCATGTCAACCCATTTGTCCGTCCGACCATCTGTCTGACCGCGCTGAAGCCTGACACGTCAGTCAGCGGTCTCGTAACTAACTCACTTCCGTTGCCACCTCTGGCTCCCTAGCGATCACTCTCAGCCATATTTAAACGCCGCAGGCGATGCTGCATATAGCTTGTCATCGAATGGTTGAAATTCCAATCCGTTTTTTTCCTGGAAATTCTCCAACAAAACTGTCCTTCCATACCAGGATAGGGAGCTTGTCCGTCCTGAGCAACAGCCTTGGTTACTCCCATGCATGAGTAACACTGGTCAGTGGTGCGGGTGTGATTGGTGGTGGGCCTATGCCATGCAGACTACCCTGCTAGAAGCAAGTCATGCATGCAGCCCCGTTTCTCTCACCCACCGCATTTGCATGCAGCTCTCTCATGCCGGCGCAGCTGATGGGGAGCAGCAGAGCTCGCGAGCCAGCTAGCTAGGCATTCATGGAGCTATGTATGCAGGTAGCCAGCATGCACCCCTATGGGCTAGCTCTCCACCATCCCAGGAGCGGAACGAAGCATGCATGGACGGATATCAAGAAAACAGAATGTTGCGAGCAAGCACATCCTAGGAGCAGCAGCCCCAGGAGAGCTGTTGGGTCGTAGGATGAGAGTAGGAATTCGGTTGGATGTAGGCCCAGTGATTTTGATGAGGAAGTGTTGGGCCCAAATGGAGGGCCAGGTGTGTGGGAAGTAGTGCCTGGAAGTACCGGTAGTGCTGGCTGGATCGAAGCTAATAATGGGGATGGGAGACGAATGAAGAATACGCGAAAGAATTTCGCCAGTAGACAGACTGTCGTCGAGCGAGCCTTGTCGTCCACAAGGTAGCAGTGAGGAGGAGTGAGCCTGGGAGTGAGGGCCTGCCATCTGCCTTCTTTTCCGCGTTTTTTTCGCGGTTGCGCCAGCCCCCAGGCGTGGGCCCGGGGGGGATGGCGCTCGGAAAGACCCCCACATGTTATGCGTTTAGCGCCACAGGCGTGGGCATTTGGGCATCATTTCGTGCATCATCGAAGCTGGGACGCCATATTCTTGGGACGCCGAAAACAATCATTTTTGCTGGGATATTCCATATTCTGTATGCATTCGATTTGACGCCTGTCACCCTCGATGCCTAACTTCTCTCTCCTCCCCTGTGGACCTAGGCAAGTCTTCAAACTGTCTTATCAGCTTTTTTGCTCCCTGGTTTCCGTGGGTATCGCACGGGAGTACTTGGAACTGGAAGACGGTGAGCAGCCCAGAGTTGGCTGGAGCCATGTCACCAAGTTCAAGTTCAAGTTAGCTGATGAGCCCATGTGACAATCCGATCCAATCCAATATCCCCGCCTTCTCCCACTCTTTCTTGACATCCTGCCCCTGCTCCAGGTGGTAATACCACCGTGGTATGGACATTCGAATGGCCCGAATGACAGGCGAGCTGTTGATTGACGGCTGCATGCAACCCGGAAGGTCAAGGCGCCTGGACTGCAGCGTACTCGTTACCTGTGCCCGGCCTGTGCCTGGTCCAAGGAAGTTCACCACCCCTCGTTTTTGACGTGCTCGTTACCTGTGCCTGGTCCAAGGAAGTTCGACGAAAGTTGATATCTCGTTCTAGAATAATTGCCTGCGACGACACCAGGCCTAGATTCCTCAGTGCCGTGCCATTTCTATGTCTTCATTTCTTCCTTCAGATGTAGTGAATGATATCATCCTGCGAACCCTCGAACTGGATTCTTCCATCTGCGACGTACGCGCCGTTTGTCGCGTCTGGGATTCATTCGTCGGGCTAAACATTGGCCAGGTCTGGCTCAACCGTTACCATGGCGATACGCCCGCTGCCCTTTCGTTCGCCCTTCGGCATAACAACCGGGAAGCTGCAACCTGGCTTGCCTCGAGAACCGTATCGTCGGAAGACTCAAATAGAGCTCTGGTGCTGGTTTCCGCACGGCCCTGCTTCTCGGACATAGGGCAGCTTCTACTTACTGCCCCACAGCACACCGCCCATGCAGATTGTAGTGATGGAAAAGCACTACTAAACGCGGCAGGTAGTGGCGACGAGAGGATGGTGCGCCTGTTGCTGGACGCCCCACAACATGCAGCCCACGCCAACTGCCAAGATGGGCAGGCTCTAGTAGATGCAGCATGGAATGGCCACACAGAGGCAGTCCAACTATTGCTTAATGCCCCACAGCACGCTGCCCATGCTGACTGTGGAAATGGGGAGGCTCTATTGTGTGCAGCACAGAAGGGCCACATTGAGATTGTTCGCATGCTGTTGGATGCTTCACAGCATGCTGCCCATGCTGACTCCCTACGGGCAGGCACTAGTACGTGCAACATGGAATGACCACAGGGAGGTAGTCCAACTATTGCTTGATGCCCCACTACACGCTGCCCACGCTGACTGCCAAGGTGGGGAGGCTCTATTGTGTGCAGCACGTAAGGGTCACACTCAGATCGTCCGCATGTTGTTGGATGCTTCACATCATGCTGCCCATGCTGACTGCCGCAACGGGAGGGCCCTAGTCCATGCAGCAACGAATGGTCACATAGAGATAGTCAAAATGTTGCTTGATGCCCCACAACACGCTGCCCACGCCGACTGTCAAGATGGGGAGGCTCTGTTGTGTGCATCAAAGATGGGCCACAATGAGGTCGTTCGCATGTTGTTGGATGCTTCACATCATGCTGCCCATGCTGACAGCCGCAACGGGCAGGCACTAGTATTTGCAGCATCGAATGGCCACACAGAGGTGGTCCGGCTGTTGCTTGATGGCCCACAGCATGCTGCCCATGCTGAGTGTCAAGATGGCGAGGCTCTGCTCTGTGCGACAGTTTGGCCTTAGTGCCATCGTACGCATGCTGTTGGACGGCCCAAAAGACGCTGCCCATGCTGACTATGGAGGTGGCGAGGGCACTAGAGAATGCTACAAATAATGATAAAATGACCTTGTTACGCATGTTGCTGGATGCTGATGGGCTAGATGGAGGTAGGGGTGATAGGCAAGCAATTGCTCTTGAGAAACCATGAAGATTGTCCTTAACATCACGTTCTGAGAGTAACTGTATTACACGGATGTAACAATTTCAATTTCAATTCCAAACCATGAAGATGCTATTATTATCATGTGCAGTGTTTTTATTTTCAGTTAAAGCATCAGCTTCTAGGCAGCTCCCCTGACTGTTTTTTCAGCCAAAGCTAATGCAACCTAGTGTGTCTAGAAGCTGAAAGAATCCGCTGTCCAGAACTGTCCTAAATCTTGCGGCTTAGCCCAGTGGCTAGCCCAGGGAGCTTCCTAGAAGCTACTGCTCGTAGCTGACAAGGAAAAATTTTATCATGTGCCACGTTTGTGTTTTCCTCGCCCATCGCCTATCAAGATTCTTTGCGCCTTCAAGATTAGAGAGTGACTAAATGAGCTCTTTCTTTCTCATTTGGTATATTCACCTAGCTTGGATTGGATTGTTTTATCAAGTACTCTTGATCAGCACTAGGTTTGAACCCATGCGTGGGAACTTCTGGGTTATGCCCTAATCGGAATCACGTTATGTTGTAAGAGATGATTTGAACCATCTATACAACCATACATCTGATCAGATGGCTGCATGGTTCAAACCATCGCTTATAATAATATAGATTAACAAGATGTCCAGCTCTCCTGAAAGATTTGAATGTGGCACAGTGGCTGGCTCAGGGAGCTGCCTAGAAGCTGCCTAGTAAAGCCGAAGTACCGATACAGGAGTACAGGCCATAATCAAACATACCAGAACAGGGTCAAAACAAAACCTGGGGTTTGCTCACATTTAGGATTTGTTCATATTCTATTTTATTTGATTGGATTTGATTCATACATGTCTTTTCAGCCAACTCTGGGTGGCTCGCCGTCTACCAATTGCAAGTCCCCCTGTGAGATACCCTCACCAGCAGGGAGAATACTCACGCTACATGGGTTTCGTCATGTTTATTTCGTGACCTGCACTCAGAGTAAGATTGATAAGTAGCGGTGTATCCTTGTATGTGATG
The DNA here is from genome assembly GCA_013435795.1 of Chlamydomonas sp. ICE-L. Classification (NCBI taxonomy): domain Eukaryota; kingdom Viridiplantae; phylum Chlorophyta; class Chlorophyceae; order Chlamydomonadales; family Chlamydomonadaceae; genus Chlamydomonas; species Chlamydomonas sp. ICE-L. The sequence goes on along the minus strand of JACBWV010000610.1, from coordinate 95,608,018 downwards.
CAGTACTTAGCTGGTGCTGTCTATAAATACATATATATGGTACGCCTTATGGCGAGGCATGAGGTTGAGGGGGGCAGCCCGTTCGCTTGCGCTGGGGCCAACCACCAATGGTGTTCTAGACCTATGATGTTTTAAACTTTACGTCTTGTATTGCTGAAGGGGTACTTTGGTGAAGTACACCTGATTGCCGAAGAGATCGGATCAAGCTATGTTTATTTGTTACAGCCCAGGGGGAAGCCAAATAGGCTGAAGGACCTCCCACCTGGAATAAGGAAGGTTCTGGAAATAGAAAAGCTAATGATGAACTAGCCCCAAAACAAAATCTAATGGATGACTTTTTTGGGTTTTTTGTGGCACTGAGGCAGTGTTTCTTGTGTTTTTTTATTGATTTTTTTTTTTTGTTGGTTGATTAGTGGTGGAGCTGTGGGATGTTAGTTTGTTTTTTTTGTTTTTTGGTTTTTTTTCGGTGGAGCTTTTTGTTGTTTTTTTGGTTGGGTGGGAGTTTTTGTTTTTGGGTAGCTATATTTGTTTATGGAGGGGGGAAACGCGGTAGTATAAGAGCGGAGGGGAATGCAATAAATGAGCGTTCATTTATTAGGGGAGGTAGCTGGGCGGGGCATTGGATGGTTTTTTTGGAGGAGGATTCTAGGGGGAAAGGGCGATGTTGTTATTTTTGCATGCTCTTGGGTTGGGGGGTTGGTTGTTGTGTCAGTGGGGGGTAGTTTGGGTGTTTGTTGTGGAGTGGTGACGAGTGATTGTGAATATTTGGGTGCATGGTATATCGTCTGAGTGTGGAGTTACCCCCCCAACCTTGGAGGGGTGGGCTGATCGTGTAGGGTGCTGAGAGGGACGGTTGAGGGGTGAGGTTAATGTTTGTTTTAGAAAGTCCGTGGACCACCCCGTGGGACGGGGGTCCCTTAAGTTTTTCGAGAACAGTGATATGTGTTTTTTCTTTTATGAGTTCGTAAGTTGCTGTGTCTTTTTTCTGATTCCAGGCCAGAAGTTGTTCTTTGGTTCAGCCTAATAGCATGCAGCTTCTAGGCCACTCCCCCCTGGCTGCCTTTTTCAGCAAAAAGCCTGGCTGCAACCTGGTATGTACCCTAAAGCTTGGACAGAATCCAACTTGTTCCAGACCTGTCGAAATCATCATCTTGGGGCTTAGCCCGAAGTGGATGGCCTTCCGGGAGCTGCCTATAAGCCTGCCTTGCTTCTTAGCTGAAGAATTTGAAACTATGTTTCCATAACGAACAAACACCCTAGAATTGTTCAGTGCTCAATATGCTGAAGCATATGGGTTTGCTCAACCGCCTTTGAGGAGGCCGCGTTTTTTGGTTGTTGAAAGCGGCTGGTATCCTTGGGTTAGCCCAGCTATTTTAGCTGTGTTGATTGGATTGGAGTGTTTACCAGGTACCTTCAGGAGGGCCCCTATGCGTTGTGACCGATAACGCATACCCAATTCCCAGAGCCGCGACCTCATAACTCATACCGACCCCCCCCCCCCCCCCCCCCCCCCCCCCCCCCCCCCCCACACACACCAACACACTATCCATCCCCTCACATGTAACTCCTGCCTCGCACGGGTCTCTTGCCGGCTCCCAACCCTCTCTTCCGTTTCTCACTGCTTCTTTATTTTATTTCGTCCCCATGTTGCTTGATTGCTTCACTGCGTCTCATTCCGTCTCATTTCGTCTCATTCCGTGTCACTACGCCCCCCCCCACACCCACCCACCCACCCACTGCTTTCCGCAGCGACAAGCATGTAGATATATTAACCAAGTGACAGATACAGTACATGGCCTTCCGTCCCTTGCGTTGGTTGGCGGTATTAAATACTTTACAGTTTACAAGTGTCTTATTGATGAGGAGAGGGGGAAGGGACGGGGGAAGCTGGAGCATGGGCTGGGGCAGCGACGGGGGCAGGAGCAGGGGCGAAGGGGGCAGCGGGGGCAGTAGTGGGCCTTGCAGCAAAAACATTATCCAGCCTTTGCTGATTGATCGGAGCGTATTGCTTTTAGCATGAAGGCATTAAACGGTCTGTTGAGGGCAGGTGGAGCGGGACACACTGAAATAGACCATAATTCAAAATTTCCAGGCTATAGGTCGGCCTATAGGCTAATAGGCTATGGGTTTGAGCCGCCCTGGAGGCTTGGAGCTTTTTAAATTTGAGGCCAATAATTATGCTTGCACTTTAAACTTGGTGGCTCAAAGACACTATGGCAGGGTATGTAACACAGTGAGACGCATGGCATCCAAGTGAGACGCAACTGACCTACTGAAGCTGCGTCAACGACGAAGCGGACCTTCCCCACGTTGCGTCCTGCGACGCAACGGACCCTTTCACGTTGCTTCTGTGACGGAGGATGCAGCGTTCTTGACAACCCATAGGTCTTATTGTCCTTTGCGTCGGACACTGAGTTGGCATAGTGCTCTCTTCACTTCAGTCTTCACTGTGTAACAACTCTATCGATTGAAAAGAGGAGTCCTGAGTCCTCACCTCTGTCCTTGTTTATGGCTGCCTGGCTGGACCACCGCCCCCCCCCACTCCTCACATCTCTATTCTCGGCTCTAAAGTCACCATATTATCTCCTATTCACAACTATCTCTTGCCTGGCGTTGGGTTTTTAATTGCTATCATGGGCAGATTCTGGCCCTGATGGTGTTGTATCTCGCGTTTTCACCGTTGTAAGTTTCCAAGTTTTTGGCAGCATTTGAAGAGACAACTAATGCAGGTATACAGCAGGTACACAGGCTTTACAATTAACTTGTCCGAGCAAGCCAGAGGCCATACATCGCGTTTGAGGTTTTAAATTGCTATTTGGGGCCCTTTTGGGTGAAATATCAATTCTAAGCAATACAATTCTACATGCTATCAGCGTCTACATGCTATCAGCATTTATGCTCTACCAGATGACCTCAGTTGACATCTGATATCAGATGTCAACTGAGGTCAATTTTTTCCCCCCTGGTAGGCCATAAATGTACACATGGCCTCTTCTTAAGAGAGAGAAACCATTATGTCCCTACCTAAAGTTAACCTGACCTGCCCCCAAAATCAAGCCTTTAAACCGGTAGTTCCTTTACCAAAAATCAAAACGTGGCCGGTTCAAATGCAACCATCTTTCTCATTTTCATCATCATCATCATCATCATAATCATCATCATCATCATCATCATCATCATCATCATCATCATCATGATTAATTCGTAATAATCATCAAATCGAAGCTAGCAGTTTAGTAGGGGGGTGACAGCTGAAATCAAATCAACCATACCAAATAAGTCCAATACCGGTATTCATTTTATGATTAAGTATATAGGGATCAGAAATCGTAACCCATGAAGCCACGCCACCAGTCTTCTTCTTCTTCTTCGAGGTCAGATTCCACGCCACCTGCGTCTTCTTCTTGAATTCTTCCTCGAGGTCTGGTCAGCCACCCCGGTCAGCCACCCGATTGGTCCACGCCACCTGCGTCTTCTTTTCCCCACCTCTCCCGCGCGGATGCGTCTCCTTTCAGCCCCAGCCCTCGCCACCATCGACCCCAACGCGATGCGCCTTTGGATTCAACCATCAGATCCGCTCTTAATAAAAAAATCTTCCCTCAGTACACGCCAGCCCTCCACTTGTCCATGCTCCGCACGAGAAGCTAATTTCCAAACCATCGCCTTCCATCGACTGATTAGCTCAAGGCACCTCAAACTCACCGCACCTCAATCCGTCAAACCGCATCCACCTCGACCAACTGCATCGCTGCCATCGGTGTCTTCCATACCTAAGGCCTCGCATCCAACAGGATGAGTAGCGTCTATAACCTGGAGCCCCCTACCAAGGGGAAGGTTGTGCTAAAAACTACCATCGGAGATCTAGACATAGAGCTTTGGGGAAAAGAGGCTCCGAAGGTAAATGCTGCTGGATTAAACTACATGCCATACCACCATGACAGCTACAAAACCCACAATGCAATACATGCCTGCAGGACTTAAAAAAACGCTCCAAATATCACCCTGAACCTCAAACCAGAAGCAGTGGAGGTGGAGAGGTTTTCGAAGGTAAAATGCCCCGCAAAGGGAGCACATGACCTCAACACTCTGCCACCTTACTTAACACAACACCCACAACACCACACACTCAAACCTACGCCCCCCACCACCCCCACCCACCCACCCACCCACATCCCCACCCAACCCAGCACCCACACCCACACCCCACACCCACACACTAACCAATGACACACACACCACACACCTTCCCCCCAACCCCCCCCCCACCCGCACCCCCCCCCCCCCCCCCCCCCCCCCCCCCCCGGACCCCCCCCCCACGGCCACCCCCCCCCCCCCCCCCCCTCCCCCACACACACCCCACACGCACAAACCCCTTGACAGAGTCCATCATCACTAACACACACACGACTTCAGAACCAGAGCAGTGGGGAGAGCACTGCCACTCCCCAAACGCACATGAACAAATGCAAGGCGCACACCTCCACACCACCTACACAACACACACACACACCTTCACCTACACACACACACACCTATACACCTACACACACCTACAACACCTTACAACACACCCACCACACTCACACACACTCACACACACACACACACACACACACAACACACACACACACACACCCATCGACACAACACAACACACACACAACCACAGCACACAACACATACGCACACACACATAAAACGCCCTCACACACCCCCCACCACCCCAGCCACCACACACACACTTACACACACACACAAACACCCCCACAACACACCCACCCCCAACACACACCACACACACAACGACAAACACCCACAAACATACCACACACCCACACACCCCCACAACCTCACAGCGTGATGGGAGGAGGGATCTCCCACAACACCACCCCCACCCCACCCGCCCCCCCCCCTCCCAGTCCGCACACCCCCGAACCCCCATCACACACACCCACCCCCAACACACACTCCCACTTCCTAACCAAACAGTGGGTTACAAAAGGCTAAAAAAACACCTAAACGCATGTTGTCACAACGAAAACCCCCCCCCAAAAAACTGGCAAGCGCATGCATGGTAGCACGGTTAGATAGAGCTGCTGTGAACAGGCTCATATCATAACGCTGTCTCAAACAGACTGGCACGCACACTGCTACAGACCCCCCCCCCTCCCCCTCCCCTCCCCCCCCCCCCCCCCCCCCCCCCCCCCCCCCCCCCCCCCCCACACACACACACACCGCCCTTCACAACCAGAACAATTGGTACAATCTCACTTAAGTACAAACAATTGGCATACAAGACTGGCCGGGCATGGACCACACAGACACCCACAACACATACCCACACATTAACAGACACCCACATACAAACACACACCACACAACACACACACACACACACACACCCACACACACAGACACATGACATCAAGACACAGTCACACACACCTCCCCATACACATAACGACACATACAACATTCACAGTGCACTCACACAACACACACTCCTTCCAGAACCAGAACTAAGTGGTAAATCAGCTCCTTCAAATAAAACAAATGATTCATACGAGACTGGCACGGCATGACATACACATACACACGGGCACCGCCACACACAGACAAAAACCTAACATACAGACATCACACACTGACACACACCCACACACCCAACACACACACACGCACAACACCACACACCACATACACCTAACACAAACACCACCCACACACACACCAAACACCAGCACACACACACACAGGCACCCACCCAGCCCCTGCCCCCCCCCCCCCCCCCCCCCCCTCACCACCCCCAACACACACAACTGACACGACACACACACCACACACACACCACACACCACCCACCCACACTCAACACACCCACAAACACCACACACTCAGTTAAATCTAACACAACTATGTAATATGAGGCTGCACTACACATGCCCAGACACACCACAGGCACACACAAACACACACACGGCACCACACTCTTAGATAGAACAATAAACGCATTCAGAACCAGAACAGTGGTGTGAGCAGGCTTACTAACATAGAAATAACTGTGTCAAAGGTGACTTGCAAACTTGCACACACACACACACACACACACACACACACACACACACACACACCACATGGCCACACACCACAATCTCAGATAGACAACACACACCCACAACCCACAATAATAAGTCCATACATATACACACGACTGTGTCGTATGAGGCTGGCAACGCACGTGCACAACCACACACACACACACACACCGACACAAATAATAAACCATACATATACACAACTGTGTCATCTGAGGCTGGCACGCACTGCACATGCCACACCACATACGCACACACACCACACACACACACCACATACGCACACACACCACACACAAACACACCACACCAACACACAAATAATAAAACCATACATCTCACACCTTTGTCCCGTATGATGCTGCCACGCACGTGCACACACACAACAACAGGCACACACACCACACCACCCACACAACACACCACCACCCACACACTGACAACAAATATAAATCATTCCACAACACAAATGTGTCATATGAGGCTGGCACGCACATGCATGGCAGCTTCAGGATGGAAACAAGCTCACAACATAATTACATGAAACAAGACCAACACCCACACCAATACCAACGCTAATGCCAACACCAACGCCAACCCAACACTGACACATCCAGCACCAACACCCATCACCCAACGCCCAACCCAACACCCCAAACCCACACCTAAACTTTTGACCCAACACCTACCACCCAACACCCAACCCAGCACCCAACACCCAACACCAACACCCAACACCCAACCCAACACCCAGCCCAACACCCAAACCTCTTATCCGACACCCAACAACCAACCCAACAACCAACCCAACAACCAATCCAACCCCCAACCCCCACCCAACCTCTTATCCAACACCCAACACCACACCCAACAACCAATCCAACCCCCAACCCCCACACCCAAACCTCTTATCCAACACCCAACAACCAACCCAACAACCAACCCAACAACCAACCCAACAACCAACCCAACAACCAATCCAACCCCCAACCCCCACACCCAAACCTCTTAGCCCCACCCACAACACACCCAACACCCCACCCCCCACCCCAATGCCCAACCGCCCAACCCCACACCTAACCTCTTCATCCAACACCCACCCCCAACCCACCCCCCTCCACCCAACACCCAACAACCCCCCACCAACCCCCCGACACCCCACACCCAACCCTCTTACCCCAACCCCCCACCCCAACACTACAGCACCCACCCCACTCCCAAACCCCACCCCCCAACCTCTAATCCACCACCCCACACACAACCCCACCACCCCACACCCTCAACACCCGCCCCACACACCACACCCACACCCACCCAACCTCTGTACCAACACCCCGCCACCCCACACCCCCAAACCCAAACCCAAACCCCACCCCCACAACACCCCACCGAAAAATAAAAAACAGCCCAAACCCTATCAATCCAGACTCTTATCCCAAGCACCAACACCAACCCAACACCCGCGGTAACTACACCCACAACCAACACCCAAACCTCTTACCCCATACTCCTAACCAAACACATACTTGCAATACTATCACCAAACCCCACCCCCAACCTCTTACCCCAAACTCCACACCCAAACCCCACACTCAAACCTCTTACCCCAAACCTCCTTACCCAAACTCCACACCATAACCTCACACCCACACCTCTTAACCCAAGCCTCTTAACCCAAACCTCTTACCCACCCGCCCAAAGCTCCCACGTCCAAACCTCAACAAGACAACCCACACCCAAAACCCTAACAATAACCACCAAACTCTACACCCAAATCCCACACCCAAAACTCTTAACCCAAGCCTTTTAACCCAAACTTCACAACCCAAACTAACCGCACACCCAGCCCTAAAAACCCTCTTACCACCCAACTCCTCCAAACCCACACAAAGAGACCCCACCAAACCACAAACCTCTAAACCCCAGACTCACGCCAAACCTCAACAAAGCCCAAACACCTCTTAAAAAACCAAACCTCATTAACCCAAAACCTCTTCCCGGACCCACCAAACTCCACGTCGCAAAACCCAAGCAACAGAAAAAACCACACACTTCGTAAAAAAAAAAAACCCAAAAACCTCTTAACCCAAACCTCTTACCCCAAACTCCACGTCCAAACCTCACACCTACACCCAAACATCTTACCCTCAACTCTACACACACCCCCCTCACCCAACCCCCACAGCCCAAACCCTGAACCCCCCCGACCCACCCCCCCACACCCAAACCTCTTAACCCAAGCCTCTTACCCCAAACTCCACACCCAAATCTCTTAAACCAAACCTTTTACCCCAAACCAAAACCCTCACCCAACCCTGCAACTGGGCAGGCTGTTCGCAACTTTGTCCAGCTGTGTATGGAGGGCTACTATGACAACACCATCTTCCATCGAGTGATGAAGGGCTATCTCGTACAAGCAGGAGATCCAACAGGAACCGGTCAAGGTATAGACACTAAGGCACTCATATGCAGACTATATATATGTGTATATTGATTATATCGACAACACCATCTTCCATCAAGTGATTAAGGGCTATCTGGTACGAGCAGGAGATCCCACAGGAACTGGTCAAGGTATAGACACACATGCACACACATGCATATTATACATGTATTGATTATTCAAAATTCCACCTGCGCGCCATCGCCCTTTCCGCCTTGTCCGCTGTGTCCTGCGATACCCTGCCCTTACCTGCCCTTCACGTGTCACAATTCGCGATCCGGAGCTGTCAACGAGGCCAGGCGTGGAGCCAGGGCTGTCATACCAGATCAGGAACGACTGGCTGCTAACCAGGCCGCATGTGAAGCCTGTGCTGCCATACCTGAGAAGGAATGCAAGGCTGCCATTCAGTCAGCGCTGGTCTCGCTGGGCGTTCTCGCCCTTGCTCTGTTCATCCCATGTCTGTAACCTCTTTCCATTGCATCGAGAAGCAATTGCAATTGAAATTGTTACATCTTGTAATACAGTTACTCACAGAACATGAAGTTAAGGACACCACAGCGTAAGCCGGAGCTAGCTATAGCCACCATATCGAGAAGCATGTCACTGCGTATTGTTTGATAGTGAGTGCAAGTTGAATAAATTAACCTGCTCACATACCCAAGTGAAGTTCCAGTTCATTGGATTGTTTCCGTCAACACCCTAGCTTCGGTACATTCGCGCGAAGAAGAAGCTTTGGGTATGAGCTTTGCGACTGCGCAAGTCCGGTGATCTCAGCAGGGAAGCCGGGGGGAGAGGTATGGGAGCATGTGTGTTTTGTTGATGCTGGGGGGGGGGGGGGGGGGGGTAGGAGAGATGGGAGGAAGGGACAGAGGGAGGATCGGGGGAGTTAGAAGGAGGAGGGAAGTGTATGTGTTAATCAATGGGTGAGGCAAACAACTAGGGGGTACATGGGAGGGAGGGAGGGAGGGGATGGACAGAGGGTGGTGGTGTTTGTGTGTGTGTGTGTGTGTGTGTGTGTGTGTGTGGGGGGGGGGGTCATTGTTCTTTGCTGGGTGCATCTTGACAGGTGTGGCTAACGGCCACGGCCAACGACCACGGCCACGGCAACGGCCACGGCAACGGCCACGGCCAAAAATAAAAAAATCTTAACTTCCAAGATATTTCACTATGAAACTTCTAAGGACGTGGGGTTTAGGGAACCGGCTCGTGAGTATGCGATGGACGGGCTTACATCACACCTAGAGTCCAGTTACCATGCTGGTTGATGACCCTCCGGGTGGGCCCAGGTGACCTCGATGGGGTTCGAACCAGCAACCTGATATGACCCCGCACCTGCTTCTGTCCCCTCATGTGCCCTTATGTGCCCTGTTCCCTCTTGTTCCCTCAATGTTGCATTCTATTCGTCTCCGACTGTGCACCCCCTCATGAATGCAGGTGGAGAATCGATCTATGGAGAGATGTTCAAAGATGAGTTCCACTCTCGACTTAAGTTTTCACACCGGTAAGTGTTGCACACCAGACCCATACACCCACCCACATACACTCACCCACCCATACACCCATACACCCACCCACATACACTCACCCACCCATACACTCACCCCGCCATACACCCATACACCCGCCCACATACACTCAACCGCCCACCCATACCACCCATACACCCTCCCCCATACAACACTCACCCATAGACGCCATAACACCCACCACATCACTCACCCCTCACCCCCATACACCACCCACATACACTAACCCTACACCATACAACCCCCCACATACCTCAACACTCACACCATACACCCATACACGCACCCAACATACAATCCCCATCACCGCCATACACCACCCTCATACACTCACCCATACACCCATACACCCACCCACATACACTCACCCATACACCCATACACCCACCCACATACACTCACCCACCCATACACCCATACACCCATGCACTCACCCACCCATACTCCCACCCACCCATTCACCACGCCCCCAGACACCCACCCACCCATTCAACCACACACCATACACCCCACCCAACCCATCACCCCTCACCCCATACCCCACCCTCCCACCCATTCACTCATCACCCCTACACCCACCTCACCCACCCATTCACCAGCGATCACCACTCCCCTAACACCCACCCACCCATTCACCAACGCACCCCTACACCACTCCCCCATTCACCCACGGCACCCTACACCCACTCACCCATACACCCACCCACCCATTCACCTCGCACCCTGCACCATGCACATACACCCACCCACCATTCACCCACGCAACCCATACACCCACCCACCCATTCACACGCACCCATCACCCCCCACCCATTCACCACACACCCATACACCCACCCACCCATTCACCACGCCCCCGACACCCACCCACCCATATCACCACGCACCCACACAACCCACCCACCCATTCACCACGCACACACCATACAACACCCCCCGCACTTCATACACCAAACCCCCCATACACCCATGCACATACACCACCTACCCATTCACTCACTCACCATACACCCCGCATGCATACACACAACCCACCCATACATCCACCCCCCCATTCCCACTCACCCATACCCCCACCCACCCATTTCACACCCACACCCATACCCCCCACCCACCCCATTCCCCCTGCACTCATAACACCCCGCACGCATACACCCACCCCCCCTTCTCCCCACGCACGCATACACCAACCCACCCATACACCCACCCCCCCATTCACCACTCACCAGACACACCCACCCAACCCATACACAACCCACCCATACACCCCCGCCCCCCTACACCCCGCCAACCCATTCACACACCCCTCACCCATACACCCACCACCATTCACCACTCACACCATACACCCACCCACCCATCACACCCATGCCACTCAACGCTCCCATACACCCATGCGACCATACAACCCCACGCACAGACACTCACTCATCCATACAACCCACCCACCCATAACACCATAACACCCATGCACTCACCACCATACACCCATAATCCCACACCCAACCCAGTCACCACATCACCCATACACCCCATAACCCACTCACTCACCCCCCACCCACCCATACACCCACCCACCCCACATACATCAATCCACCCACACTTACACACCCACCCACCCACACATACACTCACCACACCAACCCATGACCCAAGTACCCTACCCACTCTCCTACCCTGTCTGTGTACCTACCCACCCACCTACTAACCCACCCACCCACCCAAACTCCCAAGCATTCCCATGACCCAAATACCTACCCACTCTCCTACCATGTCTGTGTACCTACCCGCCCACCTACTCACCCACCCACCCACCCACCCACCCACCTATAACACCCATACACCCAAACATCCCATAACCCACCCACCTACCCACTCTCCCACCCTGTCCGTAGGGGCTCTTGTCATGTGCCAATCAGAAGAAACCGCACACCAATGCGTCCCAGTTCTTTGGTACTCTTGAAACACCCCATCTACCTACTTACCTACCCAGCCCCTTTTACCCACCTACTCAACCATCCACCCAAACACCCACCCAAACACTCGAACACCCAAACACCCAAACACCCAGATACCCAACCACCCAGACACCCAACCACCTACCCAATCTCCCACCCGTCTTCATGAGCTGTGGGCTTCTGCCAATCAGAATGAACTGCACGCCAATGCGTATCGTTTTTTTGGTACTCTTGAAAAACCCCATCTACCTACCCAGCCCCCCACCTCCCCACCTACTCACCCACCCACCCACCCACCCACCCAAACACCCACCCAAACACCCACCCATCCAGTCTCCCACCCTGTCTGTGTACCAACCCACCCACCTACTCACCCACCTACCTACCCACCCACCCACCCACCCACCCACTCTCCCACCCTGTCTGTGTACCTACCCCACCCACCTACTCACCCACCCACCCGTCCACCCAAACACCCACCCACCCACCCACCCAAACACCCAAACACCCCACCCACCCAAACACTCTCCTACCCTGTCAGTGTACCTACCCACCCACCCACCCACCTACTCACCCACCCACCCACCCACCCAAATACCCTAACACCCACCCTCTCCCCCACCCTGTCTGCAGGGGCTTGTTGGCTTGTGCCAATCAGAATGAACCGAACACCAATGCGTCTCAGTTCTTCGTCACCCTCGACAAAACTGATTGGCTAGATAAGAAAAACACTATCTTCGGTCGCATAAGCGGTGACTCTATCTACAACCTCCTTCGCATCGAGGAGCTGGAGGTGAGCTGCCATTTAAGGAGGGGGGGGGGGGGGCAAAGTTAAACGGCAGAGGCATGGGGGGAGGGGTGGTGGTGGTGGTGGTGGTGGTAGGGGGGGCAGAGAAGAAAAACACCATCTTTGGTGGCATAAGCGGTGACTCTATCTACAACCTCCTTCGCATAGAGGAGCTGGAGGTGAGGAGCCATTTGAGGGGGGGCAGGGCAGGGGGGGGGGGGTGGGGGGTTGGGGGGCTAGAGAAGAAAACACCATGTTCAGTTGCGTATGACGTGATTCTATCTACAACCTCCTCCGCATGAAGGAGCTGGAGGTGAGGTGCCATTTTAGGGGGGCGGGGCGAAGTTCAGCAGGAGAGGCAGAGTTGGGGGGTGGGTGGGGATATGAGAAGAGGGGAAGGGACCTGGGGGAGGGGGTGGGGGTTGTGAGGTGGCTAGAGAAGAAAACAGCAATATCAGTAGCATAAGTGGTGATTCTGTCTACAGCCTCCTTCGCATCGAGGAGCTGGAGGTGAGGTGCCACTTCAGGGGGGCGGGGCGAATTTTAGCAGGAGGGGGGGGTGGGGGGGGAGATGAGAGGATGGGGAGGGACCTGGGGGAGGGGGTGGGGGTTGTGGGGTGGCTAGAGAAGAAAACACCGTTATCAGTAGCATAAGCGGTGACTCTATCTGCAACCTCCTTTGCATCGAGGAGCTGGAGGTGAGGTGCCATTTGAGGGGGGCGGGGCAAAGTTTAACAGCAGAGGCAGGGGGAAGGTGGATGGATGTGTGTGTGGGATGGTGGTGGGGGGCTTGAGATGAAAAACACAATTTCCGGTGGCATAAGCGGTGACTCTATCTGCAACCTCCTTTGCATAGAGGAGCTGGAGGTGAGGTGCCATTTGAGGGGGGCGGGGCAAAGTTTAACGACATTGGCAGGGGGGAGGTGGGTGGATGTGTGGGTGGGGTGGTGGTGGGCGGCTTGAGATGAAAAACACAATTTCCGGTGGCAAAAGCGGTGACTCTATCTACCACCTCCTTCGCATCGAGGAGATGGAGGTGAGCTGCCATTTCAGGGGGGCGGGGCAAAGTTTAGCAGGAGAGGGGGGTGGGGGGGTGGGGGGGGAGATGAGAGGAGGGGGAGGGACATGGGGGAGGGGGTGGGGGTTGTGGGGTGGCTAGAGAAGAAAACACCGTTATCAGTTGCATAAGCGTAGATTCTATCTACAGCCTCCTTCGCATAGAGGAGCTGGAGGTGAGATGCCATTTGAGGGGGCGGGGAAAAGTTTAACGGCAGAGAAGGGGGTGAGGTAGGGGAGGAGAGTGTGTGTGTATGTGCGTGTGTGTGTGTGGCTAGAGAAAACAAATACCATCTATGGTTGTGCATAAGTGGTGATTCTGTCTACAGCCTCTTTTGAATCGAGGAGATGGAGGTATGGTGCCATTTGAGGGAAGAGGGGAAAAGTTTGACGGCAGAGAGGGGGGGGGAGGTAGGGGAGGAGTTTGTGTGGTGTGTGTGTGGGGTGTGTGTGTGTGTGTGGCTAGAGAAGAAAAACGCCGTCTATGGTTGTGCATAAGTGGTGATTCTGTCTACAGCCTCTTTTGAATCGAGGAGATGGAGGTGAGGTGCCATTTGAGGGGGGCGGGGCAAAGTTTGACGGCAGAGGGGGGAGGTGTGTGTGTGTTTGTGCGTGTTGTGGGGTGGGTGGGGGGAGGGGAGGGGCTAGGGGAAAAGAAACACCATTTGGTGCCATACGTGGTGTTTCGATCTACATCCTCCTACGTATTGAGGAGATGGGGGTGAGGTGCCATTTCAGGGGGGTGGGGGAAAGTTTAGCAGCTGAAATGGAGGGGAGATGTGTGTGCGTGTGTGTGTGTGCGTGTGTGGGAGGGTGTGTGTGGGTGTGTGTGTGGGGGGGGGTGCGGGCTTGAGTAGAAAAACACCATCTTTGGTGCCATAAGTTGTAATTCAAACTACATCCTCCTTCGCATTGAAGAGATGTAGGATGCCATTTCCCCATTTCAGGAGGGCAGGGGAAAGTTTAGCGGCAGAGGTTGGGGTTGGGGTTGGGGGAAGGGTGGGTGGGTGGTGGCGGTGGGGGCTATAGTCGCAAGTACGGTCGCGAAAGTGGTGATTCAAACTATATCCTTCTACGTATTGAGGAAATGGGGGTGAGCCGGTTGGGTTTGGATGATGCGTAGCTTACAGTTTGCAGTTGACAGGTAAGTTATATTTGGTGGTGGCTCGGTTGTAAATAATGGGTGCGGATGTGGTGGAGGGGGGAAACTGTATGCCATTTGGCCTGAATACCCCCCCCCCCCCCCCCCCACCCACCCACCCACACCCACCCACACACACTCCTACCCTCTCCCCCCTCACCCTCCCATGTGCATGATAATGACCGTCTCCTAGCGCCCCCTACTACAACCACCACCACCCATACTCTCCAACACCTCCCTCCCCTTCTCCCTTTAATCCTCCCCCCCCCCCCCCCCCCCCCCCCACACACACACACACACACTCCTACCCTCTCCCCCCTCACCCTCCCATGTGCATGATAATGACCGTCTCCTAGCGCCCCCTACTACAACCACCACCACCAACCCACCCATACTCTCCACACCGATCCCTCCACCCCTCCTCCCTTTAATACCCCCCCCCCCCCCCCCCCCCCCCCCCCCCCCCCCCCCCACACACACACACCCCCAACACACACACACACAAACCCCAACTCACTCCCACACCACGACCACCACACACTCACACACACCTTCTCAACCTTCATGCCCCCCCCCCCCCCCCCCCCCCCCGTCCCCACCCCCCCCCCCCCCCCCCCCCCCCACACCACACACACCTCCCTCTCCCTGCTCTCCCCCCTCCCTTGGTTGATATGCTACCCGGCCCCTGAACCCCCCCCACTACAACCCTCACCCTCACCCCCACGACCCATGCTCTCCAACACCTCCTCCCCTTATCTCTTAATACCCCCCCCCACTTCCCCCCCCCCCCCCGCCCCCCCCTCCCCCCACTCCCCCCCCCACCCACATACACACATAGCCTCCTCCCCTCCCCCCTCCCCCACCCAGGTGGATGATGATGACCGGCCCCTGGACCCTCCTAGGATCTTGGAGGCGGAAATTCTGTGGAACCCGTTTGAGGACATTGTCCCCAGGAGAAATGCAAAGGCTGAGAGAGAGGCTGCTGAAGCAAAACGGTGAGAAACAATAGAAGTTGCCATACCAGTGCTATACAGTTCAGTATACATAATAAGTGTTAATAGTGTTAGTATTACGTGGAGCTCTCTTTTGAGGACATTGTCCCCAGGGGAGATGCCAAGGCTGAGAGAGAGGCTGCTGAAGCTAAACGGTGAGAAACAGTGAGAAAATATAAGTTGCTATATCAGTGCTGCACTGTGTGTTATACATAAGTATTAATAGTGTTAGTATTATGTGGAGCTCTCTTTTGAGGACATTGGCCCCAGGAGGGATGCCAAGGCTGAGCGGGAGGCCGCTGAGGCAAAACGGTGAGAGAGAAATATAAGTTGCTATACCATTGCTATACTGTATGTGTTTTTATATATTGTTATTAGTGTTGGTATTTTGTGGATTAGTTTTTTGAGGACATTTTCCCCAGGAGGGATGCAAAGGCTGAGAGAGAGGCTGCTGAGCTGAGACAGAGAATACTCTATTAATCTAGTTTTACTATTCTTTCTCGATTCTGGATGAATTCTAGAAGATCATGTTTAATTTACTATTTATTTAATATTGGTGTGAATGCCAGCATTGCCAGTTTTAGTTTACTGTGTGACTCTCGTTCGAGGACGCTGTCCCCAGGAGAGATGCAAAGGCTGAGAGAGAGGCTGCAGAAGCAAAATGGTGAGACAGAGAATGCATTATGACTGTAATTAGTACAGAGATTAATATTAATATTGATATACATACAGTTATTAATACTGATATTGATATTGATGAATATGAATATTGATATTGATATTGATTAATATTAATATTGATATACATACAGTTTTATTTCTCTCGAATTTCCTATTTCTTTAGTTTTGTGTGAATTCTCATTTCTCTCGAATTTCCTATTTCTTTAGTGTTGTGTGAATTCTCATGTTTTCTCTCCAATTTCATATTCCTTTAGTGTCGTGTGAATTCTCATGTTTTCTCTCCAATTTCATATTCTTTTAGTGTTGTGTGAATTCTCATGTTTTCTCTCCAATTTCATATTCCTTTAGTGTTGTGTGAATTCTCATGTTTTCTCTCCAATTTCATATTCCTTTAGTGTTGTGTGAATTCTCATGTTTCCCTCCAATTTCATATCCCTTGAGTGTTGGTGTGAATGTAAGCACTGGTAGTCATAATTTTGTGGAACCCGTATGGGGACATGGTCCCTAGGAGAGATGCATAGGCTGAGAGGGAGGCCAAAACTAGGGCTAAGGCAAAACGGTAAGATAAAGAATACACTTCATATTCTGTATGTACCCAGGTCACATTCTCACAAGAGCACATCTAAGCATCGCAATTCGCAAAATCGAAACTTTGAACCTTGGCACTTAGGCAATTTGGCTCATTCACTAGAAAATCAAAATCGTGCGAAAACAGCAAAACAAACTTTCTGATTCTGGATGAATTCTAGAATTTCCTATGTCTTCAGCATTGGTGTGAATGTCAGCACTGTCAGTGCCAGTATACTGTGTAACTCTTTTTTGAGGACATTTTCTCAAAAAAGAGATGCCAACGCTGAGAGAGAGGCTGCTAAGGCAAAACGGTGAGATAAAGAATACGCTTCATATATGTATGTCTTCCGATTCTGGATGAATTCTATAATTTCCTATTTCTTCGGTGACTATAGCTAGCTCCAGCTTACGCTATGGTGTCCTTAACTTCACGCCCTGTGAGTAACAGTATTACACGGATGTAACAATTTCAATTTCAATTTCAATGTTTAGCATTCGTGTGACTGTCAGCACTGTCAGTGTTCGTTTTCTGTGTAACTCTCGTTTGAGCACATCGTCCCCAGGAGGGCTGCCAAGGCTGAGAGAGAGGCTGCTGAGCTGAGACAGAGAATACTCTATTAATCTAGTTTTACTATTCTTTCTCGATTCTGGATGAATTCTAGAAGATCATATTTAATTTAATATTCATTTAATATTGGTGTGAATGCCAGCATTGCCAGTTTTAGTTTACTGTGTAACTCTCGTTCGAGGACGCTGTCCCCAGGAGAGATGCCAAGGCTGAGAGAGAGGCTGCGGAGGCCAAACGGTGAGAGAACAATAGAAGGTGCTATAACGGTGCTATACTGTGTGTTTTCATATATTATCATACGTGTCAATAGTTTTAGTTTTCTGTGTAACCCTCTTTTGAGCACATTTTCTCAAGGAAGAGATTCCAAGGCTGAGAGAGAGGCTTCCAAGGCCAAATGGTGAGATAACAAATACGCTACTATTGCAGTATCACTTCCGGTTCTTGATGAATTATGAAATTTCCTATCTCTTTAAAATTGGTGTGCATGTCAGCATTGGGGACCTTTGCTCTCATACCCCCCCCCCCCCCCCCCCCCCCCCCCCACCCACCCCACACACACACACACACTCACGCTCACACTTACTCTCACCCACACTCACTCACACACTCACGCACACACTCTCACTCTCACATACACACTCTCTCACCCACACTCACCCACACTCTCAATTCCAAAAGGTAGCACACACACACACACACACACACACTCTCACCCCCCCCCCCCCACACACACACACCACACACACACTCAAACTCACACACACTCTCAATTCCACAGGATAGCAAAAGCAGCAGCCAAGAAAAAAGGCATCCAGGCCCACCTCCAAGAACCTGGGACTGCTCACTTTCCAAAAGGAAGGGGACTTATGCACTATCACTCACTCTCTCACACACACTAACACTCACACACACAATCTCACCCACACTCACACACACACTCACACTCACACTCCCTCCCCCCCCCCCCCACCCACCCACCCACCCACCTCACAGACACACTCAAACTCACGCACACTCTCACTCACATAGGGTAGCAGATGCAGCAGCCAAGAACAAGTCATCCAGGCCCACCTCGAAAAGCCTGGGGCTCACATGGGGCTCACATTCCAAAAGGAAGGGGACCTAAGCACTTACACTCACTCTCACACTCACACTCCCACCCCCCCCACCCCCCCCACCCCCCCCACCCCCCACCCCACCCCCCTCCCACACATACACACCCAAACTAACGCACACTCTCACTCACATAGGGTATCAGGTGCAGCAGTCAAGAACAAGTCATCCAGGCCCACCTGGAGGAACCTGGGGCTCCTCTCATTCGGAGAGGGAGGAGACACTCACACACACAATCACCCACACTCATATTCTCGCACACTCACACAGGGTAGCAGGTGCAGCAGTCAAGAACAAGTCATCCAGGCCCACCTGGAGGAACCTGGGGCTCCTCTCATTCGAAGAGGGAAGAGACACTCACACACACAATCACCCACACTCATATTCTCGCACACTCACACAGGGTAGCAGGTGCAGCAGTCAAGAACAAGTCATCCAGGCCCACCTCAAAGAACCTGGGGCTCCTCTCATTCGGAGAGTGAGGAGACACTCACACACACTCTCACCGACACACACACACACTCTCACTCACACAGGGTAGCAGATGCAGCAGCCAAGAAGAAAGCATCCAGGCCCACCTCCAAGAATATGGGGCTCCTCTCATTCTGAAAGGAAGGGGACCTTCGCACTCATACCCACACCCACACTCTCACTCACACTCTCTCTCACTCACACTTACTCACACTCTCTCTCACACGCACTCAATCTCACACACACAAACATAGTCACACTCACACAGGGCAGCAGATGCAATAGCCAAGAGGAAGGAAGTCAATCCTACATTTTCACACTGACACACACTCACACTGACTCACTTACTCACTCTCTCACACTCACACACACTATCACTCACACAGGGTAGCAGATGCAGCAGCCAAGAAGAAAGCATGCAGGCCCACCTACAAGAACCTGGGACTGCTCACATACCAAAAGGAAGGGGACCTACACACTTACACTCACACTCACACACACAATCTCATCCACACTCACACACACACACACACACTCTCTCACACTCCCTCCCCCCCTACCCCCCCACCCACCCCCCCACACACACTCAAACTCACGCACACTCTCACTCACACAGGGTGGCAGATGCAGCAGCCAAGAAGAAAGCATCCAGGCCCACCTCCAAGAACCTGGGGCTGCTCTCATTCTGAAAGGGAGAGGACCTTCGCAATCATACCCACAGCCACGCTCACACACCCACACCCACACTCACACTCACGCCCACACTCACGCTCACACTCACATACACTCACACTCTCATCGACACACACACACACACTCTCACTCTCACAGGGTAGCAGATGCAGCAGCAAAGAAGAAGGCGCCCAGGCTCACCTCCAAGAACCTGGGGCTCCTCTCATTTGGAAAGGGAGGGGACCGTCGCACTTATACCCACACCCACGCTCACACACACACACTCACACTCACACACACACACACAATCACACACAAACTTGCACTCACACTCACACACCGACACACGCGCACACAGGATAGCAGATGCAGCAGCCAAGAAGAAGGCATCCAGGCCCACCTCCAAGAACCTGGGGCTCCTCTCATTCGGAGAGGAGGCTGAGGAAGAGGAAGAGCAGTTGGCTGCCGCCGCCGCAGCTGCCAAGGCGGCCTGGGGAATCAAAATCCGGAGCGCGCATGATGTGCTTGGGGATGAGCGGTAAGTGTATGTGTGTGGGTGGGTGGGTGAGTGTGTGTGTAGGGGTGGGTGGGTGGATCGGGGGTGGTATGAGCAGTTGGCTGCCGCCGCCGCAGCTGGCAAGGCGGCTAGGGGTATCAAAATCCGGAGTGCGCGTGATGTGCTTGAGGATGAGCGGTAAGTGTATGTGTGTGTGTGTGTGTGGGGGGGGTGTGTGTGGGGGGGTAGGTGTTTGTATGTGTGTGTGTGTGTATGGGGGGGGGGGGGGGGGGGGGGGGGGGGGGGGACTGGAGAGGGGAGTCATTAGGCATATCTGATATGTTGACATGCATGGGTGGTGGTATGAGCAGTTGGCTGCCGCCGCCGCAGCTGCCAAGGCAGCCGGGGGTATTAAAATCAGGAGCGCGCATGATGTGCTTGAGGATGAGCGGTAAGTGTATGTGGGTGGGTGAGTGAGTGAGTGAATGTGTAGGGGTGGGTGGGGGTTGTGTGGTGGTATGAGCAGTTGGCAGCCGCTGACGAAGCAGCCAAGGCAGATGGGGTATTAAATCCAGGTGCGCCCATATGAGGCTGTGAGTCATATGAGGCTGTGAGCCCATATGAGGCCATGATGTGTTTGGGGATGAGAGGTAATTGTATGTTTATGTATCTATGAGTGTGTGTGTGTGTGTTTAGGTGGGTGTTTGTATGTGTGTGTGTGTGTGTGTAGGTGGGTGTTTGTGTGTATGTGGGTGTGTTGGTGTTGTAGGTGGGTTGTTTGATGTGGTTGTTGTTTGTGTATGTTTGTGTTTGTTTTGTATGTTGTGTGTAGGTGGGTGTTTGTATGTGTGTAGTGTGTCATGTGGTTTGTGTTTGTATTTGTTTGTGTTTGTAGGTTGTTTTTTTGTACTTTTTTTTTTTGTATTTTGGTTTTGTCTTTTTTGTAGTTTTTGTAGGTGGGGTGTTTGTATTTTTTGTTTTTGTGTGTAGTGTTGGTTTTTTTATTTTTTGTGTTATTTGTCTGTTGGTTGTTTGTCTTTTGTGTGTGTGTGTGTGTCTGTGTCCGGTGGGTGTTTTTGTCCTGTGTGTGTTTGGTGTGTCGTTGGGTTTTTTCTGTGTGGTTGTGTCTGTGTGTGTTTGTCTGTGGTGTGTTGTCTTGGGTGTTTTGTCTTTGTGTGTGTGTGCTGTCTGTGGGTGTTTCCGTTCGATGTGTGATGTTTCGAGTTGGTTGTTTGTCTGTTTGTGTGTTTAAAGGTGGGTTGTTTCTTTGGGTGTTGTTTTTGCTTTGTGTTTGTCTTTGTGTGTGTCTCTTCTTTTGTAGTGGTGTGTCGGTGGGTGTTTTCTTTGTGTGTTTGTGTGTGTTTCTCCTTTGTTTGTCTTTGTCTTGTGTGAGTCATGAGTTGTGGGTATTGGGTGTTTGTATGTGTGTGTTTGTGTATGTGTGTGTTTGTATGTGTGTGTGTGTGTAGGTGGGTGTTTGTGTGTGTGTGTGTGTGTAGGTGGGTGTTTGTATGTGTGTGTGTAGGTGGGTGTTTGTATGTGTGTGTGTGTGTAGGTGGGTGTTTGTATGTGTGTGTGTGTGTAGGTGGGTGTTTGTATGTGTGTGTGTGTGTGTAAGTGGGTGTTTGTATGTGTGTGTGTGTGTAGGTGGGTGTTTGTATGTGTGTGTGTAGGTGGGTGTTTGTATATGGGTGTGTGTGTAGGTGTGTGTGTGTGAAGGTGTGTGCGTGTAGGTGGGTGTGTGGGTGTGTGTGTGGGTGTGGGTGTGTGGGGGGGGAGACTGCAAAGGTGAATCATTGGGTACATGTTATGTATGGGGGTTGGTATGAGCAGTTGGCTGTCGCTACTGTTGCTGCCAAGGCCGATGGGGGTATCAAAATCAGGAGCTCCCATGATGTGTTTGAGGATGAAAGGTAGGCGTATGTGTGTGTGTGGGTGGTGGTGATGGTTGTGTGGGCGTGTGGGGTGTGTGTGGGTGTGGTGGTGGGATGACTGGAGAGGGGAGTCATTGGGTATTGTTGACATGAATGGGTGGTGGTATAAGTAGTTAGCTGCCCCCGTCGCAGCCGCCAAGGCGGCTGGTGGCATCAAAATCAGGAGTGCTCGTGATGTGCTTGAGGATGAGAGGTTTGTGCTTGAGGATGAGAGGTTTGTGCTTGAGGATGAGAGGTTTGTGCTTGTTGTTGGGTTGTGTGTGTGGGTGAGGAGGGTTGTGTGTGTGGGTTAGGAGGGTTGTGTGTGTGGGTGAGGAGGGTTGTGTGTGTGGGTTAGGAGGTTTGTGTGTGTGGGTGAGGAGGGTTGTGTGTGTGGGTGAGGAGGGTTGTGTGTGTGGGTTAGGAAGTTTGTGTGTGTGGGTTAGGATGTTTGTGTGTGTGGGTGAGGAGGTTGGTGTGTGTGGGTGAGGAGGTTGGTGTGTTGGGTTAAGGAGTTTTTTGTGTGTGGTTAGTGATTTTGTGTTTTTGAGAATTTAAGTCATGGTTTTTTTTTTTCTGTTGCCATAGTATTGTGTTTTTGTGTGTTTGTTTTCGTATGTGTTGTATTTTAGGGTGAGGTAGGTTTTGTGTGTGTGGGTGAGGTTTGTGTGTGTGGGTGAGGAGGGTTACTGGAGAGGTGCGTCAATGGGCCTATGTTGCCATATAAGGGTGGTGGTATGAGCAGTTGGCTACCGCCGCTATTAAAATCAGGAGTGCTCGTTTTGTACTTGAGGATGAGAGGTAGGCGGATGTACCACCTTTCCCCCCCCATACCACCAAACCAAATCACACCATACCACACCAGGCATTTCACCCAACCCCACCAAACTACACCATATAACCCACACCACCAAACCAAACCATACCACACCTTTTCCCCCACCCCACCCACCAAACCACACCATACCGCACATAACCGACACCCCACCACAGAATCCACATCCACACCACACCAACACCACCACCACACCACAGCCACACCACACCCACCACCCACAACAACACCTACCAACAAAACCTACCACACCACACCCACACCACTCCCCCCCTACCCCCCCAAACAAAAACCTCCTACACACCACACCACACCACAGCCACAGACCACCCTACCCCGACAGCCACACCACACCAGCACCACAACACACACACCACACCACACCTCCAACAAAACCACCTCAACCACACACCACACCACACCACACACCCATCCCCACCCAACCAAACAAAAAACCCCTTCCATATCCACAACCACACCACGCCCCCACGCACAACCATACTCCTATTTCCCTTATTACCACACCTTCCCCCCCACCAAAATACAAACCACACCACACCACACCATCGGTTTCCCCCCCAAACTACAAAACCAAACCAAACAAACCACACCATACAATACCACACCACGCCTTTACCCCCACCCCACCAAACCACACCAAACCATACCACAATACACCACCTCTTTCCCCCCGTACCTATCCCACACCACACAATCCCTCCCCAAGGGTTGAAAACCCAAAACATATACACCAAACCTCCAATCCCACTCCACCTCATCCCATCCGAAGAGTTAACTAACCCAAAACATATACCCTAGACCTCCCTCCCCCCCCCCCCCCCCCCCCCACACACACACACACCTCATCCCATCCCAAGAGTTAACTAACCCAAAACAAATACCCGACCCCACCCCCACCCCACCCACCCACCCCACCCCATCCCATCCCATCCCAAGAGTTAACTAACCCAAAACATATACCCTAGACCTCCCCCCCCCCCCCCCCCCCCCCCCCCCCCCCATCCCATCCCAAGAGTTAACTAACCCAAAACATATACCCTAGACCTCCCACCCCCGCCCACCCACCCCACCCCACCCCCACTCCATCCCATCCCAAGAGTTAACTAACCCAAAACATATAACATAGACCTCCCCCCCCCCACACACACACACACACCACACACACCACACACACCACACACACCACACACACCACCCCATCCCATCCCAAGAGTTCACTAACCCAAAATATATACCCAAGACCTCCCCCCCACCCCCACCCCCACCCACCCCATCCCATCCCATCCCAAGAGTTAACTAACCCAAAACATATACCCTAGACCTCCCACACACCCACCCCACCCCATCCCATCCCAAGAGTTAACTAACCCAAAACATATAACATAGACCTCCCCCCCCCCCCCCCCCCCCCCCCACACACACACACCCACACCCCACACACCCCACCCCATCCCATCCCAAGAGTTCACTAACCCAAAATATATACCCAAGACCTCCCCCCCACCCCCACCCCCACCCACCCCATCCCATCCCATCCCAAGAGTTAACTAACCCAAAACATATACCCTAGACCTCCCCCCCCCACCCCCCCACCCCCCCACCCCCCTTCACCCCCCACCCCCCCCCACCACCTCATCCCATCCCAAGAGTTAACCAACCCAAATCACATACCCTAGACCTCCCATCCCCCCCCACCCCCCCAACTCCCCCACCCCTCCTCATCCCATCCCAAGAGTTAACTAACCCAAAACATATACCCTAGACCTCCCCCCCCCCCACACACACACATCATCCCATCCCA
Organism: Chlamydomonas sp. ICE-L; assembly: GCA_013435795.1. Lineage (NCBI taxonomy): Eukaryota > Viridiplantae > Chlorophyta > Chlorophyceae > Chlamydomonadales > Chlamydomonadaceae > Chlamydomonas > Chlamydomonas sp. ICE-L. The sequence continues at coordinate 95,582,879 of JACBWV010000610.1, read as the reverse complement.
AGAGTTAACTAACCCAAAACATATACCCTAAACCTCCCAGCCCCCCCCCCACCCCCCACCCCCCACCCACCCCCCACCCACCCCACCCCACCCCACCCCAAGACTTAAATACCCCAAAACACATACCTTAAACCTCCCACCCCATGTCAAGGGTTTAATCCCCCCAAGATATACCTAAACCTCCCACCCCACCCCACCCCACCCCACCCCACATTAAGGGTTAACAAATCAAAACCTGAACTCCTAACCCCTAACCTCAAACCCCACCCCACACTCACCCACACCCACACCCAGGCTGGCTCGTCCAGAGGACACACCAAATGATGAGATAATTGCAATTTACCACATACCTTCCCCTCACCACTCCACACCACACCACACTAAGGGTTACTCTCACCTTCACCCTCACCCTCACCGAACTCCTAACCCCTAACCTCAAAACCCACCCCACACTCACCCTCACCCTCACCCAGGCTTGCTCGACCAGAGGACACAGCTGATAATTGCAATCTACCACATAACTGCCACTCGCCACACCACACCACACCACACCACACCACACCACACCACACCAAGGGTGAACAACCCAAAACATATACCCACCCCACCCCACCCCACCCCACCCCACTCAACCCCACCCCATCCCACCCCACCCCACCCCACCCCACCCTCACCCTCACCCAGGCTGGCTCGTCCAGAGAACACACCTGATGATGATATGATTGTGATTTACCACACACCTGCCACTTGCCACACCACACCACACCACACCAAGGGTTAAACACTCAAAACCCCACCCCCAAACCTAACCCCACCCTCACCCTCACCCTCACCTTCACCCCCACCCCACCCGACCCCACCCCACCCTCACCCAGGCTGGCTCGTCCAGAGGACACACCCGATGATGAGATCATAGTGATTTCGGAGCGCGCACTAAGGAAGCCAAAGAACCAGGAGGAAAAGGACAAGGCAGCTAAGGCCGACGCTGAGGTGGGGTTTGGGGTTTGGGGGTTGAGGGGTGGGGGTTGAGGGGTGGGGTGCGAGGGGTGGGGTGTGAGGGTTGAGGGTTGAGGGGCAGGGTTGAGGGGTGGGGTGTGAGGGTCCAGGGGTTGAGGGTTGAGCGGTGGGGGTTGAGGGGTGGGGTGTGAGGGTTGAGGGGCAGGGTTGAGCGGTGGGGGTTGAGGGGTGGGGTGTGAGCGTTGAGGGGCAGGGTTGAAGGTGGGGCTTGAGGTTTGAGGGGTGGGGGTTGAGGGTTGAGGGTATCCATTCATCTATCTACCTAAATAGTAGTATAATATATATAGTAATCCAGTAATCCAGTAATCCAGTAATTCAGTAATCCAGTAATCCAGTAATCCAGTAATCCAGTAATATATATAGTAATCCCCGACAAATGGCTGAATGGTTGAGCTCCTAGAAAGAATGAATAAGTTGCCGGGTCTGAATCCCCACGGGTGTGATTAAGTGTTCGCGGTCGATGTCAACCGCCATGGTAGCTTTGTCTAGGTAAAGTAGCAGCACGTTCTCCACTGCCGTAATACTGGGCTCCCTTAATAACACGCCCCACCAGGCGTTATTTTTACTTTTTAAATATAGAGATATAAATGTGTACAAAAATGTGCCAAGATGGGTGGACACAGAAATGTATACAACCCTGCGGTGCACTTCTTAAACAACTGTCCTTGATCCTAAACATGGCCTGGTCTTGGTCAACGGCAACTCAGACCTACGCAGGGTGCGGATTTGGATGGGTGAACCAGGAGGAAGCAAAAATTGGCCCCCCAATTGACATGAGGGTGGCTAGCAAGGCTACAGTAGCTATTAGACCCACAGTAGACTGGATGGGTGGGTGGGTGTGTTGGGTGTGTGGGTTGTTGGTTGGGTGTTTAGGTGGGTGGATAGCAAGGCGACCGGAGCTATTTGCACCAGGCGTTATCATTACATTTTTTATGTACAGTACATTGCCCGTGTGGCCACACCTGTCAGGATGTACCCAGCAAAAACAATTACCCCTCCCCCCCACCCACCACCCCACCACCCACACACCACCACCACACCACACACCACCCACCACTCATTAACCTATTCCCTCTGATCTGTGCAGACCTTGTAGCACACCACACCACACCACACCTCACCACACCACACCACATCACACCACACCACCTCTTTCCCATTACTCCACCAAACCAAACCATTTCACCATATGACTACACCCTCTGATCTGTGCAGACCTTGTAGCACACCACACCACACCACACCACACCACACCTCACCACACCACACCACACCACATCACACCACACCACCTCTTTCCCATTACTCCACCAAACCAAACCATTTCACCATATGACTACACCCTCTGATCTGTGCAGACCTTGTAGCACACCACACCACACCACACCACACCACACCACACCACACCACACCTCACCTCACCACACCACACCACATCACACCACACCACCTCTTTCCCATTACTCCACCAAACCAAACCATTTCACCATATGACTACACCCTCTGATATGTGCAGACCTTGTAGCACACCACACCACACCACACCACACCACACCACACCACCTCTTATCCCCCTCTCCACCAAACCAAATCATGCCATACCACACCAAACCACACCTTTCCCCCCAATGTAACAAACCAACCCAACCCCACACCACACCATTCCACCCACATTCATTTCAACATTTCATATATTCCTTCTGATCTCTGCATGCCTTGCAGCACACCACACCACACCACCACTCTTCCACCACTATTCCAAATCAAACAATGTCTCCATATTAATACACCCTCTGATCTGTGCAGGCTTTGAAACCACACACCAAAGCCGCCCTGGGCGGACGAGGGCGCAGCAAGGGGATGAGGAGAGCAACGAACATCCATTCCACACACATCAATTTCACCATATTACTACACCCTCTGATCTGTGCAGACCTTGCAGCACACCACACCACACCACCACTCTTCCACCACTATTCCAAATCAAACAATGTCACCATATTAATACACCCTCTGATGTGTGTAGGCTTTGAAACCACACACCAAAGCCGCCCTGGGTGGACGAGGGCGCAGCAAGGGGGTGAGGAGAGCAACAAACATCCATTCCACACACATTCATTTCACCATATTACTACACCCTTTGATCTGTGCAGGCTTTGAAACCACACACCAAAGCTGCCCTGGGTGGCCAAGGGCGCAGAAAGGGGGTCAAGAAAAGCGACGCACATCACCCACATCCATTTACCCCATCTATTTCACCCTCATCCATTCCACCCTCATCCATTCTGCCCACATCCCTTTTAACATTTCACTTACTCCCTCTGATCTGCACACCAAAGCCACCCTGGGCGGCCCAGGGCACATCAAGGTTGGCAAGGAGAGTGACTCCCATCCATTTCACCCTCATCCATTCCACCCACATCTATCTCATCAAAAAACCTATCCCCTCTTATAAGTGAACATAAGGTGGTTGAGGGCGCAGCAAGGAGGGCGAGGAGAGCAAGGAAGATCACCCACATCCATTCCACCCACATCCATTACACCCACATCCATTACACCCACATCCATTACACCCACATCCATTCCACCCACATCCATTACACCCACATCCATTACACCCACATCCATTACACCCACATCCATTCCACCCACATCCATTCCACCCACATCCATTCCACCCACATCCATTTCACCCACATCCATTACACCCACATCCATTACACCCACATCCATTACACCCACATCCATTACACCCACATCCATTACACCCACATCCATTACACCCACATCCATTACACCCACATCCATTACACCCACATCCATTACACCCACATCCATTCCATACACCACATCCATTACACAACCCCACAATCCATTACACCCCACATCCTTACACCCAAAATACAGACACCCGATTCCATTACACCCACATCCATTACACAACATTACACCCACATCCATTTCACCCACATCCATTACACCCACATCCATTACACCCACATCTATTTCACCTATCCACCTACACCCTCTGATCTGTGTATCCATTGAAGTGCACCGCACCACACCACACATCCTATTTCCCCCCACTCCACCAAACCAAACCATACCATACCAACCCACACCTTTTCTCCCACTACACCACAACACAACAGCACAACACAACACCTATTTCTCCCCACTCCACAGTACCAAACCACCCCACCCCACACCATTCCACCCACATCCATTTCACCATATTACTACACCCTCTGATCTGTGCAGGCATTGAAACACACCAAAGCCACCCTGGGCGGCCGAGGGCACAGCAAGGGGGGCGAGGAAAGCAACGAGGACGACAGGGACGGTGAGGGAGACCCCTCTGGCAGTACAGCCCGTCAGTGGGGCAGTACAAAAGATGGGGGTGGCGACTTTGCAGCCGCCATGCATGCCCAGGCCATGAAGAGGCGGGAGGCGATGGGGGATGAGCGGGCTGAGGGCGAAGGAGGGAGGAGGGAGCAGAGTGGGCGGGACGCTGGAGGCAGGGGCAGGGTGCAGGACAGACAAGAGGAGGAGGAGGAGGAGGAGAGTGAGGATGATGAGACGGCACTTGAGAAGAGGAATAGGAAGTATGCGAACAAGGGACCTTACTCGGGTCGAGTGCGAGCAACAGATGAGGTGCGTGGACTGGTAGTGTTGGTGTTGTGCGTGTGTGTGTGTTTGGGGAGTGTGTGTGTGGGGGGGGGCAGATGAGGTGCGTGGACTGGTAGTGTTGGTGTTGTGCGTGTGTGTGTGTGTTTGGGGAGTGTGTGTGGGGGGGGGCAGATGAGGTGCGTGGACTGGGTAGTGTTGGTGTTGTGCGTGTGTGTGTGTGTTTGGGGAGTGTGTGTGGGGGGGCAGATGAGGTGGCGTGGACTGGGTAGTGTGGTTGTTTGTTGCGTGTGTTTGTGTGTTTTGGGAGTGTGTGTGGGGGGGGCAGATGAGGTGCGTGGCCTGGTAGTGTTGGTGTGTGTTGTGTGGTGTTTGTGTGTGTTTGGGTAGTGTGTGTGTGGGGGGGGCAGATGAGGTGCGTGGACTGGTAGTGGTGGTGTTGTGTGTGTTGTTGTTTTTGTTGTTTGGGAGTGTGTTGTGTGGGTGGGGGGGGGGGTCAGATGAGTTGCGTGGACTGGTAGTGTTGTGTTGTGTGTTGTGTTTGGTGTGTTTGGGGAGTGTGTGTTTGTGTGGGTGGGGGGGGGGGGGGCAGATGAGGTGCGTGGACTGGTAGTGTTGGTGTTGTGTGTGTGTGTTTGTGTGTGTTTGGGGAGTGTGTTTTGTGTTGTGTTGTGGGGGGGGGGCAGAATGAGTTTCGTGACTGGTCGTGTTGGTGTTGTGTGTGTGTGTTTGGGTGTGTTTGGGGAGCTGTGTTTGTGGGTTTGTGGGTGGGGTGGTTTGGGGGGCATCTGATGTGTTCGTTGACTGGTATTGTTTTTGGTGTTTTTGTGTGTGTGTTTGTGTGTTTTTGGGGAGTGTTTGTGGTGGTGGGGGCAGTAGATTTTGTGACTTTTATTTTTGGTTTTGTTGTGTGTTTTTGTGTGTTTGGTTGAGTGGTGTTGTGTGTGTGGGGGGGGGGGCAGATGAGCTGCTGTGACTGGTAAAAAAAAAGTGTGGTGTTGTGGTGTGTGTGTTTTTGTGTGTGTTTGGGTAGTGTGTGTGTGGGGGGGGGGGGGCAGATTAGGTTTGTGTGGGCTGGTGGGGGAGGGGGTTCGTTAGGGTATTGCGTGGGGTGGGGGGTGGGTGGGCGGGGGCAAAGAGAAGAGAGATGGGGATGAGGAGGAATGAGAGATGAGGATGAATGAGACTGCACTTGAGAAAAGGATAGGAAGCCAGGCCAACAATGACCCTTACTCATTTCGAGGCGAGCGACAGATGAGGTGCGTGGGCTGGTGGTGCTGGGGAATGGGAGAGGGTGTATTGCGTGGGGTGGGGTGTGGGGGGCAGGAGAGAGAAGAGGAGGAGGAGGAGGAGGAGAGTGAGGATGGTGAAACGGCCAAGGATAAGAGGAATCGGAAGTATGCGAACAAGGAGCTGTACTCAGGGCGAGTGCGATCGACAGATGAGGTGCGTGGGCTGGTGGTGTTGTGGGTGGGTGGGGGGTGTATGTGTGCGAGCGACAGATGAGGTGCGTGGGCTGGTGGTGTTGGTGTTGTGTGTGTGTTTGGGGGGTAGGGGGGGGGCTGATGAGGTACGTGGGATGGTGGTGCTGGGGGATGGGGGGGGGGGGGGGGGGGCAAATGAGGTGCGTGGGCTGGTGGTGTTGGTGTTGTGTGTGTGTTTGGGGGGTTGGGGGGGGGGGGGCAGATGAGGTACGTGGGATGGTGGTGCTGGGGGATTGGGGGGGGGGGGGGGGGGGGGGGGGGGGGAGGATGAGGTGCGTCGGCTGGTTGTGTTGTGTTTGTATGTGTTTGGGGTGGGGTGGGAGGGGGGGGGGGGCAGATGAGGTGCGTGGGATGGTGGTGCTGGGGAATGGGAGAGGGATGTATTGCGTAGGGTGGGGGGGTGGGGGGGGCAGAAGAGAGAAGAGGAGGAAGGAGGAGGAGAGTAAGGATGATGAGACGGCACTGGAGAAATCGGAAGTATGCGATTAAGCGGCCTTACTTGGATCGAGTGCGAGCGACACATATGGTGAGCGGGCTGGTAGTGGGTGGGGGTGGGGGCTTGAGGGTGGTAGAGGGAGGTCGCGTGTGTGTGTGGTGGTGGTGGTGGTGGTGGTGGTGGTGGTGGTGGGTAACAGACGAGGTGCGTGGGCTGGTGGGGGAGGAGGAGGGGGGAGAGTGTGTCGGGTGTATGTGTGTGTGTGAGATTGTTTGCGTGTGTGTGTGGAGGTGGTGGTGGTGTGGTGTGGTGTGTGTGTGGGGGGTGGGAGGGGAGGAACATATGAGGTGTGTGGGCTGGTGAGGGAGGGAGGGGGGGGGAGAGTGCGTCGGGTGTATGTGTGAGAGAGTGTTTGTGTGGGTGTTTGTGTTGGTGGGTGGGTGGGGGGGGGCTACAGATGATGTGCGAGTAGCATCGCAAACAGCTAAAACTAGCGACACAAACAACTGGTGATGCAGGTTGAAGATGCAGACCTCCTGAAGCCGTATCAGGTCATGCGTGAGAAGTACAAACTGCACAAGAGGTTGCTGGGCGACAGAGAGAAGGACACCATGGCTCGCCTGGCCAAGTTCACCGCCAACCTCAAAGGCGGGTCGAAGAGCAAGAGTGGGGAGATGAAGGAGGGAGGGCAGGATGACAAGGTACGCAACGGGAGGGGGGGGGGGGGGGGGGGGGGGGGGGCATGTTTGTGTGTGTATTTGGGGGGGGGGGGGGGGGGGGGGGGGGCAAGGCAAGGGGGGGGGGCAATCTCAAAGGCGGGTTCCAAGAGCAAGAGGGGGGAGAAGGAAGAGGGGGGGCCAGAATGACAAGGTAGGCAACGTGAGGTGTGTGTGTGTGTGTGTGTGTGGTGGGGGGGGGGGGGGGGGGGGGGGGCAGGGGGCAAGTGTATAGGCGGAGGCCAATGGGCGAAGGGCGAAGGCAGAGCGACAGAGAAAACAGGATGGCACGCCTGGCCAAGTTCACCGCCCAACCTTGAAGGCGGGTCCAAGAGCAAGAGGGGGGAGATGAAAGAGGGTGGGCAGGATGACAAGGTAGGCAACGGGGGGGGGGGCAAGGCCAAAGGGGGCAGGGCAACCTCATAGGCAGTTCCAAGAGCAAGAGTGAGGAGATGGAAGAGGGTGGGCAGGATGACAAGGTAGGCAACGGGGGGGGGGGGGGGGGGGGGGGGCAAGGCGAAGGGGGCAGGGCAACCTCATATGCGGTTCCAAGAGCAAGGGTGGGGAGATGAAAGAGGGTGGGCAGGATGACAAGGTAGGCAACGGGGGGGGGGGGGGGCAAGCAAAGGGGCAGGGCAACCTCATAGGCGGGTTCCATGAGCAAGGGTGGGGAGATGAAAAGAGGGTGGGCAGGATGACAAGGTAGGCAACGGGGGGGGGGGGGGGGGGGGGGCAAGGCAAAGGGAGCAGGGCAACCTCATAGGCGGTTCATGAGCAAGAGTGGGGAGATGAAAGAGGGTGGGCAGGATGACAAGGTAGGCAACGGAAGGGGGGAGGGGGGGGGGGGGGGGGGGGGGCAAGGCAAAGGGGGCAGGGCAAACCTCATAGGCGGTTCCATGAGCAAGGGTGGGGGAGATGAAAGAGGGTGGGCAGGATGACAGGTAGGCAACGGGGGGGGGGGGGGCAGGGGGCAAGGCAAATGGAGCAGGGCAACCTCATAGGCGGTTCCATGAGCAAGAGTGGGGAGATGAAAGAGGATGGGCAGGATGACAAGGTAGGCAACGAAGAGGGGGGGGTGGGGGGGGGGGGGGTGGGGGGGGGGGGGTATGTGTGTGTTGGGAAGGGGGGGGGAGGGGCAAAGACCCAAGGGCAAGAGTGGGAAGAACGAAGGGGGGGGGGGGGGGGGGGGGGGGGGGGGGGGGGGGGTAAGAGAGAAAAACAGGATGGCTCGCCTGGCCAAGTTCACCGCAAACCTTTAAAGCGGGTCCAAGAGCAAGAGTGGGGAGAAGAAGGAGGGAGGTGGGTGGTAGGAGACAATGTAGGCAAGGAGAGGGGGGGAGAAGAGCATGTATGTGTGTGTTGGGACGGGGAGGAGGGGGGGAGAGCGTGTACGTGTGTGTGTTGGGAAGGATGCGGGGGGGGGTTGGGGAGTTGGGTGGGGGGTGGCAAGGCTGTTCCATGGGCAAGAGTGGAGAGGAGAAGGAGGGTGAGAAGGATGGCAAGGTAGGCGAGAAGGACACCGTTGCCAGCCTGGCCAAGTTCACCGCTGACCTTAAAAAAAGGCGGTTCCAAAAGCAAGAGTGGGGAGAGGAAGGAAGGGGGGCGGGATGGCAAGGTAGGCAAGGGGGGGTTAAGTAGGGGCAGGGGCAAAGGGGGGTGGAGTGGGGGTAAGGGCAAGGGCGGGGAGAGTAAGGGGAAATGGTGGGCGGGATGACAAGGGGTGATGGAGTGGAGGTAAGGGCAAGGTCGGGGAGAGTAAGGAAGAATGGTTGGCAGGATGCCACGGTAGGCAAGGGGGGGGTGGAGTGGGGCCAGGGCGAGGGGGAGTGGAGTGGGGGCAAGTTTTTTCTTCTCCTTCTCTTCTTCAATTGATCAATTGATCAAGCTATCAAGCTATCAATTCATCAATTGATCAAGCTATCAAGCTATCAAGCTATCAATGTAAGTATGCACTTATTTATTAGCACCCAGGACGTGGGTACGTGGTGCAAGAGGATGCATTATATTTATGTATGCATTTAGCCTCTTTAGCGATTACAATGGTCTAGTGGTAGACCAGATTGCTAAGGAACGAAGAGTCGGGGGTTCGACTCCCCCTTCGGTCGCTCTTGGCGTTGCAGGTCGTCGTCAACCGCGATGGTAGCTTGTCCAGTTGAGGTAGGAGACCGCTCCCTACCCGCGTACGACGGGCTCCCTTAACACCACGCCCCACCAGGCGTTATCATTACCTTTTTTTATGTATGCATTTATTTATTAACACCCAGCCCGTGTTCACTTGCTGCAGGAGGATGCATTATTTTTATGGATGCATTTGTCTATGCATATATTGATTTATTTATGCATATATGTATGTATGCATTTGTGTGTTTATTTTTTAATGCAAATATGTACGTATGCATTTGTGTGTTCATTTTGTAATGCAAATATGTACGTATGCATTTGTGTGTTCATTTATTTATGCATTTATTTATTAACACCCAGTGCGTGATCGCTTACTGCATTTATGCATTTATTTATTAACACCCAGCCCGTGTTCACTTGCTGCAGGAGGATGTCGGGGCTGCTGGGTACAACGGCAAAGTGCGCAAAGACATTGATCACAACAGCTATCTGCCAGCTGCATGGAGGGTAAGTCCTACCTGGCTTCGTTATTTAAATAAAGAAAGAAAGAAAGAAAGAAAGAAAAAAATAAATGAATACAAACATAAATACACAAAAGTAAATAGTACACTTTATGACAAGGTGTGAGGTTGGAGGGTGCGCCCTACCTGCCTTCATTTGTTTTTAACAACAGCTATCTGCCAGCTACCTGGAAGGTAAGTCCTACCTGTCTTCGTTTTTTTTATGAATAAATAAATAGAACGCCTTATGACGAGGCGGGAGCTTGGAGGGTGCTTCCTGCCTTCCTTTGCTTTTTAAAATAAATAAGTAGATAAATAAATAGAAAGCCTTATGACGAGGCGGGAGCTTGGAGGGAGCGTCCTGCCTTCCTTTGCTATTTTAAATAAATAAGTAGATAAATGAATAAATAGGACGCGCTATGACGAGGCGTGAGGTTGGAGGGTGCATCTGGTAGGTCCTACCTGCCTCCATAATTTTTATGAATAAATGAATAAATGCATAGTACATCTTATGACGAGGTGTGAGGTTGGAGGGTGCATCTGGGAGGTCCTACCTGCCTTTGTAATTTTGTATAAATAAATAAATGCATTGTACGCCTATGACGAGGCGTGAAGTTGGAGGGTGCATCTGGTAGGCCCTACCTGGCTTCGTAATTTTGTATAAATAAACAAATAAATAGTACGTATATGACGAGGCGTGAGGTTAGAGGGTGCATCCGGTAGGTCCTACCTGGATTCGTAATTTTGTATAGATAGATAAATGCATAGTACGCCTTATGACAAGGCGTGAAGTTGGAAGGTGCATCCTATCTGCCTTCTTGATATCAAATAAATAAATACATACATAAATAGATACATAATACGCTTTATGACAAGGCGTGAGGTTGGTAGGTGCATCCTATCTGCCTTCGATATTTTAAAGAAATAGATAAGTATAGCACCTTATGACAAGGCGTGAGGTTGAAAGGTGCCTCCGGTAGGTCCTACCTGCCTTCCTTTGTTTTAAACAATAGCTACCTGCCAGCTGCCTAGAGGGTAGGTCATACCTGCCTTCCGTATTTTAAATAAATAAATAAATGAATAGTACGCCTTATGACGTGGCGAGAGGTTAGATGGTGTATTCTGCCTGCCTTCGTCATTTTAAATACATAAATAAATACATAAATATAACACCTTATGACAAGGCGTGAGGTTGGAAGGTGCATCTGGAAGGTCCTACCTGCCTTCATTTGTTTTAAACAACAGCTACCTGCCAGCTGTCTGGAGGACGCGTCCTACCTGCCTGCATTTTTTCTGTTTGATGACATATCTGGTTGTTGCTGCTTGCTTCTGCTCCTCTTGCGCCCCCCTTGTTGCTATTTTCCGTTTGATGAACTATCTGACTCTTGCTGCTTGCTTCTGCTCCTCTACATTCTAAGTTATGAGCGGGAATGAAAGATCTAGTTGAGCTCTTGGAGATTGTGTGTGTGTGAGAGGGGTGGGGGGAAGCTAGTACCCACAAAGCCAGTACCCACAAGCCAGATCTCCTTGGGGGTAGGGTTTAGGTTATAGGGTTTAGGGTTTAGTGTATAGGAGAAATGGCTTGTGGGTACTAGCTTTGTGGGTACTAACATTCCCCCTCCTGTGTGTGGGGGGACTGTATATGCATGTAGACAACAGTTACCTGCCAGCTGCATGGAGGGTGCGTACCAGGGTACTTCAAATGGCCAAATAGGTCAGCGCTTTAGCGCACTTGAAAACAAAAAAACTGCGCTTTGTAGTGCAAAAAGCGCAAAAATTGCTTGCAGCGCCCACAGGGGGTTACAAAAAACTGCGCTTAAAGCGCAGAGGGGGTCAAAAAGTCAGCGCTAAAAAGCGCAAAAGCGCGCGCTTCGAATTACCCTGGTGCGTACTACCTACCTCTGCTATTTTAAATACAGAAATATATAGTATGCCTTATGACGAGGCGTGAGGTGGGAGAGTGTATTATGCCTGCCTTCACTATTTTAAATACATAAATAAATCAGGGATTTTTATTTCCACTATATATAGCGATCGCTAGTTTTGACCCCTTAAAAGCGAAATTATCGTTATTTTTTTATTAATAAGTTTCTTATTAATAATGTTTTTTATTCTTAGCCCTAAATGGCCCCAAAAAGCTATAAAAAGCTATAGAAATGACTAAGACGCTGCCCCTGGAGGAGCCCTGGAACCATAAAGCTAGAAGAAACCCACTTTTAGATTAATAATAATCACTGAAATTATCACTGAAACAAATAGTGAGCCTTATGGCCAAGCGTGAGGTTGGAGGGCGCGTCCTACCTGCCTTCCTTATTCTGAATACATAAATATATAGCAGGCCTTATGAAAAGACGTGAGGTTGTAGTGTGCATCCGGTAGGTCCTACCAGCCTTGGTTATTTTAAATAAATAAATAGTACACCTTATGACGAGGCGTGAGGTTGTAGGGTGCATCCGGTAGGTCCTACCAGCCTTGGTTATTTTAAATAAATAAATACATAAATAAATAAATAGTACACCTTACGACGAGGCGTGAGGTTGTAGGTTGCATCCGGTAGGTCCTACCAGCCTTGGTTATTTTAAATAAATAAATACATAAATAAATAAATATATAAATAAATAAATAAGTAGTACACCTTATGACGAGGCGTGAGGTTGGAGGGTGCATCCTGCCTGCCTTCTCTATTTTAAATAAATAAATAAATATGTAGTACGCTTTTTTATGAAAGGTGAGCTTGGAGGGTGCTTCCTACCGTTTTTGTATTGTAAATAAACAAATAAAAAAGGTAATGATAACACCTGGAGGGGCGTGGTGTTAAGGGAGCCCGTTGTACGCGGGTGGGGAGCGGTCTCCTACCTCAACTGGACACGCTACCATCGCGGTAGACGACGTCCTGCAACGCCAAGAGCGACCGAAGGGGGAGTCGAACCCCCGACTCTTCATTCTTTAGCGATCTGGTCTACCACTAGACCATTGCAAATCACTGAAAGAGGCTATAAATAATTAAATAAATAAATAGCACGACTAATGAGTTATGACGAGGCGTGAGGTTAGAGGGTACATCCTACCTGCCTGCGCGCTTGTTAATAAATACATAAATAAATAAATAGTAAACCTTATGGCAAAGCGTGAGGATAGAGGGTACATCATACCTACCTGCGCGCTTGTTAATACATAAATAAATAAATAAATAGTGCACCTTATGACAAGGCGTGAGGTTACAGGGTACATCCTACCTGCCTGCGCGCTTGTTAATAAATAAATACATAAATAAATAGTACACCTTATGGCAAAGCGTGAGGATATATAGAGGGTATATCCTACCTACCTGCGCGCTTGTTAATAAATAAATAAATAAATACATAAACAAATAGTACACCTTATGGCAAAGCGTGAGGTTAGAGGGTATATCCTACCTACCTGCGCGCTTGTTAATAAATAAATAAATAAATACATAAATAAATAGTACACCTTATGGCAAAGCGTGAGGTTACAGGGTACATCCTACCTGCCTGCGCGCTTGTTAATAAATAAATAAATAAATATATAGTGCACCTTGTGACAAGGCGTGAGGTCAAAGGGTACATCCTACCTGCCTTCCCTACTTTAAATATATAAATAAATGGTACGCTTAAAGACGAGGCTTGAGGTTGGAGGGTGCATCCTACCTGCCTGCGCGCTTGTTAATAAATAAATAAATAAATATATAGTGCACCTTGTGACAAGGCGTGAGGTCAAAGGGTACATCCTACCTGCCTTCCCTACTTTAAATATATAAATAAATGGTACGCTTAAAGACGAGGCTTGAGGTTGGAGGGTGCATCCTACCTGCCCTTCCCTATTTTAAATAAATACATACATGAATACAAACATAAATAAATAGTACACCTTATGACAAGACCTGAGGTTGGAGGGTGCATTCGGTAGGTTCTACCGGCCTTTGCTACTTTACATAAATACATACATGCATACAAGCATAGATACATAGTACATCTTATGACAAGGCGTGAGGTTGGAGGGTGCATAGGGTAGGTCCTACCGGCCTTTGCAATTTTAAATAAATAAATAAATATATAAATAGTACGCTCGGAGATACATAAACATAATATATTTTAATATACTAATTATAAATATAATATATTATAATATATAATATATATAAACATAAATATAAATATAAATATATTATAAAAATATAATATATTTATAAACATAAATATAATATATTTTAATATACTAATTATTTCAATAGCAACTGTAACGGGATGGTAACTTCAATCTCACGTACTGTAGCAGCTCGCCCAATTTTTTAATTTTCTATTCAATTTTCAATTTCCCTTTTTTGTGTGCTCAGGGCGGGCAGGGTGATTCACTCGGCAGGCTGTTAATAGAACAGAAATTTATATCTGCAAGCCCATAGGCCTGCTCAGGGGAGTCGCATTGGACTAGATTACGGCCCCCATGAGTATGCCCTCCTCAGTGTTTTTTTATTTCATAAATCTTCAGGCCAATTTGGTAGCCAAAAGTGGCGGCCACAGGCTCATCCTGGAACCGTGCTACCGTACCGTCTGTAGAGCGGTGACCTGTCGCACAAATAAAAACACTGCCCCTCCCCTGAGCTGGCTTGCAGTATATCAATCACTTTAGACAGCATGTACCCGGCTCCCCTGAGCAGGCTTGCATTTTTGGCTGCAAGCCTCACTGTTGACTGCATGCTTACGGGCTCGCAGTATATCAATCACTTTTGACAGCATGTATACGGCTCCCGGCTCCCCTGGGCAGGCTTGCCTATTTGGCCGCAAGCCTCACTGTTGACTGCATGCTTACGGGCTTGCAGTATATCAATCACTTTAGACAGCATGTTCACGGCTCCCCTGGGCAGGCTTGCACTTTTGGCTGCAAGCCTCACTGTTGACTGCATGCTTACGGGCTTGCAGTATATCAACAATTATCTATTGCATTCCGGAGTCAAGAGTGCTAGATAAATGGGGATAATTTCCCATGTTTCTGCAGTCCTGAGCTGCTTCATGTGAACTACAACAGAAGCAGAAGATGTCTGCGGCTCTTAGAAGGCTTGGGTTTAGCTGACCAGGGTACCACAAAGTGCGCGCGGCAGTGCAATTTTGCGCACGCTTTTTGAGCCTCGCTGCGCGTTTCGCGCAGTTTTTCAATCCCCTGTGGGCGAAGCCTTTTGCACAAAAAGCGCTGACCAATTTGATGTTTGTGCGCTTTAAGCGCTGACCGATTTGGCAAGAAGTGGTACCCTGCTTGGGTGTAGTTGACAATATTTTGGTGCTCAGGGTCAGGGTACTTCCATTGACCAAATTGGCCAGCGCTTTAGCGCACTTGAAAAAAACAAAGCTGCGCTTTGTAGTGCAAAAAGCGCGAAAATTGCTTGCTACGCCACAGGGGGATGCAAAAAACTGTGCGCAGTGGGGCTCAAGAAGGCAAAAGCGCGCAATTGGAAGTACCCTGTTGGGTGTAGCTGACAATGTTTTGGTGCTCAGGGTAGTGGATTTAGTTTCGCCTTAAAATCAGTAGGCTGGCAGAGGAGGCGAAAAGGAGTTATCGTTGTTCTTACTTACTTACTTTTTTGAATAGGCTGTCTGGCGACGAAGACAATGGCATCAAGCTAATATTAAGCTACCAGCCATGTTGTAGCTGAGAAACACAAAAAGTAGCCGAGTCCGAGAAAAGCTGTGGCGGTGGACGAGTAGCTAATTAGCAGCAATTCGGCTGTCTGGCGTCAAACAGAAGGGCATTAAGCTACCAGCCATATTGTAGCTGAGAATCACAAAAAGTAGCCGAGTTCAGGAAAAGCTGTGGCGGTGGACGAGTAGCTAATTAGCAGCAATTCGTCTGTCTGGCGTCAAACAGAAGGGCATTAAGCTACCAGCCATATTGTAGCTGAGAATCACAAAAAGTAGCCGAGTTCAAGAAATGCTGTGGCGGTGGACGAGTAGCTAATTAGCAGCAATTCGTCTGTCTGGCGTCAAACAGAAGGGCATTAAGCTACCAGCCATATTGTAGCTGAGAACCCACGAAAAGTAGCCAAGTCCAAGAAAAGCTGTGGCAGGGTGTTTCAGATGGCAGGCTGTTCATAAAACTCAACTTCAATGCCACGACTTTTTTTTATGATTTTGTTTCTTACGCCATCACCACATCACCACCACCACCACTACCACAACAAACATCACCACCACCACTACAACAATAAACAACAACATCATGACCACCACCACCACCACAACTACCACCACCACACCACCACCGCACCACCACCGCACCACCACCACAACACCACACCACCACCAACAGACCACCAACACACCACCAACACACCACCATCACACCAACACACCACCAACACACCCCCACATCACCACCACCACCACCACCACCACACAGGTGGATGACTACCTTGAGCGTGATGACATGGACACAACCCTACACAATTTAAACTACACACACTCAAGTTTACGATCAAGCCATTTTGTTTATGATTTTGCTTTGTACACCATGACCACATCACCACCACCACCACCATTACCACAACAAACATCATCATCACCACTACCACTACCATAATTTGGACGCAACCAGGGTACTTCAAAAGGCCAAATTGGCCAGCGCTTAAGCGCACCTTGAAAACAAAAAAACTGCGCTTTCTAGTGCAAAAAGCGCAAAAATTGCTTGCTGCGCCCATAGGGGGTTACAAAAAAATTCAGCTCTTAAAAGAGTAAGATGGGGGGTAAAAAAAGTCAAGCGATAAAAAGCGAAAAAGAGAGAGAGGGGAAGTGAAAGGGAGATGAACTAAACGAGAATTCTAAAAATGGTGAGAGAAAAAAGAGAAAGGTGGTAAAATAGAAGTAAGGGGGGGAAGGAGTCGGGGGTGGGATCCAAGAAGAAAAACAGCACACAACAACCACCACACAACAAAAGGAAACAACAAAACAAAAAGAGAAAATAAAAAAAACGGGGGTGAATACCTGAGCGTGGATGACGGGAACGCAAAAGAGACGCAAGGGGAGGATGAAAATAAGCGCAACAAGTGAAGGGGAACCCTCAGGCCGGACTGAGGAGTGACCCGCGTGGACAATTAGATGAATAGTTGTGTAAGTCGGGTTAGGTGTAGGGGGGTTTCCGTTGTGCCCTAGTTGCCTTTGGGTGGTGGGTGGGTGGAGTGGGGGGGGGGTGGGCATGATACGTCTGGCGTCCATGTAGGACAAGGTTATGACCTCAGGCCGGGACTGATGAGAGCCCGCCGTCGACAATTTAAATGAGATGTTGTGCAAGTAGGAGGCGGGGAGGAGGATAAGTCGTATTGGCGGAGGGGAGGAGCGCAGCTAGGAGGAGGAGGGGAGGAGGAGCAGAGGCGGAGTAGGCGCAGAGGGGAGGGGAAAGCAGCGTAGTTGTAGTTAGACGTAGTAGAGTAGTCGAAGAGAAAATTAGACAGTAGTCGTCAGTAGTAGTAGTAGTAGTAGTAGTGTTTGTAGCAGAAATAGAAAGAAGAAGTAGTGTAGTGTAGTAGAGGTGGTTTTTCTAAGGGTAGTAGAGGACCGGTGGTAGGTTGCCGGCCCCCCGTGAGTGGGTGGCAGAGCAGGTGAGTTCTGTTGGTGCTTGGTTGGTAGGGACGGTGGGGTGGGTCGCTCGGGCGGTAGGTCAGTCGGTGGGTGTGTGTGGCTGTAGGTAGGTAGGCTGGGTGGGTGGGTTCGGAGGAAGCGGTGAGGATGGTCGCGCCGTGGGTCAGTATCGCCGCTCGTGGACTGGGGGGGTGGGGGGTCAGGTAGCGCTTGGTGGGGGTGGGGTGTTGCGGTCCCCTAGGGGGTTGGTGCGGCTCGGTAAGTAGGTGGGTGGTGCGCGGTTGGAGGCCTAGGTCAGTGGGTCGGGATGGGTGGGTGGGCTACTGTAGCCCGCCGTGGGTGGGTGGGTTCGGTGGGTGGGTGGGTGGTGGGTCGGATTAGGTAGTGTGGTGGGTGGGTGGGTCTGGAGGTCAAGTGGGTGGGTCGCGGTGGGTGGGTCTGTAGGTCGGTGGGTGGGTTGGTGGGTCGGTGGGCTGGTCGCGGAAGGTCAGGTGGGGGGGTTGGTGCGCGGTGGTTGCACGTACCCGGAGGTGGTGGGCTGCGGTAGGGGTGAGAGGTAAGGGGTGGGTGTTTGGTGGGGAGGCTAGGTAGGAGTGGGTGGGTTGGTCGGGTCGGCCGGTAGGTTGGTGGGTTGGCTCAGGATGGGCTGGGTGGTTAGGTTTGGGGTAGGGATGCGGTGGGTTGGTGGGGGTGGTTGCGTTTTGGTCGGTAGGTTCTGTGGGTGCTGGCGAGAGGTCTTGGGGGGTTCTCGTGTATTTATTCGGTGGCGTCCGTAGGTGTGGCATTGATTTTATTCTGTGGGGTTTCTTTGTCGGTTTCTGGTTAGCGCGGTGATTCTGGGGGGCAGCAGGTGTGCTAGTGGGGGGGTTGGTGTTTGTTGGATTGCGTCTGGTTCGCTGTGTTTTGTGGTTTCTGTTGGTCGGTTGTTCTTGTGGGTGGGGTTGTTTTGGGTGTTTGTGGTTGGTGAGTATATTCGGTTAAGGATCTGAATGTGGGGTGCGGGGGATGTTGCCGAATGACCGACGTTTCTGCTGATTTACGATCTCCGGCAGCAAGAGGCTGAGGAGACGTCTAAGTTTGTGTGGTGTGTTGGGTGCGGCTGACTTAGTCTAATGCTGTGTGCTTATTGTGGGTGGGCCTTGGGGGTATGTAGGTCAGTGGGTGGGTGGGTGGGTGGGTGGGGGGCTTGTGGTGCTGGGCGGTGGGTGGTGGTGAGTGAGTCGGTAGGTCGTAGGTGGTGGTCGGTTAGATAGTGGTTGGTCGGGGTCGGTGTAGGTCAGTGGGTGGGTGGGTTGGTGGGTCGAATTTTCGGAGTCGGGGGTGGCGGGTTGGTGGGTCGGTAGGTGGGCCCCCGACGGGTCCAGACCTGGCTATTGGCCCTTCGAGGTGGGTCGGTATGCCCGTGCATACCTAGACTGTGGGTTCGCTGGCGATGGAGGTGGTGGGTGTGGGGGTTGGGGGTCGGGAGGTAGGTGGCGGGGTGGTCGGTAGTCGGTGTTAGGTTGCTCCTCGAGCCTTCTTGGAGGGGTTGGTGGGTTCGGTATGTAGGGAGGGGGGGGTGGTGGAGGTCGTAGGTCGCCAGTTGGGTTGGGTGGGTCGGCCCCCACACCCTAGGGAGGTCCGGGTGGGGTGTTGGGTTGGTTGGGTCGGTTAGGTCGGTGGGTGGGTGGGTCGGGTAGGTGGGTGGTGGGTGGGTTGGCTTGGGCCGGCCCCCAAGCCAGGTGGCCAGCCCCAGGGTGGGTGGGTTGGTAGGTAGGTCGGTGGGTGGGTGGGTAGGTGGCCCCGTGGGTGGGTGAAGGTTGGTTATGGTGTTTGGTGGGTGGTGGGCGGTTGGTAGGTAGGTCGGGTGGGTGCCCCACCAACCCCCACCCCACCACACCCCCCCAAAGGGGACGGTAGGTCAGCGTGTGAGTGGGCTCGATATGGTGTGCTTTCCTTGTGGAGGTGCGTGGTAGGGTGTGTGTAAGTGTGTATACTAGTTGTTTGTCACCCACCCCACCCCACCTCTCTCCCCCCCAGTCTCCTCCGCCCACAACGACCACACCCCTCATCACCCCCACCCTGCCTCCGCCCCCACCCACCCCGACCTAACCCCCAACACCACCACCCCCACCCAACACACTCCTCCCAACCCACCCAACCCTGTTAGGTCCCCACCACACCGCCACCTCTCCCCTCCACCTCCCATACCCCCTAACCACCCCGCACCACAGCCACACCAACCACCCCCAGCACCAAAAACCACCTTCCTAACCCCCCTCCCGATACGCACACCCACACCATCCCCCCACCCCCCTACCCCACACAACACACACCAAACCCACCCCCCCACCGGCCCACAAGCCCTCACACCCACTTTAACCCCACAACACACACCCCACCCAACAACCCCCAACCACCTACCCCCACCCTTATCAACCAAAAAACAACCCCACCAAACAACCAACCCCCCAACCACCCCCCGACATCACACCACAACCACAACCCACACTACACCAAACCCCACACCACCCCAACACAAACCCCACCACCCCCCCACCACACCCACACATAAAAACCCCACGCCCCCCACATAACCCTTGCAACCCCACAGCAATTACACCACCCAAAATTTAAAACCCAACGCAACGCACACAATCCACCTTACACACAAGAATACATCCGACTAACACGCAACAACCACACCATCCAACCTACACCCCCACAGACCCCCCCACCCCACCAAACCATCCCAAGCCCTCCCCGGCCCCCACAGATTTGGCCCATGTAGAAAAGGCAAAGGGCAAAGGGAAGTTCAGCAAACCTTAGACCCCCCCCGACCACCCCGCCCCACCCCACCCCACCCAACCCACACCCAACCCCACCCAACCCCACCCCATCCCACCCCCAACCACCCAGCCCCACACAACTCCCACCTAACCTTACACCCCACTGCACCCCACCCCATCCCCTCCCCTGCCCCCACAGGTTTGACCCCCTGTTAGAGAAGGGCAAAGGGAAATTCAGCAAAGCTGAGAACGACAAGAAGAAACGGAAGACTGAGTGGGCTGGCAAACCCAATGTGTAGATGCACCAAGGGCATGGTGCATCTAGGCATGTGTGTAATGATAACGCCTGGTAGGGCGTGGTACTAAGGGAGCCCCGTCTTACAGCGGTAGGGAATGGGCTGCTATTTTACCTGGACAAAGCTACCATGGCGGTTGACAGCGAACACTTATGCGCACCCCTGAGGATTTGAACCCGGCACCTACGTCATTCAAGGAGCTCTGCCATTGAGCCATTTGTTGTATGGGAATTAGCATGTTCCTGTATTTCCCTGCCTGGCTAGATATGTCGCCCTTGCACCCAACGTGTAGATGCACAATGGGCATGGTGCCTCTATGAATGTGTGTATGTTCCTGTCTGACTGTAATGAGAACGCCAGGTGGGGCGTAGTATTAAGCAAGATCCGTCTTATGGCGGTAGAGAACGGGCTGCTACTTTACATGTACAAAGCTACCATGGTGGTTGTAAAGGTTGCACTTGCACTCCTCACGAAGTCACGGCTCACCGTGTTTTTCCTGCCTTAACAAAGACTGAGTGGGCTGGCAAGCCCATCGTGTAGATGCACCAAGGGCATGGTGCCTTACTGCCTTTACGCCATTCAAACTGAATCCTCAGTGCCGCTGGTTTGTGTGCAGGGAAATACCTTTCGAAACTTTAAAAAAAACTAGGCATGTGTGTATGTTCCTGTCTAGCTGTATAGGTTTCCCTTGCACTACTCACGGCCCACAGTGTGTGTCCTGCCTAAGCAAAGGCTGAGTGGGCTGGCAAGCGCAACTTGCAGTTCACAGTGGGGTATGGTGCCTCTAGGCATGTGTGTATGTTACAGTCTGACTGAGTATATCTGTATACGTAGCCCTTGCACTGCTCACGGCTCACCCTGCTTGTCCTGCCTGAACAAAGGCTGAGTGGGCTGACAAGCGCAACTTGCAGTTCAAAATCGGGTATGGTGGCTCTAGGCATGTATGTGTCATATAGCCTGTCTTGATAGGTTGCGCTTGCTCACCGTGTGTGTCCTGCCTAAGCAAAGGCTGAGTGGGCTGGCAAGCCCAACTTGCAGTTCTCAGTGTGGTATGGTGCCTCTAGGCATGTATTTGTCGTATAGTCTGACTTGGTAGGTTGCGCTTGCTCACTGTGTGTCTTCCACCTAATGAATTTGAACTTGAACTTGGTTACATAGCTTCAGCCAGCAATTTGGCTGCTCGCCGTCTTCGGCAGTAAAAACAATTATGACCAGAAAATGTAAACGCGAACAAATCGTTTTTTTTTCCTAATGAAGAATTACCTACAAATGGCAGTTGACCTTCCCATCAAGAGGACTTTACTTAGGATTTCTCTATAAGGAGAAACACGGCATGAATGGCGGCACACACGATTCTGGTGAAAGACAACGTGTTGCCGCCAACAGGGCTGCTCATGCGCTCCCAGTAAAGTTGAAACAAGATGGATCTCGCAAATGCAAAACACTTAAGTTACCTTTATACCGTGACTATAGCTAGCTCCGGCTTACGCTATGGTGTCCTTAACTTCACGTCCTGTGAGTAACAGTATTACACGGATGCTACAATTTCAATTTCAATTACCTTTATGGCACACTTATTCAACCTATCCTTAACTACGGGTGTAAAATGAGGGCTCCAAACCGTCCGGGTAACATCAATACTTCTCGTGGTCTCGAGGGAAGATGTGGAACTCTTCAGAATAAGTATGTGAAAAGGGCTCATGGCGTTAGAGCTCCACATTCTGGTGAAAGACAACGTGATGCCGCCAACAGGGCTGCTCATGCGCTCCCAGTAAAGTTGAAACAAGATGGATCTCGCAAATGCAAAACACTTAAGTTACCTTTATACCGTGACTATAGCTAGCTCCGGCTTACGCTATGGTGTCCTTAACTTCACGTCCTGTGAGTAACAGTATTACACGGATGCTACAATTTCAATTTCAATTACCTTTATGGCACACTTATTCAACCTATCCTTAACTACGGGTGTAAAATGAGGGCTCCAAACCGTCCGGGTAACATCAATACTTCTCGTGGTCTCGAGGGAAGATGTGGAACTCTTCAGAATAAGTATGTGAAAAGGGCTCATGGCGTTAGAGCTCCACATTCTGGTGAAAGACAACGTGTTGCCGCCAACAGGGCTGCTCATGCGCTCCCAGTAAAGTTGAAACAAGATGGATCTCGCAAATGCAAAACACTTAAGTTACCTTTATACCGTGACTATAGCTAGCTCCGGCTTACGCTATGGTGTCCTTAACTTCACGTCCTGTGAGTAACAGTATTACACGGATGCTACAATTTCAATTTCAATTACCTTTATGGCACACTTATTCAACCTATCCTTAACTACGGGTGTAAAATGAGGGCTCCAAACCGTCCGGGTAACATCAATACTTCTCGTGGTCTCGAGGGAAGATGTGGAACTCTTCAGAATAAGTATGTGAAAAGGGCTCATGGCGTTAGAGCTCCACATTCTGGTGAAAGACAACGTGTTGCCGCCAACAGGGCTGCTCATGCGCTCCCAGTAAAGTTGAAACAAGATGGATCTCGCAAATGCAAAACACTTAAGTTACCTTTATACCGTGACTATAGCTAGCTCCGGCTTACGCTATGGTGTCCTTAACTTCACGTCCTGTGAGTAACAGTATTACACGGATGCTACAATTTCAATTTCAATTACCTTTATGGCACACTTATTCAACCTATCCTTAACTACGGGTGTAAAATGAGGGCTCCAAACCGTCCGGGTAACATCAATACTTCTCATGGTCTCGAGGGAAGATGTGGAACTCTTCAGAATAAGTATGTGAAAAGGGCTCATGGCGTTAGAGCTCCACACCTATACCGACTTGGTATTTAATGAACTCATTCTCACGTACATTGGCTCAATGGTTTAGACAATGTATTGGCTTTCACAGGACAATCGTTCCAAGTAAGGACGGCGATAGTGTGATAAGGTAATGATAACGCCTGGTGGGGCGTGTCAGCGTGAACTACTAGGACACGAGTGCCTGATTGGCATCTGATCAGATATGATCAGGGCGTGGTGTTAAGGGAGCCCGTCGTACGCGGGTGGGGAGCGGTCGCCTACCTCAACTCGACAAGCTACCATAGCGGTTGACGACGACCTGCACCGCCAAGAGCGATCGAAGGGGGGATCGAACCAGGGCAATTCAAAGCGCGCGCTTTTGCGCTTTCGAGCGCTGACTTTTTGACCCCCTGTCCCCCTCTGCCTTAAAGCGCAGTTTTTTGCAACCCCTTGTGGGCGCTACAAGCAATTTTTGCGCGTTTTGCACGACAAAGCGCAGTTTTTTGTTCTCAAGTGCGCTAAAGCGCTGGCCAATTTGGCCATTTGAATGACCCTGGATCGACCCCCCGACTCTTCATCCTTAGAGTGATTTGGTCTACAACTAGACCAAAGTATGTCACTGAAAAAATAAAGGCATATAAAAAGAAGGCATCTAAAAAAAAAATAGAAAGGCAAGTAACAGACATTGGCTGGCACTCTCGAAGTACAGTGAACCCTATACGATTTGGTGATAACTAGGGCTGTCAAGCTTTATATCGCCCGATTTTTATTTTACCGTTACCCTTACACTGATAACGAAGGACTCGAGGAGACGGTAAATATACACGTAGTACTATGCGACTTGGATGTTGTACGTTTTTTCAATTATAGTTCCACGCCCACGCTTTAAATATTAAGGATGATATTAAATGCATAGCAAGACTTCGAGCTCACAATTTAAATTAAGGGCGCCTGGAGGCGCTTCCCGAATGAAATTATTCGAATCCTTAATTCATTGTATTATATTAATTAAATTGAATTGTATTTAATGTTGTGTTATTTTAATTCGTTTTATTCCTTTCCATTTAATTTAATTTACGTGATTTGAATGCATGTAATTGCTTTAAATAGCAAGACTTCTAGCTCACAATTTAAATGTTGAATCTAATAGGAGTGCCTCTTGTTCTAGTAAAACTTCCAGGTGCAGTGATATGGTGGTTAATGGTAGAAGATGAAATGCATTTCATGTAGGATAGATAATTGCGTTTTGAGAAAGAAAAACATTAACTAAAGTTGGTTCATAAAGACGGACTCCATCACGACTAGGGAATGTCATAGACCGGGTCTTTAGGGCCTTGGGGTCTTGGGGGCTCAGGTCAGACAAGCATATTGTAGGAGTGGCACCACCATTCAAACTGAATCCTCTGTGTCGCTGGTTTGTGTCGGGAGACCCACCTCCTGGGGTGAACGTCCTTTCACAACTAAAAACAAATGTCGTGGCAGGGACTGTCTTCGGGGCGATTGAGGAGCCAGATAATACTCACGTAGAGGGAGGCCGAGATAGGGACGGGGAACAAGGGAAGGCTGGACAACTAAGCGTTACACAATGTGAATGGGGATATAATTGATTGTGTCAGGTCGGGAAAAAAATAGGTGTACCGGAGAGTGTAAATACATATCTGTCTATTAGAATTTATGCTACTGCAGCTATTCAGTTGATTCCCCCAAATTATTCATTGGGCGATACGGGTGATACGACTTGGTGTGAACTGCTTTTCTGTTTAGTTCTCGTTGTATTCAAGAGTATAACGAGAACTAAACAGAAAAGTAGTACACACCAAGGCGCACGCTAAGGGCGTGAGCGGGTGCCAATTAGTGAATTAGCCAGGCGGTGAGGGCGCTAGTGGTTGGGAATGGTAACACATGGTGGGGCGCGGTATTATAGCGTGTTATCTTAATGTTGGCCTCAGCGTTTTTTATGATTTTGTCATTAACTAAATTAATTGTGCTATGCAATTCCCAGGTCTGGAGTTTGAGGAGATGGAAACATTAATAATCGCTCGGCACGATTTTGCTTGCATTCTGGGTCGAGCAATAAATACAATAATCGTTATCACCAACAGCCGATCGTCGATAGACAGGCCGTTGCGCGCATCTTAAAATGCATTTCTAGGTCAAACAGTCTAGGGCTTTTACATGGCATACTATCGAAAAGCTAAGAGAGAGCACCGCTCTACTGACGCCCTAGGCTCCATGATCTCCACCCCATCCACCCATCACCCCCACCCCATCATCTCCACCCCATCCACCCATCACCCCCCACCCCATCACCTCCACCCCATCCACCCCCACCCCATCCACCCCCACCCCATCATCTCCACCCCATAGGCTCCATGATCTTTATGAAGCCTGTGATGGTTTTTCATCTCCCGGGAAAAGGCTTGTTCGTTGAAGCTTTGGTCGGACGGCCCATCTTGCTAGCATGCGCTTGGAAGTACCCTGATCAGGCGTAGTGCCGGAGTCACGAAACGGGCGAGCAAAGCGGGTGCGCAAAACGGCTGCGCTGGGGAACCTAAAGGTTCGCCCTACAAATTGCATTTAAGACCGCACCAACTGACGTTTGCAAACGGCAGGCAGCTCAATAAACTAGGTAAGGCAGTCACCTATTCTCCGACTCGAAGCAAATTTCAGACAAGTTGTATTTTCAGTCTCGCCACCTCATCTTTCAGGTGGATTTAAGTCAAACTGCGCCCCTAACCACTTGACGTTGAATTCGGCAGTCATCCCGAAGAAGACTGCCCAGTCACAGCCGTAGGGTGCACAGCCCCAGTTTATGAGGTAACGCGCAACTGTGTACCAAAGCGCGGTATACGAGACACACATTTCGCAAGAACAGCCACGAGGGTAGCAACAAGGTTCACGAGGGCAGCAACAAGGTTACACACACCGCAGTACCGCACACCGCACACAAAACAACCCTAGCTAGTGACAACAGGGCTCGACGGGGCTCCCCATCCCCATCCCCAGCGGTCCCCATACCTATCTAAGTAATCGACCACAAAGGCGGTCACGCCCTTGTTCGGGACCATTCGGCATAGCACATCAATCGGGTCAAAGCTTTTGTAGCTTGAATAATAAAAGTAGCGCTCTTCGACCCTGGAACGGACCTATAACCACAAGCTATTACTATTGTTTGAACGGAGCTTAGCGTGTGGAGTCCACGCTCACTGTGGACCCTTGTGGACCTAACGTACCTGACGTGCCAAGGCCAACAGGTGCCAACCAATACCAAACAAGGGCGTGACCGCCCTTGTGTTGGATTGGACCAATTGGACCAAGGGATCCGCTGGTGGCTGGGGATGGGGATGGGCACCCCCGCTATAACCATGGAGGGGCGATAACTAGGGTTGTTTTGTGTGCGGTGTGCGGTGTGTGTAACCTTGTTGCTGCCCTCGTGTTAGGTATGGAGATCCGCTGGGGATGGGGAGCTAGGGTTGTTTGGTGTGCGGTGTGCGTAACCTTGTTGCTGCCCTCTTGGCTGTTCTTGCGGAATGTATGTCTCGTTTACAGCGCTTCGGAATACAGTTACCTCATAAACTAAGGCTGAGCACCCTCCGGCTGTGACTAGGCAGTCTCCTTCGAGGTGACTTGACTGCCAAATCCTAACGTCAAGTGGTTTGGGGCGCAGTTTGACTTAAATGTACCTGCTGGAAGATGAGGTGACGAGACTGCAAATACAACTTGTCTGAAATTTTCTTCGAGACGGAGTGGAGGTGACTGTATTTGCGAGTTTCTCGAGCTGCCTGCCATTTGCAAACGTCAGTTGGTGCGGTCCAAATGCACTTTGTAGATAGGGCGAACCCTTAGGTTCCCTAGCGCATCCGTTTGGCGCACCCCTTTTGCTCATCCGTTTGGCGCACCCGGCAGTACGGCTGTTGTACCGAAGTCGCTACCCATGGAGGGACGGTAACCAATGCCAACTAAGTAACTTGCGCGATGCACGAGCCAACTGTCCGTGACTTCAGAAACATTAAAAAGCGTGCAGCGCGATGCTTCACCTAAGCCATTAGTTGCTCGGATGCATTAAGTATTGCGCATGCGCGATGCTTCACCCAACGTTTCAGACTCGAAACCATAATATAATATAATATAATATAATATAATGTAATATAATATAATATAATATAATATAATATAATATAATATAATATAATATAATATAATATAATATAATATAATATAATATAATATAATATAATATAATCTAATCTAATCTATCTACTCTATCTATCTATCTAATCTAATCTATCTAATATAATATAATATATATAATATATATAATATAACATACCTATAATATAATATAATATAATATAATATAATATAATATAATATCATTCATATAGATAAAATCAATATAATATACTATAATATAAGATAAATATAATATAATACTATATACTATATCTAATCTAATCTAATCTAATCTATTGATATGATATGATATGATGATATGATATGTATGGAATACTATAATATAATATAATATAATCTAATATCATCGAATAACTAGAATAGAATAGAATATACTATACTATATCTAATATAATATAATATAATATCCTATAATATAAATTATAATATTCCTATAATATCTATACTATAATACTATCATTTAATTAAGATGCATATAATATAATTAATATACTATAATCTAATATAATATACTACTCCTCTCCTCTCCCTCTCCTCTCCTGTCCCTCCCTCTCCCTCTCCTCGCCTCTCCTTCCTCTCCTCTCCTCTCCTCTCCTCTCCTCTCCTCTCCTCTCCTCCCTCTCCTCTCCTCTCCTCTCCTCTCCTCTCCTCTCTCTCCCTCCCTCTCCTCTCCTCTCCTCGCCTCCGCTCTCCTTCCTCTCCTCCCTCTCCTCTCCTTCCTATCCTTCTCCTCTCCTCTCCTCTCCTCTCCCCTCCTCGCCTCTCCTCTCCTCTCATCTCCTCTCCTCTTCTCTCCTCCCCTCTCCTCTCCTCGCCTCTCTCTCTCTCCTCTCCATTCTCCTCTCCCTCTCCTCTCCTCCTCGCCTCTCCTCTCCTCTCCTCTCCTCTCCTCTCCTCTCATATACTCTCTCTCCCTCCTCTCCTCTCCTCTAACTCCTCTCTCGCCTCCCAACTGCCCGCCTGCCATGCCCTGCCTGCCCCTGCACTCCCTGTCCCTGCATGGCAATGCAATGCAATTATAAATAATATAAATAATGGCGGTCGCGGTCGTGGTCGTGGTGTCATCGCGCAACCGACTTAACCGACTTCCCGCCCAGCCGATTCCCGCTTTTATTCCCTCCTGCTTCCAACCTTGCCTTGTTAGGCCTCCTGCGAATTCTGCTGTATGCGACCTCCGCCTCCTGCGTATTCTACCTGTTGCGCATCCCGTCCGATTTCTCCTTTTACCGCCTGAGTTCATCCTCCTGATTTCGGCAGGGCCACAGTTCGTCTTCCTACAAGCTTTTCCCCCTGCATCTCTGCAAGACTTTTCCCTTCACTTGCGACAAGAGACCTGTCGCTGCGCACAACGGACGGTGACGTGGTCAGTCAGCAGAAATCTCCGAATCGCATCCATCCCATGTCACAAACCCGACTGCAACTTCTTCCCACTGCACTAAGAAACATGTTGCTCCGCATTGTGCCATAGCAAGGACGTCGCGAAGTTGACAAAATGAATCTTGCTGAGCATTCTCGCCCGAACTTGAACCGATCATCCCATATCAGCAACTTGACTGCAACTTCTTCTCACTGCATCGAGAAACATGTCGCTGTGCATTGTGCCATAGCGAGAACGCGACAAAGTTGAAAAGATGAACCTAAGCTAGCGATGTTTCCGAGTCTCAGATCGAGTTGACTTCGGGAGCAGTTCGGGTGAGTAGGAATGTTCTTCGGCCGAACTGAATACATGCTCGCTAAGGAGAAGCTTCAGTTATGTACAGTTGCGATTGCGCAGGTTCGTTTTTTTTTAGTGGGGTTGGCAATCGACCACAGCTGAGGTGGCAGGGAAGCAGGTCCGATGATATTAGCGGAGTCGGGTTATGCGCAAACGTTGTTGATGGGTTGGATCTGCGGCCTGAACTTCGCTTTTGTTTGCTTTCAGCTATGGCAAAGCCCACAGCTAAAGTGAAGGGGGGCAGATAGGGGAGTATGTGTGCTCCTGTAGGTGCGTGTGAATGGAGGGATGAGGGTGGGGGGCTGGTGGTGATGGCTAGGGTGGGGGAAGGGATGGAGTTAGGAAATATGTCAGGGAAGAGTAAGGGATTATGTTTGTGGTTGGGTACATGGTTGGGTGGGTGGGGGTGGAGATAACTGCCGAGGGGGGGGGGGGGGGGGGGGGGGGGGGGGGGGGGGGAGTACGGTGGGTGTGTGGTTGCCTTGTAGGTGCACAAGGGAGACCATCGCAAGGGATATGCCGTCCGTCAGCGTTTGAAGTTGCATTGCAATGTAGGAGAAAACAGCGTAAACCGTTATGTAACCCAGCCCTAAAATGGTGTGGCCAACGGGATTGGAAGGGATGGGGGGGGGGGGGGGGGGGGGGGGGGGGGGGGGGGGGGGGGTTAGTGGGGGAAACAGGATGCCTGTGTGTTCATGTGAGGGATGGGGGGGAGTACAAGTGTAAACCATTATGTAACCCAGCCCAAAACAGGTGTGGCCAAAGGCCAAACGGGCACCATATGGTAATATGATTGGGGTGGGGGTGGTTTGTCTGCGCGAGAGTAGGTGTGGCCACCGGCCACACGGGCTACCGTACTAGTATATATATAGAGAGAGAGAGACATACATGGATTCCCGCGAAGTCGCGCATGCCGACGCTAGCTGGCTTTGGCTAAATTATACTTGACTTTGGTCGGACCGAGACCTGGGTCGGACTATCAAATTTCCAGTTTCGTCTCGCTGAGCATTCTCGCACTAACTTGACCGAACATCTCAAATCAGCAACTTGACTGTAACTTCTTCCCACTGCATCGAGAAACATGTCGTCGCTGTGCATTGTGCTATAGCGAGCACGCGGCAAAGTTGAATGGATGAACCTACCCCCCCCCTTGAATGGATGACCCCCCCCCCCCCCCCCCCCCCCCCCCCCCCCCCCCCCCTGCGCCTACCCATCAATTCCCCTCTCCTCCCCTTCCGCCATCTCTATAACACCGTCGGCCTCGCAAGCCCCCCCCCCCCCCCCCCCCCCCCCCCCCCTCAACATTCCCATTTCTACTTCCCGTTGAATCTCCATTTCTCCCTCTCCAAGATCGTCAATTCCGTTCTCTGCTTCCTGAAGAGATCTCCATTTCTCCCTCTCGCACAACGTCGCTAATCCCAACGTCGCAACTATGCCTGGACCCAAGATCAAATCGGACATATCCACGATCAATTTTTCAGAATATCTCCGTTGAGAAAGGCTGCAACAATGCGGTTCAAAAGAGTTCGTTTCAGCCGTCGATTTGAGTTCTTGACGATAGCTTAAATTCAAAGGACGTTGAGCACAATGTAGAGAGTTCAGCATGCAATCGTGTACTATTATGACGAGAAAGTTGAAAGAATTTTCCAGATTAAAAAAGGCCCAACACGTAAATCTGGGCTTCGCAGTAAATATGGTCTTGCATGTTCAACTGTCTGCGTGCCACTTTTCGTTTTGATTTATATCATCACACTCTGACAGTCGACGGTTGCTGAGTGGGCCGAAACCCATGGGGAAAAAACTATTTCAACACTGCACTGTGCATTATGCTCCCGATGGGATTTAACTGTTTATAATGCCTTCGGACAAATTGGTGGTTAGAAAAGTTGACGTCGTTAAGCATAACCGGGGCTAGACTGCAAATATAGCGGCCTCTGGATCCCAAAACCTACGGAAATCAGATCTCGTCCTTGCAGAGTGGAACATGCATTCTTCCGATGCGATGTAGTGGGTAATGACACCGCTGTTGACAGTTTGGTGCGGAAAGAAGTTGCCTTGGATGAGAATTTTTCCGAGGCTAGATTACACATATGGCAGCAGGTAGATCCCTATTAAAAACCTATCTCGCTCCTGTTGTTGAAGGACAAGTTTGGTTGAGAAGGAAGCAGAGCATACCATGCTCGATCTGGTCTCTAGGTAATAAAGTTTTTTACTGTAACGATCTTCTACTTAATTAATGATGGTGACAATAAAAGAAAAAACACCCTTGGGATATGTATAGCCCATACTCGCTGTACAGTTGATACCGTGCTATCGTATCGAAGCAGCTTCGTAAGAATCTCCGGAAGCACAAACAGCTACGGTCCCAGCGTAGCTAACGCCAACATTACATATGTATGTACAACGCCTATCGTCAACGCCTGCACCTGCACAGTCGACCTTGCTTCCTATGGAGGACAGAGCTAGATTATAAACGGTTAAATAATTTATTGGTACCGGTAGTTGATCTTCAATTCTTGATTGCTTGAGGTCGGGCATGCCCCATCATAAACCCACCCTTTGAAGAGGGGGCTCCGCCAACAATGATGGAATTCCAGCTTCGCTGCCCCGCTTCCCCATTGACCCTGTGCTACGCGTTACGAGTCTCATTCGACAACCCCTGATGTCGTGAAACTGATCCTGGTGCCAGCAGGAGCCAACTTCTCTGACTTCCATCCTGCTTCCATCGTAGATCTTCAGCTCAAATATAGTTTCGTCCAGTTGCAAGTGCTATCGTCTGTTCACAGCCTTGCCTCGGCTCAAATCTGAATATAAGAACCGACCTGACGCTCAAAGTCTGATTAGACAGAGGGATATCGGATATCATTTCCTGACGTGGATCATGCTCACACGGGCAGCGACACAAAACCACGCCTGCTTCTCGTCAGTGCTTAGAACCAGCAGGGCGCTGTTTAGACCCGCCCAGCCAGCGCATGGTATGCAGCCTACAGCACGAGCCAACGCATCTATGTTCCAGGGGCCGGGGGCGGACGAGCTGAGGGGAAAGTCATGTGAAGGGGTATGTAGCAGGTGGGTGTTGGTTGGTTGGGTGTTTAGGCATGTGGCAGGTGGTGGGTGGGTGGGTGTTTAGGTGGTGGGTGGGTGGGTGAGTTGGTGGGTGTTGGGGTGGCTTAGTTGGTGGTTGGATGTGGGTGGGAGGGTGAGTGGGTGGTTGGATGTGGGTGGGTGGGTGAGTGGGTTTGATAGTTGTGTGGTGCATAATGACGGTGCAGACATTTGTATCCAGGCCTCCAGATGTGCAAGCGGCTGGTGGTTGGCTGGATTGGTTGCTTGCTTGCTTGTTGAGCGCCATCGTTGTTTATTCGTGTGTGGTGCATTGCCAATGTGCATACGATTGTGGACGGGCCTAGACATGCTCATGTGGCCGTTGGTTGGCTGAATTAGTTGATTGCTTGCTTGTTGTGCGCAGTTGTTGTTTACTTGTGCATGGTGCTTTGTCAATGTGCATACGACTATGTAAAGGCCTGTGCACGTCAATGAGACCGGTGGTTGGCTGAATTAGATGATTGGTTGATTGGTTGTTGTGGACAGTTGTTGTTTACGTGTGTGTGGTGCATTGCCAATGTGCATACGAGTGTGGACAGGCGCACATTAATGAGGCCGGTGGTTGGCTGAATTAGTCGACTGGTTGCTTGCTTGCTTGTTGTGCGCAGTCTTCGAGTGTGTTGCGGTATGAACATATATATGTTTGTGTGCAGGCCTACACACATGCATGGGGCAGTTGTTTGTTTCTTGTATGTTTGGTTGTTGTCTGTCTGTCGTCTGTTTGTTTCTTTCTTTTTTTACAGGTACACTTGGGGACCTATAGAAGTCCAAAATATAATAAAAATATATAAAATGAAATATGAACCCGCTTATCTGCAGTGAGAACCCCTACGTGGAATCCAAGAACTCCCAGGGTTGATATCAAACCTATATAAATCCAATATAAAACCAATGTAAAACCACCTCGCAAAGGTTGTAATCAAGCCAATATAAAACCAATATAAAACCAATATCAAACCTGATATAACCAATATGAAAACAGGTAAAACCAATATAAAACCAATATAAACCGCATTTCTGCAGTGATACCCCAAAGGTGGAGGCCAAGAACCCCCCAGGATTGATATAAAACCAATATAAAACCAATATAAAACCAGGGGGCCGCTAAAAAGTTGCTCATGCACCGCATGTCGGAATCGGGGCCTAAAGGCGTTGTAAGCCCCGAAACCATCGAAACAAGTCGAAAATGTATCGGGAGGGGGTAGATATCGACCCCTCCAGAAAGGGGGGTGGGGGGGGGGGGGGTCGGCTACTTTCAGAAATTTCCTCTGGTGAAAACTGTTAGAGGCCAAAACTTCTTCAGGAGAAGGTCTCTGATAAAATTAAGCAGATAATGACACAAGCTCGACGAGATCTTTCCGAATCCGAGCTTATTTCGGACACAGAGTAAATCTGGAGGCAAGGTCCTCTAGATCCAAGTCGAGGCACCTGGTGACCTGGCAGATCCTCGCACATGGGTCAAGCCAGTTTCGGAAATGTCCTCGCAACTTCCTTACCAGACAGAATCGGACAAAGTTAAGCATACCCATGAAACTGGTTTGACAAGAGCATTCCGAATCTGCGGATGTTTTCGAGAATGAGTAAATGTGACGAGGTTGTGCTCGAGTAGTGACCTCCATAGGTTCTAAGTGCACCAAGTGTGGAAGTTGGGCCAAACCAGAAAGTCAGAATTTCCTCCCCAATCTTCTTGGGTATATGGAGGGTACTTAGGCATGTAACTTAGGCTTAACACAACCTTAAAATTCTCGAACACCAACACTAGCTAGCCCAGCTCAGAATCAGGACTAATAAAGGGTGTTTGCTTGACCGTGTTGTGAAACTTTGATCAAATCCAAATGTAAGACCACAAATGGATAGAGCTCGTCGAGGGGATCACTATAAACCCCACTTTGACCCCCTAATTATAATTCCTGAAGGAGATATGGGCCTTTTAGGGGGGGCAGGGGGGGGGGTGGGGAGGGGGGTAAGGCAGATTAAAAAAAACTTCCGACATAGGTACATTAAAAAAACTTCCTCGCGCCCCCCCGTATAAAACCAGGTAAAAGCAATATAAGACCGCCTCTCTGCAGTGAGACCCCCAAGGTGGAGACCAAGGACCTCCCAGGGTTGATATAAAGGCTGTACAAAACGGATATAAAACCAATATAAAACCAATATAAAACCAATACAAAACCAATATAAAACCAATATAAAACCAATATAAACCAATATAAACCGCCTCTCTGCAGTGAGACCCCCAAGGTGGAGACCAAGGACCTCCCAGGGTTGATATAAAGGCTGTACAAAATGGATATAAAACCAATCTAAACCAATATATAACCAATATAAAACCAATATAAAACAAATATAAAACAATATAAACCGCCTCTCTGCAGTGAGACCCTCAAGGTGGAGGCCAAGGACCCCACAGGGCTGATGTAAAGCCTGTACAAAACGGATATAAAACCCAATATAAAACCAATGTAAAACCAATATAAACCAATATAAACCGCCTCTCTGCAGTGAGACCCCCAAGGTGGAGGCCAAGGACCTCCCAGGGTTGATATAAAGGCTGTACAAAACGGATTTACAACCAGATAAAACCAATATAAATCAATATAAAACCAAAACAAAACCAATATAAAACCAATATAAAACCAACATAATCCGCCTCTCTGCAGTGAGACCCTCAAGGTGGAGGCCAAGGACCTCCCAGGGTTGATATAAAGGCTGTACAAAACGGATATAAAACCAGATAAAACTAATATAAAACCAATATAAAACCAGTATAAAACCAATATAAAACCAATATAAAACCGCCTCTCTGCAGTGAGACCCCCAAGGTGGAGGCCAAGGACCTCCCAGGGCTGATATAAAGCCTGTACAAAACGGATATAAAAACCATTATAAAACCAATATAAAACCAATATAAACCAATATAAACCGCCTCTCTGCAGTGAGACCCCCAAGGTGGAGGCCAAGGACCTCCCAGGGTTGATGGGCGCAATCCCTAGCTGGAAGTTGGACAGTGAGGGGACCAACCTAAGCCGCACGTTTACAGCTAGGAGCTTTGTCGCAGGTGAGGCGGTGTGCTGGTGGTGGTTGTGGTGGTGGTGAGGATGAGCATGGAGATTATGAAGGTGGTGGCAGTGGTGGTGGTGATTGTAGTGGTGGTAGTGATGGTGGTGGTGGTGGTGATTGTGGTGGTGGTAGTGATAGTAATGGTGGTGGTGGTGATTGTGGTGGTGTTAGGGATGGTGAGGCGGTGGTGGTGGTGGTGGTGAGGATGGTGGTGGTGGTGAGGATGGTGATGGTGTTGGTGATGGGGCTAGCCTGACACTCAAGTTTACAGCTAGGAGCTTTGTGGCAGATGAGGCGGAATGATGATGATCGTGGCAAGGGTTAAGGATGAGCATGAAGATGATGAAGGTGGTGGTAGTGGTGGTGGTGGTGGTAGCGATGGTGATGGTGGTGGGGGGGGGGGCAAGCGTGATACGCAAGTTCACGGCTAGGAGCTTTGTGGCACATGAGGCGGAATGATGCTGATGGTGGTGGTGGTGAGAGTTAAGGATGAGCATGAAGATGATGGAGGTGGTGGTAGTGGTGGTGGTAGCGATAGTTATTATGATGGTGGTGGTGGTGGTAGTGGGGCCAGCCTGATGTGCAAGTTCATGGCCAGGAGCTTCGTTGCAGGTGAGGTGAAATGATGATGATGGTGGTGAGGATGAGCATGAAGATGATGATGATGATGGTGGTGGTGGTGGTGGTAGTGGTAGCCTGGTACAAAAGCAGCCAGCCACCCCTCTATCCTCCCCACATGCACTCATCAATCCGAGCCACATTCACCTGCCCATCAATCCAACTAACATCCAACTGACATCCATCCATTCACTCATCCACTCAACACCCACCCATCAATACAGCCCACATCCACCTACCCATATATTCATCCAACACCCAACATCCACCTACCCATATATTCATCCAACACCCAACGACCACCAATCCACCTCACATCCACCTCACATCCAACTGACGTAAATCCATTCACTCATCCACTCAACACCCACCCATCAATGCAGCCCACATCCACCTACCCATACATTCATCCAACATCCAACATCCACCCATCCACCTCACTTCCACCCATCCACCCAACTTCCACCCATCCTCCCACCCATCAATCCAACCCGCATCCACCACTCCATCTATCCACCCCACATCCACCCACCCATCCACCAAAAAAAAAAAAAAAAAAAAAAAAAAAAAAAAAAAAAAAAAAAAAAAAAAAAAAAAAAAAAAAAAAAAAAAAAAAAAAAAAAAAAAAAAAAAAAAAAAAAAAAAAAAAAAAAAAAAAAAAAAAACCCTAATCCACCCTGCATCCAACACGCCTCTAGCAACAACACAACCACAAACACAAAAAGACAAAAACAACAAGCATCAAACAAAACACAAACACACACAAAAAAAAACAAAAAAACACAAACACACTCACAAAAAACAACACAAGCACAACAAACACACACACAAACAGCAACAACAAAAAAAAAACACACACAAAAAAACAACACACACAAACACACAAAACACAAAACCAAACAACAAAAGAACACACAACAAAAACAACAAAACAACACAATCAAAAAACAAACAAAAAAACAACAAAACAACCAAACACAACACACAAAACAATCAAAACACACAACACAGAAACCAAACAACAACACAACACACAACAAACACTCCATCTATCAACCCACATCCACCCACCCGTCCACCCATCCTCCCACCCACCCCACACACACCCATCCACATACCCATCCATCCATCCACCCCACATCCACCAATCCACCCCCACGTGTACCAACCCATCTATCCATCTAACCACCTAACCCTCTACCCCCCCCCCCCCCCCCCCCTCCATGTCCCCTGTTGGCCACAGCTGTCAAGTTCTTCAACCAGGCAGCCGAAGTCGCAGAGGCCGAGGGACACCACCCCGACCTGCATCTAATAAATTATAGGTACATCCCTGTTTCTCTTTTTGTTTATGTATATTTTGTTATATATTTCTGTGTATCTGTATATTTCGTCGACCTGCATCTAACAAATTATAAGTGCTTCCCTCTTTCTTTTGTATGTTTCTCGTCTATGATTCATTATATTTTGTCTGTGTATCTGTATATTCCGTCGTCCTGCATCTAACAAATTACAAGTGCTTCCTGTTTCTCTTTATGTCTTTGTATATGTCATTATATTTTGTCTGTGTATCTGCATATTTCGTCGGCCTGCATCTAACAAATTACAGGTGCTTCCCTGTTTCTCTTTATGTCTGTGTACATTTCATTATATTTTATCTGTGATTCTGTATATTTCGTCGACCTGCATCTCACAAATTACAGGTACTTCCCTGTTTCTCTTTTTGTCTATGTAGATTTCGTTGCATGTTGTCTTTGTATCTTTATATTTCGTCATATATTTCATTGACCTGCATCTAACAAATTACAGGTACTTCCCTGTTTCTCTTTTTATACATGCATATTTCTTTATATTTTGTCTGTATCTGTATATTTCGTCGGCCTGAATCTAACAAACTACAGGTACTTCCCTGTTTCTCTTTTTGTCTATGTATATTTGGCCATATATTTTGTCTATGTATCTTCAAATTTCGTCATAAATTTCGCCGGGCTGCTTCTAATAAATTACAAGACTTCCCTGTTTCTCTTTATGCCTAAGCATATTTCGTTATATTTTGTCTGTATCTGTATATTTCATCGTCCTGCATCTAACAAATTACAGGTACTTCTCTGTTTCTCTTTTTGTCTATGTATATTTGGTCATATATTTTGGCTATGTATCTATATATTTCGTCATAAATTTCGTCGGGCTGTTTCTAAGAAATTACAAGACTTCCCTGTTTCTCTTTATGTCTATGCATATTATTTCTGTATATTTTGTCTGTATCTGTATTTTTCGTCGGCCTGAATCTAACAAACTACAGCTACTTCCCTGTTTCTCTTTTTGTCTATGTATATTTCGTCATGTAGTTGTCTATGTATGCAGATGAGTGTTTTGTTATATATTTATGGTGAAGGAGAGGGATACCACCCCTACCTGCATCTAACAAAATACAGGTACTTCCCTGTTTCTTATTGATCTGTCTCGCCTATGCATATTTCGTTACATATTTTGCCTATGTATCTATATTTGTCATATATTCCGTTGACCTGCATGATATTTCACAGGGAGGGGGTCAAGCGATTGTTTGGGGTTCAGTTCGTCAATGCTTTTTTATTTTGAAGCCCTTCTAACAAGGTTCGGCAAGTCCCTTTAGCCTATTTGGCCTACCCCTGGACTGTAACATACATACAGGGAGGTGGAGGTAGTGGTGAGCACACATGGGCTGTAACATACAATCAAGTACTGCCCCTCACTGCCGTCACGTGTACACCACACGTGGTCATTTTTACACCCCAAACGGTCCGTAATAATCGTGAACTTGTGTCTATGATATTTCACAGGGAGGGGGAGGGGGTGTTGAGCACACACGCAGCCAGAGGGCTGACTATGTTTGACTTGGTCCTCTGTGCCACTCAGGCTAGATGCCGCATATGCACTCATACACATACATATACACACACATACACACTCTCAGCCATGTTTCCATTATTTATCACAGGGAGGTGGAGGTGTTGGTGGGCGCACATGGGATGTAACATACGATCAAGTACTGCCCCTCACTGCTATCATTTGTACACCACTCATGGATTGTAACAAACAATCAAGTACTGCCCCTCATTGCCATTATTTGTTCACCACACATGGGCTCTAACATGAGATCAAGCACTGCCCCTCACTACCATTATTTGTACACCACACATGGTCATTTTTACAAACGAAACGGTCCATTATAATCATGAACTTGTGTCTATGATATTTCACATGGAGGCGGAGGTAGTGGTGAGCACACATGCAGCCGGACTGCCGGAGGTCTGACTAAGTTTTGACTTTGTCCTCTGTGCCACTCAGGCTGGATGCCGCGAATGCACTCATACACATACGCATACACATACACATACACATACACTCTCTCAGCCCTGCGTCCATTATCTTGCACAGGGAAGAGGAGGTGGTAGTGAGCACACATGGGCTGGAACATGCAGATCAAGTACTGCCCCTCGCCGCCATAATTTGTACACCACACATGGTCATTTTTACACCCCAAACGGTCCGTTATAATCGTGAACTTGTGTTTGTGTCATTTCGCAGGGAGGTGGAGGTGGTGGTGAGCACACATGCAGTCAGAGGTCTGACCATGTTTGGCTTTGTCCTCTGTGCCACTCAGGCTGGATGTCGCATATGCACTCATACACATACATATACATATACACGTACACATACTCACTCTCAGCCCTGTGTCCATTATCTTTCACAGGGAGTTGGAGGTGGTGGTGAGCACACATGGGCTGTAACATACAATGAAGTAATGCCCCTCAATGCCATCATTTGTACACCACACATGGGCTGTAACATACAATGAAGTAATGCCCCTCACTGCCATCATTTGTACACCACACATGGGCTGTAACATACAATGAAGTAATGCCCCTCACTGCCATCATTTGTACACCACACATGGTCATTTTTACACCCCGAACGGTCCATAATAATTGTAAACTTGTATCCATTATCTGCCACAGGGAGGTGGAGGTGGTGGTGAGCACACATGCAGCCGGAGGTCTGACTATGTTTGATTTTGTCCTATGTGCCAAGCTGGATGCTATTGAAGGGGTGGAGTACAGCCCCAAGTGGTTGAAGGAGCAGGAGGCGGCGATGAAACAGGACAGCTAGAGCCAACATGAGTGACGTCACGCTCTGTGTCAAGCTTGATGCTGTAGAAAGGGTGGAGTACAGTCCCAAATTGTTGAGCCTCTGGAGGCGGCAATGGAGCAGGACAGCTAGAGCCAACATAAGTGACGTCACGCTCTGTGCCAAGCTGGATAGTGTAGAAGGGGTGGAGTACAGCCCGAAGTGGTTGAAGGAGCAGGACAGCTACAGCCAACATGGGTGGAGTCACACTTAGCGGCAATGAAGTTGGACGCAACTGAAGGGCACAGCAGGATAGCTAGTGCCAACATGTGTGATGTCATGCTTGGAGCCATGCTGGATGGTTTTGAAGGGGTGGAGTACAGACCCAGATGGTTGAAGGAGCAGGAGGCGGCGATGAAGCGGGACAGCTAGAGCCAACATGGGTAACGGCGAACTCTGCGCCAAGCTGGATGCTATTGAAGGGATGGAGTACAGTCCCAAATTGTTGAGCCTCTGGAGGCGGCAATGGAGCAGGACAGCTAGAGCCAACATGAGTGACGTCACGCTCTGTGCCAAGCTGGATAGTATAGAAGGGGTGGAGTACAGCCCCAAGTGGTTGAAGGAGCAGGACAGCTACAGCCAACATGGGTGGAGTCACACTTAGCGGCAATGAAGTTGGATGCAACTGAAGGGCATAGCAGGACAGCTAGTGCCAACATGAGTGATGCCATGCTTGGAGCCATGCTGGATGGTTTTGAAGGAGTGGAGTGCAGCCCCAAGTGGTCGAAGGAGCAGGAGGCGGCAATGAAGCAGGACAGTTAGGGCCAACATGAGTGACGTCACGCTCTGTGCCAATCCCGTCGCAGGCGCAACATCGAAGTGTCCGTTGCGTCGTAGGACGCAACGTGGGGAGGGTCCGTTGACCAGAAAGAAAGGTCTGTTGCATCGCAGGATGCAGTCTATACAATTGGTTACAGTTGGTTAAACGATTGTTTGGGGCTCAGTTCATCAGTGCTTTTTCTTTTTAAGCCCTTCCTATACGGTTGGTCAAGTCCCTTCAGCCTACTTGGCCTACCCCTGGACTGTAACATACATACATACATGATTACGTCTCGGGCAACAGACCTGGGGGTCCTCCTAAAGCACCCTGCCCCCAGGGAGCCAATTAATGCGAAACTCATGGAAACCAGGGAGCTAACTTCAAGGTGTTATATACATGTATACATGCTGACAATCATGCTTGCTTGCCGCAATCTTGCTTGCCTGCTGCATGTACTGATAACTCCTTATGTGGCGTGGTATTAAGGGAGCACAGTCTTATGGCGGTAGGGAACGGGCTGCTACTTTAACTGGACAAACTACCATGGTGATTGACAGCAACCGTGTACACTAAAGCGCACACGTAGGGATTCGAACCCGGCACCTTCTCCGTTCAAGGAGCTTAACCATGCTTGCTACAAGATTGCCTATCTTATTTTGGTGATTAGTTGGAAGACCTCCCCCGGATGTTGTGGAGCAGGCTTGTCTTGGGTTAGCAATGGCCTGTCGATGACAATGAGACGTAAATTTAACTAAGCGGATTAAACAGCGGATGTCATGCTTAGTCTTAATTCTTCTTCGACTCTCCATCTGTCACCACCAAATATTTTTGGGGTATACTACTATACTTCACGGTTTTCCGAAGGTGTAATCGTAGCGGCAATACCCATTAGACACCAAACTGCGCCATGGATGTCGGTACCAGCATAACGTGATTGCTATCTTCGGGGCACCAGTTCGAAACTTCGAACCCGGCGGGTGAAGAAATGGCCATTACCAGCACAACGGAGGCCATGACTGTCTTCGGAATCTTGTTTCAGTACTTAGTTGAAAACCCTACGAGGGAACCTCTGGGTAATGCCCTGATGGGAATCACGTATGTTGTAATCGGCATTCTACCACTCGGACATCTGATTCAGATGCATCACAGTTCTGCACCCCTTGAACTCAGCTTCTTATATTTTTACAAACTTTTGCTGAAAAAATCATATGGTATCATACCGGTATCATCATATGATATCATATTGGTCCCGGAAAGAATTCGTATGATTTGCTGATCCCTAATCATGCCGGATCCGGGTATAATTTCCTAGGTCCCCTCGAGTTCCAGTGCTAGTGCAAGTCTACCCGCTGATCTATATATTGGTGACTGGCGTACGGCCCTTCCTACCTTCTGCACCCCACGCCCACTCTGCCATTTCCCCCGTCAATCGCACCCCTGGATAAATTGCTTTATCGGCTTTGCGACCATTCCCACTTGATCTGAAGAAAGCGCTCGCTAGGTGGCCAGATCGGTTTGTTTCCGTTGGGACCAACGAGGAAAGAAAGCTAGCAAGGTAGCAAGCTAGGAAGCCAGAGAGATCGCCAAAGAGACGCCAGCAGTCTTGGCCCGACGAAAACGAAAAGAGAGCTAGCTGGCAAGCAAGAAAGTAGACCCCAGGAGGCGTGGCTTGATCAAGGGAACGATGACTGGGCTGGTGAGAGGCAGCACCTTGTTATTTCGGGCATCTGCTCACGCTCGCCGAAATTTGTATCCCAGAAACTTGACCAGAAATCTGTTCAGAAACCTGACCACTACTACTGCCACCCCCGACGGACGACCCTCCCCTACCATGTCTCCTCTCAAGGTCAAGATTGCCCTGTGCCAGATGGCTGTGTGTGAGGACAAGGGGGTCAACATCAAGAGGGCATCAGAAATTATTGGTGAGCTGTGCTGCTGTGCTGCTGTGTGCGTGTGTGTGTGTATGTGTGTGTGAGAGAGAGTTTGTGTGTGTGAGAGTGTGTGTATGTGTATGTGTATGTGTGTGCGTGCGAGTGTGTGTGTGTATTTGTGTGTGAAATAAAGCAGTACGCCAAATCGGAGTGTCTAGAGGAAGCTTTCTGGAGGGGGTCCTCGGACAATCAATGCATGCATCAATTGATTTGTGCACGTGGTGTGTGCGATATTGATTTGATAGTGCTTATCACTTGTGTGTAGGGAACAGCAATATGATATCATATGATATCATGTCATCATATGATATCATATGATATCATATGATGCAGGCAGTCTGGGTAGGCTAAAGTTACCATGTATCTAAAATAACATATGATGCAATTTGTATGATATCATATGATATCATACTCGTCTTTGGTCAACATCATATGATACGCCGGTCCCTACTT
Organism: Chlamydomonas sp. ICE-L; assembly: GCA_013435795.1. Lineage (NCBI taxonomy): Eukaryota > Viridiplantae > Chlorophyta > Chlorophyceae > Chlamydomonadales > Chlamydomonadaceae > Chlamydomonas > Chlamydomonas sp. ICE-L. Next base: position 95,539,541 of record JACBWV010000610.1, on the reverse strand, counting down.
GTGTGGTGTGTTTTGCCGTTGTGCCGGTCTGATGCGTGAGTGTACGAATCACGCATCATTAGGGATTATCATATCATATGATATCATACACGCCTTTGGTCAACATCATATGATACGCCGGTCCCTACTTGTGTGGTGTGTGCCTTGCCGTTGTGGCAGTTCGATGCGTGTATGAATCACACATCACTAGGGACTGGCATCTTATATGATGTTGACCAAAAGCAAGTACGATATCATATAATATCATACAAACTGCACCATATGATATTGTATATGAATGGTAACTTTAGCCTAGTCAGACTGCCGGCATCATATGGTCACAAGATATCATATGAATATATGATATCTTTTTGCTGTTTTGCTGCACATCATTAGTGAGCTGTGTAGGTGCATACTTTATCCCGTTTCGATGAATGGTTCAATGTTGAGCTCGTTGGATGATGAAGGTGCAGGGTTTGATAACTTGCGGGTGCGCTTTAGTGTTCGCGGTCGCTGTTAACCACCATGGTAGCTTTATCCAGGTAAAGTAGCAGCCCGTTCTCTACCGTTGGAAGACGATGCTCCCTTAACACCACGCCCCACCAGGCGTTATTATTACTTTGGTGCATGCTGGGTCGATTGGGGTATCAAGTTTGTGCGCATGTGCTGTCTGTGTTGATGTTGTGTTGTGTTGATGTTGTCTTGTGTTGGTGTATGCTGAGTGAACTGGGGTATCAAGGTTGGGTGAATGTGCTTGTGTTGTCTTGTGTTAATGTTATGTTGTGTTGATATTATGTTGTGTTGTGTTGTGTTAATCGCTTGTGCTGTCTGTGTTGTGTTGATGTTGTGTTGATCGCATGTGCTGTCTGTGTTGTGTTGGTGTTGTGTTGTGTTGATCGAATACGCTGTCTATGCTGTGTTGTGTTGATCGATGTGCTGTCTGTGTTGTGTTGATCGAATGTGCTGTCTGTGCTGTGTTGTGTTGATCGATGTGCTGTCTGTGTTGTGTTGATGTTGTGTTGTGTTGATCGATGTGCTGTCTGTGTTGTGTTGATCGAATGTGCTGTCTGTGCTGTGTTGTGTTGATCGATGTGCTGTCTGTGTTGTGTTGATGTTGTGTTGTGTTGATCGATGTGCTGTCTGCGTTGTGTTGATCGAATGTGCTGTCTGTGCTGTGTTGTGTTGATCGATGTGCTGTCTGTGTTGTGTTGATGTTGTGTTGTGTTGATCGATGTGCTGTCTGTGTTGTGTTGATGTTGTGTTTTGTTGATCCAATGTGCTGTCTGTGCTGTGTTGATGTTGTGTTGTGTTGATCGCATGTGCTGTCTGTCTTTTGTTGATGTTGTGTTGTGTTGATCAGATGTGCTGTCTGTGTTGTGTTGATTGCATGTGCTGTCTGTGTTGTGTTGATTGCATGTGCTGTCTGTGTTGTGTTGGTGTCGTGTGGTGTTGATGTTGTGTTGATGTTGTGTTGTGTTGATCAGATGTGCTGTCTGTGTTGTTGCTGTCTGTGTTGTATTGGTGTTGTGTTGTGTTGCTGTCTGTATTGTGTTGATTGCTTGTGCTGTATGTCTTGTGTTGATGTTGTGTTGATTTTGTGATGTGTTGATGTTGTGTTGTGTTGATCGCATGTGCTGTTTGTCTTGTGTTGATGGTGTGTTGATGTTGATGTTGTGTTGATTGCATGTGGTGTCTGTGTTGTGTTGATGTTGTGCTATGTTGATCCCATATGCTGTCTGTGTTGTGTTGATGTTTTGATGTGTTGATAGCATGTGCTGTCTGTGTTGTGTTGATGTTGTGTTGTGTTGATGTTGTGTTGTGTTTTGTTGATCGCAAGTGCTGTCTGTGTTGTGTTGATGTTGTGATATGTTGAATGCATGTGCTGTCTGTGTTGTGTTGATGTTGTGTTGTGTTGAGCGCATGTGCTGTCTGTCTTGTGTTGATGTTGTACTCTACTCTACTCTACTCTACTCTACTCTACTCTACTCTACTCTACTCTACTTTACCCTACCCTACCCTACCCTACTCTACCCTATTTTACCCTACTCTACCCTACTCTACCCTACTCTACCCTACTCTACCCCACTCTACCCTACTCTACTCTACCCTACTCTACCCTACTCTACCCTCTACCCTCTACCCTCTACCCTCTACCCTACGCCACGCCACGCCACTCTACTCTGCTCCACTCTACTATAATCTACTCTACTCTACTCTACTCTACTCTACTCTACTCTACTCTACTCTACTCTACTCTACTCTACTCTACTCTACTCTACTCTACTCTACTCTACTCTCTCTACTCTACTCTACTCTACTCTACTCTACTCTACTCTACTCTACTCTACTCTACTCCACTCCACTTCACTTCACTTCCCCTTACTTCAGCAGTGACTTGACATTTTCCAAACCCCCCTTCACCTGACTAGGGTACTACATGACGCACGCTATTCATATATTTAATCTATTGCCATATATAATAAATTGCTAACTTGCCAGTGCGCAAGGTTTTGGATCCCGAATGCGCGATTGGAGCAATTCTTTAAACCCCTTCTGGGTGCAGCACGCAGATTTTCGTCCTCAGTTAAGTCAAAGGCGCAACCCAAAAGGAGGCAGTTGCATTTGAAGCAACCCAAAATGACCGAATTTGGGTCCCTACACCTGACGAAACCAAATAAAACCTTAACTATTCCCTGTCCATCTTATAGCCCGTTTCAGTGATTTATATTGGTCTAGTGGGAAACCAAAATTGCTGAAATGAAGAAGGGTCGGGGGTTCGATCCCCCCTACAGTCGCCCTTAGCGTTGCAGGTCATCGTCAACCGCGATGGTAGCTCGTCCAGTTGAGGTTGTAGATTGTTCTCTGCCCGCGGGGTTCCCTTGATACCACGCCACACCAGGCGTTCTCATTACCCTGTCCACCAAGTCCCCACAAATACAAACCAAACTGGAATGATTTGAAATTTGCTTCACTACACTACCACTGTTTTTGTTTGTGTGGCGCGTGGGTCTGCTAAACTCACTTTGCGATGTGTCGCACAAAAAGACTGTGAGCATTAAACTATTTTTTAAAGACAAAAAGTGTGCACTAAACTATGAGATACCATTTTTTATTGCAGACAAAAGTGTACCAGAGTGTGCACTACACAAACGATGGGCACGAAACTTGTTGTAAACAAAAATTGTGCACTAAAATATGTATTAGAAAAAAAGTGTGCAATAAACTATTTATTGAAAAAGTGTGCTCTAAACTATTTATAAACACAAAAGTTTGCACTCAATATTTGCGATGTGTCGCACGAGACAAATACAGTGTGCACTAAACTATCGGTCAACCTCCACTAACTGAACAAATATAACAAAACAAACCAGGCATAGCTGCAGGCGAGGGTGCTCAGCTTGTCGTGCTGCCAGAGATGTGGAACTGCCCCTACTCCAACGACACTAACTGAACAAATACAACAAAACAAACCAGGCAAAGCTGCTGGCGAGGGTGCGACACAAATACAGTGTGTACTAATCTATCTGTCAACCTCCACTAACTGAACAAATACAACAAAACAAACCAGGCAAAGCTGCAGGCGAGGGTGCACAGCTTGTCGTGCTTACAGAGATGTGGAACTGCCCATACTCCAACAACTCCTTTCCGGTCTATGCCTAAGACATAGACGGCGGCAAAAAACAAGATACAGTGTGCACTAAACTATCGGTCAAACTCCACTAACTGAACAAATACAACAAAACAAACCAGGCAAAGCTGCTAGCGAGGGTGCGACACAAATACAGTGTGCACTAATCTATCTGTCAACCTCCACTAACTGAACAAATACAACAAAACAAACCAGGCAAAGCTGCAGGCGAGGGTGCACAGCTGGTTGTGCTTCCAGAGATGTGGAACTGCCCATACTCCAACGACTCCTTTCCGGTCTACGCCGAAGACATTGACAGCGGTAATAGTCCATCTATAAGCGCTCTGGTCGATGCTGCCAAGCTGTTTGGCATCACACTCGTTGGTGGCTCTGTGCCGGAAAGGGCAGCTGATGGGTCCTTGTACAACACTTGCTGTGTCATTGACAAGGCAGGCACTATTTTGGCAAAGCACAGGTTCGCTTTTAGCAATTCAGTGGATGATTTGGATTTCGATGCTTTCAAACAGTTTGAAGTTAGTCAGATTTGGTCTGAACTTTTGAGAATTCTCAGAATTCTCGGAGAATTGTCAAAAATGTGGCATGAAAAAGTCGAGGTACGATGACCCACATACGATCATCGATTCCAATTTATCTGCTGAATTGCTACAGGCCAAGCTATACTGTTATCTAAACTGATCATATGACAATCGAGTGCAGTGGCGCAGTATAGCTTGACAGAACTTCCTTGGTTCATTTATTTAAAATCCTCTTTAAAATATCCTTTTAAATTATGTTAGGAATTATATTTTTCCGAAATATGTATCCAGTTTATCTTGTTCAGATTTTTGCTTGACATTATGTTTTTAAATTTGCATTCAAAATCCTGTCCACCTTGCCTATTCATCTTGAAATATCCTTTTAAATGATGCTAGGAATTGTCTTTACCAATGTATGTGTCCAGTTTATCTTGTTCGGATGTTTCCTTGATTTTGTTTTTTTAAATCATATTTAAAATCCTGTTTACCTTGCCTATTCATCTTGAAATATTCTTTTAAATGATGTCAGGAATTGTATTTACCTTCTTTAATCCTTCAATATCCTTTTTAATGAGTTTAGGAATTGTATTTACCAATATATGTATCCTGTTTATCTTGTTCGGATTTTCACTTGAAATTATGTTTTTTAATTCGTATTTGAAATCCTTTCATTTAAAATCCTGTTTACCTTGTCTATTCTCCTTCAAATTCTACTTAGATTTGACTTCAAACCCTGTCTCCGTTGTCAATTATTCTTGAAATTGTGTTAGATATTTTGTAAAAATCCTGTTGACCTTGTCTTACCTTCGAATTGTGTTTGATGTTTTTCTTAAAATCCTGTTGCCCTTGTCTTACCTTTGGAATTGTGTTTGATGTTTCCTTAAAATCCTGTTGACCTTGTCTTACCTTCGAATTGTGTTTGATGTTTTTCTTAAAATCCTGTTGACCTGGTCTTACCTTTGAAACTGTGTTTGATGTTTCCTTAAACTCCTGTTGACCTTGTCTTACCTTCGAATTGTGTTTGATATCTTCTTAAACTCCTGTTGACCTGGTCTTACCTTTGAATTGTGTTTGATATTTGCTCAAAATCCTGTTGATCTTGCTGTACCTTATAATTTTTGTTTAAATGTTACTTAACATCCTGTTGACCTTGCCTATTCTCTTATAGCAAGGATGTGCCAGCTCGTATCTTGCTTAACATCCTTTTGACCACTTTGCCTATTCTCCTTGAAATTCTTTTGACCTTGCCTTTTGACCTTGCCTATTCTCCTTGAAATTCTGCTTAGATTTGACTTTAAAATCCTGTTGTCCTTGTCTTACCTTTGAAATTGTGTTTGATATTTTCCTTTTTTTAATTTTTATTAATGGAATTTCACCCCAGGATTTTACCTTACCTTGCAGGCAGGGTAGGACAATGGCCTTCCTGAAATGTGCTGGCAATACCGGAACTGTGTATGTACCCTTCCGGTGTGCTTTTTGGGCCATTGTTTTATACCGCACTTTTTGTTTTTTTTTCAAAACTGCTCCGGTTTTGCCAGCACATTTATTTTTTACCTTCCGTATTTTTGCTGGCCACCATTGGCACGTGTTGAGTCCATGACGACCAGGCGCCAAGAGCGATAACGCCCTACAGTTCCTTGCGGAGGAGGAAAAGGGCGGGGAGGAGAAGGGGGATGGGGAGGAGCTGCTGCGAGAGGCTGAGGCGGGGTACCGACACCACCTAGTCACTTCAACGCGGGGAATACGCGAACAGCCAGCGAAGCTCGAGTGAGCAATCGAGTGTGCAGGCCATTATATACCTACGCTTTCAGGTCAAATTTGTATGGCGAATAGAGCCCTAAGCAAAACCGACAGACACTGAGAGGGGGGTAAAAAGGGAGGGAAGTTCTTTTCTCTTCCTCGTCCTCGAAGGGCAGGTGTTGAGAAGGTCACGGAATATGAAATTCCAAATGTTCAGAAACTAATGAGCACGAGTCACCATGAAAGCTACACAGCTACTCAGCTACAAAGCTGAGTCCGATACCGGAAACCCAGGTCGGATTCCGGTCGGTCTAACCGGAACTCGCCCTCAGAATTGGTCGGTGCATACCGGAGGGGACTTGCTGAAAGTTCCGGGCAAACCGACATTGGGATTTTTGGGCTCCGGTATACCGACCATCAAATACCCCAAGACCGGAATACCGACCGGTTTGTTCTACCCTGCGTGCAGGAAGGTGCATCTCATTGATAGCGACATCCCTGGGTTTGCTTAAAGTCCTTTTTATTGTTTTTATGAAAGGATTTTCACCCCAGGAGTTTACCTTGTCTTGCCTTCGAAATTGTGTTCGATATTTCGCTTTAACTCCTATTTTTATTATTTGTAGGAAAGGAATTTCACCCCAGGAGTTTACCTTGCCTAACCTACGAAATTGTGTTTTATATTTTGCTCAAAACCCTTTTTAATATTTAATGAAAGGAATTTCACCCCAGGATTTTACCTTGCCTTCCCTACAGGAAGGTGCATCTCTTTGATATAGGCATCTCTGGGTATGATTAAAATCCTGTTTTTAATTTTTATTAAGGAAATTTCACCCCGGGAGTTAACCTTGCCTTACAGGAAGGTGCACCTCTTTGATATAGACATCCCTGGTAAAATCACATTCAAGGAGTCCTTGACACAAGAGAAGGGGCCAACTTTGGTTGATTTCCTTCAAAATTGTGTTTGATATTTGCTTAGCATCTTGTTGACCTTGTTTTACCTTCGAAATTGTGTTTGATATTTCCATTATTTTTATTTTTTATGAAATGACTTTCACCCCAAATGGATTTTACCTTGCCTTGCCTTAGAAATTGTCTTTGATATTTGCTTCAAATCCTGTTGACCTTGCCTTGCCTTAGAAATTGCCTTAGAAATTGTCTTTGATATTTGCTTCAAATCCTGTTGACCTTGCCTTGCAGGAAGGTGCACCTCTTTGATATCGACATCCCTGGAAAAATCACATTCAAGGAGTCCTTGACATTGGCACCTGGGGGGGGTCCAACCGTGGTTGATACCGATGCCGGGCGGCTTGGCATCGGGATCTGCTATGACATGCGATTCCCTGAGATGGCCCAGATCTATGCTGCCAGAGGTGTCCAAACAATTGTTTACCCAGGTGTGTATGTGTGCACCATATACATATATATAAATATACTAGTACGGTAGCCCGTGTGGCCGGTGGCCACCCCCCACCCCCAGCCCCCCACCCAGGCCATGGGTCCTAGTCTGGTCTGGGTTACATAACGGGTAACGCCCTTGTATGCCCCCCCCCCCCCCCCCCCCCCCCCCTCCCTTACACACAGTCAAGAAATCAGCCATCTCAGCCCTTGCTCGACGCTCCCCTGCCTCTCCCCCCAAACCCACACACATACACACACTTCTTCTCCCTACCTATTCCCCTTCTGCTTCAGGTGTGGCCTCTCACCCTGTCATACACACATACCATCCCCCCTCCCCCCCATTCTGACCTCTCCCTACCCCTCACCCACCCCATCCACACGCACTCTCTTTCTCTCACCTTACCCCCCCACCACCCTCCCTTCCCCCAACCACCAACACGCACACACAATCTTCTTCTCCCTACCCTTCACTTCACCCTGTGGGATTCAATCGCGCAGAAAGAGGGACCCGCTGTGCTTCGAACCTACCAACATTGCGAGCGCTCAGATTCCGATCGCCCCGAGAACACCGGACCGGTGCAATTGCATGGCTACAAACCTGCAGCTTCGTCTTCTCGTACAGTGCCCCAGTCAAGACTCGGTCAACTCAGGACAGCAAAAATCGCAGCAACGTACTTCATATTCTATACAACGAAAAGAGCTTGCAAAGATGGGATGATCGTGGCAAGCGCGAGAGTGTCCAGGGGGACGGAATGGCCATGGCGATCTGAACAAAGGTATTTAATCGCAACTGGATGCCAATCACTACGAATGTGATGCGATGGCATGGCAAAATTGCGCATGCGTGAGATGAATGGTGGCAACGCTCGCAGACGGAGAAAAAAAGCATCACGATATGAAGGTCTGGCTTGATTATGATCCTGGCATAACTCCTCAGACTGGGCAGCATAGTCTTGGCGCCTGGATTGGTTACCAGCTTCGTGTTCCTCCTCAGGCACGGTAGCTCGTTCCTGACTCCTTGCAAGATTACCAGCATGACGTAGCGCCAGCCAGCGCGGGCATCACGTCGACGCTTGTTGGCTATTTCCCTGTCTTCCTTGCTCTGGCAAGCTCGCTTTGAGCGCTGGCTGGCGGTGTTGCGGGCCCTCCTGCCCATTAGGACCGTTGCCATGCATCATGGTTGCATTACCCGTGAAGCACTGAAAGCTATTATTCCGAGCGCCATGCCAAGCCATATGAGGGTCGGCTGGTGACCTCCGAGGAGAGGATCTTCTGATTCTAAATGTCTTGCCGTCATAGTATCGGAGGCAGTTGTGGACATGCTATGAGCGCGCGCGCTTAGCTTAGCGAATCTGCAGTTTTGGTATTTGAAAATTCCGCTAGGCGGGGAGTTGCTAGTTGGGTGAACGAAAAGTCGGTTGCAAGTCGGTTACACTTCGCACGCCCATGGCACGTGGGCACGCGATGATGACACCACCACGACCACCGCGACCACCACGACCACGACCATGATTTCTTTATATATATATATATATATATATATATATATATATACTAGTACGGTAGCCCGTGTGGCCGGTGGCCACACAGACACACAACACCCCTACCCCAATCATAATAGGGTGCCCGTGGGGCTGGGTTACAGAATGGGCTACACATATGTCCTCACCTCCACCCCTCTCATAAACACAGTCATCATGTTTCCCCCACTTCAAATGCTGACGCATCTGCCCCCCCCCCCCCCCCCCCCCCCCCCCCCCAGCACCAACTAACCACACACTAATCCCTCCCCATGCATCCCCCCCCCCCCCCCCCCCCCCCACACACACACAGTCCCCACTCTGCCCAAACCTCGATCCAGGCCCAATCTCAAATTTGCCTCACCCCTTTACCCGCCAACACACACGCACTTCCCTGCTTCTCCGTTCCCGTTAATCTGATCTTCTCTCGGCCACTTTAGCAGATGGGCTTCACAAAAGCGATTATGATGTTTCCAGCTGAGTTCGAAATCGCGCAGACGTTTAGACGTTTCGTCAGACGACGCGGAAATGCGAAGACTTTTGGAAATTGCAAACGAACGTCTGCGCAGTTTCAGACTCAGCTTGAAAGATCGGAATTGCGCGAGAGCAGAGGGGCTTACCTGTAGCTTCCTCTTCGCGCATAGATACCTTGTTGGGCGTGCAAGCTGTTTCCCGAAAGGGCCTTCGCTCGGTCAACTCTGTCACGCACTCGCTACAGCTCAGCGCGAAAATAACCTTATCGTTGCAGGGTGTGTGGTGTGGGGTGGGGGGGAAGATCTTGAAGAGGTATTGCACGCGGTGCAAGGAGCACACAGCAAGAAGGAAGTTGGACGTCGGAAGAACGTCACAGGGTTGCAGGGACTTAGATCGTGCATAGATACCATGAGCCGCGCCTGTGTCTAAGCTCGCAGCAAGATGAATTTATCAATAGAGCCTGCAGAAAGGCTGGAGAATGGAAGTCAACTACCTCCAATCAAGAATCAGGCGATGTGATAGCGACTCAGGCTATGTGATAGCATAATGCGATGACGAATGTAATGCTGAGATGAAGAAAGAAGTGCGCATGCGTGAGCCAAGTGAAAGTCAAGGGCCAGCCGAATCATGAGCCGAAGTGAAAGTTCTAGAGCATGAGCCGCAGGTCGCTCCGTGAAGCAATACACTGTATATATATATTCCCTGAGATGGCCTAGATCTATATGCTGCCAAAGTGGTCCAAACCATAGTTTACCCAGGTGGGTGTGTTGTGTTTTGTTGTATACCCAGTGTTTGTGTGGAGCATGTACCATATATATATATATATATATATATATATATATATATATATATATATATATATATATATATATATATATATATATATATATAATCTGCCTTGACGTGCGCTCCCCTGGGATGGCACAGATCTATGCTGCCAGAGGTGTTCACACAATTGTTTATCCAGGTGTGTATGTGTGTGTGTGCAAGCCCGTTTCAGTGATTCAATTGGTCTAGTGGTACACCAAATCGTTTCTAACGACGAAGGTTCGGGGGTTCGATTCCCCTTACGGTCACCCTAGGACTTGTGGTGTATACCCAGGTGGGTGTATGCACAACGATGTATGCACCATGTCGTATCTGTGTGTATGTACGCACCATGTGGTATGTACGTATGTATGTGTATGTATGCACCATGTCGTATGTACGTATGTATGTGTATGTATGCACCATGTGGTATGTACGTATGCACCATGCCGTATGTACGTATGTGTGTGTATGTATGCACCATGTCGTATGTATGTATGTATGTATGTATGTATGTATGTATGTACGTATGTATGCACCATGTCGTATATATGTATGTATGTATGTATGTATGTATGTATGTATGTATGTATGTATGTATGTATGTGTGTGTGTATGGGTATGTATGTATGTATATGCATGTTGTTACAGTCCAAGGGTGGGCCAAACATGCTAAATGGACTTGCCCAAATGTGGCAGGAAGGGCTTAACACGAAAAGGGACTGATGAACTGAACCCCAAACAATTGGATTACTGACGGGGGCCCTGAGTTCGTGCTACAGTGAAAGAATTATTTTACGATTGGTAAAAGTATATATATATATATTGGCATACAAATGTTGATAAATTAAAGTCATCGGTGGCTATCACCAATCAGAACCGAATGGCTCAGTGGCAGAGCAAAGGGGAAATATCAAGGCAGGTGCGGGGTTCAAACCCCCTTGAGTGCGCTTGGGCCCGTCCGGCGGGTCGTCGACCGGCACGGTAACTGGTGTCTTGATGCGATGTTGGCTCAAGCAGTGCATGCTTACGATCCGGTTCCCTTAATCCCACTGGGCACGTCCTAAGAGGTCATTGTGACAATTCTTGGATGTTTAAATTTCATTTTTTCCCATCAGTGTCTGCCACTGGGTGGTGGTCCACAGTCCACAGTCTGGATTCGAAGTCAAATATAACCAAACCAAACCACTCCAACCCCACCCTGATTCTAGGGTGCATTCGATATGACCGCGGGCCCCTTATGACCACAGACTAGATCCCAATCCAAACAAAAACAATCATAACAAAACCACTCCAACCCCACCCTGATTTGATGAAGGTGCATTCGATATGACTGCAGGCTCCGTATGACCACAGACTAGAGCCCAATCAAACCAAACAAAAACAATCAAAATGAACCCCTCCAACCCCACCCTGATTTAAAGGTGCATTCGATATGACCCTGAGGCCCCTTATGACCACAGTCTAGAGCCCAATCAAACCAAACAAAAACAATCAAACCAAACCACTCCAACCCCACCCTGATTCGAATGTGCATTCAATATGACCGTGAGGCCCCTTATGACCACAGTCTAGAGCCCAATCAAACCAAACAAAAACTATCAAACCAAACCCCTCCAACCCCACCCTGATTCGAAGGTGCATTCAATATGACCGTGAGGCCCCTTATGACCACAGTCTAGAGCCAAAGCAAACCAAACAAAAACAATCAAACCAAACCCCTCCAACCCCACCCTGATTCGAAGATGCATTGGATATGACCGCGGGCCCCTTATGACCACAGACTAGATCCCAAACCAAACAAAAACAATCATAACAAAACCACTCCAACCCCACCCTGATTTGAAGGTGCATTCGATATGACTGCAGGCCCCTTAAGACCACAGACTAGAGCCCAAATAAAACCAAACAAAAGCAATCAAAACCAAACCACTCCAACCCCACCCTGATTCAAAGGTGCATTCGATATGACTGCAGGCCCCTTATGACCACAGACTAGAGCCCAAATAAAACCAAACAAAAACAATCAAAACCAAACCACTCCAACCCCACCCAGATTCGAAGGTTCTTTCAACATGACCACGGGCCCCTTCTGACCACAGAGTAGAGCCCAAATTAAACTAAACAAAAACAAACAAAACAAAACCACTCCAACCCCACCCTGATTTGAAGGTGCTTTCAACATGACCGCAGGCCCCTTATGACCACAGACTAGAGCCCAATCAAACCAAACAAAAACAATCAAAACAAACCACTCCAACCCCACCCTGATTCGAGGGTGCATTCGATATGACCGCGGGCCCCTTATGACCACAGACTAGATCCCAAACCAAACAAAAACAATCATAACAAAACCACTCCAACCCCACCCTGATTTGATGAAGGTGCATTCGATATGACTGCAGGCTCCTTATGACCACAGACTAGAGCCCAATCAAACCAAACAAAAACAATCAAACCAAACCACTCCAACCCCACCCTGATTCGAAGGTGCATTGGATATGACCGCGGGCCCCTTCTGACCACAGTCTAGAGCCCAAACCAAACAAAAACAATCAAACCAAACCACTCCAACCCCACCCTGATTCGAAGGTGCATTGGATATGACCGCAGGCCCCTTATGACCACAGACTAGAGCCCAAATAAAACCAAACAAAAACAAACAAAACAAAACCACTCCAACCCCACCGTGATTCGAAGGTGCTTTCAACATGACCATGAGGCCCCTTATGACCACAGACTCGAGCCAAAGCAAACCAAACAAAAACAATCAAAACAAAACCCCTCCAACCCCACCCTGATTTGAAGGTGCTTTCAACATGACCACGGGCCCCGTGCATTGGGAACTGCTTCAGAAGGCTAGAGCAGTGGACAACCAGCTCTATGTTGTCTCATGCTCACCTGCTCGCAACCCCGAGTCCTCTTACCAGGTAACGATAGCGCCTAGTAGGGCGTGACTATTGCCTCAGGGCACAGTGTGTGTGTATGGGTTTGTGTGTGTGTATGTTGGTGGTGCTGGTGCTGGTGGTGATTTTGAAATGCAGTACAATGCAATGCACTAAGGGCTTGGGGGGTAGCTATGGCAACCAGCTCTATGTTGTCTCTTGCTCACCTGCTCGCAACCCTGAGTCCTCTTAACAAGTAATTTCCCAGTATATTTTTATGTTATTGCGCTGCTTGACAACATGACAAACTGAAAAAGAAGAAGAAAAGTTACTTCAGAAGTTGTGGAAGTCAAAACAGTACATTCCCAATATATTATATGTTATTGCGTTGCTTGGCACAGTGCCAACATGAAAAAGAAGAAGGAAAGCTGCTTAAAAAGTTGTGTAAGTCAAAACAGTAAAAAACTATATACCAGCTCACCAGCTCGCAACCCCGAGTCCTCTTACCAGGTAACGATAATGTCTGGTAAGGCGTAGGTGATGAATATTGGTGTTGGGTGGGTAATGAATGTTGGTGTTGGTGGTGGTGATGATGAAATGCGATGAAGGCCCCGTGCATTGGGAACTGCTTCAGAAGGCTAGAGCAGTGGACAACCAGCTCTATGTTGTCTCATGCTCACCTGCACGCAACCCCGAGTCCTCTTACCAGATAACGATAGCGCCTGGTAGCATGACTAATGCCTCAGGGCACAACGTGTGTGTATGTTGGTGGTGCTGGTGGTGATGATGAAATGTAATGCAATGCAATGCACAAAGGGGTTGGTGGGTAGCTCCGACAACCAGCTCTATGTTGTCTCTTGCTCACCTGCTCGCCACCCGAGTCCTCTTATCAGGTACTGTCCCAATGTTATATTATAGTATACCGTAGGCGCAGGAAGTATTGGCAAATGGGTTGGCAAACGACCGTTTGCCAAACTGAATTATACCAGAACTGAGCCAGCTGGGTGGGTCGTTAGCTGCCTGGCGTTTGCCAAGTTTGTCCAACACCTTCGATTCAAACAAACTCAGTTCGACTGGTCCTGATCGCCTTGATCGTTCCTTGCATGCATTGATTTCGAGATGCACTGAGCTGGTCGCACCTATCGAAGGTGGTCGCGCCTGCCGAAGCTGGTCGCGCCTGTTTCACTGACTGGTTTGACCGCCAGCGGTTTTGAACGGCAGCGATTTGAACGCTAGTCAGATGCCACGTTTCCATGTCCCAGACCCGAAGGCGGTCCGGCCCATCAACCATTTTATCCTGGTGATTCGCCCACCGTCGTTCCGTTGCATGGATCTGCTCCGAGCCTGGAGTAGTACCTTTGGAGGAGTCCGGAACCCCATACGTGTGTTAGAAAAAAAAATAGTTGCACCGACCATCCCCCACCAAATAAAAAAACAAAAACACCACAGACAATACTAACTCGCTCTCTCCCTGGCCAGCTGGTGATGATAAACATGTACCAAGGGAATGTAATTTGGTAAATTACCATTTGCCAAATGTTTTCCAGGTCTAATCCTGAGTGACTTTATTCAGGACGAGTAACAATCACGTTTGCCAAGTTATTCTTGCCATTGTATTTCGAGACATCAAAAATGGAAAAAAGAGCCATTTGCCAACTCTTAATCTTGCCAATTAATACTGCGCCTACGGTATACACTATGCTACAGGGCGATGACTCTTTTAACAATAAAACATTTCAAGCATATGAACAGATAAAAGTATACATTTAGTATCGATGTTTTCACAGGCGTTGCTCATGAAGATCACATGACAATGTTCAGAAATAGATTGGGAATTGTTGCATTCGTTGACAAAATGAAAAAGAAGAAGAAAAATTACTTCAAAAATTATGTAAGTCAAAACAGTAGAAAGCTGATATACCAGCTTACCAGCTCGCAACCCCGAGTTCTCTTAGCAGGTAATGACAATGCCTGGTAGGGCGTGGTGTTAAGGTGGGTGATGCATGTTGGTGTTGCTGCTGGTGGTGGTGATGATGAAATGCAATACAATGTAATGCACTAAGGGGTTCGGGGGTAGCTACAGCAACCAGCTCGCAACCCTGGGTAATCGTATTATGTAATGACTATGTCTGCTAGGGCGTGGTGTTAAGGTGGGTGATGTATGTTGGTGTTGCAGGCAGGGTACTTTCAAGCGCGCGCGTTTGCGCGCTGGCGCGCTGCCTTTTTGAGCCCCACTGCGCGTTTCGCACAGTTTTTTGCACCCCCTGTGGGCGCAGCAAGCAATTTTTGCGCTACAAAGCGCAGTTTTTTTGTTTTCAAGTGCGCTAAAGCGCTGGCCAATTTGATCAATGGAAGTACCCTGGTTGCTGGGGTTGCTCGGGGGGAAATGCGGAAAAACACCAATTGTGTTCCAAAGGCAAGGCACGACTGCAAGGATGCAAGAAATAACGCAAGGCAAGGCTGACGCAAGGCTGTTGGACCACAGTCGCCGAGCTCGATTGAACTCACTGCGCAATTGCTTGGCTATCTGTTAGGCATGCGGCCTTCCCAGCATCCATGTGCAAATACTGATCAACTTAGATCATTTCGAGCATCAGCATCGATACGGATTCCCCCAGAACCGTTTCCGCCCCCATGGGAAGTACGGCTGAAATACTGTAGTACTGCCTAAAATGAAATACTATAGTACTGCCCATTTATTTAGGGGGACAGCCAGCTGACGCAAGACTGTTGGAACCAGCAATTGTGTTCCACTGTACTGCACTAAACAATACTATAGTACTGCCCATTTGGCCATGGGGACAGCCAGCTGACGCAAGACTGTTGGAACCAGCAATTGTGTTCCACTGTACTGCACTAAACAATACTATAGTACTGCCCATTTGGCCATGGGGACAGCCAGCTGACGCAAGACTGTTGGAACCAGCAATTGTGTTCCACTGTACTGCACTAAACAATACTATAGTACTGCCCATTTGGCCATGGGGACAGCCAGCTGACGCAAGGCTGTTGGAACCAGCAATTGTGTTCCACTGTACTGCACTAAACAATACAAAATAATGCGTTAAATATGTGTACGTACTGCAAGAATAAAACAATTGTACTGCCTCAATGGACAACACCTCTATACAATTGTACAGCCTCTAGTGACAATACCTCTATACAATTAAAATACTGCATTAAATATATGTACAGCAATAATAAAACAATTGTACTGCCTCGAGTGACAACCACCAGTATACGATTAAAATACTGCATTAAATATATGTACTGCCATAATAAAACAATTGTATTGCCTCAAGTGAACACCTCTATACAATTAAAATCTGTCTGTCAAATGCAAACATGCGGATAACATTTTTAATTTGCTTGCAAGCTCCAGTGAAAGCAAACAGGCTGGCCCCCTCAACCTCACCCCTCGTGACAAGGTGTACTATTTATTTACTTTAATTTTCTTGCAGGCATGGGGGCACTCCACGGTGGTTGGTTCCTTTCTGAGATTCTAGCCACTACCGAGCACCCACGGCTACCACCAACACCAACACCCACCACCAAAACCACCAACACCACCACCTATGGACCACCCACCACCAACAACACCCACCACTAACACCAACACCAACACCTACCGAGATTACAAGTTCAATTTGATTGCAGGCATGGGGGCACTCTACAGTGGTCCGTCCCTTCGCTGAGATTCTACCTGCCCCCCCCCCCCCCCACCCCATCCCTCCCCCCCCACACACTCCTCCCCCACCCCCCACAGGGTTCACCTCAAGTCTCCATGCCCACTGGTGATGATGTTAGCCTTCACATGCGTTACTGTACCCCCCCCCCCCCCCACACACCCCCCCCCCCCCCCACACACACACACACATACATGTTGAAATGTGGACCACAATTTTAATTTGCTTGCAGGCGTGGTGTCACTCCACGGTGGTTGGTTCCTTTGCTGAGATTCTGGCCACTACCGAACACCCACCGCCACCTCCAACACCAACACCCACCACCAACACCACCACCTATGGACCACCCACCACCACCAACACGCACCACCACCACCACCACCAGCACCTACCGAGATAACAATTCCAATTTGCTTGCAGGCATGGGGGCACTCCACGGTGGTCGGTCCCATTGCTGAGATTCTACCTGACCCCCCCCCCCCCCCCCCCCCCCCCCCCCCCCACACACACACACACACACACACACACACACACACACACACACACATGTTGAAATGTGGATAACAAGTTTAATTTGCTTGCAGGCATGGGGACATTCAACCGTGGTTGGTCCCTTCACGGAGATCCTGGCCACTGCCAAGCACCCACCACCACCACCACCACCACTAACGACCACCCACCACCACCACCACCACCACCACCACCACCACCAATAACGACCATGACTACAATTTCAATTTGCTTGCAGGCATGGGGGCACTCCACGGTGGTTGGTCCCTTTGCTGAGATTCTGGCCACTACCGAGCATGATGAGACCATTGTCTATGCTGAGCTGGATTATGCACAGGTACGTTTGGTTGTACAACAATCCTGGTCAGATGTTTACCTTTTTTTACCGGGTTTCACCCTGATTTTTTGCTTGATAGATTACCGGTATCTTTATCAGATTCTGGCCACTCCTGAGCGGAAGGAGGCCATTGTCTATGCTGAGCTGGATTATGCACAGGTACGCTTGACTGTACAATAATCCTGGCCAGGTGTTCACCCCGATGTTTTCCTTCTTTTCTTTGCTTCTTTATCTTGATCCACTACCGAGCATGATGAGGCCATTGTCTATGCTGAGCTGGATTATGCACAGGTACGCTTGACTGTACAATAATCCTGACCAGTTGTTCACTCGATGTTTTCCTTCTTTTCTTTGCTTCTTTATCTTGATCCACTACCGAGCATGATGAGGCCATTGTCTATGCTGAGCTGGATTATGCACAGGTACGCTTAGTCTACAATATTCCTGGTCAAGTGTTTACACTACTTTCTTCTTCCTTGCATCTGTTTTCACCCTGACGTTTCGCTCGATAGATTACTGTTTCTTTATCAGATTCTGGCCACTACCGAGCATGAGGAGCCCATTGTGAATGCTGAGCTGGACTCTGCACAGGTACGTTTTGTTGTACATCAACCCTGGTCAGGTGTTTACCCTGTGTTTTCTTCTTTTTACCAGGTTTTCTCCCAGATTTGTTCAAAGATAGATTACTGATATGGTAGTGGCCAGAATCTTGATCAGATCACTACCGAGCATGAGGGGCTCATTGTGTATGCTGAGCTAGAATATGCACAGGTATGCTTTTTCTTTTCTTTGCTACTTTATCTTGATCCACTACCGAGCATGATGAGGCCATAGTCTATGCTGAGCTGGATTATGCACAGGTACGTTTGGTTGTACAACAACCCTGGTCAGGTGTTTACCCTGTATTTCCTTCTTTTTACCAGGTTTTCTCCCTGATTTGTACTTAGATAGATTACTGATATCTTGATCAGATTCTGGCCACTACTGAGCATGAGGAGCTCATCGTGTATGCTGAGCTGGACTATGCACGGGTGAGCTTGACTGTACAACAATCCTGGTCAAATGTTCATCCTGAGTTTCGCTTGACAATATTATGTTGGTGAGATTCTGGCCGCTACCGAGCTTGAGAAGGCCATTGTGCATGCTGAACTGGACTATGCACAGGTAGGCTAGCCTGTAAGGTTCTTGATCAAATGTTCATCCTGATATTTCCCTTGCCAATATTATGTTGGCGAGATTCTGGCCACTACTGAGCATGAGGAGACCATTGTATATGCTGAGCTGGACTATGCACAGGTGGGCTAGGCTGTAAGGTAGTCCTGATCAAATCTTCATCCTGATATTTCCCTTGCCAATATTATGTTGGCGAGATTCTGGCCACTACTGAGCATGAGGAGACCATTGTGCATGCTGAGCCGGAGTATGCACAGGTACGCTTGGTTGTACGACAATCCTGGTCGAATGTACATCCTGATATGTTGGTTAAGCGTATTACAGTGGCAGGGTTCTGGCCGCTACCGAGCTTGCGGAAGCCATTGTGCATACTGAGCAGGAGTATGCACAGGCAAGCTTGCTAACTTGCTTTTAAGGTAGATCTGACCAGTATACATAAATAATTAGTACGACTTATTTCGAGGCGTGATGTTGAACGGGCTGGCCCCCGTTGGCTTTCTCTGGGGGCAACCACCAATAGCAGGGTGGGGGGGGGGTGGGGGGGCTTTCATCCCCCTGGAGGAGGGTTTTGGGCCTGTTCCATGTGTATTCTGCAGGCAACAATGGATAGGAAGGAGACAGTGGCATGGGTGTGAAGTTTGCCAATAGCGGAGGGGGGGGGGGGGGGGGGGGGGAATCCCCCTGGAGGAGGGTTTTGGGCCTGTTCCATGAGTCTCCTGTATGTGACAATGGAGTAGAAGGAGACAGAGGCATGGGTGTGAAGTTTGGTGCAGACCTGACTATTTGTTCATCCTGATCAGTCCTGATCATTATATAAGCTGGTTTGGGTAGGGAGACCCACCTCCTGGGGTGAAATACCTTTGGCACAAAAACAAAATCCTGACTTCAATGCGCTGGCTGAATGCAGATTGTGGAGCGTCGAACCAATATACCGGTGACGAAGCAAAAGAGAAGTGACTTGTGACCAGTTGTAAATCCCGATCATTATCCTGACTTCAATGCGCTGGCTGAATGCAGATTGTGGAGCGTCGAACCAATATACCGGTGACGAAGCAAAAGAGAAGTGACTTGTGACCAGTTGTAAATCCCGATCATTATCCTGACTTCAATGCGCTGGCTGAATGCAGATTGTGGAGCGTCGAACCAATATACCGGTGACGAAGCAAAAGAGAAGTGACTTGTGACCAGTTGTAAATCCCGATCATTATCCTGACTTCAATGCGCTGGCTGAATGCAGATTGTGGAGCGTCGAACCAATATACCGGTGACGAAGCAAAAGAGAAGTGACTTGTGACCAGTTGTAAATCCCGATCATTATCCTGACTTCAATGCGCTGGCTGAATGCAGATTGTGGAGCGTCGAACCAATATACCGGTGACGAAGCAAAAGAGAAGTGACTTGTGACCAGTTGTAAATCCCGATCATTATCCTGACTTCAATGCGCTGGCTGAATGCAGATTGTGGAGCGTCGAACCAATATACCGGTGACGAAGCAAAAGAGAAGTGACTTGTGACCAGTTGTAAATCCCGATCATTATCCTGACTTATATGCGCTGGCTGAATGCAGATTGTGGAGCGTCGAACCAATATACCGGTGACGAAGCAAAAGAGAAGTGACTTGTGACCAGTTGTAAATCCCGATCATTATCCTGACTTATATGCGCTGGCTGAATGCAGATTGTGGAGCGTCGAACTAATATACCGGTGACGAAGCAAAAGAGAAGTGACTTGTGACCAGTTGTAAATCCCGATCATTATCCTGACTTATATGCGCTGGCTGAATGCAGATTGTGGAGCGTCGAACCAATATACCGGTGACGAAGCAAAAGAGAAGTGACTTGTGACCAGTTGTAAATCCTGATCATTATCCTGACTTCAATGCGCTGGCTGAATGCAGATTGTGGAGCGTCGAACCAATATACCGGTGACGAAGCAAAAGAGAAGTGACTTGTGACCAGTTTTAAATCCCGACCATTATCCTGACTTCAATGCGCTGGCTGAATGCAGATTGTGGAGCGTCGAACTAATATACCGGT
This sequence comes from Chlamydomonas sp. ICE-L, assembly GCA_013435795.1. NCBI lineage: Eukaryota > Viridiplantae > Chlorophyta > Chlorophyceae > Chlamydomonadales > Chlamydomonadaceae > Chlamydomonas > Chlamydomonas sp. ICE-L. The sequence continues at coordinate 95,518,832 of JACBWV010000610.1, read as the reverse complement.
GACGAAGCAAAAGAGAAGTGACTTGTGACCAGTTGTAAATCCTGATCATTATCCTGACTTCAATGCGCTGGCTGAATGCAGATTGTGGAGCGTCGAACCAATATACCGGTGACGAAGCAAAAGAGAAGTGACTTGTGACCAGTTTTAAATCCCGACCATTATCCTGACTTCAATGCGCTGGCTGAATGCAGATTGTGGAGCGTCGAACTAATATACCGGTGACGAAGCAAAAGAGAAGTGACTTGTGACCAGTTGTAAATCCCGATCATTATCCTGACTTATATGCGCTGGCTGAATGCAGATTGTGGAGCGTCGAACCAATATACCGGTGACGAAGCAAAAGAGAAGTGACTTGTGACCAGTTTTTAATCCCGATCATTATCCTGACTTCAATGCGCTGGCTGAATGCAGATTGTGGAGCGTCGAACCAATATACCGGTGACGAAGCAAAAGAAAAGTGACTTGTGACCAGTTTTAAATCCCGATCATTATCCTGACTTCAATGCGCTGGCTGAATGCAGATTGTGGAGCGTCGAACCAATATACCGGTGACGAAGCAAAAGAGAAGTGACTTGTGACCAGTTGTAAATCCCGATCATTATCCTGACTTATATGCGCTGGCTGAATGCAGATTGTGGAGCGTCGAACCAATATACCGGTGACGAAGCAAAAGAGAAGTGACTTGTGACCAGTTTTAAATCCCGATCATTATCCTGACTTCAATGCGCTGGCTGAATGCAGATTGTGGAGCGTCGAACCAATATACCGGTGACGAAGCAAAAGAGAAGTGACTTGTGACCAGTTTTTAATCCCGATCATTATCCTGACTTCAATGCGCTGGCTGAATGCAGATTGTGGAGCGTCGAACCAATATACCGGTGACGAAGCAAAAGAGAAGTGACTTGTGACCAGTTTAAAATCCCGATCATTATCCTGACTTCAATGCGCTGGCTGAATGCAGATTGTGGAGCGTCGAACCAATATACCGGTGACGAAGCAAAAGAGAAGTGACTTGTGACCAGTTTAAAATCCCGATCATTATCCTGACTTCAATGCGCTGGCTGAATGCAGATTGTGGAGCGTCGAACCAATATACCGGTGACGAAGCAAAAGAGAAGTGACTTGTGACCAGTTGTAAATCCCGATCATTATCCTGACTTATATGCGCTGGCTGAATGCAGATTGTGGAGCGTCGAACTAATATACCGGTGACGAAGCAAAAGAGAAGTGACTTGTGACCAGTTTTTAATCCCGATCATTATCCTGACTTATATGCGCTGGCTGAATGCAGATTGTGGAGCGTCGAACTAATATGCCGCTGACGAAGCAAAAGAGAAGTGACTTGTATACACTAGTGGACAAGACCGCTCCACAATAATGCCGCTGATGGTATTCCCGGCTATGCATAGCAGGCGCAATGATACCGCCTGGTGGGGCGTGGTGTTAAGGGAGCCCAGTCTTTCGGCGGTAGGGAACGAGCTGCTGCTGTACCTGGACATAGCTGTGCCTCTGACGAAGCAAACACGAACTGACTTGTATGCACTTGTGGACAAGACCGCTCCACAATGATGTCGCTGATGGTATTCCCGGCAATGCGTAGCAGGTGTATGGTTCCATGGTACCAATTCTCTGGTTCTGGTTAATCCTGATCATTATCCTGACTTGTGGACAAGACCGCTCCACAATGATGTCGCTGATGGTATTCCCGGCAATGTGTAGCAGGCGTATGGTTATACCATGGTACCAATTCTCTGGTTCTGGTTAATCCTGATCATTATCCTGACTTGTGGACAAGACAGCTCCACAATGATGTCGCTGATGGTATTCCCGGCAATGCGTAGCAGGCGTATGGTTATACCATGGTACCAATTCTCTGGTTCTGGTTAATCCTGATCATTATCCTGACTTGTGGACAAGACCGCTCCACAGTGATGTCGCTGATGGTATTCCGGCAATGTGTAGCAGGCGTATGGTTATACCATGGTACCAATTCTCTGGTTCTGGTTAATCCTGATCATTATCCTGACTTGTGGACAAGACCGCTCCACAATGATGTCGCTGATGGTATTCCCAGCAATGTGTAGCAGGCGTATGGTTATACCATGGTACCAATTCTCTGGTTCTGGTTAATCCTGATCATTATCCTGACTTGTGGACAAGACCGCTCCACAATGATGTCGCTGATGGTATTTCCGGCAATGCGTAGCAGGCATATGGTTATACCAATACTCTGGGTCTGGTTAATTCTAATCACTACCCCGACTTGTGGACAAGACCGACCCTGAACGATGTCGCTGATGGTATTTCTGGCTATGCATAGCAGGCGTAATGATAACACTTGGTGGGGTGTGGTATTAAGGGAGCCCCGTCTTGTGGCGGTAATGAACAGGCTGCTACTTTACCTGGACAAAGCTATGCCTCTGACGAAGCAAAAGCGAAGTTACTTGTATGCACTTGTGGACAGGACCGCTCCTGAATTCCGGCTACGCATAGCAGCCTCTTATAAATAAATAAATCGCATGCCTCATTACGAGGCGTGAGGTTGAGGGGTCCAGCCTGTTTTCTTGCACTGGGTCCAACCACTAAGTGTCAGCCTTTTTTAGTTCACCCCAAGTGGTGGGTATCCCGACCCCAAACAGCGACACCGATGATTACAAAAGAGTAGGCGCACTGATGACTCAAATTCATCAACTTTTGTATGTCAATATATCTATACTTGTATTGATGGTCTAATTAAATTATCACTGCAGCACGAACTCTGGGCCCCTGTCCGTAAAACGATTGTTAGGATTTCACTTCACCAGGTATTTTGTTATATCCCCTCCTGTCATGTTTGGGCAAGTCCTGTTAGCTTATTTGGTCTTCCGCTGGACTGTAACATACAACACATACAAACTGAAGACGCTTACATCACTTACATGGCTCCAACCAGAAATTTAGCTGCTCGCAATCTGTCTTCGGCAATAAAGACGATCACCAGACAAATGTAAACGTGATAGACATTGAGAGTGTTTAGATGACCAGGAACTCGGGTGCTAATTGGCCTGCCTAAGACTATTCTGTATGTACCGGTATGTTGTTACAGACCAGGGGTAGGCAAAATAGGCGAAAGGGACTTGCCCAGCCGTGTAAGAAAGGCTTAAAAGAAAAAACAATGATGAACTGAACCCGAAATAAACAATCGTTTACCGACGGGGGACCTGAGTTCGTGCTACAGTGATCATTAAGATTTATTTGGAAAACTTTACATGGATAAGGTAGGATTGTTACATGGTTTTCCAGACGAAACAATTCCATGCTCCTTGCGGATCCTTGAAAGATGTACCGGTATATTTAATGGAGATTTGATTAATATGATGATTTTGTAAATTTATATTTAATTAAAATGATCGTTTTTATGGATCTTTAATGAATCTGATTTTTTTCCTGGTGACAAGCCTACTGGACTCCAAATGTGCCTGCGGCCTGTCGGAGTCGAGGGGGACTTCAATACATAATTATTTCGCCTAACGCCTTACGAGGCGTGAGGTTGAGGGGGGCAGCCCGTTTGCTTGCATTGGGGCCAACCACCAATTGGGGACGTATGAACAACGCGAAACAAGTGTGTGCCGGACTGTCTAGACAAGAGTAGCTAAGCGGAAGCTTGCCCGATATCCTGACTGGGTGACTCGGTGCAACCTCGGTGGTGGAGAAACCTTGTCAGAACGCAGCGACTTCTCGTCGATTGGTCGAGGTGCTGCGTCAATGCAAGCGGCTGGGTCGATCCCATCCAAGGATGCCCAGATAATCCGGGTCTCGATCATTTGGATTTTACCATGATTGTTGATTTGTCTACCGTCTTTGACGACGCCAGGACTGTAACACATATACACATTTACGTGTGCCGATCTCACCCGTGCCAAATCCCAACATAATTTCGTTGTGAATTATGAGCTGCAGCTAATTACCCTGTCGTATCTTCTTATAGTAAATTATTAGTCCTCAAGCTATCCGAAGCTTATTGGGGACGTGGCCAACTGCCCTCGTTAGCCAGGTGCGCGCCTTATCAAAAATGTAAATTGAAAATTAGTACGAGCTGCCACAGGATGTGAGATTGAAGGAACCCTACCGTTCGCATTTACTGTCCATACGGGAGAATGGCTACTATGTTGGGTTAATTTGTTTCGCAGACCGCAACTGCGCCTGAGCTTGGATTGCTGTGCGATAGCACGGAGGGAATGTGTGCCTCATATGATAGCTGTCATTATTGTCTTCGGCCAGCGAGCACTGGCCTGCCTGTTGAAAATTGACGATGTGTAATAATTGAGCGATTCATTCAACCCCTTCTGCACCGCGAAGTCCTTTTCGGGTAGCACAGATCATCGCACCACTCTTCCAGCTATCCAGGAATTATAGCCACCTTGCCATTCGCTTGTTAAACAAGCTTCCCCAACCCTTCGTAATTCCTAAGCTCTCCTTACCTTCGTCACCAGAAGGCTAGGTTCGACTCAGCCTACATCACAACTTCCTTTAACCGAACCAGCCCACACTACAACTCTCCTTAACTTCGTCAAGAGCAGGCAAGCTTTGACCCAGCCAATAACAGTAACAGCTCACAGGTGGTTGGCCCTAGTGCAAGCAAACAGGCTGGCCCCCTCAACCTCACGCCTCGTAGTAAGTTGTTCTATTTATTTATTAAACAGCCCACACCACAACTTCTTGAGTGCCGGGGGTCTTCCAACAAATTCAGCAGACTGGAAACGTGGGTGGTAGCATAGCTGATAGCTGCGACAAGGTTGCGATCAACGACGTCGGGACACCGAGGCCCCCCCGACGGTAAACAATTGTTTGGGCTGGTTTGGGTGCTTTTTCGTTTTAGCCCCTCCTGTCACGGCTGGGCAAGTCCCCTCAGCAAATTTCGCCTACCCCTGGACTGTAGCAACACACTCAACGACAAGTGGTGGTCGCCTGGTCAGTGCCTCCTGCCTGACGACCCTCAAGGCACCAACTCACTTTCTCGAAGCTTTGGCCACATTGCCAAACGCTCCTTTCTTACTGCATACTCCGCTTCTCTGGTGTGTAGGGATAGATACCAGCGCACCACCTCCTGGGGGACTACCAAAATCGTTTCAGCATCAAGCAATACCAAAGGCCCCAAGCAACTCCAGTCACAGCCCAGAGTCTGTAAATGGCCGTGCCACGGATTCGACACGAGTGGCTCTCAGCCTACTCCCGCCAAACAGGAGCCTTGCTGAAGAAAAACTGTCTGATCAGGTCGGTACAGTTAATGATAATAATTAATGATAGTCGTTTTTAACTCGTGTATAAAATAAAATAAAAACGTTATAAATTCGTTTAGTACACCCGTACTTTATGTTGTACATCAGTTCACAAACATCACATTTTTCGGGATTCAATTGCATACTCAGCCAATAACATTTGAACGATTGAAACAACTAAATCGTCAAAAAAGGTATCTTTCCCCCAAAGTAATCCGCATTTTGCCTTTCTTTTCCTGAGGATTTGTTGGAAGACCCCTCCCGGATGTTGTGGAGCGGGCTTGTCATGGGCCATCAATGGCCTGTCGATGACCATGTGATGTGATGTGATGTGATGGGATGGGATGTGATGGGATGTGATGTGATGTGATGTGATGGGATGGGATGGGATGGGATGGGATGGGATGGGATGGGATGGGATGGGATGGGATGGGATGGGATGGGATGGGATGGGATGGGATGGGATGGGATGGGATGGGATGGGATGGGATGGGATGGGATGGGATGCGATGCGACGGATGCGACGGATGCGACGGATGCGATGCGATGCGATGCGATGCGATGCGATGCGATGCGATGCGATGCGATGCGATGCGACGCGATGCGATGCGATGCGATGCGATGCGATGCGATGCGATGCGATGCGATGCGATGCGATGCGATGCGATGCGATGCGATGCGATGCGATGCGATGCGATGCGATGCGATGCGATGCGATGCGATGCGATGCGATGCGATGCGATGCGATGCGATGCGATGCGATGCGATGCGATGCGATGCGATGCGATGCGATGCGATGCGATGCGATGCGATGCGATGCGATGCGATGCGATGCGATGCGATGCGATGTGATGTGAGGCGAGGCGAGGCGAGGCGACGTGACGTGACGTGACGTGACGTGACGTGACGTGACGTGACGCGACGCGACGCGACGTGACGTGACGTGACGTGACATGACGTGACGTGGTGTGACGTGATATGATATAGGGCATAGCTTTTCTATTAGGCTACGAACATCAGCTTCTAGGCAGCTCCCTGTGCCAGCCATTTGGCTTAGCCTCAAGATGTCAATAGTTCTGGACAGCCAACTAAGCCAGCTTCCATAAGCACTAGGTTGCAATACGTGTGGCTAACTAGCCAGTCAGGGGAGCTGCCTAGAAGCTGCTGTTTGTAGCTGAAAATAAAAGCACTAATGTAGGGAGACCTACCAGGGTACTTCAAATGGCCAAATTGGCCAGCGCTCTGGCACACTTGAAAACAAAAAAGCTGCGCTTTGTAGTGCGAAAAGCGCAAAAATTGCTTGCAGCGCCCACAAGGGGTTGCAAAAACTGCGCTTAAAGCACAGAGGGGGTCAAAAAGTCAGCGCTCAAAAGCGCGCGCTTTGAATTACCCTGAGACCTACCCTTTGAGGCACAAACCCTTTTTGTAAATATAATATTCAATTCAAACGGTCGTTGGCCCCAGTGCAAGCAAACGGGCTGGCCCCCTCAACCTCGCGCCTCGTAATATGGCGTACAATTTATTTATATTGTTTTTTTTAATTCACTGCAGATTGGATGGGTGGGGGGTGTGGGGTGGGGGGACTTCTGCACCCTTTTCTGCACCCCTACTGAACCCTTGCCACCCATACTGCATCCTTTCAAGCCATAGACTAAAATTAAAGGGTGCTGAAGTTGCATTTTTGGGTAAAATAAAGGTTTTAGTTTTGATTTTGATTTTGGTTTTGCTGAAGTGTACTGTATCCTTTCATGCCCAAGAAGGGGTGCTGAAGACCCCCAAAATGTGCAGGTGAGGGCACTTCCAAGCGCGCGCTGCCTTGTTGAGCCCCACTGCGCATTTCGCGCAGTTTTTGCAACCCCCTGTAGGCGCAACAAGCAATTTTTGCGCTTTTTGCACTACAAAGCGCAGTTTTTTTGTTTTAAAGTGCGCTTAAGCTAATTTGGTCCATGGAAGTACCCTGGTGCAGGTGAAACCCTACCCACTACCCAGTACCCTCTGCGCCCTATTCTGCACCCCTACTGGTGGTGGTGGTGGTGGTGGTGGTCACTCACCCCCACCCACCCAAGCACCCACACATACACCCACACCCACACCCACACGCAAAACACCCCTCCACACACACCCGCACCCACCCACACTTTCTGAACCCATGCCACCCACACTGCATCCTTGCAAGCCCAATTAAGGGTGCTGAAGAACAGGGTAATTCAAAGCACGCGCTTTTGCGCCTTTGAGCGCTGACTTTTTGACCCCCTCTGCGCAGTTTTTTGCAACCCCTTGTGAGCGCTGCAAGCAATTTTTGCGCTTTTTGCACTACAAAGCGCAGTTTTTTCGTTTTCAAGTGCGTTAAAGCGCTGGCCGATTTGGCCATTTGAAGTACTCTGCTGAAGACCCCCAAAATGTGCAGGTGCAACCAGGGTACTTCCATTGACCGAATTGGCCAGCATTTAAGCGCACTTGAAACAAAAAAACTGCGATTTGTAGTGCAAAAAGCGAGAAACTTGCTTGCTGCGCCCACAGGGGGTCGAAAAAACTGCGCGAAACGCGCAGTGGGGCTCAAAAAGGCTTGGTACTACCCTGGGTGCAACATGAAGATATGATAAGTTATACACAGATAATACACCAACATGTATATATCCCCACACAGGTTGCGCTCATGGAAATCCAATTAGCTGCAAATCCTGTCCACCTTCTTGCTCATCTTTTTCATATGGGCAGTGGATGAACTCATATGTAAATATCACCACTCAGGTTGCGCTCATGGAAATCCAATGTGCTGCAAATCCTGTCTACCTTCTTGCTCATCTTCATCGTATGGGTGGTGGATCAACCCACATGTTAATATAATACCTCCCCACTCAGGTTGCGATCATGGAAATCCAATGTGCTGCAAATCCTGTCCACCTTCTTGCTCATCTTCATCATTTGGGCGGTGGACCAAGCGGTCACCTACTCAAGCAGCCAGTTCATGGGAAAGGGTGCCGTGCGCGAGCCCAAGCCAACTCCCATCGACCCCATTCCGGACTGCAGGGACAACCTGTACCTGAAGGTGGGTGATGTATGTTGGTGTTGTGCGTGATCCCAAGCCAACTCCCATCGACCCCATTCCGGACTGCAGGGACAACCTGTACCTGCAGGTGGGTGATGTATGCTGGTGTTGTGCGTGATCCCAAGCCAACTCCCATCAACCTAAGGCCGGACTGCAGCAACAACCAGTACCTAAAGGTTGGTGATGTATGTTGTTGGTGTTGGTGTTGGTGTTGATGTTGGTGTTGGTGTTGGTGTTGGTGTTGGTGTTGGTGTTGGTGCTATGCATGCACCCTCCTACACCCACCCACCCCATGAACCCATACACGTATACAGCGAGGCCAAAGCTGGTACCCCCCCCCACTCCCCCCCCACTCCCCCCCCACACACATACACACGCACACACACACACACACCCATCACCACCACCACCACCACCACCCAGCGAGGCCAAAGCTGCTACACCATCATCTACTCTCCCCTTAGTGACCCCTTGGTAGAGTCCATCATGAAAGCTGTTATTAATAACAACAAGCCCCCCACCCCCCACCCACCCACCCCCCCACCCTCACCCCCCACACACACTCCTACACACACACTCCAACACACACACTCCTACACAGACACTCCTACACTCACCAACTCACCCACCACCACCACCACCCAGCGAGGCCAAATCTGCTACACCATCATCTACTCTCCCCTTGGCAACCCCTTGGTGGAATCTATCATGATAGCTGTTAGTCGTAACAACAAGCCCCCCCCCCCCCCTCCCCCCTACTACACCCACCCACCCACCCACCCCCTATACAGCGATGCCAAAGCTGCTACACCCTCATTTAATCTCCCCTTAGTGACCCCTTGGTAGAGTCCATCATGAAAGCTATTATTAATAACAACAAGCCCCCCCCCCCCCCACCCCCCCACCCCCCCCCCCACACACACACTCCTACACACACACTCCAACACACACACTCCTACACAAACACTTCTACACTCACCAACTCACCCACCACCACCACCACCACCCAGCGAGGCCAAAGCTGCTACACCATCATCTACTCTCCCCTTGGCGACCCCTTGGTGGAATCTATCATGGAAGCAGTCATTCGTAACAACGAGCCACCTCTTGACAGAGACTCTGTGATTGGAATGGAGAGCCAGGACCAGGTGAGTCAGATAAACAGATAAAAACAGATAAAAAAAAGATTAAAAAAAAGATAAAAAGATAGAACAGATCAAAAACAGATTAAAACAGATGAAAACAGATAAAACAGATTAAAACAGGTTAAAAACAGATAAAACAGGTAAAACAGATTAAAAGTGCGTCTGCTTACAAGTAGTGAGGTTCAAGGGGCACAAGTGTTTGACGCACAAGGTCCAAGCACATAGAGCACACACAAGTATGTGCAATGTGTGGTAATTTTTATTTCAACAACGATCCATCATTGCAGCTGTTATTCGTAACAACGAGCCACCTTTGGACATAGACTCTGTGATTGGAATGGAGAGCCAGGATCAGGTGATTGAAAAAGAAAAGAAAAATGAATGAATTAAATTAATTAAATATATTAATTAATTAATTAATTAAATACATACATATATACATAAATAAATAAATAAATAAATAAATAAATAAATAAATAAATAAATAAATAAATAAATAAATAAATAAATAAATAAATAAATAAATAAATAAATAAATAAATAAATAAATAAATGAATAAATACATAAATAGTACACCTTCTACGAGTCGTGAGGTTGAGGGGGGCAGCCCGTTTGATGCACTGGGGCCAACCACCTCAAACATGTACACCAGGTACTTCCATTGACCAAATTGGCCAGCGCTTCAGCGCACTGGAAAAAAAACTGCGCTTTGTAGACTTGTAGTGCAAAAGCGCAAAAATTGTTGGCTGCGCCCACAGGGAATTGCACAAAAACTGCGAAGTGGGGCTCAAAAAGGCAGCGCGCCAGTGCGCAAAAGCGCGTGCTTGGATGCACCCTGATGTATACTTATGTGTAGGGAACGGCAAATCATATGATGTTGACCAAAGATGAGTATGATATCATATGATATCATACAAAAATCATATGATCTAATATCATATGATATGATGGCCCAGGCCAAAGTTACCTAGTCAGACCGCCGGCATCATATGATATCATATGATATCGTATGATGACATGATATCCTATGATATCATATTGCCTATCCCAACTTATGTGCAAGGTGATGTCATTTGTATTTCAACAATGATCCATCATGGCAGCTGTACGTCGTTCCACTCAAGTGAAATCGAAATTGAATGTATTGTAATACAGTTACTCACAGGACGTGATGTTAAGGACACCACAGCGTAAGCCGGAGCTAGCTATAGTCACCGCCCCCCCCCCCCACCCCCCCACCACCACACACACACACACACACACACACACACACACACATACAGCCCCACAGCGTAATCCGGAGCTAGCTATAGTCACCGCCCCCCCCGCCACCACCACCACCACCACCACCACCCACCCACACCCACCCAACCACACACGCACACAAACAGACCCACAGCGTATGCCGGAGCTAGCTATAGTCACCGTCCCCCCCCCCCCCCCCCCCCCCACACACACACACACACACACACATACATAAAGACCCACAGCGTAAGCCGGAGCAAGCTATAGTCACCGTCCCCACCACCACCACCACCACCACCCACCCACCCACACACATACATAATGACCCACAGCGTAAGCCGGAGCTAGCTATAGTCACCGTCCCCACCACCAACACCACCACCACCCACACACACACACATACATAAAGACCCACAGCGTAAGCCGGAGCTAGCTATAGTCACCGTCCCCACCACCACCACCACCACCACCACCACCACCACCACCCACACACACACACCAACACATCATACAGACTCACAGCGATAAGCCGGAAGCTAGCTAAGTCACCTGTCTCCCCCCCCCACCAACCCCACCCCCAACCCCCACCGCACCCCCACAGGCCCGCACAACACCACACAACAAAACACATCCGTATGTCCCCACACTAAATGTTCCGGCTGCTGTCTACTCTTGTCATCGTCCCCCCCCCACACACATCACGCACACATACAACCCACATCATAAGCCGAGCTAGCTATCGTCACGTCGCCCCCCCACCCACCCCCACCCACCACCCCCACACCCACACCCACCACATACAGACCCACAGCGTAAGCCGGAGCTAGCTATAGTCACCCCACCCCCCCCCCACCCACCACCAACCACCACCACGCCCCACACAAACACACAACACGTACAGACCCACCAAGCGTAAGCCGGAGCTATCTATCGCCCAGCTCCACACCACCCCACCACCACCAACCACCACCCACACACAAACACACACACAAAAGACCCACAGCCGTAAGCCGGAGCTAGCTATATTCACGTCCCACCACCCCACCACACACCACCACCACCCCACCATAACAAACACCACCCACACACAGGACCCACAGTGCGCAAGCGGAGCTATCTATAGTCACCGTCCCCTCCCCCCCCCCCTTTGCAGACAATCCAACAACCTACTCTATACCTTCTGTGTCCAATTTTAATTTTAATCAACAATTAATATTTTTAATTTTAATCCAATTAATTAATTTTTATTTTTAATCACAATTATTATTTTAATTTTAATCACAATTAATTATTTTAATTTAATCACATTATTTATTTTTAATTTTAATCACAATTAATTATTTTCATTTTATCACAATTATTATTTTAATTTTAATCACATTAAGTATTTTAATTTTAATCACAATTAATTAATTATTTAATTTTAATCACAGTAATTATTTTAATTTTTAATACAATTAATTATTTTAATTTTAATCAACACTTAATTATTTTAATTTTAAATCACAATATTATTTTTAATTTTAAATCACAATTAATTATTTTAATTTAAATCACATTCATTATTTTACTTTAACACAATTAATATTTTAATTTTTAATCACAATTATTATTTTAATTTTAATCACAATTAATTATTTTAATTTTAATCCAATTATTATTTTAATTTTAATCACAATTAATTATTTTAATTTTAATCACACTATAATTATTTATCAAATTTTATCACATTACTTATTTAATTTTTAATCACAATTAATTATTTTAATTTTAATCACAATTAATTATTTTAATTTTAATCCCAATTAATTATTTTAATTTTAATCCCAATTAATTATTTTAATTTTAATCACAATTAATTATTTTAATTTTAATCACAATTAATTATTTTTAATTTTATCCCAAGTAATTATTTTAAATTTTATCACAATTAATTATTTTATTTTAAAATCACAATTAATTATTTTAATTTTAATCACATTCTTAAGTTTAATTTTATACAATTATTATTTTAATTTAATCACAATTAATTATTTTAATTTTTAATCACCATTAATTATTGTAATTTACCACAATTAATTATTTTAATTTTAATCAACAATTATTATTTAATTTATCACCATTAATTATTTTAATTTTAATCACAATTAATTATTTTAATTTTAATCACAATTAATTATTTTAATTTTAATCACAATTAATTATTTTAATTTTAATCACAATTAATTATTTTAATTTTAATCACAATTAATTATTTTAATTTTAATCACAATTAATTATTTTAATTTTAATCACAATTAATTATTAATTAATCACAATTAAATTATTTAATTTTCATCAACAAGTAATTATTTTAATTTTAATCCCAATTAATTATTTTAATTGTAATCACAATTAATTATTTTAATTTTAATCACAATTAATTATTTTAATTTTAATCACAATTAATTATTTTAATTTTAATCACAATTAATTTTTTAATTTTTAATCACATTAATTTTTTAATTTTAATCACAATTAATTTTTTAATTTTAATCACAATTTAATTATTTTGATTTTAAAATCACAATTAATTATTTTTGATTTATCACAATAATTATTTTTTAATTTTAATCACAAGTATTATTTTAATTTTAATATCAACATTAATTATTTTAATTTTAAATCCCAATTAATTATTTTAATTTTAAGCCAATTAATATTTAATTTTAATCCCAATGAATTATTTTATTTTATCCCAATTAATTAATTTTAATTTTAATCCCAATACTTATTTAATTTTAATCACAATTAATTATTTAATTTTAATCACAATTAATTTTTTAATTTCAATCCAATTAATTATTTTAATTTTAAGCCCAATTAATTATTTTTAATTTTAAGCACCATATAATTATTTTAATTTTAATCACAATTAATTATTTTAATTTTATCACAATTAATTATTTATTTTAATCACTCATTACTATTTATTTTAATTTAATCACAATTAGTTATTTAATTTTAAATCAACAATTATTATTTTAATTTTAATCACAATTTATTTTGATTTAACACAATTAATTATTTTAATTTTCATCACAATTATTATTTTACTTTTTAATCACAATAATTATTTTATATTTTAATCACAATTAATTTTTTAATTTTAATCCCAATTAATTATTGTAATTTTACTCACATAATTATTTTAATTTAATCATCAATTAATTATTGTAATTTTATCACAATTAATTATTTTATTTTAATCACCATTAATTATTTTAATTTTTGAATCACATTAATTATTTTAATTTAATCACCATTATTATTTTAATTTTAATCCCAATTAATTATTTTAATTTTAATCCAATTATTCTTTTAATACTTTAATACTCCCAATTAATTATTTTTAATTTATCACATTATTTTAAAGTTTATTTTAATCACAATTAATTAGTTTAATTTTAATCACAATTAATTATTTTAATTTAAGCCCAATTAATTATTTTAATTTTAATCACATTAATTATTTAATTTTAATCACCATTATTCTTTTAATTTACTCCAATTAATTATTTTTAATTTTAATCACAATTAATGATTTTTACTTTTAATCACCATTAGTTATTTTTAATTTAATCACAATTAATTATTTTAAATTTAACACAATTAATTAATTTTGATTAATCACAATTAATCTTTTAATTTTAATCACAATTAATTATTTAATTTAATCACATTAATTTTTTAAATGTTAATCACACATTATTATTTTTAATTTTAATCACATTAGTTATTTTAATTTTAATCACAATTAAGTTTTTCAATTTTTAATTATACAATTAATTATTTTAATTTTATTCACAATTAAATTATTTAATTTTTAATTAAAAATCCCAATTAATTATTTTAATTTTAATCACAATTAATTATTTAAGTTGTAATCAACAATTAATTATTTAATTTTAATAATCAACAACAATTAATTATTTTATTTTATCACATTTAATTATTTTATTTTAATCCCAATTAATTACTTTAATTGTAATCACAATTAATTATTTTAATTTTAATCACAATTAATTATTTTAATTTTAATCACAATTAATTATTTTAATTTTAATCACAATTAATTAATCACAATTAATTATTTTAATTTATTCCCACTCAGGTGAACAAGCAATTGTGGGACAATCTGCAAAGCGTCCTTCAATGCACTTCTCTGTTAAATTTGAATTCAAATTTGAATTTCAAATTTAAATTTCATCCCACTCAGATCAACAAACACTTGTGGGACATTCGGCAAATCGTCGTAGCTGCAGTGCACTTCTGTGTTTAATTTAAATTAAATTGAAATTTAAATCCTTTACATTTCTCCCCACTCAGGCCAACAAACATTTGAGGTGCAATCTGCAAACCGTCCTAGCCGCAGTGTATTTATCTGTTATATTTAAAATCAAATTTTAATTTCTTTACCTTTCACCCCACTCGGATCAACAAACACATGAAGGACAATCCGCAAACCGTCCTAGCTGCATTGCAATTCACATTTAAATTTAAATTTAAATTCTTTAATTGTCATCCCACTCAGGCCAACAAACACTTGTGGGGCAATCCGCAAACCGTCCTAGCTGAAGTGCATGTATTCTGTCAAATTCGAACTTTAATTTAAATGTAAATTTAATGCCTTCAAATTAATTCCCACTCAGGTCAACAAACACTTGTAGCACAATCCGCATACCGTCATAGCTGAAGTGCATAATTTCTGTTAAATTTGAACTTCAATTTAAATGTAAATTTAATGCCCTCAAATTAATTCCCACTCAGGTCAACACACACTTGTGGGGCGATCCGCAAACCGCCCTAGCTGAAGTGCATAATTTCTGTTAATTTTGAACTTCAATTTAAATTTAAATTTAATGCCTTCAAATTTCTTCCCACTCAGGGCATCAAACACTTGTAGAACAATCCGCCAACCGCCATAGCTGCAGTGCATTGCAATTTTGAATTGCAATTTTTTTTTTTTTTCTTTCAAGTTCCTTTAAAACTGTTCCCACACACGTCAACAAGTATTTGTCGGACAATTCGCAAACTGTCCTAGCTGCAGTGCATTTCTGTGTCAAATATGCATTTAAATTTAAATTAAATTATTTTGAATATATTCTCACTCAAGCCAACAAACACTTGCTGGGAAATCTGCAAACCTTCCTTCCTGCACTGCACTCCTCTGTTAAATTTAAATTCAAATTACATTCATTTAAATTTCTCCCCACTTAGGCCATCAAATACTTGTGGGACAAACCTTCCTAGCTGCAGAGGGCTCCTCTATTAAATTTAAATTTAAATTAAATTCGTTCAAACTTCATCCCACTCAGGTCAACCAACAATTGAAGAATAAAGTGTCCTTCCTGCACTGCAATCCTCTGTTAAATTAAATTTCAAATTACATTCATTTACATTTCCCTCCACTCAGGCCATCAAATACTTGTGGGACAAAACTTCCTAGCTGAAGAGGACTCCTCTATTAAATTTAAATTTAAATTTAAATTTAAATTAAATTCGTTTAAACTTCATCCCACTCAGGTCAACCAACACTTGCAGAATAAACTGTCATAGCTACACTGCACTCCTCTTTTAAATTTAAATTTAAATTCAAATTGAATTCATTTAAATTTCATCCCACTCAGGTCGACAATTATTTGTGGGACGATCCACAAACCGTCCTAGCTGCAGTGCATTTCTCTGTTCAATTTAAATTCAATTAAAATTCAATTAAAATTAAATTCCTTTAAATTTCGGCTCACTCAGGTCAACAAGTATTTGTGGGGAAATCCGCAAACCGTCCTAGCTGCAGTGCATTTCTCTGTTCAATTTAAATTCAATTTAAATTCAAATTAAATTCCTTTAAATTTCAGGTCAACAAGTATTTGTGGGAAAATCCGCAAACCGTCCTAGCCGCAGTGCATTTCTCCGTTACTGGTCAGGTAAGTAGGAAAATAACTTATTGCGTCTGTGTGTGTGTTTTTCTCTGTTAGTGTTTAGGTAAGTAGGACAAGTCCTATGCAGCGTCGCAAGCGACGCGGAAAATTGGCGGAGTGTGTTGGCAACGGGACGAAAGGTGGCAACGAGTGGAGCTGACCGATGTGAGTTAGTTACGCGACAGTTGGTGACGTGTTGAGCTTCAAGTTTTTCGTTTTTCAGTCGGACGGACAAATGGGTAAACATGGGGGCTCCCGCCTCCTTGAAGAGGGGGTTCCGCCAAAATCACTTATTGCGTCTGTGTGTGGGTGTCTCTGTTAGTGGTCAGGTAAGCAGGAAAATCACTTATTGTTTGTGTGCGTGTGTGGGTGTCTCTGTTAGTGGTCAGGTTAGTAGGAAAATCACTTATTGCAAGTGTGTGTGTGCGTGCGTGTTTGTGCGTGCTTGTTACTTGTGTGGGAGTGTGTGTTTCTCTGTTAGTGGTCAGGTTAGTAGGAAAATCACTTATTGCAAGTGTGTGTGTGCGTGCGTGTTTGTGCGTGCATGTTACTCGTGTGTGTGTGTTTCTCTGTTAGTGGTCAGGTTAGTAGGAAAATCACTTACTGTGTGTGTTTGTTTGTGTGTGTGTGTGTCTCTAGAAGTGATCAGGTTAGTAGGAAAATCACTTATTGCGCGTGTGTGTGTGTTTCTTTGTTAGTGGTCAGGTTAGTAGGAAAATCACTTACTGTGTGTGTGTGTGTGTGTGCGTGCGTGTCTCTAGAAGTGATCAGGTTAGTAGGAAAATCACTTATTGTGTGTGTGTGTGTGTCTCTGTTAGTGGTCAGGTTAGTACGAAAATCACTTACTGTGTGTGTTTGTTTGTGTGTGTGTGTGTCTCTATAATTGATCAGGTTAGTAGGAAAATCACTTATTGTGTGTGTGTGTGTGTGTCTCTGTTAGTGGTCAGGTTAGTAGGAAAATCACTTACTGTGTGTGTTTGTTTGTGTGTGTGTGTGTCTCTAGAAGTGATCAGGTTAGTAGGAAAATCACTTATTGTGTGTGTGTGTGTGTGTCTCTGGTAATAGTCAGGTTAGTAGGAAAATCACTTACTGTGTGTGTTTGTTTGTGTGTGTGTGTGTGTGTGTCTCTAGAAGTGATCAGGTTAGTAGGAAAATCACTTATTGTGTGTGTGTGTGTGTGTCTCTGGTAGTAGTCAGGTTAGTAGGAAAATCACTTACTGTGTGTGTTTGTTTGTGTGTGTGTGTGTGTCTCTAGAAGTGATCAGGTTAGTAGGAAAATCACTTATTGTGTGTGTGTGTGTGTGTCTCTGGTAGTAGTCAGGTTAGTTGGAAAATCACTTATTGTGTGTGTTGGTTTGTGTGTGTGTGTCTCTGGTAGTGGTCAGGTTAGTAGGGAAATCACTTATTGTGTGTGTGCCTGTGTGTGTGCATGTTTGTGCGTGCGTGTTACTCATGTGTGTGTGTGTGTGGTACTCTGTTAGTGGTCAGGTAAGCGACATTCACCCGGAATTTGAACCTGGATTGGTGGATAAAGACTATGGTATGAAACTGGTCATGAAACTTGATTCCTTTGAAGGACGGAAGTACTTAATGCAATTTATTTTAAAATGTGATATAAATCGCACAATTAAATTATCATCCCAGATGAGATGATGATTTAATTATATTGTAGAATCAAATGTTCACTGTAGCACAAACTCAGGGCCCCCTTCTGTAAATTGATTGCTTGGGGTTCTGTTCATCAATGATCTTTCTGTTTGAGTCCTTCCTATCACAGTTGGGCAAGTCCCTTTAGCCTATTTGGTCTACCCCTGGACTACTACAGACAAACAACACACATATTGACATACTGCACATACTGACGTACTGACACATACTGACGTACTGACACGTACTAGCGTACTGGCACATACTGACGTACTGGCACGTACTGGCGTACTGACACATACTGACGTACTGGCACGTACTGGCGTACTGACACATACTGACGTACTGGCACGTACTGGTGTACTGGCACATACTGACGTACTGGCACGTACTGGCGTACTGGCACATACTGACTTACTGGCACGTACTGGCGTACTGGCACATACTGACGTACTGGCACGTACTAGCGTACTGACACATACTGACGTACTGGCACATACTAGCACACTGACACATACTGACACGTAGTGATGTACAGAAACGTACTGATGTACTGACATACTGACGTACTGACACGTACTGACGTACTGGCACATACTGCCTTACTGACACATGCTGACATGTAGTGATGTACATAAACGTACTGATATACTGACATACTGACGTACTGACACATACTGACGTACTGAAACATACTGACACATAGTGATGTACAGAAACGTACTGATGTACTGACATACTGACGTACTGACACACACTGGCGTACTGACACATTCTGACGAACTGACACATTCTGACGTACTGACATACTGACATAGCTCAGGCAGAATCATGTTTTGCACTCATGACCCATTCAGGATGCAACCTACATACTAGAGACACATAACACACCTTCATTTATCACCACCACCACACACACACACTCTCCTACCTCCACACACACACACCACCACCGCCATTCCTTTTCTGCAGGATGCATCCTACATACTTCAGACAAACAGCACACCTGCATTCACAGACCCCCCCCTCCCTCCCATCCCTCCCCCCCCCCCCCCTCCCCCCACCCCCACCCCCCGCACACTACGCCACCACCACCGCTACTTTTCTGCAGGATGCATCTTACATACTTCAGACAAACAGCACCCCTTCATTCTTCAAGGGGAAGTTCCAAGACCCAAACAAGTATATGCAGCTTCCTCTCCAAACAGCAGTGGAACGTGAATGGACAAGGTTGAAGCTAGGAGGTATGACTAGCATCACGCGGTGGTGTATGGTGGTGTATGGTGGTGGTGTGTGGTGTATGGTGGTGGTGTGTGGTGCAATGTGGTGTGGGTTTGTAATGCAGTGTGCGGTACAGAACAGGACCGGAACAAGTATATGCAGCTTCCTCTCTAAACAGCAGTGGAACGTTAATGGACAAGGCTGAAGCTAGGAGGTAGGTGGCAGATGACTGGAATCATGGTGTCTAGTATGTGGTGGTGGGGGGTGGGTGAGGTTTGCAATGCAGTGTGTGGGTGGTGGTGGTGATGGTGGTGATGGTGGTGTGTCATGCAGTATATGGTACAGAACAGGACCCAGACAAGTTTATGCAGCTTCCACTCCAAACAGCAGTTGAACGTGAATGGACAAGGTTGAAGCTTGGAGGTATGACTAGCATCATGCGGTGGTGTGTGGTGTGAGGTGGTGGTCTGTGGTGCAATGTGGTGTGGGTTTGTAATGCAGTATGTGGTACAGAACAGGACCCAGACAAGTTTATGCAGCTACCACTCCAAACAGCAGTTGAACGTGAATGGACAAGGTTGAAGCTAGGAGGTAGGTTGTGGATGACTGCCAGCATGGGTTCATGCATGTCAGCATGTGTTGGGGTTGGTGTTGGTGTTGGGGGGGGGGGGGGGGGGGCTTGTTACTGGGCAGAGGGGTGGGCGGTGTGGGTGCGGTTGGTTTGGGGGGACTTGGCTCGGGCCTCGCTCGCCGGGGGGGGCGGGGGGGGGGGGGGGGGCGGTTTCTGGTTGCTCCCTGTCTGGGATACTTCGGCGGGGGGGGGTGGGGCGGGGGGACGTGCGTGGGGGGTGGGGCGGGTGGGCCGGGTTGGCGTGTGTCGGGTGCCGGGGAGGGGGTGAGGGGGAGGGTTTGGGAGGGGGGGGAGGGGTTAGGGGGGACGTGGGGGCGGGGCGGGGGGAGGGGGAGACTTGGTGGTGATGGGTCGGGAGGGGAGCGAGTCTCGCGGGAAGGGGGGAGGGGGATGGCGGGCGGAGGGGGGAGCGGGGGAACGGGGGGCGGGGGAGAGGGTTGGGAGGGGGCGCGGAGGGGAGAGGGGATAGGGAAGGGGATCGGGGATAGGGGAGCGGGGGGTGGGGATGGGGGTGGGGTGGGGGGGGGGCGTGGGGGGGGGTGCCGCCTTGGGGGGGTGGGGTGGGGGGTGGGAGGGTTTTTGTAGGCCAGTTTATGTGGTCTAGTTTCAAGTGAAGCTTCCACTGCAAAGAGCAGTGGAACGTGGATGTACAAAGTTGAAGCTAGGAGGTAGGTGGTGGATGACTGCCAGCATGGTGCCTGGTGTCAAACCTACCCAGTCAACCGCTGCATATAATGAGCTCCCCTGGATGGTGCAACTGGTAAACTCCCCCCACCCACCCACCCACCCCACCCCCCAACGCACACACACGCACACACACACACACACACACACACTCCGTAACCCCTGAAGATCTCGAGCTCCCCTAGTCCCTGGGTGGTGCAATGGGCAGACGCCCCCCCCCGCCCCACAGCCCCCCGCCCCCCCCCACACACACCCACACGCCCACGCCCACACCCACACCCAGAGCCGCCAAGGGATGGGGCAGGTGGTCGAAGCCCCCCCCCACACACCACACCCAACCCACACTCCAAACCCACACCCAAACCCACAACCCACACCCACCCCACACCCACACCCACACCAACCCACGACCACACCCACGCCCACGCCCACGCCCACACCCACACCCACCCACCACCCACCCACAACCACACACCAGCGATCCCCTGGATGGGGCAGATGGTCGCCTCCCCCCCCCCCCCCCCACCCCCCCCACCCACACACACACACACGCACACACGCCATGCCCACACCCAGAGCTCCCCTGGATGGTGCAACTGGAAGACTTCCAACACATGTCTCACCCCCTTTTTCCCCCCCATATCTCATAAAGCCTCCAATCAACCGTTTCTACTCATTAAACCTTCCCAATCAACGGTTCATACTCATTCAAACCTTCCCATTAAACGGTTTCAGATTCATTCAAACCTTCCCAATCAACGTTTCATATCTCATTCAAACCTTCCCAATCAACGGTTTCATATCTCATTCAAACCTTCCCAATCAACGGTTTCATATCTCATTCAAACCTTCCCAATCAACCGTTTCATATCTCATTCAAACCTTCCCAATCAACGGTTTCATATCTCATTCAAACCTTCCCAATCAACGGTTTCATATCTTATTCAAACCTTCCCAATCAACCGTTTCATATCTCATTCAAACCTCCAATAACGGTTTATAATCTCATTCAAACCTTCCAATCAACCGTTTCATATCTCATTCAAACCTTCCAATTCACGGTTTCATATCTCATCAAACCTCCAATCAACGGTTCATAATTCTTCAAAACCATTCCCAATAAACCGTTTCATATCTCATTCAAACCTTCCCAATCAACGGTTTCATATCTCATTCAAACCTTCCCAATCAACGGTTTCATATCTCATTCAAGCCTTCCCAATCAACCGTTTCATATCCTGAGCTCACCTAGATGTTGCAACTGTCAGACCTATAACACACATCTCGCACCACCACTGCCACCACCACAGCCACTATCCCCTCACCATCCAGCCACTCACACATGCAAGCACGCGTACACACACTCACACCACAACACACACTAACAACACACACACACACACACACACACACACACACACACACACTCACACACACACACACAAACACACCACATCAACCAGCACATCCACCCTCACTCCCGAACCCCTGCAAAACCTAAGCTCCTCTGGATGTGAACTAATAATCAACAACAACAAAACACCACCACAAGACGCAACACACACACGCACACCCACACACACGACAAAAAACACACAATCCACCTAACTACGGACCCCCCCCATGAAGATCCGAGCTCCCCCTGATGGTGCAACTTGGGGGGGGGGTTTTCGACTTATCACACCCGTCTCGACACCACCACTGCCTCCACCACTGCACTGCC
Organism: Chlamydomonas sp. ICE-L; assembly: GCA_013435795.1. Classification (NCBI taxonomy): domain Eukaryota; kingdom Viridiplantae; phylum Chlorophyta; class Chlorophyceae; order Chlamydomonadales; family Chlamydomonadaceae; genus Chlamydomonas; species Chlamydomonas sp. ICE-L. The sequence continues at coordinate 95,496,268 of JACBWV010000610.1, read as the reverse complement.
TCCACCACGACCATGCCCGCCCCCCCCCCCCACACACAACCCAACCCACCACCCACCACGCGCCTCCACCGACCACATTAACGACCCACACCGTACAACACACAACTTACCACACAGCACACACTTCAGCACAGCAGAGCACACACCACCCAACACACACACATCCACAAAGCACACACACACAACATCGTCACACTCACACACACACACTTCAAAACACACACACACAGGCTATCACAACACTCACACACACACAACTCACACACACACACACACACACCCACACACAACACACACAGCAGGACACCACACACACATACACACGCACCTGCAATCCTGTATCTACCCTGGATAGTTAAACTGTTCGACTTCCCATACACACCTCACACCACCACTGCCACCAACTAATGGCCCTCCCCCCCCGTCACACACACATGCGCCCACACACCACCTGCAATATCCTGATCTCCTCTGGATTTGCAGCTGGTAAACCGGCCCCTCCCCCCCCCCCCCACACACACACACAGCACAACACACACCTACCCCCACACACACACCCCACCGCACCCACCACCACCGCACACAATCACACACCACACCACTACCCCCCCACTCCCCCCCCCCCCACCCACACACCTCCTGCAGATCCTGATCTCCTCTGGATGGTGGCAGCTGTATCCCCCCCCCCCCACAAGCACACACCCTACCCACCACCACCACCACCACCACCACCACCAACCACCAGCACCCACAACAGACACACACAACACCTACCCCCCAACCCCCCACCCCACCCCACACACACTTCATATCCTGATCCCTCTGTATGGTGCAAGCTTGTATCATCCCGCCCCCCCCCCCACACACCACCCCCACCACACACACACACCACCACCAACCACCCCCACCACCCCACAGCACACACACCTACACCTACCCCCAACCCCCCCACCCCACCCAACCCCCCCACACCTTGCAGATCCTGATCTCCTTGATGGTGCACTGGTCGACTTCCCCTCATCCACTTTGGCCAACCAGTCCACTGTGGTCAGAATCGCTCCTGTCTTCCTTCTAGCCGCCCTCCCATGTTCAACTGCGTCATTCTGCTGGCTACTGTGGTGCAGTATGTGTGGGTTGTGTGTGGGGTCGCTTGGGGTTGGTGGTGGGTTGGGGGGGCAGGATTGGGGTTGTGTGT
>JACBWV010000610.1:95363923-95487206 GCA_013435795.1 Chlamydomonas sp. ICE-L | reverse complement strand
AGGATTGTAATGGGAGGTTGTCATTGGGGAGGCTGTCATGGAGGCTTGTCCTTGGGAGGTGTCCTTGGGAGGCTGTCCTGGAGGTTGTCCTTGGGAGCTTGTCTGGGAGCTTGTCCTTGGAGGCTTGTAATTGGGAGGCTTTGTCCTGGGAGGCTTGTCTTGGGAGGCTGTCCTTTGGGAGGCTTGTCTGGAGGCTTGTCTTGGGAGGCTTGCCTGGGAGGATGTCCTTGGGAGGCTTGTCTTGGGAGGATTGTCATTGGGAGGATTTGTCATTGGAGGCTTGTCCTTGGGAGGCTGTCCTGGGAGCTTGTACTTGGAGGCTTGTCTGGGGAGGATTGTCCTTGGGAGGCTTGTACCTGGGAGGCTTGTCCTTGGGAGGATTGTCCTTGGGAGGCTTGTCCTTGGGGAGGTTTGTCATTGGAGGATTTGCCTTGGCGAAGCTGTCCTTGGGAGGCTTGTCATGGGGAGGCTGTCCTTGGGAAGCGCTTGTCTTGGGAGCTTGTACTTTGGGAGGCTTGTCTTTGGAGCTTGGACTTGGCGAAGGCTTTGTCCTGGGAGGCTTGTGCCTTGGGGGCTGTACCGTGGGAGGCTTGTCATTGGGAGGATTTGTCATGGGGGCTTGTTCCGTGGGAGGGCTTTCCTTGGGCGGCTTGTCCTTGGATGCTTGTCCTTGGGGAGGCTTGTCCTGGGCGGCTTGTCGTTGGGAGGTTGTCTGGGAGGCTTGTCTTGGATGCTTGTTTGGAGGCTTGTCCTTGGGAGGCGGTCCTTGCGAGGCTCGTCCTGGGAGGCTTGTCCTTGGGAGGCTTGTCCTGGGGGGCTTGTTCCTGGAGATGGTCATTGGGAGGCTTGTCCTTGGGAGGCTTGTCCTTGGAGGCTTGTATGGGGAGGCTTGTCCTTGGGAGGCTTGTCCTGGAGGCTTGTCCTTGGGCGGCTTGTCCTTGGGAGGGCTTGTCCTTGGGAGGCTTGTCTTGGGACGGCTGTACTTAGGAGGCTTGTCCTTGGGAGGCTTGTCCGGGAGACGTTGCCTTGGAGTTTGTCTGGAGGCTTGTCCGTGGGAGGCGTTGTCCGGGGAGGCTTGTCTTGGGAGGCTTGTCTTGGGAGGATGGTCCTTTGGGAGGTTGTCATTGGGAGGTTGTCCTTGGGAGGATTTGTCCTTGGGCGTTGGGGGGGGGGGGGCTGTCCTTGGAGGCTTGTCTTGGGAGGCTTGTCTTGGGAGGCTTGGTCCTTGGAGGCTGTCCTTGGGGAAGGTTGTCTTGGAGGCGTGTTCTTGGGAGGCTTGTCCTTGGGGGAGGCTGTACTTGGAGGCTTTCCTTGGGAGGCTGGTCCTTGGGAAGGCTGTCCTCGGGAGGCTTGTACTTGGGAGGGCTTTTTGTCCTTGGGAGGATGGTCCTTGGGAGGCTTGTCCGTGGGAGGCTTGTCCTTGGGCGGCTTTGTCTGGGAGGATTGTCCTTGGGAGGCCTTGTCCTTGGGTGGTGTGCGGCTTGTTCCTTGGGAGGCTTGTCTTGGGAACTTGGCTTGGGAAGGGCTTGTCATTGGGAGCTTGTCCTTGGCGAGGCTGTTGTCCTGCGAGGCTTGTCCCTTGGGGGCTTTGTCTGGGAGGCTTGGTCACTTGGGGCTTTAGGTCCTGGGAGGCTTTGTCCTTGGGAGCTGTCCTTGGGAGGCTGTCCTGGGAGGTTGGCCTTGGAGGTTGTCATTGGGAAGGCTTGTCCTTGGGGGATTGGTCCTTGGAGGATGGTCCTCGGGAGGTTGTCTTGGGCGGCTTGTCCTTGGGAGCTTCCTGGGGAGGCTTGTCCTTGGAGGCTGTCCTTGGGAGGCTTGTCCTTGGGAGGTTGTCTTGGGAGGTGTCCTTGGGAGCTTGTCCTGGAGGATTGTCCGTGGGAGGTTGTCCTTGGGAGGATTGTCATTGGGCAGGCTTGTCCTGGGAGGCTTGTCATTGGAAGGATGCTGTTCCTTGGGAGAGGGCTTGTCCTTGGGAGGGCGTTCCTTGGGAGGCTTGTCCTGGGGGCTTGTCCTTGGGAGGCTTGTCCTTGGGAGGCTTGTCATTGGAGGCTTGTCCTTGGGAGCGTCCTTGGGAGGCTTGTCCTTGGGAGGCCTTTGTCATGGGAGGCTTGTCCTTGGGAGGCTTGTCTTGGGGAGGCCTTGTCCTTGGGAGGCTTGTCCTTGGGAGGGCTTGTCCTTGGGCGGCTTGTCCTTGGGAGGCTTGTCCTTGGGAGAGGCTTGTCCGTGGTGATTGTCCTTGGCGGATTTGTCCTTGGGAGGCTGTGTCCATTGGGAGTTGTCTGGGAGCTTGCCTGGGGAGGCTTGTCCTTGGGAGGCTTGTCCTTGGGAGGATTGTCCTTGGGAGGCTTGTCCTTGGGAGGCTTTCCTTGGAAGGTTGTCCTTGGGGAGGCTTGTCCTTGGAGGCTTGTCCTTGGAGGTTGTCTTGGAGGCTGTCCTGGGAGGCTTGTCTTGGGAGGCTTTGTCAGGGGAGGTTGTCTTGGGAGGCTGGTACTTGGGAGGCTGTCCTTGGGAGGCTTGTCCTTGGGAGGCTGTCCTTGGGAGGCTTGTCCTTGGGAGGTGTCCTTGGGAGGATTGTCCTTGGGACGGATTGTCCTTGAGGCTGTCCTTGGGAGGCTTGTCCTTGGGAGGCTTGTCCTTGGGAGGCTTGTCCTTGGGAGGCTTGTCTTGGGAGGCTTGTCCTTGGGGCTTTCCTTGGGAGGCTTGTCCTGGGGAGGCTTGTCCTGGGAGGCTTGTCCTTGGGAGGCGTTGTCCTTGGGGAGGACTTGTCCTTGGAGGCTTGTCCTTGGGAGGATTGTCCTGGGGAGGCTTGTCCTTGGGAGTGTCTTGGGAGGCTGTCTTGGGAGGCTTCTTGTCATGGGAGCTTGTCCTTGGGCAGCTTGTCCTGGGATGCCTTTGTCCTTGGGCAGGATGTCCTTGGGAGGCTTGCCTGGAGGATTGTATTGGAGGCTTGTCATTTGGGAGGCTTGTCCTTGGGAGGCTTTTGTCCTTGGGAGGCGTCCTTGGGAGGCTTGTCCTTGGAGGCTTGTCCTTGGGAGGCTTGTCGTGGAGGGAGTCCTTGGCGAGGCTTGTCATTGGGAGGCTGTCCTTGGGAGGCTTGTACATGGGGAGGCTATGTCTTGGGAGGCTTTCCTTGGGAGGTTGCCTGGGAAGGCTTGTCTTGGGGGTGGTCCTGCGAGGCTTGTCCTTGCGAGGTGTCCTTGGGGGCGTGTCTGGGAGCTTGTCTTGGGAGGATTGTCATTGGAGGCTTGTCTTGGGAGCTTGTCTTGGGAGGCTTGTCTTGGGCAGGCTTAGTCTGGGAGCGTGTCCTTGGGAGGCTTGTCCTTGGGAGGCTTGTCCTTGGGAGGCTAGTCCTGGGAGGCTTGTCATTGGGAGGCTTTTTTGTCCCTGGGAGGCTTGATTCCTGGGGGCTTGTCCCTTTGGAGGCTTGTCTTGGGAGGATTTGTCCTTGGGAGGCTTGTCTCTTGGGAGGCTTTGTCCCTTGGAGGATTGTCCTTGGGAGGCTAGTCCTTGGGAGGATTGTCCTTGGGAGGCTTGTCCTTGGAGGCTTGGCCTTGGAGGGGCTTGCCTTGGGAGGCTTGCCTTGGAGGCTTGTCATTGGGGCTTGTCCTGGGGAGCGCTTGTTCCTGGGGAGCGGCTTTGTCTTGGGAGGTTGTCTTGGGAGCTTGTCCTGGGAGGACTGTCCTTGGGAGGCTTGTCCTTGAGGAGGCGGTCCTTGGGAGGCTTGTCCTTGGAGGCTGTCCTTGGGAGGCTTGTCCTTGGGAGGCTGTGTCATGGGAGGATTTGTTCATTGGAGGCTTGTCCTTGGGAGGCTTGTCCTGGGAGGCTTGTCCTTGGAGGCTTGTCCTTGGGAGGCTTGTCATTGGGAGGATTGTACCTTGGGAGCTTGGTTCCTGGGGAGGATTTTGTACTTGGAGGCTTTGTCCTTGGGAGGCTTTTGTCCTTGGAGGTTGTCTTGGAGGATTGTACTTGGGGAGGCTTGTCATGGGGGATGTCCTTGGGAGCTTGTCCTGGGAGGCGTTGGCCTGGGAGCGCTTTGTCTTGGGAGGATTTGTCTTGGGAGGTGTGCTGGGAGGCTGTCTTGGGAGGCTTGGCCTTGGGAAGCGTTGTCCTTGGGAGGGTTGTCCTGGGAGGCTTGTCTTGGGAGCTGTCCTTGGGAGGATTTGTCCTGGAGGCTGTCTTGGGAGGCTTGTCTTGGGAGGCTTGTCCTTGGGAGGGATTGTCATGGGAAGGCTTGTCCTTGGGAGGCTTGTCTTGGGCGGCTGTCATTGGGAGGCTTGTCCTGGGAGGCTTGTCCTTGGGCGGCTTGTCCTGGAGGCGTGTCCCTTGGGAGGCTTGTCCTTGGGAGGCTTGTCTTGGGAAGGGCTGTACTTGGGAGGCTTGTCTTGGGAGGTTGTACTTGGGATGGCTGTCCATTGGGAGGCTTGTCCTTGGAGGCTGTCCTTGGGAGGCTTTGTCCTGGAGCTTGTCCTTGGGAGGCTTGTCTTGAGGCGGGTCCTTGGAGGCGTCCTGGGAGGAGGCTTGTCCTTGGGAGGATTGTCTTGGGAGGCTTGTACTTGGCGAGGCTTGCCTGGGAGGCTGCGTCCTGGGAGGCTTTGTCTTGGGAGGCTGTCTTGGGTGGCTTGTCATGGGAGGCTTGTACTTGGGAGCTTGGATCCTTGGAGGATTGTCCTTGGGAGGCTTGTCCTTGGAGGTTGTCCTTGGGAGGCTGTCCTTGGGAGGATTGTCCTTGGGAGGCTTGCTTGTCCTGGGAGGCTGGTCCTTGGGGGCGTGTCCTGGGAGGCTGTAATTGGGAGATTGTCCGGGGGAGGCTTGTCCTTGGGAGCCTTGTCATTGGGAGGCTGTCCTTGGGAGGTGGTCCTTGGGGGCTTTTGCCTTGGGAGGCTTGTCTGGGAGGGTTGTCCTTGGGAGGATAGGTCCTTGGGAAGGCTGGTCCTGGGGGTGTCCTTGGGGGTTTGTCAGGGGGAGGGCTTGTCCTGGGAAGGCTGTGCCTTGGGGAGGCTTGTCCTTGGGAGGCTTTCCTTGGGAGGTTGTCCTGGGAGGATTGTACTTGGGAGGCTTTGTCCTTGGAGGCTTTGTCTTGGGAGGCTTGTCCTTGGGAGGATGCCTTGGGAGGCTGTCCTTGGGAGGCTGGTCCTTGGCGAGGCTTGTACTTTGGGAAAGGCTTTGCCTTGGGAGGCTGTCCTTGGGAGGCTTGCCTTGGGAGGGCTTGTCCTTGGGAGGCTTGGTCCTGGGAGGCTTGTCCTTGGGAGGCTTGTCTTGCGGGAGGGGCTTGTCCTTGGGAGGATGTGTCATTGGGAGGGCCTTGGGGAGTCCTTGGGAGGACTTGTCCTTGGGAGAGTTGTATTGACTGTCCTTGGGAGGCTTGTCCTTGGGAGGCTGTCCTTGGGAGGCTTCGGGAGGTCTTGGAGGGCTTGTCTTGGGAGCGCTTGTTCCTGGGGCTTGTCCTTGGGGGGCTTGTCCTTGGGATGGACCTGTGAGCTTGAGGCTGCCTTGGGAGGCTGGTCCTGGGAGGCGGTCCTTGGGAGGCTCTGTCCTTGGGGAGCTCTGTCCTTGGGAGGCTTGTCCTTGGAGGACTGTGTCCTTGGGAGGTTGTCATTGGGAGGCTGGTCCTTGGGAGGATGGTCCTTGGGAGGCTTGTCCTGGGAGGCTTGTCCTTGGGAGGATTGCCTTGGGGGGCTTGTCCTTGGGAGGCTTGTCCTTGGGAGGTCTGTCTTGGGAGGCTTGTCATGTGGGAGGCTTGTCCTTGGGAGGCTTGTCCTTGGGGAGGCTGTCCTTGGGAGGCTTGTCCTGGGAGGCTTGTCCTTGGGAGGGTTTTGGTCCTTGGGAGGCTGTTCCTTGGGAGGCGTTGTCCTGGGAGGTGTCCTTGGGAAGGCCGTCCTTGGAGGCTTGTCCTTTGGGAGGGCTTGGCCCTCTGGGAGGCTTGTCCTTGGGAGGCTGGTACTTGGGGGGCTTGTCCTTGGGAGGCTTTCCTTGGAGGCTTGTCCTGGGGCCGGAGGCTTGTCTTGGGAAGGTGTCATGGGTTGTCATGGGACGGCATGTCCTTGGGGAGGTGTGTCTATGTGGGAGGCTTGTCTTGGGAGGCTGGTCTTGGGAGGGCTTGTCTGGCGAGGGCTTGTCCTTGGGAGGCTTGTCCTGGGAGGCTTGTCTTGGGGATGATGTTCCTTGGAGGCTGTCCTTGGGAGGCTTTTGTCCTGGGAGGTTGTCCTTGGGAGGTTGCCTTGGGAGGCTTGTCCTTGGAGGTTGTCCTCTGGGAGGCTTTGATCCTTGGGAGGCTTGTCCTGGGGGATTGTCTTGGGAAGCTTGTCTGGGAGAGGGCTTGTCGGGAGGCGGATTGTCCTTGGGAAGGCTTGTCTTGGGAGGCTTGTCACTGGGAGGCTGTGTCCTGTGGAGGCTTGTCATGTGGGAGGCTTGTACTTGGGGGTCATGGGATGCTTGGGAGCTGTCTTGGGAGGCTTGTCCTTGGGAGGCTTGTCCTTGGAGGCATTGTCCTTGGGAGGATTGTCCTTGGGAGGCTGTCTGGGGGCTTGTCACTTGGGAGCTTGTCCTTGGGAAGATTGTCTGGGAGGCTTGTCCTTGGGAGGGAACTTGTCCTCTGAGCGCTAATTGATGGAGGAAGGCATTGTCCTTGGGAGGCTGTGTCCCTTGGGAGGCTTGTGTCCTGGAGTTGTCCTGGGCCTTGGGAGGCTTGTCCTTGGGAGCTTGTTCTTGGGAGGCTTGTCTCTGGAGGCTTTGTCCTTGGGAGGCTTGTCTTGGGAGTGTCCTGGGGAGGCTTGTTCCTTGGGGGCTTGTCCTTGGGATGGTTGTCCTTGGAGGCTTGTCCTGGATCCTGGGAGGCTTGTCCTTGGGAGGATTGTTCTTGTGCTTGCGGGAGGCTATGTCCATTTGGGAGGCATGTCCTTGGAGGCTTGTCTCTGGGAGGCGTGTCTTGGGAGGCTTGTACTTGGGAGGCTTGTCCTTGGGAGGCTGGGGTTCGTGGGACTCTTGGGAGGCTTGTCCTTGGGAGGCTTGATCCATTGGGAGGCTGGTCTTGGAGGACTGGTCCTGGGAGGATGTCCGTGGGGCGTCATTGGGAGGCTTGTCTGGGAGGCTTGTCTTGGAGGCTGTCTTGGGAGGCTTGTCCTGGGAGGCTTGTCATTGGAGATGTCTGGGCCCTTGGGAGCTTGTCCTGGGAGGCTTGTCCTTGGGAGGCTTGTCCTTGGGAGGCTTGCGTACCTTGGGGGGCTTGTCCTTGGAGGTGGTACTTGAGGGTGTCTTGGGAGGCTTGTGTCCTTGGGAGGCTTGTCTCTTGGGAGGCTTGTCTTGGGAGCTTGTCCGGGTCCTGGGATGCCTTACTGTCCTTGGGAGGCTTGTCTGAGCTTGCTTAGGGTATTGTAGGCTGGTACAGGCTTGCAGGGAGGCTTGTCCGGATCGTCTGGGGAGCTTTTGGGAAAAGGGCGCTGGGAGGTGCCTTGAGGTTGTCCTGGGAGGCTTGTCCTTGGGAGGATTGTCCTTGGGGAGGCTTGTCCTTGGGAGGCTTGTCTTGGGAGGCTTGTCCTTGGGAGGAGCTTGTCATCTGGGGGGCTGTCCTGGGAGGCTTGCCTTGTTTGGGGGCTTGTCCTGGGAGGCTGTGTCTGGGAAGGCTTGTCATTGGGAGGGCTGTCCTTGGGAGGTTGTCCTTGGCGAGGTTGTCCTTGGGAGGTTGTCCTTGGGAGGCTTGTGCCTTGGGAGGCCTTGTTCTTGGGAGGTCTGCTGGGATTGTCGGGGGCGCCCTGGGAGGCTGTACTTGGGAGGCTTGTCCTTGGGAGGCTTGTCCTTGGGAGGATGTCCTTGGGGACTTGTCTTGGGAGGAGTTGTCCTTGGGAGGTGTCCTTGGAGTGGTCCTTGGGGGTGTCCTTGGGAGCTTGTCTTGGGAGGCTTGTCCTTGGGAGGCTTGTCCTTGGGAGTTCCTGGAGCTTGTCACTGGGAGGTGCTTGGGCTTCCTTGGGAGGCTTTGTCCTTGGGAGGCGCTGGGGCTGTCCGGGTTGTGGGAGGTTGTCCTTGGAGTCTTGGGGGATTGTCTGTGGGAGGTTGTCCTGGGAGGCTTGTCCTTGGGAGCTTGTCCGTTTGGAGGCTTGTCTGGGAGGCTTGTCTGGGAGGCTTGTCTTGGGGATGTCTTGAGCTTCATTGGGAGGCTTGTCATTGGGAGGGCTTGTCCTTGGGAGGCTGTCATTGGGAGGCTTGTCCTGGGAGTTGTCCGGGATTGCCTTGGCTTTGCTGGAGGCTGATGGGATCTTTGGTGTTCAGGGAGGCTTGTCCTTGGGAGTGCTGGCGTCCTTGGGAGGCGTGTCCTTGGGAGGCTGTCCTTGGGAGGCTTGTCTTGGGAGGCTCTGTGGACTGTTCATTGGGGATTTGGGCTTGTCTTGGGGGCTTGTCTTGGGAGCGTTGTCTGGACGGCTTGCCTTGGGAGGCTTGTACCTGCGGAGGCTGTAGTTGGAGGCTTTGTCTTGGGGGCTTGTCCTGGGAGGATTGTCTAGTGTGAGGCTTGCATGGGAGGCTTGTCTTGGGAGCTTGTCTTGGGAGGCTGTCCTTGGGGAGTTGTCCATTGGGGGGCTTTCCTTGGGAGGCTTGTCCTTGGGAGTTGTCCGTGGGGAGGCTTGTCCTTGGAGGGCTTGTCTTGGAGGCTTGTCCTTGGGAGGCTTGTGGGCTTGTGGGAGGCTTGTCCTGGGATAGGCTTGTCTTGGGAGGGTCTGAGTTGTCTGGCGTGTCCTTGGAGGCTTGTCACTGGGAGGTCTGGTCTGGGAGCTTGTTTGGGAGGCCTTGTCATTGGGAGGCTGTCCTGTTGTTGGAGGCTTTTGTCCTGGTGTCTTGGAAGGCTGTCCTTGCGAGGGCTTGTCTTGGAGGCTTGTCCTGGGAGCTTGTCCCTGACTAGTTGGGAGGCTTGTCCTTGGAGGAGTCTTGAGTCTGCTCTGGGAGGCTTGTCCTTGGGAGGATTGTCCTTGGGAAGGCTTGTCGGCTTGCGGGAGGCTTGTCCTGGAGGTTGTTCTGGGCATTGTTGGGGAGCTTGTCACTGAATTGGTCCTGGGAGGCTTGCCTGGGCGGCTTGGAGGCTTGTCCTTGGGAGGCTTGTCATGGGGATTCTTGGGAGGCTTGTAGCCGGGAGGCTTGTTACTTGGGAGGCTTGTCATTGGGAGGCTTGTCCTTGGGAGGCTTGTCCTTGGGAGGGTGTCCTTGGGAGGATTGTCCTTGGGAGGCTTGTCCTGGGATGGTCTGTCCTTGGGAGGCGTTCCTTGGGAGGTGTCTTGGAGGCTTGTTGGGGCTTGTCCTGGGCGGCTGTCCATTGGGAGCGTGTCCTGCGGAGGCTTGTCTTGGGAGGACTTGTCCTTGGGAGGCTTGTCTTGGGCGGCTTGTCACTTGGGAGGCTGTCCTGGAAGGCTTGTCCTTGGAGGCTTGTCCTGGAGTTGTCCTTGGGGAGGTGGTCCTTGGGAGTGCTTGTCCTTGCGAGGCTTGTTGGGAGGCTTCGTCCTTGGGAGGCTGTCATTGGGGGATTGTCCTTGGGAGGCTTGTCCTTGGGATGGCTTGTCCTGGAGGCTGTCCTTGGGAGGCTTGTCTTGGGAGCTTGTCCATTGGAGGCTTGTCCTTGGGGGTTGTCCTTGGGAGGCTTGCCTTGGAGTGCGCATGGGAGGCTGTCCTGGGAGGGGACTTGTCTTGGGAGGCTTGTCCTTGGAAGGCGCTGTCCTTGGGAGGATTGTCCTTGGGAGAGGCCTTGTCCTGGGAGGCTTGTCCTTGGGAGGCTTGTCTTGGGAGGCTTGTCCTTGGGAGGTTGTCCCTTGGGATGGGGGATTGTCCTTGGGAGGATTGTCCTTGGGAGGCTTGTCCTTGGGAGGCTTGTCCTTGGGAGGCTTGTCCTTGGGAGGCTTGTCCTTGGGAGGCTTGTCCTTGGGAGGCTTGTCCTTGGGAGGCTTGTCCTTGGGAGGCTTGTCCTTGGGAGGCTTGTCCTTGGGAGGCTTGTACTTGGGAGGCTTGTCCTTGGGAGGCTTGTCCTTGGGAGGCTTGTCCTTGGGAGGCTGGTCCTTGGGAGGGTGTCGTTGGGAGGCTTGTCCTTGGGAGGCTTGTCCTTGGGAGGCTTGTCCTTGGGAGGCTTGTCCTTGGGAGGCTTGTCCTTGGGAGGCTTGTCCTTGGGAGGCTTGTCCTTGGGAGGCTTGTCCTTGGGAGGCTTGTCCTTGGGAGCTTGTACTGGGAGTTGTCATGGGAGGCTTGTACATTGGGACAGGCTGGTCCTTGGGAGGATTGTCTTGGGAGGTTGTACTTGGGAGGGCTTGTTGTATGGAGGCTTTGTCCTTGGGGGCGGCTTGTCTTGGGAGGCTTGTCCTTGGGAGGCCTTTACTGGGAGGGCTTGTCATTGGGAGGCTTTGTCCTTGGAAGGCTGTCCTGGGAGGCTTGTCTTGGGAGGCTGTCCTGGGAGCTTTGTCCTTGGGCTGCTTGTCAGACTGAGCGGTGCCAGGAGCTGGTCCTTGGGAGAAGAGCTTGTCCGGGGAGGCTTGTCCTTGGGAGGCTTAGGATTGTACTGGGGGAGGCTTTGCTGAAGATGTGGGTATGTATGTGTGGTGTGGGTTTGTTTGTGAGTGGGTGGGGTTGTGGTGGTGTTTTGGGGGTGGGGGGGACGGGACTATAGCTAGCTCACGGCTACGCTGTGGGTCTGTATGTGTGTGTGTGTGGTGGGTGGAGTGTTTGTGTTGTGTGGGGGGGGGGGGGGGGGGGGAGGGCTTGTGTTAAACAAACTCATGGGCTCTTCCATTCTCCGGTGTCTTTCTCGATTATCATGGGAGGCTTGCCTTCTTTCTGTCTCGTTTATACATCAAGTGGTGGGTGGTGTGTGTGTGTGTGGTGAGTGTGTAGTGTGAGTGGGTGGTGTGGGATGGGGGGGGGGGGGGGGGGGGAAAATAGGATGTGTTTAATGAATTGGCTATAAAAGGGGATTTGCCTTATTTCTGCATGCGTTGTGTGTGTGTGTTAGTGTGTGTTGTTTTTTTTTTTTGGTGTGTGTGTGTGTGGTGTGTCTGTGTGTTCGGGCGTGTTTGTGTGTGTATGTGTGTGTGGTGGGTGTGGGCGTGTGTTGAGTGTGATTTTTTTGTTTTTTAATTTTGTGGGGGGTTGGTGTGTGTGTGTGTTGGGGTGGAGGGGGGGGGGATGTGTGAAACAACTCGTGAGTCCCTTCCCTTACTAATGTTGTCTGGACCGGCCTGTCCCGGGCGCTCTTTGCCTCTTTTGTCTGCATTTATACAAAAGTAAGTGGTGGTGGTGTGTGTGTGTGTGGTGTGTGTGTGTGTGGGGGGGGGGGGGGGGGGGGGGCAATAGGCTGTTCCTGACTGGCTTATCCTAAGGGGGATTTGCCTTCTTTCTGCCTGCGTTTACACAAAGTTAAGCTGTGTCTCTGAGTGTTTGGGTGGGTGTTTGTGTGTTTGTGTGTGCCGCTTGTGCAGGTGTGTTGGATCTGTATATCTGTGTGTGTGGGGGGAAGTGTGTGGTGTGTGTGTGTGTGTGTGGGTGTGTTGGGGGGGGGGGGGGGGGGGGGGGGGGGGGTGTGTCGTGTGTGGGGTGGGTGTGTGTGTGGGTGTGGGTGTTGTGGGTGTGTGGGTGGGTGTGGGGGTGGGTGGGTTTGGGGGGGGGGGGGGCTGTGGCTAAAAAACCTTATGGGCCCTTACCTTACTACTGCTGTTCCTGACCGGCTTGTCCTCAGGGCCTTTTGCCTTATTTCTGCCCGCGTTAATAGTAATGCTGGGGTGGTGTGTTATGTTGTGGCGTAGTATGTGTGTATGTGTGTGTGGGTGTATGTGGGTATTTGTGTGTGCGGTTATGTGTGTGATGTGTGGTGTTGTGTGTTTGTGGGTGAGTGTGTGGTGGTGTGGGGGGGGGGGGGGGGATATGTTCCAAACTGGAATGGCCTTGGGCGCTTCAGGCGTTTTCTGTCTACCTTAGTGCAAAAATAAGTGCTGTGTGTGTGTGTATGTGCGTTTGCCTCTGTGCATCTGTGCCTCTGTGTATTGGTGGTTGGACCCAGCTAACCCCCCCCTCTGTGTGCTGGGGATTGGTCCAGGTGCCACCCCCCCCTCACCCCCTCTGTGTATAGGTGGTGGGCCCAGTGAAGCAAATATACTGCCCCCTCTGTGTATTGGAAGCGTGGCCCCCACCGTTGCACCCCCCCCCCCCCCCACACCCCCCCCCCCCCCCCCCACCACCCACCCCACCACCCCCACACCCCCTACACCCCACCCACACCCACCACCACCCCCACCCCCCCCCACCCAACTACCAACCACCACCACCAACCCCCCCCTCCTCCCCCCCCCCCCCCCCCCCTCTGTGTATAGGTGGTGGGCCCCAGTGCAAGCAAATAGGCTGGCCCCCTCTGTGTATAGGTGGTTGGCCCTAGTCCCCCCACCCCACACCCACACACACTCCCCCCCTCTGTGTATAGGTGGTGGGCCAGTGAAAGGCCAAATAGGGTGGCCCCCCTCTGTTGGATTGGAGATCGGTCCCAGTGCCCACCCCAACACACACACAACTCCCCCCCACCTCGGTGTTATAGCGTGGTGGGCCCCCGTGCAAGCAAAATAGGCTGGCCCACCTTGTGTATAGGTGGTTGGCCCCGTTCCCCCCCCACACACACACACACTCCCACCCCTCTGGTATAGGTGGTGGGCCCCAGTGAAAGGCCATAGGCTGGACCTAGTGTATTGGTGATCGGTCCCAGTTGCCCCACCCCACCTCCCCCCCCTCTGTGTATAGGTGGGGGGCACCAGTGCAAGCAAATAGGTGGCCCCCTCGGGTAATAGTGGTTGGGCCCCAGTTTCCCCCCTCCACACACACACACACTCCCCCCCCTCTGTGTATAGGTGGTGGGCCCCAGTGCAAGCAAATAGGCTGGCCCCCTCTGTGTATTGGTGAGGATGTGGGGTTCTTTCGTGGAGATAACTCTCTCCTTCCAGACAGATTTGAGAGGGAAGTGATCGTGAGACCATCTTTTTGTTCTGACTCTTTTTGGCGACCGACCACCCTCTGGTGTGTCAAACACTGATTGGTTTCTATACAATTTTAGCGAGGAAGGGGGGGGGAGAGATAGAGAGAAGCCCCAGAGCCATTAGAGAACCCCAAACCACCAAACACCCCCCTCCCCCCTTCTGTGTATAGGTGGTTGGCCCCAGTGCAAGCAAATAGGCTGGCCCCCTCTGCGTATAGGTGGTTGGCCCCAGTTCCCCCCCCCCCCCCCCCCCCCCCCCCCCTCCCCCCCCTCTGTGTATAGGTGGTGGGCCCCAGTGCAAGCAAATAGGCTGGCCCCCTCTGTGTATTGGTGATCGGTCCCAGTTGCCCCCCCCCCCTCCCCCCCCTCTGTGTATAGGTGGTTGGCCCCAGTGCAAGCAAATAGGCTGGCCCCCTCTGTGTATAGGTGGTTGGCCTCAGTTGCCCCCCCCCCCCCCCCCCCCCCCCCCCTCCCCCTCCCCCCCCCCTCTGTGTATAGGTGGTTTGCCCCAGTGCAAGCAAATAGGCTGGCCCCCTCTGCGTATAGGTGGTTGGACCCAGTTGCCCCCCCCCCCCCCCCCTCTGTGTTTAGGTGGTTGGCCCCAGTGCAAGCAAATAGGCTGCCCCCCTCTGTGTATTGGTGATTGGTCCCAGTTGCCCCCCCCCCCCCCTCTGTGTTTAGGTGGTTGGCCCCAGTGCAAGCAAATAGGCTGGCCCCCTCTGTGTATTGGTGGTTGGCCTCAGTGCAAGCAAACAGGCTGGCCCCCTCAACCTCACGCCTCGTAATAAGGCAAACTATATTCCTATATGTATATATATATCATCATGCCTTCTTACTGCACTGCAGGTCCTTCCTTGACATTCCTCTGTCCTTTGCCATCTACATCGTGGCATGACGGCAGTGGCAGTGGCAGTGCCAGAGGAATTTTGTTTTTACAGAATATTGTGTGTACTGCATTGAGGCACATATATCTATACATATTAACATCCCTTCTTGGTGCACTGCTTGTCCTCCCTCGCCGTTCCTCTGTCCTTTGCTGTCTACATCGTGGCATGACGGCAGTTGCAGTGGCAGTGGCAGTGGCAGTGGCAGTGGCAGAGGAATTTTGTTTTTACAGAATATTGTGTGTACTGCATTGAGGCACAAATAAATGTACATATACCAACGCCTTCTTTCTGCACTGTAGGTCCTCCCTCGCCATTCCTCTGTCCTTCGCCGTCTAAATTGTGGCATGGCGTCAGTGGCAGTGGCAGAGGATTTGTTGTTTTACGGAAGATTGTGTGTTCTGCATTGAGTCACAAAATACATGCATGCCTATTTACATGCATGCCTATTTACATGCATGCCTATTTACATGCCTTCTTGCTGCACTGCAGGTCCTCCCTCGCCATTCCTCTGTCCTTTGCCGTCTAAATCGTGGCGTGGTAGTAGCAGTGACGGAGGACTTTTTCTTTACTTTTACTCATTTGCGTTAGATTGTGTGTATCAAGGTGTAACAGTTAAACATGCTTTCTTGCTGCACTGCAGGTCCTCCCTTGCCATTCCTCTGTCCTTCGCCGTCTACATCATGGCGTGGTAGTAGCAGTGACGGAGGAATTTCTCTTTACTTTTACTCAGTTACGTAAGATTGTGTGTATCAAGGTGTAACAGTTAAACATGCTTTCTTGCTGCACTGCAGGTCCTCCCTTGCCATTCCTCTGTCCTTCGCCGTCTACATCATGGCGTGGTAGTAGCAGTGACGGAGGAATTTCTCTTTACTTTTACTCAGTTACGTTAGATTGTGTGTATCAAGGTGTAACAGTTAAACATGCTTTCTTGCTGCACTGCAGGTCCTCCCTCTCCATTCCTCTGTCCTTCGCCGTCTAAATCGTGGAATGGCGTCAGTGGCAGTGGCAGAGGAATTTATGTTTTACGGAATATTGTGTGTACTGCATTGAGGCACATATATATAAGTATATATACCAACATGCCTTCTTTCTGAACTGTAGGTCCTCCCTCACCATTCCTCTGTCCTTCGCCGTCTACATCATGGCGTAGTAGTAGCAGTGACAGCGGAGATTTTATTTTAATATGGCTTACCCCTGGACTGTAACATTTAAACATGCCTTCTTGCTGCACTGCAGGTCCTCCCTTGCCATTCCTCTGTCCTTCGCCGTCTACATCGTGGAATGGCGTCAGTGGCAGTGGCGGAGGATTTTTTGTTTGACGGAAGATTGCGTGTTCTGCATTGAGTCACAAAATACATGCATGCCGATTTACATGCCTTCTTGCTGCACTGCAGGTCCTCCCTCGCCATTCCTCTGTCCTTCGCTGTTTACATCGTGGCATGGGTCTTGCAGCTAGTGGTGTACTTTGGCTTCCCCTATTCCTCTGACAACAATCCAGGCTGGGTGTTTCTGTTCAGCATCTTCCCCTGGACTCTATTAAGCAAGGGAGTGCTTGACTTGGCAGATGCAACAACAGGTACACATCTATATAGTATGCATACATATAAATATGAATATAAACTATACATTTGTCTTCTTTGGCTTCCCCTATTCCTCTGACAACAATCCAGGCTGGGTGTTCCTGTTCAGCATCTTCCCCTGGACTCTATTAAGCAAGGGAGTGCTTTACTTGGCAGATGCAACAACAGGTACACATCTATATAGTATGCATACATATAAATATGAATATAAACTATACATTTGTCTTCTTTGGCTTCCCCTATTCCTCTGACAACAATCCAGGCTGGGTGTTCCTGTTCAGCATCTTCCCCTGGACTCTATTAAGCAAGGGAGTGCTTTACTTGGCAGATGCAACAACAGGTACACATCTATATAGTATGCATACATATAAATATGAATATAAACTATACATTTGTATTCTTTGGCTTCCCCTATTCCTCTGACAACAGTCCAGGCTGGGTGTTCCTGTCCAGCATCTTCCCTGGACTCTATTAAGCAAGGGAGTTCTTGACCTGGCAGATGCAACAACAGGTATATATATATAGGATGCATATATCATATAATATATAATGTATAGGATGCATATATCATATATGCATCCTACATAATATACATGTATGCATATGTATGTCCCAGTCCAGGGGTAGGCAAAATAGGCTGAAGTGACTTGCCAAACCGTATAGGAAGGGCTGCAAAATAAAAATCACTGACGAACTGAACCCCAAACAATCGTTTAACCGACGGGGCCCCTAATTTGTGCTACTGTGATAATTTAATTCTACAATAGAATTAAATCACCATCACAGCTGGGATAATAATTCAATCGTGCGATTATTATCGCATTTTTTGTAAATTGTATCCATGACCAGATTCATACTGGAGTTTTTGGCGGAGCCCCCTCTTCAAGGGGGCGGGAGCCCCGAGGGTTACTCATTTGTCTGTCCGACCGACCGACCGACCGACCGACCGACCGACCTACCGACCGACCGGCTGACCGTGATGAAGCCTGACACGTCATCCAACGGTCTTGTAACTAACTCGCTTCTGTTGCCACCTGTCGCCCCCTGCATCAAACTTATTATCCACCAATTCAGGTTCAATGTTCATTGTCTATATTTTCTATCCTCAGCGTATAACGAACATTCTAATATGAAAAGCATTTCATCTTTGACTTCTCTTCTACTGCCAACCATCATATCACAGCACTTGCAAATTCTACCAGAACGAGAGGTACTCTTTTCTGATTTATCATTGAAGTTGTGACCTCGAAGACGTAGTCTTGCTATGCATTTAATATCATCCCTATAGTTTAATAAGCTCGTGTACGTTGAACTATGGTTAAATGTATATGGTTTAATGTATATGGTTTGAAGGTTTACGTATAATACATGCATCTTATATAATATACATGCATTATATATATTATAATCGTCCAATATATTATAAATATATTATATACAATACGGATATACAGATATTTGAAAATGGACCAATGCTGCATCTGGTGGTCTGGTGGGCTTCCCCTATTCCTCTGACAACAATCCGGGCTGGGTGGTTTTGTTCAACATCTTCCCATGGACTTTATTAAGCTAGGGGGTTCTTGACTTGTAAGATGCAACAAC
This sequence comes from Chlamydomonas sp. ICE-L, assembly GCA_013435795.1. Classification (NCBI taxonomy): domain Eukaryota; kingdom Viridiplantae; phylum Chlorophyta; class Chlorophyceae; order Chlamydomonadales; family Chlamydomonadaceae; genus Chlamydomonas; species Chlamydomonas sp. ICE-L. The sequence goes on along the minus strand of JACBWV010000610.1, from coordinate 95,470,161 downwards.
AGGTACATCTACATCTAGGCAGGTAATTACATGTTACATTCCATTGCATAGCATTAAATTGCATAGCATTACATTGCATAGCATTACATTACATTACATTACATTACATTACATTACATTACATTACATTACATTACATTACATTACATTACATTACATTACATTACATTACATTACATTACATTACATTACATTACATTACATTACATTACATTACATTACATTACATTACATTACATTACATCACATCACATTACATTACATTACATTACATTACATTACATTACATTACATTACATTACATTACATTACATTACAATACAATACATCGCATCGCATCGCATCGCATTGCATCGCATCGCATCGCATCGCATCGCATCGCATGATCGCATCGCATCGCATCGCATGATCGCATCGCATTGCATCGCATGATCACATCGCATCGCATCGCATGATCGCATCGCATCGCATCGCATCGCATGATCGCATCGCATCGCATCGCATCGCATCGCATGATCGCATCGCATCGCATGATCGCATCGCATGATCGCATCGCATCGCATCGCATGATCGCATCGCATCGCATCGCATCGCATCGCATCGCATCGCATCGCATCGCATCGCATTACATTACATACAAGATAGACTCCGCCACAACACACACACAAACATACACACATACACACATTGTAGCAGGATAGCCTGCTAATAGCCTAACTTGACATCTCGAGACTGTCTTTTCGATATGTCCCTATAGCCTAGCTCCTAGCTCCGACTTCACACATACACACACATAAACACACATAAACACACACATACACACACATACACACACATACACACACATACACACACACATTCACACACACACATACACACACATAAACACACATACACACAAATACACACACACTCCCCCTCCCACCATCTCCACCCCTCCCCCCCACCAGGCACCAACACAGGTATCACTTGGAGTAACCGAAACAGCTATTGCCTTGTCAACCCCCCGTCACCTGATGAAATAGCCTCCACCACAACATACTGGAAGTCGTCTTGTGTGATGCCTTTGGGACAGATATTCTGGGTGCTGTTCGTTCAGGTGGGTGGCGGTCATCTTGTGTGATGCCTTTGGGGCAGATATTCTGGGTGCTGTTCGTTCAGGTGGGTTCAGGTGATAGGCTATTGCTACCTGAGTAGTATTACTACAATAGTAGTAGGTTGAAGTGTGGTTGTGTTATCATATCTCCAAGCGCGCCAGCACAACATACTGGAAGTCGTCTTGTGTGACGCCTTTGGGGCAGATTTTCTGGGTGCTATTCTTTCAGGTGGGTCTAGGTGCTAGGCTGCTACCACCTAAGTAGTAGTAGAATAATAGTATGGAATTTATGGATATGTTATTCTATCTCCCAGCGCACCAGCACAACCGATTGAATAGCAGTAGTATAATAGTAGTAGGTAACAGGGTACTTCCAAGCGCGCGCTTTTGCACGCTGGCGCGCTGCCTTCTTGAGCCCCACTGCGCGTTTCACGCAGTTTTTTGCAACCCCCTGTGGGCGCAGCAAGCACTTTTTGTGCTTTCTGCACTACAAAGCACAGTTTTTATTTTTCAAGTGCGCTAAAGCGCTGGCCAATTAGGTCAAGAAGGTACCCTGAAAGGTAAGAGTGTGATTGTGTTCTTATATGTCCGAGCGCACCAGCGAGGGCCCCAGCACAACCGCCTGAACAGCAGTATTATAATAGTAGTAGGTAGGAGTGTGCTTGTGTAATCATATCTTCAAGCGCACCAGCGGGGGAACCAGCACAACCTACAATAAATCATCTTGCATTTTGCTGTTTGGACATATTTGGGATGCTCTTCATTCAGTTGGGTTCAGGTGCTAGGCTATTACCTCCTGAATAGTAGTAGCTGAAGAGTAGTAGCTGAATAGTAGTAGCTGAATAGTATTATAATAGTAGTAGATAGGAGTGTGATTGGTTTCAGGTGCTAGGCCATTACCTCCTGAATAGTAGTAGCTGAATAGTCTGATAATAGTAGTACATAGGAGTGTGATTGGGTTCAGGTGCTAGGCCATTACCGCACACCCTGAATAGTAGTAGCTGAATAGTAGTAGCTGAATAGTATTATAATAGTAGTAGATAGGAGTGTGATTGGGTTCAGGTGCTAGGCCATTACCGCACACCCTGAATAGTAGTAGCTGAATTGTAGTAGCTGAATAGTATTATAATAGTAGTAGATAGGAGTGTGATTGGGTTCAGGTGCTAGGCTATTACCTCCTGAATAGTAGTAGCTGAAGAGTAGTAGCTGAATAGTATTATAATAGTAGTAGATAGGAGTGTGATTGGGTTCAGGTGCTAGGCTATTACCTCCTGAATAGTAGTAGCTGAATAATAGTAGCTGAATAGTAGTAGCTGAATAGTATTATAATAGTAGTAGATAGGAGTGTGATTGGGTTCAGGTGCTAGGCTATTACCTCCTGAATAGTAGTAGCTGAATAGTAGTAGCTGAATAGTAGTAGCTGAATAGTATTATAATAGCAGTAGATAGGAGTGTGATTGGGTTCAGGTGCTAGGCTATTACCTCCTGAATAGTAGTAGCTGAATAGTAGTAGCTGAATAGTAGTAGCTGAATAGTATTATAATAGCAGTAGATAGGAGTGTGATTGGGTTCAGGTGCTAGGCTATTACCTCCTGAATAGTAGTAGCTGAATAGTAGTAGCTGAATAGTATTATAATAGCAGTAGATAGGAGTGTGATTGGGTTCAGGTGCTAGGCTATTACCTCCTGAATAGTAGTAGCTGAATAGTAGTAGCTGAACAGTATTATAATAGCAGTAGATAGGAGTGTGATTGGGTTCAGGTGCTAGGCTATTACCTCCATGAATAGTAGTAGCTTGAATAGTAGTTAGCTTGAATAGTAGTAGCTGAATTAGTTTATAATAGCAGTAGATAGTAGCTAGGAGTGTGATGGGTTGGTGCTCGGCTATACTCTGATCGTAGTAGGCTGAATAGTAGTAGCTAAATAGTAGTAGATAGAGTGTATTGGGTTCAGGTTGCAGGTATTACTCTGAATAGTAGTGGCAGTAGATTAGAATATGGGGGTTTGCTGTAGGAGTGTAATCTGATTGTTTGTAATAAAATTCAAGCACACCAGCATAAATCACAATAAATCATCTCGTGTTATGCATTTGGGACAGATATTCTGGGTGCTGCTCGTTCAGGTGCTAGGCTATTACCTCCTGAATAGTAGTAGGTACGAACGCGGTTGTGTTATTCTATTTCCCAGCGCACCAGCACAACCACCTGGATAGGACTGAGTAGGAGTTTTATAATAGTAGGAGGTAGGAGTGTGGTTGTGTTCTTATATGACAGAGTGCACCAGCACAACCACCTGAATAGCAGCAGTATAATAGTAGTAGGTAGGAGTGTGCTTGTGTTCTTCTATCTTTAAGCTTGGAGTCTCATACACCCTTGTGGTGTCAAGTAGACTTAACATGAAATGTAATGTTTTGTTATTCTATCTCCCAGCGTGCAAGCACAACTGCCTGAATAGCAGTAGTATAATAGTAGTAGGTAGGAGTGTGCTTTTGTAATCATATCTCCGAGTGCACCAGCACAACATGCAAGAAATCATGTGGCAATATGCCTTTGGGACACATATTCTGGGTGCTGCTTGTCCAGGTGCTAGGCCATCATTACCTGAATATAAGTAGTATAAGAAAAGTAGTAGGTAGGAGTTCGGTTGTGTTATTATATCTCCCAGAGCACATGCACAACTGCCTGAATAGTTGTATTATAAGAGTAATAGGTAGGAGTGTGCTTGTGTAATCATATCTCCAAGTGCTCCAGCACAAATAAGTTGACTTGCACTATTGTGCCTTCGGACTGCTTCGGAATGGATGTTCTGGGTGCTGCTCATGCAGGTGGGGTTTAAATTTGCAGTTTCAATCTATGTGTGGTTGTGTTATTACGCCCCACTCCAGGACATACGTTGCAGAACGATGCCCCAGGCCACCAGCACAAACAAATGTAAATACATACACAACATAGCCCCTTACAGTGATATACAATGGTCTAGTGGTAGACCAGATTGCTTGAGGATGCTTGAGGGGGTTCGACTCCCCCTACGGTCGCTCTTGGCGTTGCAGGTCGTCGTCAACTGCGATGGTAGCTTGTCCAGTTGAGGTAGGAGACCGCTTCCCACCCGCGTAGGACGGGCTCCCTTAACACCACGCCCCACCAGGCGTTATCATTACCTTTTTTAAACAACATAATATATTCATAAGTTATAAATATCCCAGGCCGCCACCACGGCCACGACCACAACCGAAATCAGAACCAAAACCAAAATTAAAACCATTTAAAAAATGCAATCACTATACACATGCAATCTATTGGCTACTTCTTCCTGGCCATCTACCTGGAACACACCCTCCCAAGCAGCAATGAGCAGCAGTCATACCCCTAGGCATAGAACACCACTGTCACGCACCACACAATGTACATTAACATGCAAACGCAGGCTATTGCCTACCTCTTCCTAGCCATCTACTTGGACCACACCCTCCCAAGCAGCAATGAGCAGCAGTCATACACCTGGGCATAGAACACCACTGTCACGCACCACACAATGTTCATGAACGTACACATGCAGGCTAGTGCCTACCTCTTCCTAGCCATCTACCTGGACCACACCCTACCCTGCAGTAATAAGCAGCAAGCATACACCTGGGCATAGAAAATCACAGTCATACACACACAGCACACAATCTGAATACACATGCAGGCTATTGCCTACCTCTTCCTAGCCATCTACTTGGATCACACCCTACCCAGCATCAATTGTTGACAGGCATAACACTGTACATAAAACACCACTGTCACCAGCTGGCACACAGAAAACAATCTGAATGCGCATGCAGGCTATTGCCTACCTCTTCCTAGCCATCTACCTGGACCACACCCTCCCAAGCAGCAATGAGCAGCAGGCATAACCCTAGGCATAGAACACCACTGTCACGCACCACACAATGTACATTAACATGCAAACGCAGGCTAGTGCCTACCTCTTCCTAGCCATCTACTTGGACCACACCGTACCCAGCAGCAATGGTTGACAGGCATACCACTGTACATAAAACACCACTGTCACACAGCAAACAGTGCAAATGCACATGCAGCCTATTGCCTACCTCTTCCTAGCCATCTACTTGGACCACACCCTACCAAGCAGCAATCAGCAGCATTCATAACCCTAGGCATAGAACACCACTGTCACGCACCACACAATGTACGTGAACATGCACATGCAGGCTATTGCCTACCTCTTCCTAGCCATCTACTTGGATCACACCCTACCCAGCAGCAATGGCCGACAGGCATACACCTGGTATTACTTCTTCCAGCCAAGCTACTGGATGCCTAGTAGGAGCAAGGTAGGTGGTGGTGGTGGTGGCATTGTTGGTATTTGTGTGTGTTTTTCGTGGTCTTCCCATGTCCCCCTTTGTCCCTGTCAAGCCGAGGGCACAATTGGAGTCTAGTAGGGCACCAGGAAAATGTAACAGTAGAGTGGAGTACAATACAGTACAGTACAGTACAGTACAGTACAGTACAGTACAGTACAGTACGGTACGGTACGGCACGGCACGGCACGGCACGGCACGGCACAGCACAGGACAGGACAGGACAGGACAGGACAGGACAGGACAGGACAGAACTTGTGATAAGTAGCACACATGGCAATCTCCTATGGTACACTATGACCTGCTTTAGTGTTCATGGCAACCCTAACTAACCAAATCAACCTATTCAGGGCTCCTCACTCCCCTACGCACTGGAAGCCCTGAATCGGTTCCAGCAGGATGCCAAGGACGGCTCCATGGTGACCTGTAGAAGCAAACAGATGGCCTTCTCCTAAATAATGTCAAATATGACCTGCCTAAGCGCCCATGGAAACCGTAACTAACCCAAACCGTCCTTTGCAGGGCCCCTCACTCCCCTACGCACTGGAAGCCCTCCCTTTGTCCCTGCAGGACAGCCTGTGGGTGGCATATAGTAATCTGCTTAGTATGAAAACCTCCCTTTGCATGGCTCCTCCCTCCCCTACGCACTGGAAGCCCTCCCTATGTCCCAGCAGGACAGCCTGTGGGTGGCATATAATAATCTGCTTAGTATGCAAACCACGTTCTGCAGGGCTCCTCACTCCCCTACGCACTGGAAGCCCTGAATCGGTTCCAGCGGGACTCTTAAAATACCTTGTAGGTGACCTGTGGTATCAAACACATGGCCTTCTCCTAAATAATGTTATACTATGACCTGCCGTAGAGCCCATGGCAAACCTAACTAACCCAAACCGTCCTCTGCAGGGCTCCTCCCTCTCCTACGCACTGGAGGCCCTCCCTATGTCCCAGCAGGACAGCTTGTGGGTGGCATATAGTAATCTGCTTAGTATCAAAACCTCCCATTGCAGGGCTCCTCACTCCCCTACGCACTGGAGGCCCTCCCTATGTCCCAGCAGGACAGCTTGAGGGTGGCATATAGTAATCTGCTTAGTATGAAAACCACCCATTGCATGACTCCTCACTCCCCTACGCACTGGAGGCCCTCCCTATGTCCCAGCAGGACAGCTTGTGGGTGGCTTGTAGTAATCTGCTCAGTATAAAAACCACCCTTTCCCACCCCTACGCACTGGAAGCCCTGAACCAGTTTCAGTAGGACTCTTAAAAACCTCATGGGCGACAGGTAGTAGCACACACATGGCCCTCTCCTATGGTACACTATGACCTGCCTTAGTGCCCATGGCAACCCTAACTGACCCAAACCAAGCTCTGCATGGCTCCTCACTCCCTTACGCACTGGAAGCCCTGAATTAGTTTCAGTAGGACTCTTAAAATACCTCATGGGCGACATGTAGTAGCACACACATTGAACTCTCCTAAGGTATACTATGACCTATGAGCGTGGTGTCTATGGCAATCCCAACCAACCCAAACCACGATCTGCAGGGCTCCTCACTCCCTTACGCTCTGGAAGCCCTGAATCGGGTCCAGCAGGAGGCCACGGACGGCTCAATGGTGACCTATAGTATCAAACAAATGGCCCTCCCCTAATATTATACTGTGACCTGCCTAAGTGCCCATGGCAACCCTAACTAACCTAAACCACCTTATGCAGGGCTCCTCACTCCCTTACGCTCTGGAAGCCCTGAATCGGTTCCAGCAGGACGCCAAGGACGGCTCAATGGTGACTGACGAAGATGTGCTGGAAGAAGCTGAGGCAACTCAGCGTCAGTGCTTCCGCTACTGTACACAGCATGACCCCCAGGCCCCCCTGTTGGAACCCCGGGTCCATCAGGCCCAGGGTCCCGCAGGTCAAGCCCAGGCCCCCCTGAATGAAATCAGTGATAGTGGTATGTACTCAAGGGATATAAGCAATGGTGTCGCAGGCATCGGGGGCAGTACAGGCACAGATGTACTGCCAACCCTGCCACTTCCCACTACCGACTCTCTCTCCCCACCAGCTGAAGAGTGTGACCTGTCCCAGGGGTTACACATGTTTGGACTGAGGAAGGTGTACCGCCGCAGTACTTCCCTCTCCGACCTCTTCAACAGCTTATGGCAGTGGTTTCTGAGCATCCCCTCATGGTTCCAGAGCATCCCTTCGTGGTTTCGGAGCATCCCCTCGTGGTGGTGCAGGTGCATGAAGAAAGACAAGCAGCAGCATGAAGAAACTACTGCTAACCCTCAGGCAGAGTGGTGGGGGAGTGAGGCTGGGAGTGGTAGTAGCCATAGGGACAACGCTGCAGCCAACGCCACTGCCACCATCCCCAATAACACCACCACCACCACCACCACCACCAACAGCAACAGCAATCACGACAATGCCATCACAACAGGAGGTTTTATCAGCAACAATGGCAACACTGCTAACACCAACACCAACACGAACACCAGCACCACCAGCAACAGCAGAACCAGAAACGTCAGCAAGGAGGACAGCACAAACAAAAAGAAGGAGAGAGACTTGGTGGCGGTGGCGGTGCAAGGCAACTGGCTGAGCATACCTGCAGGCCAATGCTTTGCTTTGCTTGGGCCAAATGGGGCTGGCAAGACAACCACTTTCAACTGCCTCACTGGGGTAAGTCCCTGAGCACACTGAACATACTATGTATTGCTATTTTTGCTATGTGAGTATATATGGTGCATATGGCTTGTTAAAAGATCACTCCAACAATGATTTTCTTTGATTTTCTTATATGCTCGGGCCCAAATGGTGCCGGCAAGACAACCACTTTCAACTGCCTCACTGGAGTAAGTCCCCGACCCAATGTCACAGGGGGGGGCTAGGTGGTTCGATTCCACCCGGTATATATATACCGCTGATGAGAGGAGAACATCAACTCAGTACATTTGAGTGCCTTCATGGTAGACAACCTTTTCCGTCCTGGCAGGGGTACCAAAGGTGTGGGGTCTCTGTATACCTAAGTCGGGATACCGGGGATTGGAGCTTGCAACGGAGGTTTCCATGGGCCGGTAGCGGTAGAGACTTGGAAGACGCAGAGGGTTGATTACCCGAGGTTGTTCTGGACAAGAGTTTGATAGTTGAATGAGTTACAATTTGTTCTAGGAACAATAGAAGATAAAACTGCGGTTTCTAAGTGAACATACATAGCTTGCCGGAAACGGTCGGCAAGGTGGGATTGCAATGCACGACAGGGGTCAAGCGGTGCAAGAGCCTAAGATGATTATTCATGATGCGTGACAGTCGTATTGGATTGTCGTGACGGGTTGGTGTCACGACAAGGCCAACATTTACTGCAAGGGGTAGGCAAAGTAGCCTATCATGAAGTGACCTATCATGAAGTAACCTATCATGAAGTGATATCCCGACGCACCTGGACAAGAGTTTGATAGTTGAATGAGAGAGAATCGGTCGTCTCAATCGACTTATCAACTCTTCTGTCCTTTAGGGTATGATCGTAACTATGGTTTTGCCTGTGCTGGCGAGAGGAGTTATGCTACGGCACTGCATTGTTATGTCTCGTGTTAAGACCAGTGTCCGATAACAGTCTCGTGTTATTACCAGCGTCAGCTAATTAATTACTTAATTAATTAATTGGTATGTGTAACCGAGTAATACTAGGTAGCTGGCCACGGCTACGGCGGGTCGACTCAGCCAGATCTGGGCTACCAGGGCTCAGGTCTGGTCGAAGTCCGCTCTTGGTGTGTGTGTGCGTGTACAGGGTATTTCCCCTGCTTTTAGTGTTACGTAGGTAAACACGCAATCGCGTGTGACACCAATCACCAGAAAAATAGATGGCCTTTTTTATTTATGCATATATATGGTGCATATAGATTTCGAAAATATCACTCCAATATTTTATGTATTTCAGTTTAGTTTAGTTTATGCATGCATGAGCCACAAGGGTCTGGCAAGATAACCACTTTCACCTGCCACGCTGGGGTAAGTCCCTAAACCCATGGTCCAAACAGCAAACTGTCCTTTTTTGATTTGTGAGTTTTATAAATGGTGCATCCTGGTTTATATTGCTCAAATGTACTTGAAGCATTTTATATAATCTACTGCATTTGATGATATGCTCGGGCCCAATGGAGCCGGCAAGACAACCACTTTCAACTGCCACGCTGGAGTAAGTCCTTGAACCCATGGTCCAAACAGCATACTGTCATTTTTTGCTCTTTGAGTTTTATAAATGATGCATACCGGTATATATTGCGCACATGTACTTGAAGCATTTCATATACTGTAATCTATTGCATTTGGTGTTATGCATGGGCCAATTGGAGACGGCAAGACAACCACTTTCAACTGCCACGCTGGAGTAAGTCCTTGAACCCATGGTCCAAACTGCAAACTGTCCTTTTTTGATTTGTGAGTTTTATAAATGATGCATACCTGCATATATTGCGCAAATGTACTTGAAGCATTACATATACTCTACTGCATTTGATGTTATGCTTGGGCCAATTGGAGCCGGCAAGGCAACCACTTTCAACTGCCTCACTGGAGTAAGTCCCTTACCCAATCGCCTGAGATACAAATTGCCTTTTTTGCTTTATGAGTATGTATGGTGCATATAGATCGTGCTAATATCACTTGGATATATAATTTATTTTATGTTTTCCTATAGTCGGGTCCAACACCAACAACCAAGCACCAACCACCAACTACCAAACACCAACAACCAAGCACCAACCACCCACTACCACCAACCATCCCCCAGGCCATCCCTCCTTCTGATGGGGACGCCCTCATCTACGGAAGCAGCGTGCGTACCCCAGCTGGACAATCATGTATTCGCTCTATCATGGTGGTCTGCCCTCGACCTGAATGCTAGCACCCCACCTCTCACCTCCCACCCATCCTCCCACTCTAACCCATCCACGCATTTTGCTGCCACCCATCAGGCCATCCCACCTTCTGCTGGGGACGCCCTCATCTACGGAAATAGCGTCCGTACTCCTGCTGGTCAATCGCGTATACGCTCTATCATGGGAGTCTGCCCTCAGTTCGACGTCTTGTGGTCAGAACTGACAGGTAACCTCACTTGATAGTGGTAGACTTGGAAAGTCGGGGGTCTCGGGTAGAAAACTTCTCTGACGAAAGGGGTCTCAGGTAGTGGTCGGGATAGGTAGCGGGAAAACAAATCTCTGCTACTACAGGGGAATGAATGTGTGTTGGTGCGTTGGTGGGTGTGGGTGTGGGTGGAGGTTTTCGGGTATGTGGGTGGGGGTGGGTGGGTGGGGGTAGGGGTGTTAGGGTATGTGTGTGTGTGGGTGGGTGGGTGGGGGGGGGGGGGGTAGGGTATATGTGTGTGTGTGCGGTTGTGATTGAGTGCGGTAGTGATCAGGATAGGTAGCGGAAAGCAAACTCTGCTATGTATCCATTTCAAGCTGTATCATGGGGGTCTGCCCTCAGGTCAACTTCTTGTGGTCAGAACTGACAGGTGAACGCACTGAATTGTGATGTTGCCATCACACGTATTGTTACATGTATACACTTACACTCGCATACAGTTACACACCTGTACAGCCTCTAGCGATTTACAATGGTCTAGTGGTAGACCAGATCGCTAAAGAATGAAGAGTCGGGGGGGTCGACTCCCCCTTCGGTCGCTCTTGGCGTTGCAGGTCGTTGTCAACCGCGATGGTAGCTTGTCCAGTTGAGGTAGGAGACCGCTCCCCACCCGCGTACGACGGGCTCCCTTAACACCACGCCCCACCAGGCGTTATCATTACACACCTGTACACACATACAAGACACCTAAGCACATGCTAATGCTATTCGTCAGCTACATGCCCGAACTAGAAACTACCCACTGACTCGAATTGCAGGTCGTGAGCAACTTGATCTCTTTGGGGTCATCAAGGTTTCATCAACCTCCCCCAAGCGACCCACTAAACACACCCATTCTCCCAATCCAACCCTCCACCTAGCTCCACCAAAGGAAAATAACTAAAATCATCCTACCCCACCCTTACCTCGAATCTACCCACTGACTCGAATTGCGAGTCGTGAGCACCTGGAACTCTTTGGGGCCATCAAGGGTCTGTCAGCCAACCCCATGCATCTCACTATCCTGCCACGCACATAGATCACAAACCGCACCCACGCCTCAAACGACCACCCTAACCTCACCCAACCTGCCCAAACCAATTAAACACTGCAGGTCGTGAGCACCTGGACCTCTTTGGGGTCATCAAGGGTCTGTCAGCCAACCCCATACATCTCACTATCCTGCCACGCACACAGATCACAAACCGCACCCACGCCTCAAACGACCAGCTTAACCTCACCCAACCTACCCAAACCAATTAAACACTGCAGGTCGTGAGCACCTGGACCTCTTTGGGGTCATCAAGGGTCTGTCAACCAACCCCATACATCTCACTATCCTGCCACGCACACAGATCACAAACCGCACCCACGCCTCAAAGGACCACCCTAACCTCACCCAACCTGCCCAAACCAATTAAACACTGCAGGTCGTGAGCACCTGGACCTCTTTGGGGTCATCAAGGGTCTGTCAGCCAACCCCATACATCTCACTATCCTGCCACGCACACAGATCACAAACCGCACCCACGCCTCAAGGACCACCCTAACCTCACCCAACCTGCCCAAACCAATTAAACACTGCAGGTCGTGAGCACCTGGACCTCTTTGGGGTCATCAAGGGTCTGTCAGCCAACCCCATACATCTCACTATCCTGCCACGCACACAGATCACAAACCGCACCCACGCCTCAAAGGACCACCCTAACCTCACCCAACCTGCCCAAACCAATTAAACACTGCAGGTCGTGAGCACCTGGACCTCTTTGGGGTCATCAAAGGTCTGTCAGCCAACCCCATACATCTCACTATCCTGCCACGCACACAGATCACAACCCGCACCCACGCCTCAAACGACCACCCTAACCTCACCCAACCTGCCCAAACCAATTAAACACTGCAGGTCGTGAGCACCTGGACCTCTTTGGGGTCATCAAGGGTCTGTCAGCCAACCCCATACATCTCACTATCCTGCCACGCACACAGATCACAACCCGCACCCACGCCTCAAACGACCAGCTTAACCTCACCCAACCTGCCCAAACCAATTAAACACTGCAGGTCGTGAGCACCTGGACCTCTTTGGGGTCATCAAAGGTCTGTCAGCCAACCCCATACATCTCACTATCCTGCCACGCACACAGATCACAACCCGCACCCACGCCTCAAAGGACCACCCTAACCTCACCCAACCTGCCCTAACCAATTAAACACTGCAGGTCGTGAGCACCTGGACCTCTTTGGGGTCATCAAGGGTCTGTCAGCCAACCCCATACATCTCACTATCCTGCCACGCACACAGATCACAAACCTCACCCACGCCTCAAACAACCACCCTAACCTCACCCAACCTGCCCATCCAATTAAACACTGCAGGTCGTGAGCACCTGGACCTCTTTGGGGTCATCAAGGGTCTGTCAGCCAACCCCATACATCTCACTATCCTGCACGCACACAGATCACAAACCGCACCCACGCCTCAAAGGACCACCCTAACCTCACCCAACCTGCCCAAACCAATTAAACACTGCAGGTCGTGAGCACCTGGACCTCTTTGGGGTCATCAAGGGTCTGTCAGCCAACCCCATACATCTCACTATCCTGCCACGCACACAGATCACAAACCGCACCCACGCCTCAAAGGACCACCCTAACCTCACCCAACCTGCCCAAACCAATTAAACACTGCAGGTCGTGAGCACCTGGACCTCTTTGGGGTCATCAAAGGTCTGTCAGCCAACCCATACATCTCACTATCCTGCCACGCACACAGATCACAACCCTCACCCACGCCTCAAACTACCACCCTAACCTCACCCAACACTGCCCAAACCAATTAAACACTGCAGGTCGTGAGCACCTGGACCTCTTTGGGGGTCATCAAGGGTCTGTCAGCCAACCCCATACATCTCACTATCCTGCCACGCCCACAGATCACAACCCGCACCCACGCCTCAAACGACCACTTAACCTCACCCAACCTGCCCACCAAACCAATTAAACACTGCAGGTCTGAGCACCTGGACCTCTTTGGGGTCATCAAAGGTCTGTCAGCCAACCCCATACATCTCACTATCCTGCCACGCACACAGATCACAAAACCCGCACCCACGCCTCAAAGGACCACCCTAACCTCACCCAACCTGCCCTAACCAATTAAACACTGCAGGTCGTGAGCACCTGGACCTCTTTGGGGTCATCAAGGTCTGTCAGCCAACCCCATACATCTCACTATCCTGCCACGCACACAGATCACAAACCCGCACCCCACGCCTCAAACAACACCCTAACCTCACCCAACCTGCCCAAACCAAAAATTAAACACTGCAGTGTCGTGAGCACCTGGACCTCTTTGGGGTCATCAAGGGTCTGTCATCCAACCCATACATCTCACTATCTTGCCACGCACACAGATCACAAACCGCACCACGCCTCAAAACGACCACCACTAACCTCACCCAACCTGCCCAAACCAATTAAACACTGCAGGTCGTGAGCACCTGGACCTCTTTGGGGTCATCAAAGGTCTGTCAGCCAACCCCATACATCTCACTATCCTGCCACGCACACAGATCACAAACCGCACCCACGCCTCACGAGTACCCCTAAACCTCACCCAACCTGCCCAAACCAATTAAACACTGCAGGTCGTGAGCACCTGGACCTCTTTGGGGTCATCAAGGGTCTGTCAGCCAACCCCATACATCTCACTATCCTGCCACGCACACAGATCACAAACCGCACCCACGCCTCAAACGACCACCCTAACCTCACCCAACCTGCCCAAACCAATTAAACACTGCAGGTCGTGAGCACCTGGACCTCTTTGGGGTCATCAAGGGTCTGTCAGCCAACCCCCATACATCTCACTATCCTGCCACGCACACAGATCACAACCGCACCCACGCCTCAAACGACCACCCTAACCTCACCCAACCTGCCATAACCAATTAAACACTGCAGGTCGTGAGCACCTGGACCTCTTTGGGGTCATCAAGGGTCTGTCAGTCCACCCCATACATCTCACTATCCTGCCACGCACACAGATCACAAACCGCACCCACGCCTCAAACGACCACCCTAACCTCACCCAACCTGCCCAAACCAATTAAACACTGCAGGTCGTGAGCACCTGGACCTCTTTGGGGTCATCAAGGGTCTGTCAGCCAACCCCATACATCTCACTATCCTGCCACGCACACAGATCACAACCCGCACCCACGCCTCAAACGACCACCCTAAACCTCACCCAACCTGCCCAAACCAATTAAACACTGCAGGTCGTGAGCACCTGGACCTCTTTGGGGTCATCAAGGGTCTGTCAGCCAACCCCATACATCTCATTATCCTGCCACGCACACAGATCACAACCCGCACCCACGCCTCAAAGGACCACCCTAACCTCACCCAACCTGCCCAAACCAATTAAACACTGCAGGTCGTGAGCACCTGGACCTCTTTGGGGTCATCAAGGGTCTGTCAGCCAACCCCATACATCTCACTATCCTGCCACGCACACAGATCACAAACCGCACCCACGCCTCAAACAACCACCCTAACCTCACCCAACCTGCCCAAACCAATTAAACACTGCAGGTCGTGAGCACCTGGACATCTTTTGGTTCTTGGTTCATCAAGGGTTCTGTCAGCCAACCCCATAAGTCGCATCTACTACCGACGCACACAGATCCAAACCGCACCAACGGCCCTCAAACGACCAGACTTAACCTCACCCAAACCTGCCCCAAAACCAATTTATTTTATTTTTTAAACACTGCAGGTCGTGAGCACCTGGACCTCGTTGGGGTCATAAGGGGGATGTCACGCAAACACAATACATCTCCACACTGCAGCACACAGAGCACATAACCGCGACCCAAGCCTCAAACGATCCCACCCGAACGCACCCACCCTGCTCCAAAACCAAGTGAAACATGCGGGCGGTGAGCACTGGGACTCTTTTGGGCGTCCATCAAGGGTTGTCAGCCAAACCCCAACAATCTAACGATCCTGCCACGCCACCAGATCACAAACCGCCACCCACGCCTTCAATACGACCACCTAACCTCACCCAACCCTGCCCAAACAAGTAAACATGCAGGTCGTGAGACCTGGACCTCTTTGGGGTCATCAAGGGTCTGTCAGCCAACCCCATACATCTCACTATCCTGCCACGCACACAGATCACAACCCGCACCCACGCCTCAAACGACCACCCTAACCTCACCCAACCTGCCCAAACCAATTAAACACTGCAGGTCGTGAGCACCTGGACCTCTTTGGGGTCATCAAGGGTCTGTCAGCCAACCCCATACATCTCACTATCCTGCCACGCACACAGATCACAAACCGCACCCACGCCTCAAACGACCACCCTAACCTCACCCAACCTGCCCAAACCAATTAAACACTGCAGGTCGTGAGCACCTGGACCTCTTTGGGGTCATCAAGGGTCTGTCAGCCAACCCCATACATCTCACTATCCTGCCACGCACACAGATCACAAACCGCACCCACGCCTCAAACGACCACCCTAACCTCACCCAACCTGCCCAAACCAATTAAACACTGCAGGTCGTGAGCACCTGGACCTCTTTGGGGTCATCAAGGGTCTGTCAGCCAACCCCATACATCTCACTATCCTGCCACGCACACAGATCACAAACCCGCACCCACGCCTCAAAGGACCACCCTAACCTCACCCAACCTGCCCAAACCAATTAAACACTGCAGGTCGTGAGCACCTGGACCTCTTTGGGGTCATCAAGGGTCTGTCAGCCAACCCCATACATCTCACTATCCTGCCACGCACACAGATCACAAACCGCACCCACGCCTCAAAGGACCACCCTAACCTCACCCAACCTGCCCAAACCAATTAAACACTGCAGGTCGTGAGCACCTGGACCTCTTTGGGGTCATCAAGGGTCTGTCAGCCAACCCCATACATCTCACTATCCTGCCACGCACACAGATCACAAACCGCACCCACGCCTCAAAGGACCACCCTAACCTCACCCAACCTGCCCAAACCAATTAAACACTGCAGGTCGTGAGCACCTGGACCTCTTTGGGGTCATCAAGGTCTGTCAGCCAACCCCATACATCTCACTATCCTGCCACGCACACAGATCACAACCGCACCCACGCCTCAAAGGACCACCCTAACCTCACCCAACCTGCCCAAACCAATTAAACACTGCAGGTCGTGAGCACCTGGACCTCTTTGGGGTCATCAAGGGTCTGTCAGCCAACCCCATACATCTCACTATCCTGCCACGCACACAGATCACAAACCGCACCCACGCCTCAAACGGACCACCCTAACCTCACCCAACCTGCCCAAACCAATTAAACACTGCAGGTCGTGAGCACCTGGACCTCTTTGGGGTCATCAAGGGTCTGTCAGCCAACCCCATACATCTCACTATCCTGCCACGCACACAGATCACAAACCGCACCCACGCCTCAAACGACCTACCCTAACCTCACCCAACCTGCCCAAACCAATTAAACACTGCAGGTCGTGAGCACCTGGACCTCTTTGGGGTCATCAAGGTCTGTCAGCCAACCCCATACATCTCACTATCCTGCCACGCACACAGATCACAAACCGCACCCCACGCCTCAAACGAACACCCTAACCTCACCCAACCTGCCCAAACCAATTAAACACTGCAGGTCGTGAGCACCTGGACCTCTTTGGGGTCATCAAGGGTCTGTCAGCCAACCCCATACATCTCACTATCTTGCCACGCACACAGATCACAAACCGCACCCACGCCTCAAACGTTACCCTAACCTCACCCAACCTGCCCAAACCAATTAAACACTGCAGGTCGTGAGCACCTGGACCTCTTTGGGGTCATCAAGGGTCTGTCAGCCAACCACCATACATCTCACTATCCTGCCACGCACACAGATCACAAACCGCACCCACGCCTCAAACGGACCTACCCTAACCTCACCCAACCTGCCCAAACCAATTAAACACTGCAGGTCGTGAGCACCTGGACCTCTTTGGGGTCATCAAGGGTCTGTCAGCCAACCCCATACATCTCACTATCCTGCCACGCACACAGATCCAAACCCGCACCCACGCCTCAAAGGACCACCCTAACCTCACCCAACCTGCCTAAACCAATTCAAACACTGCAGGTCGTGAGCACCTGGACCTCTTTGGGGTCATCAAGGGTCTGTCAGCCAACCCCATACATCTCACTATCCTGCCACGCACACAGATCACAAACCGCACCCACGCCTCAAAGGACCACCCTAACCTCACCCAACCTGCCCAAACCAATTAAACACTGCAGGATCGTGAGCACCTGGACCTCTTTGGGGTCATCAAGGGTCTGTCAGCCAACCCATACATCTCACTATCCTGCCACGCACACAGATCACAACCCGCACCCACGCCTCAAACGGACCACCCTAACCTCACCCAACCTGCCTAAACCAATTAAAACACTGCAGGTCGTGAGCACCTGGACCTCTTTGGGGTCATCAAGGGTCTGTCAACCAACCCCATACATCTCACTATCCTGCCACGCACACAGATCACAAACCGCACCCACGCCTCAAACGGACCACCCTAACCTCACCCAACCTGCCCCAAACCAATTAAACACTGCAGGTCGTGAGCACCTGGACCTCTTTGGGGTCATCAAGGGTCTGTCAGCCAACCCCATACATCTCACTATCCTGCCACGCACACAGATCACAACCCGCACCCACGCCTCAAACGACCACCCTAACCTCACCCAACCTGCCCAAACCAATTAAACACTGCAGGTCGTGAGCACCTGGACCTCTTTGGGGTCATCAAGGGTCTGTCAGCCAACCCCATACATCTCACTATCCTGCACGCACACAGATCACAAACCGCACCCACGCCTCAAACGACCACCCTAACCTCACCCAACCTGCCCAAACCAATTAAACACTGCAGGTCGTGAGCACCTGGACCTCTTTGGGGTCATCAAAGGTCTGTCAGCCAACCCCATACATCTCACTATCCTGCCACGCACACAGATCACAACCCGCACCCACGCCTCAAACAACCACCCTAACCTCACCCAACCTGCCCAAACCAATTAAACACTGCAGGTCGTGAGCACCTGGACCTCTTTGGGGTCATCAAGGGTCTGTCAGCCAACCCCATACATCTCACTATCTTGCCACGCACACAGATCACAAACCGCACCCACGCCTCAAACGATTACCCTAACCTCACCCAACCTGCCCAAACCAATTAAACACTGCAGGTCGTGAGCACCTGGACCTCTTTGGGGTCATCAAGGGTCTGTCAGCCAACCCCATACATCTCACTATCCTGCACGCACACAGATCACAAACCGCACCCACGCCTCAAACGATTACCCTAACCTCACCCAACCTGCCCAAACCAATTAAACACTGCAGGTCGTGAGCACCTGGACCTCTTTGGGGTCATCAAGGTCTGTCAGCCAACCCCATACATCTCACTATCCTGCCACGCACACAGATCACAAACCGCACCCACACCTCAAAGGACCACCCTAACCTCACCCAACCTGCCTAAACCAATTAAACACTGCAGGTCGTGAGCACCTGGACCTCTTTGGGGTCATCAAGGGTCTGTCAACCAACCCCATACATCTCACTATCCTGCCACGCACACAGATCACAAACCGCACCCACGCCTCAAAGGACCACCCTAACCTCACCCAACCTGCCTAAAACCAATTAAACACTGCAGGTCGTGAGCACCTGGACCTCTTTGGGTCATCAAGGGTCTGTCAGCCAACCCCATACATCTCACTATCCTGCCACGCACACAGATCACAACCCGCACCCACGCCTCAAACGACCACCCGAACCTCACCCAACCTGCCCAAACCAATTAAACACTGCAGGTCGTGAGCACCTGGACCTCTTTGGGGTCATCAAGGGTCCTGTCAGCCAACCCCATACATCTCACTATCCTGCCACGCACACAGATCACAAACCGCACCCACGCCTCAAACGACCACCCTAACCTCACCCAACCTGCCCAAACCAATTAAACACTTCAGGTCGTGAGCACCTGGACCTCTTTGGGTCATCAAGGGTCTGTCAGCCAACCCCATACATCTCACTATCCTGCCACGCACACAGATCACAAACCGCACCCACGCCTCAAAGGACCACCCTAACCTCACCCAACCTGCCCAAACCAATTAAACATTGCGGGTCGTGAGCACCTGGACCTCTTTGGGGTCATCAAGGGTCTGTCAGCCGACCCCATACATCTCACTATACACCCTCTCACACAGATCACAACCCGCACCCACCCTCTCACCTGCGCCTCAACGGCCACCCTAACCTCACCCAACCTGCCCAAACCAATTAAACATTGCAGGTCGTGAGCACCTGGACCTCTTTGGGGTCATCCAGGGTTTGTCAGCCGACCCCAGACAACCCACTACACACACTCTCAGCCAATTCAACCCTCCACCAAAGTAAATAACCTAAACTCCACCAACCCCACCCTAACCTCAACCACCCACCCAAGCCTCAACCATCCACCATAGACTAACCCAACCTGCCCAACCTGCCCAAACCAATCAAACATCACAGGTCGTGAGCACCTTTGGGGGCATCAAGGGTTTGTCAGCCAACCCCAGGCAACCCACCATACACCCTCTCGCACAGATCACAACCCGCTCCCACCCCCCCACCCACGCCTCAAACGACCACCCTAATCTCACCCAACCAATAAAACATTGCAGGTCGTGAGCACTTGGACCTCTTTGGGGTCATCAAGGGTCTGTCAGCCAATCCCAGGCAACCCACTAAACACCCTCTCACACAGATCACAACCCGCACCCACCCTCTCACCCGCGCCTCAACGGTCACCCTAATCTCACCCAACCTGCCCAAACCAATTAAACATTGCAGGTCGTGAGCACCTGGACCTCTTTGGGGTCATCAAGGGTCTGTCAGCCGACCCCAGACAGCCCACTATACACCCTCTCAGCCAGTCCAACCCCCTTCCATCCAAGGAAACAGACAATGAGACGGCCACAGGGAGATTCAGCGTTCAAGAGATGCTTCGGAAGGTAGAGATGTGTTTTGCAAGGAGAGGGGTGTATGTGTGGTTGTGAAGGGCGGTGCGGGGGTGTTTGTGTGGTGTGTGTGGTTTGGTTTGTGTGTTGTGGTGGGTGGGTGGGTGGGTGTGGGGGGGTCAGTCCAACCACGCACCCATCCAGAGAATCAAACCATGAGAGAAGGCCTAGAGGCGATTTAGCGTTCAAGAGATGCTTGGGAAGGTGAGGGATGTGTTTTGCAAGGAGAGGGGTGTCTGTGTGGTTGTGAAGGGCGGTGTGGGGGTGGGGTGGTGTGTGGTGGTGGTGGTCGTGGTGGTGGTGGTGTGTGTGGGGGGTCAGTCCCCCTTCCATCCAAGGAAACATACAATGAGAGAGGTCCATGGGGAGATTCAGCATTTAAGAGAGGCTCAGGAAGGAGAGGATTGTGTTTTGAAAGGAGAGGGGTGGCTGTGTGATTGTGAAGGGCGGTGTGGGGGTGGGGTGGTGTTTCGGTGTGTGTGCGTGTGTGTGTGTGCGGGGGGTCAGTCCCCATTCCATCCAAGGAAACAAACAATGAGAGAGGGCCATGGGGAGATTCAGCATTTAAGAGAGGCTCAGGAAGGTGAGAGATGTGTGTTGAAAGGAGAGGGGTGTCTGTGTGATTGTGAAGGGCGGTGTGGGGGTGGGGTGGTGTTTGGGTGTGTGTGCGTGTGTGTGTGTGCGGGGGGTCAGTTCCCATTCCATCCAAGGAAACAAACAAAGAGAGAGGGCCATGGGGAGATTCAGCATTTAAGAGAGGCTCGGGAAGGTGAGAGATGTGTTTTGAAAGGAGCGGGGTGTCTGTGTGATTGTGGAGGGCGGGGTGGGGGATGGGGTGGTGTGTGTGCGGGGGGGGGGGGGGGGGGGGGGGGTGAGTGGGTGGGTGGGTGGGTGGATTTGGGGAGGGCCAGTACACCCCCCTCCCATGCAAACAAACAAACCACGAGAGACAGCCACAGACGATTGAGCATTCAAGAGATGCTCATTAAGGTGACAGGCTGGGTAGGCGGGGTTGCTCGTGTGATTGTGGGTGGGTGAGTGCGTGTTTGTGTGTGGGGGGGAGGGGGGGGGGGGGGGATTTGGATAGCGCCAGTGCAGCCCCCCCTCCCATCCAACAAACAAACCAAAGAAGAAATGCAAAATAAGATTCATCAGCTTTCAAGAGATCTGAGAAGGTTGAGGGCTCTGTTTCGGGTTGGGGCTTGTGTGATTCTGGGTGGGTGGGTGGGTGGGTGAGTGGGTGAAAGGACAGTGGTGGGTAGTGGTTGAGTGTTGAGTAGAGAGTGGGTGGTGGTGGGTGAGTGAAGAAGTGGTTGGGCGGGTGGCCTGGGTGGGTGATTGAGAGAGGTGGGTGGAAATGGATGGGTGGGGTGGGTGGTGAGAGAGTGGGTGGGTGAGTGAAAGAGTGGGTTGGGTGTGGTGGGTGATGAGAGATTGGGGGGTGGGTGCTTGCGTATAGCGCGTGGGTTTGGGCGAGGTGGGTGGTGGGTGCGTGGCGAGCGTGGGTGGTGGGTGGGTGGTGAGGGAGAGAGGGGTGTGGTGGGTGAGTGAGAGAGTGAGCAGAGTGGGGGGTGTCGGTGGGGGTGCGTGAGCGAGTGGGTGGGTGGGTGGGTGGGTGAGTGAGAGAGTGGTTGGGTGGGTGGGTGGGTGAGTAAGAGAGTGGGTGGGCGGATATGGGGCGGGGCAGTACACCCCCCTCCCATCCAAACAAACAAGCAAACTAAAAGAGAGGGTCATGGGACGATTGAGCATTCCAGAGATGCTCAGGAAGGTGAGGGAATGGTGTAGATAGGGTTGCTTGTGTGATTGCGGGGGTGGAGTGAGTTCGTTGTGCGCTGTGTGTGTGTGGGGGGGGGGGGGGGGGGGGGGGATTTGGGAGAGCGCCAGTGCACCCCCCTCCCATCCTAACAAACAAATCACGAGAGAAGGCAAAAGGAAGATTCAGCGTTCAAGAGATGCTGAGGAAGGTTGAGGGCTCGGTAGGCGGGGTTGCTTCTGTGATTATGGGTGGGTGGGTGGGTGGATGCGTGTGCTTGGGTGGATGGTGGAGGTTTGGTCCAACCCTTCCCATGCTAATAATCACACCACCAGGCGAGGAAACCACTCAACCCCCAAACCACCCACACATCCACCAATATACCCATCCACAAATCTACCAATCTACCCATCCAGCTAGCCACCCACCCACCCACCCTCCCACCCACTCAACCACCCAACATATGTACACACACACACACACACACACACACACCCTCCCCCCCCCCACACACACACACCCTCACCCCCCCCCCCCCCCCCCCCACACACACACACACACCCATCCACACACAGACACACACACACACACAAACACCAACTCATTGAACCACCCATCTACCTACCCCCCCCCCCCCCCCCCCTCACACACCACACACACACACACACTCACACTCACCCACTCACCCATGAGTGCATTGACTCACGCACCAATGAATGACTCCCTGGTTGGGCTTGATGGGGTGACCAGACTACCCACCCACCCACTCAATCACCAATGAATGACACCCAGGTCGGGCTTGATGGGGTGGCCAGCAACCGGCACACCTCCACTTTCAGTGGTGGCCAGACTACACACACATCCCGCCAGCTACCTACCCACCCATCCACCCACCTACTCACCAATCCACTCACCCACCTACCCGCCCACCCACCCACCTACCCACCCAAACATCCAATTACAATGGTAGCCAGACCACCCACCCACCCATCCAGCCATCTACCCACCCATGCAGCCATCTACCCACCCATCCAGCCATCTACCCACCCATCCAGCCATCTACCCACCCATCCAGCCATCTACCCACCCATCCAGCCATCTACTCACCCATCCAGCCATCTACCCACTCATCCAGCCACCCACCCACACACACACACACCCTCTCACTGATGAACGACACCCAGGTCGGGCTTGATGGGTCGGCCAGCAACCGGCACACCTCCACTTACAGTGGTGGCATGAAGTGACGTCTCAGTGTTGCCATGGTCCTGCTGGGTAAAACCAACTACCCACCCACCTACCCACCCACTCACCCACTCACCCACCCACCCACCCAAACACCCAACCAAACACCCACCAACCCAAACACATACACCCACCCACCCACCCACCTACCCACCCACACACACCCTCACAACCCACTCACCCACTCACCCACTCACCCACTCCACCCAGCCAAACCACCCAACCAAACCCCACCAACCCAACACATACACCCACCCACCCACCCACCTACCCCCACACACCCCCCACACCACTCACCCACTCACCATTCACCCACTCACCCACGCACCCCACCCAACCCCAACCCACAGCCCAACCAAAACCACCCACCAACCCAAACACATACACCCACCCACCCACCCACCTACCCCCCCCCCCCACACACACACACCACTCACCCACTCACCCACCCCAACACCCAACCAAACACCCACCAACCCAAACACATACACCCACCCACCCACCCACCCACCCACCTACCCACACCAAACACCCACCCACACACCCACTCACCCACTCACCCACCCAGTACAACCAACCAACCACCACCAACCCAACACATACACCCACCCACCCACCCACCTACCCCCCCCCCACACACACCACACTCACCCACACACCCAAACACCCAACCAAACACCCACCAACCCAAACACATACACCCACCCACCCACCCACCTACCCCCCCACACACACACACACCCACTCACCCACTCACCCAACCCCAACCCCAACCAAACACCCCACCGACCCAAACACATACACCCACCCACCCACTTACCCACCCCACCCCACACACACACCCACTCACCCACGCACCCACCCAAACCCCAACCAAACACCACCAACCCAAACACATACACCACCCACCACCGACCCCCCCCCCAGCACACACACACCCACTCACCCACGTCAGCCCACACAAACCACCCAACCAAACACCCACCAACCCAAACACAGACACCCACCGCACCACCTACACCCACCCACACACACACACCCACTCAACCCACTCACCACCCCAAACACCCAACTCAAACACCCACCTACCCAAACACAATACACCACGCCACACACCTACCACCCACCCCCCCCACACACAACACTTCACTCCACCTCACCCACCCAAACACCCAACCAAACACCCACCGACCCAAACATACATCACACCCACCCACCCACCTACCCACCCCCCCACACACACACCCACTCACCCACTCACCCACCCAAACACCCAACCAAACACCCACCTAGACCCAAAACACGTACACCCACCACCCATCCATGAGTGCATTGACTCACCTAATCAACCAACCTCCCAACTGCCTACTGAACCACCCATCCAACCACCCAAACACACACACACCCACCCAAACACACGCACGCACAAACACACACACAGCTACCTACCCACCCATCCACCCACCTACCTTCCTACCCACCCACCCACCCACCAATGAATGACTCCCAGGTTGGTCTTGATGGGGTGGCCAGCAACCGGCGCACTTCCACTTACAGTGGTGGCATGAAGCGTCGTCTCAGTGTGGCCATGGCCCTGCTGGTAGAAACCACCCCCACACCCACCTACCTTCCCCCCCACACACACACCCACACGCACACACCCACACACCCACTCACCCACCCAAACACCCAACCAAACACCCACCCACCCAAACACCTATGAGTGCATTGACTCACCCACCAATGAATGACACCCAGGTCGGGCTTGATGGGGTGACCAGCAACCGGCGCACCTCCACTTACAGTGGTGGCATGAAGCGACGCCTCAGTGTGGCCATGGCCCTGCTGGTTGAAGCCAACCAACCAACCAACCAACCACCTACACACACGCACACACACACACACTCAAGCACTCACCCACTCAAACGCCCAACCAAACTTTCACCAACCCAAACACCTACACCCGACCAAACACTTATGAGTGCATTGACTCACCCACTATTGAATGACTCCCAGGTTGGGCTTGATGGGGTGGCCAGCAACCGGCGCACCTCCACTTACAGTGGTGGCATGAAGCGACGCCTCAGTGTGGCCATGGCGCTTATGGGTGACCCCCAGGTGGTGTTCCTGGACGAGCCCACTAGTGGTATGGACCCTATTTCAAGGTAAATGTGTTTGTGAGTGTTTATGTGTGTGTGTGTGTGTGTGCGTGCGTGCGTGTGTGCGTGCGTGCGTGCGTGCGTGCGTGCGTGTGTGTGTGTGTGTGTGTGGTGGTGGTGGTGGTGTGGGGAAGAGGGGGTCGGGGTTGGGGGTAGGGGGGTGGTTTGGTTTGGGGAGGGAGGGGGAAATCTGCGTTCTGGGTGTGTGCTTGTGTGTGTGTGTGTGTTAGGTGGTGGTGTGGGTAAGAGTGTTGGGGGGGGGGGGGGGGGGGGGGGGGGGGCAGCGGTTCAGTGTGGCCATGGCGCTCATGGGTGATCCCCAGGTGGTGTTCCTGGATGATCCCACTAGTGGTATGGATCCTATTTCAAAGTAAATGTGTGGGGGTGGTTGGGGGTGGTTGGAGGGGGGGGTGGGGGGTGGGAGGGAGAATCTGCGTTCTGAGTATGTGCTTGTGTGTGTCTGTGTGTGTGTGTGTGTGGTGGTGGTGTAGGTAAGAGGGTGGTTAGGGGGGGGGGATTGAAATAGGGAGAATCTGCGTTCTGAGTATGTGCTTGTGTGTGTGTGTGTGTGTGGTGGTGGTGGTGTAGGTAAAAGGGGGGTTTGGGGGGGATTGGACTGCGGAGAATCTGCGTTCTGAGTATGTGCTTGTTTGTGTGTGTGTGTGTGTGTGTTGTGTTGTGGGGAAGAGAAGGGGTGGGGGGGGGGGGGGGGGGGGGGGGGGGGGGGGGAGCGACACCTCAGTGTTGCCATGGCGCTCACGGGTGACCCCCAGGTGGTGTTCCTGGATGAGCCCACTAATGGCATGGACCCTATTTCAAGGTGTGGGGTGTGTGTTTGTGTGTGTGTGTTTGGGGTGTGTGTTTGTGTGTGTGTTTGTTTGTGTGTGGGTGTGTGTGTGTGTGTGTGTGGGGGGGGGGGGGAATCTGTGTTCTGAGTATGTGCTTGTGTGTGTGTGTGTGTGCGTGTGTGTGGTGGTGTAGGTAAGAGGGGGTCTGATAAACAAGCACCTATAACTACAACTACCCTATGTATGATGCCCCGCTAACAACCCACTGCCCACCACTCACACCCTAATAACCACCACTCAAACCGAACAACCGCCACACCCTACCCCCATGTATGATGTCCAGGCGGCAGGTGTGGAATCTTCTGGTGGCATACAAGAAAGACCGTGGGCTTGTGCTTACCTCTCATAACATGCACCAAACTAAACACCAGCCATAAACAGAACAACCGCCAACAGAACAACCGCCAACAGAACAACCGCCAACAGAACAACCGCCAACAGAACAACCGCCAACAGAACAACCGCCAACAGAACAACCGCCAACAGAACAACCGCCAACAGAACAACCGCCAACAGAACCCCATGTATGATGCCCAGGCGGCAGGTTTGGGATCTTCTGGCATACAATAAAGAGCGCGTGCTTGTGCTTACCACTCATAACATGCACCAAACCCCCAGGCAAACAAGCAGGTCTAACAATTGGCCTCCTACCCAAACAAGCAGCTATAACAACAACAACAACAACAACAACAACAACAACAACAACAACAACAACAACAACCCCCATGTATGATGCCCAGGCGGCAGGTTTGGGATCTTCTGGTGGCATACAAGAAAGACCGTGTGCTTGTGCTTACCACGCATTCAATGCACTAAACCACCATGCAAGTAAGCAGCTACAGCACCAACATCTACCCCATGTATGATGCACAGGCGGCAGGTGTGGGATCTTTTGGTGGCATACAAGAAAGACCCTGTGCTTGTGCTTACCACGCATTCAATGCACTAAACCACCATGCAAGTAAGCAGCTACAGCACCAACATCTACCCCATGTATGATGCACAGGCGGCAGGTTTGGGATCTTCTGGTGGCATACAAGAAAGACCGTGTGCTCGTGCTTACCACGCATTCAATGGAGGAGGCTGAGATGCTTGGAGATCGAATCGGCATATTTGTGTCTGGTCAGCTAAGGTGCCTGGGAAGCAGCCTGGTGCGTCTCTTATTTTTTTTACACCTAATTGTGTATTGGGAAGCAGCCTGTAAGCGTCTATTATTTTTGAAGATTTGTATAATTAGGTTTGTGCCGAAACAGCTTCGGTGCTTGGGAAGCAGCCTGGCACATCTCTTATTTTTGTCGCACCAAACTTGTCCAGGTGCTTCTTATAATCTAACCTCATAATAAGGTTTGTGTCTGGTCAGCTACGGTGCATGGGAAGGAGCCTGGTTCGTCTCTTATGTTATTTACACCCAATTGTGTATTGGGAAGCAGCCTGGATTTTTTGTACACCCAATTATGTATTGGGAAGCAGCCTGGATGTTTTGTTCACCCAATTGTGTATTGGGAAGCAGCCTGGATGTTTTGTTCACCCAATTGTGTATTGGGAAGCAGCCTAAAACGTCTTTTCATTTTTGAAGATTTGTATAATTAGGTTTGTGTTTGGACAGCTATCGTGCTTGGGAAGCAGCCTAGTATGTTTTCTGTGTTGGGTTTTCCTGGTGTGCTTTATACCGGTACCAGCCGCTATTCAGATTTGTATAATTAGGCTTGTGGCATGACAGTTAAGGTGGTTGGGAAGCAGTAACTGGTACTTGAAGTAAATTACGCCTGGTACGTGGTTACAGCCTGGCACGTGGTTACAGCCTGGTACAAATCTTATTTTTGGTTCTCCTGGTGTGCTTTATACCGGTACCAGCCGCTATTCAGATTTGTATAATTAGGTTTGTGGCTAGACAGCTAAGGTGCTTGCTTGGGCAGCAGTATCTGGTAGGTGAGTTATTGTTGGCCTGGTACGTGGTATATTACGCCTGGCACGTGGTTACAGCCTGATACAAATCTTATTTTTGGTTCTCCAGGTGTGCTTTATACCGGTACCAGCCGCTATCCAGATTGGTAAAATTAGGTTTGCGGCTAGACAGACAAGGTGCTCGCTTGGGCAGCAATAACTGGTAGTTGAATTATATTACGCCTGGTACGTGGTCTTTTATACCTGGTATACCCTTTGGTAACAACATCCAAATCTTCAACGTCGACATTGCATTTTTTATGCTGCTTTATTTTGTCGGAGAGAATGAAAAAATAAAAGTAGACATCGATCATCATATAATTACATATACCGGACATATTTTGGGTAATACAGATGTGCTTTAAATACTAGTACCAGCCACTACCCAGATTTATATGACTAGATTTGCTGGGACAGCTAAGTTGCTTGGGCAGCAGTAACTGGTAGGTGAGTTATTGTTGGCCAGGTACGTGGTTACAGCCTGGCATGTGGTTACAGCCTGGCACAAAGGTGCTTGCTTGGGCAGCAGTAACTGGTAGGTGAGATATTGTTGGCCTGGCACGTGGTAATGATAACGCCTGGTGGGACATGGTGTTAAGGGAGCCCGTCGAACGCGGGTGGGAAGTAGTCTCCTACCTCAACTGGACAAGCTACCATCATGGTTGACGGCGACCTGCAACGCCAAGAGCGACCGAAGGGGGAGTCGGAACCCTGACTCTTCATCCTCAAGCGATCTGGTCTACCACTAGACCATTGTATATCACTGAAAGGGGCTCTGGTACGTGGTATTTTATACCTGGTATGTGGTTTTAGCCTGGTAAATGTCATGTACTGTTTTAGCCTGGTAAATGTCATATAATATTTTAGCCTGGTAAATGTCATGTAATGTTTTAGCCTGGTAAATGTCATGTAATGTTTTAGCCTGGTAAATGTCATGTAATGTTTTAGCCTGGTAAATGCCATGTAATGTTTTAGCCTGGTAAATGTCATGTAATGTTTTAGCCTGGTAAATGTCATATAATGTTTTAGCCTGGTAAATGTCATGTAAATGTCATGTAAATGTTTTAGCCTGGTAAATGTCATGTAAATGTCATGTAAATGTCATTTAAATGTTTTAGCCTGGTAAATGTCATGTAAATGTCATTTAAATGTTTTAGCCTGGTAAATATCATGTAAATGTCATGTAAATGTCATTTAAATGTTTTAGCCTGGTAAATGTCATGTAAATGTCATGTAAATGTCATTTAAATGTCATATTTTATACCTGGTGTGTGGTTTTAGCCAGGGAGGTAAATGTCATATATTGAGGAATCCAGATGTGCTTTAAATACTAGTACCAGCCACTACCCAGATTTGTATGACTAGATTTGCTGGGACAGCTAAGTTGCTTGGGAAGCAGTTACTGTTACATAAGTTATTGTAGGCCTGGTACGTAGTATTTTATACCTGGTATGTGGTTACAGGCTGGAACAAGTCCTATGTTGTCCTATTTTGCCCAGTCTGGAGGGCAGTATGGTCCAGACCCGGTGGTTAAGACTTCGGCCACCGGAGTTCGTGCCCCGCTGCCGGAAGACGGAGGGTGGTTTCTCGAGTCCGACTTTAGGGCGGTGTTGCTTCACTGCAAGGACATGAGCCCCATTTAATCTTTCTTTCTTTTCTATGTTGAGTTATTCAGTGGATGCTTTTTATACGGCTAACAGCCGCAACCCAGACTTGTATACCGGTAATTGTGTGTGTGTGTGTGGTCAGCTAAGGTGCTTGGGAAGCAGTTACTGTTACATAAGTTATTGTAGGCCTGGTACGTAGTATTTTATACCTGGTAACAGCCGCAACCCAGACTTGTAAACCGGTAATTGTGTGTGTGTGTCTGGTCAGCTAAGGTGCTTGGGAAGCAGCTTGGTACGTCTTATATGTTGTTTTACACCCAATATGTATGTGAAAGCTGCCTGGTTTTTTTGTGTACAACCAGATGTGCATTGAGAAGCAGCCTGGTACGTCTTTATTTTTTGAAGATTAGGTAAGTGCTGGGACAGCTAAGGTGCTTTGTAAGGAGCCTGGTACGTGTCCTTTGTTGAGTAATCCAGATGCTTTTTGGCGGAGCCCCCTCTTCATGGGGGCGGGAGCCCCCAGGGTTACCCATTTGTCCATTTGTCCGACCGGAAAAAATATTCTTGCCCGCCCGCCCGACACGTCAGCCAACGGTCGTGTAACTAACTCGCTTCGGTCAGCTCCATCGTTGCCACCTTTCGTTCCGTTGCCAACACACTCCGCCAATTTTCCGCGTCACTTGCGACGCTGCACAGGACTTTTCATACTGGTAACAGCCTCAACCCTGATTGTTGTAATTATATTTGTGGCTTGATAACTAAGGTGGTAGGGGAGCAGCCTGGTACTTATTAATTTATTTTGAGTTCTCCAGCAATCCCCAGTCGTGTTTTCTATCAGTACCAGCCGCTACCCAGATTTTTGGAATTAGGTTTGTGGCTTGACAGCTAAGGTGTTTGGTAAGCAGCCTAGAACTTGAATTATTTTACCCCTGGCGCGCAGTTACAGCCTGGAACTTGAATTATTTTACCCCTGGCGCGCGGTTACAGCCTGGAACTTGAATTATTTTACCCCTGGCGCGCGGTTACAGCCTGGAACTTGAATTGTTTTACCCCTGGCGCGCGGTTACAGCCTGGAACTTGAATTATTTTACCCCTGGCGCGCGGCTACAGCCTGGAACTTGAATTATTTTACCCCTGGCGCGCGGTTACAGCCTGGTACATGTCCTATTTTTACTAATCCAGGTGCTTTTAATACTGGTCCCAGCCGCTACCCCGATTTGTATAATTAGGTTTTGGGCCTGACAGCTAAGGTGCCTGGTACTGGTAAGAATAAATTAAATAAAAGGGGTCCTGTTTATATTATGTGCAGCATTAAAATTGAAAAACTGACAGGGACCCTGTTTCTATTTTGCGCAGCATTAAAATTAAAAAAACTAAAAAGGATCCTGTTCTATTATATGCAGCATTACAATTACAAAACCAAAAAGGATCCTGTTCCTATTATGTGCAGTATTAAAATAAAACAACTAAAGGGATCATGTTTCTATTATTTGCAGTACTAAAATAATAAAACAAAAGGGATCCTGTTTCTATTATGTGCAGCATTAAAATAAAACAACTAAAGGGATCATGTTTCTATTATTTGCAGTACTAAAACAATAAAACAAAAGGGATCCTGTTTCTATTATATGCAGCATTAAAATAAAAAATATACTAAAAGGGATCCTGTTTCTATTATGTGCAGCATCTCAAGTCAAGATTTGGGAGTGGCTACAAACTCAGCGTATGCATACCGCCAAAAAAGGTAAGGCTCTGCAAATTGTTGGTTGGCCCAAGTGCAAGCAAACTCGACGTCACGCCTCGTAGTTTAAAAAAAAAGAATTAATTAAACTCTGGGTATTCCGCCCAAAAAAGGTACGCCTCTGTCAAACATGCACATGAGTTCCATGAAGTCACTCAAGTCTGTTATTAATCATAATACTAATAATACTAATTATTATTATTATTATTATTATTATTATTGTTATTATTATTATTATTATTATTATTTTATTTTTATTATTTATTATTATTATTATTATTATTATTATTATTATTATTATTATTATTATTATTACACAAAGGAAACACATACCTTGATTCATTCCCCTTACAGGCTGCAAAATTGGTTTTGGAGCCATCATCACCTACCGGTGGATTCTCTTCATCAGCCTCCAATATCACCCCCCCACACACACCACCACCACCACCCAAAAAAACACTATCCCTCACACCATTGACAGCCTGGGCCATCATCACCTACCGGTGGATTCTCTTCATCAGCCTCCAATATCACCCCCACACACACACCCCACCACCACCCCACCCCCCATAAATATAATAATAATCCTTCACACCATTGACAGCCTGGGCCACCACCCCACCCCCCATAAATATAATCAATAATCCTTCTCACCATTGACAGCTTGGGCCATCATCACCTACCAGTGAATTCTCTTCATCAGCCTCCAATATCACCCCCCCCCCACACACACACACACACACACACACACACACACACACAAAAAAACAATCCCTCACACCATTGACAGGCTGGCAATTGGTTTGAAGGCCGTGGTCACCTAGGGATGGCGGATTCCCCTCACCAGCCTCCAATATGAAAACCGAAATAAAATATAAATCGGAACGAAAACTTGAACCATAAAAAAAAAACTATCCTTCACACCATTGACAGGCTGGCAATCATCACCTACCGGTGGATTCTCTTCATCAGCCTCCAATATCACCCCCCCCACACACACCACCACCACCACCCCAAAAAGAAATATCCCTCGCACCATTGACAGCCTGGGCCATCATCACCTACCAATGAATTCTCTTCATCAGCCTCCAATATCACCCCCCCCACACACACACACACACACACACACACAAAATCCGTCACACCAGTGACAGCCTGGGCCATGATCACTAACGGTGGATTCTCTTGATCAGCCTCCAATATCACCCCCACACACTCAGCCCTCCAAAAAACTATCCTTCACACCATAGATAGCCTGGGCAATTGATTTTGGAGCCATCATCACCTACCGGCGGATTCTCTTCATCAGCCTCCATTATGAAAACCAAAAAGAAAGAAAAAAGAAGAAGAAAATCCTTCACACCTCAAAATCCTTCACACCATTGACAGCCTGGGCGATTGGTTGTAAGACCGTGGTCACCTAGGGATGGCGAATTTCCCTCACCAGCCTCCAATATGAAAACCGAAATAAAATAGAAATCTGAACGAAAACTTAAGCCATAACCAAAAACAAATTATCCTTCACACCATTGACAGCCTGGGCAATTGGTTTTCAGGCCGTGGTCACCTACCGATGGCGGATTCCACTCACCATCCGCCAATATCAGAACCGAACAGACGAAAAGCAAAGAAAATTAAAAAGAAAAAACTATCCTTCACGCCCTTGACAGGCTGTGCAATTGGTTTTAAGACCGTGGTCACCTACACATGGCGGAATCTACTCATCAGCCTCCCCGTCTGACAGGAACCACCTGACAGCAGGGTACTACTTCTTGGCAAATTGGTCAGCTCTTAAAGCGCACAAACGTCAAATTGGTCAGCGCTTTTTAGTGCAAAAAACGCAAAAACTGCGCACTGCGCCCACAAGGGGTTGAAAAAACTGCGCGAAACGCGCAGAGGGGCTCAAAAAGGTAGCGCGGCACCGCGCTGCCGCGCGCGCTTAGTAGTACCCTGCCTGACAGCTAGCACCAACATTACGAAAAACAAGGGTGATGGGCCCTCAGGAATCAAAACCCAAACAAAACCGACTTCTATTCACACCCTTTACATTACGAAAAACAAGGGTGATGGGCCCTCAGGAATCAAAACCCAAATCAAAACCAACTTCTCTTCACACCCTTTACAGGCTGGCAATCGGTTTTGGAGCTGTCATCCCCTACAGGTGGATTCTCCTGGTCAGTCTCTAAAGCAAAACCAACTTTCCTTTACACCCTTGACAGGCTGGCAATCGGTTTTGGAGCCGTCATCACCTCCCGACGGCGAATTCCACTCATCAGCCTCCAATATCAAAAACGAATAGAAAAAAGGAAATAAACTATCCATATTGACACAGTGCCCTCTGCAAATCAAATCCAAAATCAGAACCAAATTCAAAATCAAAACCATTTATCCTTCACACCCTTGACAGGCTGGGCAATCGGTTTTGGAGCCCTCATCACCTACCAACGGCGGATTCCACTCATCAGCCTCCACGTCTGACATCAACAACCGGGAAGCTAGGGCCAACATTAAGAACAGTGAGGATGTGGTGCCCTCCAAAATCAAAACACAAATCAGCACCAAAAACAAATCAAAAGTCAAAAATCAAAACCGGCTATCCTTCACGCCATTGCCACTATGCCCTCTGTAAATCTAATCCAAAATCAGAACCAAATTCAAAATCAAAACCAATTATCCTTCACACCCTTGACAGGCTGGCAATCGGTTTTGGAGCCGTCATCACCTCCCAACAGTGGATTCCACTCATCAGCCTCCAATATCACCCCCCACCACCACCACCACCACCCCACAAAATAAATCCTCCACACCATTGACAGCCTGGGCAATGGTATGTAAGGCCACACACACACACAAAAACTATCCCTCACACCATTGACAGCCTGGGCAATTGTATGTAAGGCCGTGGTCACCTACGGATGGCGGATTCCACTCATCAGCCTCCAAGTCTGCGAGCAGCAACCTGGTAGCTAGAGCCAACATGACGAAAATCGAGGTTGTGGTGCCCTCCGCAAATCAAAACACAAAACCAAAACCAAATCAAAAATGAAAAACAATTATTCTTCATACCATTGACACTGTGCCCTCTGCAAATCGAATCCAAAATCAGAACCAAATTCAAAATTCAAACCAATTACCCTGTACACCCTTGTCAGGCTGGGCAATCGGTTTTGGAGCCATCATCGTCTACAGACGGCGGATTACCCTCATCAGCCTCCACGTCTGACATCAACAACCTGGAAGCTAGGGCCAACATGACGGGCAGTGAGGATGCTGCGCCCTTGGGCTGTGGAGCCACCATCATGGCATTGATCCAGTCGCATGTGAGTAGCCAAGTGGCTAGGGTGCAAAATTGAAAGTGTACACACCACACACCACACACCAAACCACCACCATCATCACCAACACAACCAAACCGCCACCAACAACCTCACACACACGCCAAACACACAAAAAAATGAGGCTTCTGCGCCCTTGGGCTGTGAGGACACCATCACACCATCATGGCATTGATCCAGTCGCATGTGAGTTGCCAACTGACTAGGGTTTTGAAACCGACGTTTAAAGTGCCTTGGTATGGTTCATAAGGGCTTGAAATCCAGATGGCCCGTTACAGATGCCCTTAGGTTGAACCACATATTCAAAGTGACCGATAGGTTTGCCGATAGGTTTGTCACAGTCCAGGGATAGGTTTGTCACAGTCCAAAGTGACCAATAGGTTTGCAGATAGGTTTGTCACAGTCCAGGGATAGGTTTGTCACAGTCCAAAGTGACCGATAGGTTTGCAGATAGGTTTGCCGATAGGTTTGCCGATAGGTTTGTCACAGTCCAGGGGTAGGTTTGTCACAGTCCAGGGATAGGTTTGTCACAGTCCAGGGGTAGCCAAATAGTCTGAAGATAATTGCTCAACCCCAGACAGCCTGTCAAGCCGGTCAATTCTAGAAAGTTAGGGTCAACGTGACAGCGAACGATGATGCTGTGCCCTTGGGCTGAGGAGCCACCATCATGGCATTGACCCAGTCGCATGTGAGTAGCCAAGTGGCTAGGGTGCAAAATTGAAAATGTATACAAAAAACGCACACACAGCAAACACAACAAACAATGATCCTGCTGCTCCCTTGGGCTGTGAGGACACCATGATGGCATTGATCCAAGAAGAAGAAGAAGATTACAATGGGCACTTATCCTGGCAGTGGAAACACCACCGCCCCCGAGGGAACGGACTCCGAACCCACTGTCTTCCAGCAGTGGGACTCGAACTTCTCCCGATTGGCGTAACCTGTACCAACGGAGTCTGGACCATACCGCCCTCCAGACTGGGATCCAGTCGCATGTGAGAAGCCAAGTGGCGAGGGTGTTGAGATCGACGTTTCGAGTGCCTTGGTATGGTTCCAGTGTGTAGCCCCTTTCAATGATCTACATTGGTCTAGTGATAGACCAAATCACTATGAGGATGAAGAGTCGGGGGTTCGATCCCCCCTTCGGTCGCTCTTGGCGTTACAGGTCAACATTTTGAGTTCCTCGGTATTGTTCCAGTGTGCATGGATGTCACAGCCTAGGGGTAGCCAACTAGACTAAAGAGAATTGCCCAAACAGCAAAGTTCAATTCTAGGTAGAAAAGCAAATATAACAAGCAACAATGATGCTGTGCCCTTGGGCTCTGAGGACACCATCATGGCATTGATCCAGTCGCATGTGAGTAGTCAAGTGGCCAGGGTAGAAAATCGAAAATTGAAACACCAAACAACACACCAAACCACCACCCACCATCAACATCAACAACACTAACCCAACCAAACCGCCACCTCCAACACCAACATACACACACCAAACACAACAAGCAATGATGCTGCTGCTCTCTTGGGGTGTGAGGACACCATCATGGCATTGATTCAGTCGTATGTGAGTAGTCAACTGAAATACACCTAGGCAACTGAAATATACCTAGGCAACTGAAATACACCTAGGCAACTGAAATATACCTAGGCAACTGAAATACACCTAGGCAACTGAAATATACCTAGGCAACTGAAACACACCTAGGCAACTGAAATATACCTAGGCAACTGAAATACACCTAGGCAACTGAAATACACCTAGGCAACTGAAATACACCTAGGCAACTGAAATATACCTAGGCAACTGAAATACACCTAGGTCCTAGGCACGTCTCAAGCGACGCGGAAAATTGGCGGAACGTTGGCTATCGGATCCTATCCTATCATATCATATCATCATCATAATAAACCATACCAAACCATAATTAACCATAATAATGCATGCTTTGCTGTAGAGCTGACATAATAAACCAGATGTAAACAGAATATACCATAGTTAACCATAATACTGCATGCGTTGCTGTACAGCTGGCACCTGCATGCGCCGTGGATAGCTGACATAATAAACCATAACACACCATACTAGACCATTATACTGCATGTGTTGCTGTACTGCTGACACCTGCATGCGCCGTGGATAGCTGACATAATAAACCATATTAAACCATACTCAACCATAATCAAACGGAATGAACCATACTAAACCATAATACTGCATGCTTTGCTGTACAGCTGACATAATAAACCATACTAAACCATACGCAACCATAATAAACCAGAATTAACCATATTAAACCATAATACTGCATGCTTCGCTGTACAGCTGACACCTGCACGCACTGTGGATAGCTGCGGGCTGGCCATGTATATCATATCATATCACATATGTGTGTGTCGCTTTTTACAGTCTAGCCTATACTAAAATATGTATGTATACCATTATGTCAACTTAACAACTTACATCAAATATACACATATATAACACTCCAGGATTCACCCATTTTGTATTAGGCTCACGTTTCACTGCCCACCGTGTATTGTTCTGCCCATTCAAATGTATATGCCAACTTAACAACACCTTGTTCCTCGTATTTGCTGTACAGCTGGATGTGGATAGCTCACATAATAAACCATATTAAACCATACTCAACCATAATAAACCAGAATTAACCATAATAAAACATAATACTGCATGCTTTGCTGTACAGCTGACACCTGCATGCTTTGCTGTACAGCTGACACCTGCATGCTTTGCTGTACAGCTGACATAATAAACCCTATTAAACCAGGATTAATCATACTAAACCATAATACTGCATGCTTTGCTGTACAGCTGACACCTGAATGCGCCGTGGATAGCAGCGGGCTGGCCTTGGTACTCATAATAATGCATGCTTTGCTGTAGAGCTGACATAATAAACCAGATGTAAACAGAATATACCATAGTTAACCATAATACTGCATGCGTTGCTGTACAGCTGGCACCTGCATGCGCCGTGGATAGCTGACATAATAAACCATAACACACCATACTAGACCATTATACTTATGCGTTGCTGTACTGCTGACACCTGCATGCGCCGTGGATAGCTGACATAATAAACCATAACACACCATACTAGACCATTCTACTGCATGTGTTGCTGTGCAGCTGACACCTGCATGCGCCGTGGATAGCTGACATAATAAACCATAACACACCATACTAGACCATTCTACTGCATGTGTTGCTGTGCAGCTGACACCTGCATGCGCCGTGGATAGCTGACATAATAAACCATATTAAACCATACTCAACCATAATCAAACGGAATGAACCATACTAAACCATAATACTGCATGCTTTGCTGTACAGCTGACATAATAAACCATACTAAACCATACGCAACCATAATAAACCAGAATTAACCATATTAAACCATAATACTGCATGCTTCGCTGTACAGCTGACACCTGCACGCACTGTGGACAACTCCGGGCTTGCCATGTATATCATATCATATCACATATGTGTGTGTGACGCTTTTTACAGTCTAGCCTGTACTAAAATATGTATGTATACCATTATGTCAACTTAACAACTTACATCAAATACACACATATATAACACTCCAGGATTCACACATTTTGTATTAGGCTCACGTTTCACTGCCCACCGTGTATTGTTCTGCCCATTCAAATGTATATGCCAACTTAACAACACCTTGTTCCTCGTATTTGCTGTACAGCTGACACCTGCATGCGCCGTGGATAGCTCACATAATAAACCATATTAAACCATACTCAACCATAATAAACCAGAATTAACCATAATAAAACATAATACTGCAAGCTTTGCTGTACAGCTGACACCTGCATGCTTTGCTGTACAGCTGACATAATAAACCCTACTAAACCAGGATTAATCATACTAAACCATAATACTGCATGCTTTGCTGTACAGCTGACACCTGCATGCTTTGCTGTACAGCTGACATAATAAACCCTACTAAACCAGGATTAATCATACTAAACCATAATACTGCATGCTTTGCTGTATTGCTGACACCTGCATGCTTTGCTGTACAGCTGACATAATAAACCCTACTAAACCAGGATTAATCATACTAAACCATAATACTGCATGCTTTACTGTACAGCTGACACCTGCATGCTTTGCTGTACAGCTGACATAATAAACCCTACTAAACCAGGATTAATCATACAAAACCATAATACTGCATGCTTTGCTGTACAGATGACACCTGCATGCTTTGCTGTACAG
The DNA here is from genome assembly GCA_013435795.1 of Chlamydomonas sp. ICE-L. Lineage (NCBI taxonomy): Eukaryota > Viridiplantae > Chlorophyta > Chlorophyceae > Chlamydomonadales > Chlamydomonadaceae > Chlamydomonas > Chlamydomonas sp. ICE-L. The sequence goes on along the minus strand of JACBWV010000610.1, from coordinate 95,430,603 downwards.
CTGACACCTGCATGCTTTGCTGTACAGCTGACACCTGAATGCTTTGCTGTACAGCTGACACCTGCATGCTTTGCTGTACAGCTGACATAATAAACCCTAATAAACCAGGATTAATCATACTAAACCATAATACTGCATACTTTGCTGTACATCTGACACCTGCATGCTTTGCTGTACAGCTGACATAATAAACCCTACTTAACCAGGATTAATCATACTAAACCATAATACTGCATGCTTTGCTGTACAGCTGACATAATAAACCCTACTTAACCAGGATTAATCATACTAAACCATAATACTGCATGCTTTGCTGTACAGCTGACACCTGCATGCTTTGCTGTACAGCTGACATAATAAACCCTACTAAACCAGGATTAATCATACTAAACCATAATACTGCATGCTTTGCTGTACAGCTGACACGTGCATGCTTTGCTGTACAGCTGACACCTGCATGCTTTGCTGTACAGCTGACATAATAAACCCTACTAAACCAGGATTAATCATACTAAACCATAATACTGCATGCTTTGCTGTACAGATGACACCTGCATGCTTTGCTGTACAGCTGACACCTGAATGCTTTGCTGTACAGCTGACACCTGAATGTTTTGCTGTACAGCTGACACCTGCATGCTTTGCTGTACAGCTGACATAATAAACCCTACTAAACCAGGATTAATCATACTAAACCATAATACTGCATGCTTTGCTGTACAGCTGACACCTGCATGCTTTGCTGTACAGCTGACATAATAAACCCTAATAAACCAGGATTAATCATACTAAACCATAATACTGCATGCTTTGCTGTACAGCTTGACACCTGCATGCTTTGCTGTACAGCTGACATAATAACCCTACTAAACCAGGATTAATCATACTAGACCATAATACTGCATGCTTTTGCTGTACAGCTGACACCTACATGCTTTCTGTACAGCTGACATAATAAACCCTACTAAACCAGGATTAATCATACTAGACCATAATTCTGCATGCTTGCTGTACAGCTGACACCTGCAATGCTTTGCTGTACAGCTGACATAATAAACCCTACTAAACCAGGATTAATCATACTAAACCATAATACTGCATGCTTTGCTGTACAGCTGACACCTGCATGCTTTGCTGTACAGCTGACATAATAAACCCTACTAAACCAGGATTAATCATACTAAACCATAATACTGCATGCTTTGCTGTACAGCTGACACCTGCATGCTTTGCTGTACAGCTGACATAATAAACCCTACTAAACCAGGATTAATCATACTAAACCATAATACTGCATGCTTTGCTGTACAGCTGACACCTGAATGCTTTGCTGTACAGCTGACACCTGCATGCTTTGCTGTACAGCTGACATAATAAACCCTACTAAACCAGGATTAATCATACTAAACCATAATACTGCATGCTTTGCTGTACAGCTGACCCTGAATGCTTTGCTGTACAGCTGACACCTGCATGCTTTGCTGTACAGCTGACCATAATAAACCCGTACTAACCAGGATTAATCCTACTACAACCATAATACTGCCTGCGTTGCTGTACATCTGACCTAATCAACCCTACTAACTAGGATTAATCCATCTAAAACCATATACTTCATGCTTTGCTGTAAACTGACACCTCATGCCTTTCTGTCAGCGACTATAAAACCCTACTAAACCAGGATTAATCATACTAGACCATAATACTGCATGCTTTGCTGTACAGCTGACACCTGCATGCTTTGCTGTACAGCTGACATAATAAACCCTACTAAACCAGGACTAATCATACTAAACCATAATACTGTATGCTTTGCTGTACAGCTGACATAATAAACCCTACTACACCAGGATTAATCATACTAAACCAGAATACTGCATGCTTTGCTGTACAGCTGAAACCTGAATGCGCCGTGGATAGCAGCGGGCTGGCCTTGGCACCCACACTGGAGGTCTCGGTACAAGGATCCTACTGGCACTTCCTCGTCCCCCCTGAGTATGAGGGCGTCCTACCCGCCTTATTTAGGGAGCTGGAGGTGAGATAACTTACATACTTCTAAACTGTTATAAATTCATTATCATGTATAATAATCATACATCATAATTAATAATCATCATGATCATGTATCATAATTCATAATAATCATATATAATAATTCATAATAATCATATATCATGATCAAATATCATTATAATCATAATCATATATCATAATAATCATAATCGTAGATCATAATCATATATCATAATAATCATAATCGTAGATCATAATTATATATCATAATAATCATAATCGTAGAATATAATCATATATCATAATTCATAATAATCGTAATCATATATCATATATCATAACATAGACTGTTCAAGGATCCTACTGGCACTTCCTCATCCCCCCTGAGTATGAGGGCGTACTGCCCTCCTTCAGGGAGCTGGAGGTGAGACCCCTTATTAAATATCAATTTTAAATAATGACATGAAATAATAAGATTATATCATAACATTAATCATTAAACGATGAGAAACTGCTATGTCTTCTTACTTGTAGATAGAATGAACAGGGCTGCTACTGCCCATTGCACCAGAGTATGTGGGCGTCTGGAGGTTATATTTCTCATTAAATGATGACAAAGTGCTATGCATTCGTATTTGTAGATATAATGTTCAAGGGTCCTACTGGTACTTCCTCGCCCCCCCTGGGTATACGAGCGTACTGCCCGCCTTCAGGGAGCTGGAGGTGAGATATGTGTGTATGTTATTAAATAGTAACTAGTACGGTAGCCCGTGTGGCCGGTGGCCACCCTCCACCCGGCCACCCCCACCCACCCACCTAGGCCATGGGTCCTAGTCTGGTCTGGGTTACAGAACGGGTAACGCACTTGTATCCCCCCCCCCCCCCCCCCCCCCCCCCCTCTCTCACACACACACATTTTAAGATATCAGCCATCTCCGCCCTCGCTCGACGCTCCCCTGCCTCTCCCCCCAAACCCACAGACACACACCTCTTCTCCCTACCTATTCCCCTTCTGCTTCAGCTGTAGCCTCCCACCCTCTCATTCACACATACCATCCCCCCATCCCCCCCATCCTGACCACTTCCTACCCCTCACCCCAACCCATCCACACACACTCTCTTTCTCTCACCTTACCCCCCACCACCCTCCCTCCCCCTAACCACCAACACGCATACACAATCTTCTTCTCCCTACCCCGTACCCTTCACTTCACCCTGTGGGATTCAATCGTGCAGAAAGAGGGCCCCGCTGAGCTTTGAATCTACCAACATTGTGAACGCTCAGATTCCGATCACCCCGAAAACACCGGACCAGTGCAATTGCATGGCCACAAACCTGCAGCTTCGTCTTCTCGTGCAGTGCCCCACTCGATACTCGGTCAACACTCAGACCAGCAAAAATCGCAGCAACGTACTTCACGATACTCGATACAATGAAAAGAGCTTGCAAAGATGGATGAGCGTGGCAAGCGCCAGAGTGTGCAGGGGGACGGAATGGCCATGGCGATCTGAACAAAGTTAATTAATCGCAACAACTGGATGACAATCGTGACGAATGTGATGCGATGGCATGGAAAAAGTGCGCTTGCGTGAGATGAATGGTGGCAACGCTCGCAGACGGAGAAAGAAAGCATGACGATCTGAAGGTCCGGCTTGATTATGAGCCTGGCGTAACTCCTTAGGCTGGGCAGCCTAGTCTTCGCGCCTGGCTTGGTTACCAGTTTCGTGTTCCTCCTCAGGGACGGTAGCTCGTTCCTGACTCCTTGCGAGATTATCAGCATGACGTAGCTCCTCGGATCGGGCAGAGCGGGCATCACGTCAACGCTTGCGCTTGTTGGCTATGTCCTAGCCTTCCTTGCTCAGACTCGCTTTCAGCGCTTTCAGCGCAAACTCGCTTTCAGCGCTGGCTGGCAGTGTAGCGGGCCCTCTTGTCCATTAGGACCGTTGCCATGCATCATGGTCGCATTCTCGGTGAAGAACTGAAATATTATTATTATTCCGAGCGCCATGCCAAGCCGCATGAGGGTCAGCTGATGACCTCCGAGGAGAGGATGTTCTGTTTCTAAATTTCTTGCACTCAGATTCTAACTGTTTTTGTTAGTATGGGAGGCAGTTGTGGACATGCTATGAGCGCGCGCGCTTAGCTTAGCGCATCTGCGGTTTTGGTGTTTGGAAATTCCGCTGGGCGGGGAGTTGCGAGTTGGGTGTACGAAAAGTCGGTTACACTTCGCACGCCCATGGCACGTATGCACGCGATGATGACACCACCACGACCACCACGACCACGACCACGACCATGATTTCTTTGTATATATAGATATTAAATTACGAGAAATTGCTATACATACGTTCTCATAGATATAAGGTGCAAGGACCCTACTGGCACTTCCTCATTCCACCTGAGTATGTGGGCGTCTGGAGGATGTATTAATCATTAAATGATGACAAACTGCTATACATTCTTACTTGTAGATAGATCATACAGGGATGCTACATGCACTTCCCATTCTGACTGGATTATGAGAGGGCCTGGAGGATGTATTTCTCATTAAACGATTAGAAACGGCTGTACATTCTTATTTGTTGATAGAATGTACTGGGCTCCTAATGGCACTTTCCCATTCCACCTGAGTATGAGTGCGTCCTGCCCCCCTTATTCAGGGGGCTGGAGGTCAGATTCCTTATTCACTATTATTATTAAATTATGGTATTAAATGATCAAATGAAATCATAATAATAAATAATGTCATTCAATAATAAGAAACTTTTTTATTTACCACACAATATTATTTATATTGCCTTGCAGGAGCTAAGTGAGAAGCTTGGAATTGCGGATATTCCCACACACTGCGCACACGCACCTGCAATATAACAACGAAATATTTATGAATCCCCCCCCCCCCCCCCCCCCCCCCCCCCCCCCTGATATTTCCTTGCAGGAGCAAAGTGAGGAGCTCGGAGTTGCAGATATTCCCACCCACCCACCACACCCACACCTGCAATATGACAACGAAATATTTATGAATCCCCCCCTTCCCCCCCCTGATATTGCCTTGCAGGAGCGAAGTGGGAAGCTTGGAATTGCGGATATTCCCACACACTGCACACACACACACCTGCAATATAACAACGAAATATTTATAAAAACAACTCCCCCCCCCCCCTGATATTTCCTTGAAGGAGCAAAGTGAGGAGCTCGGAGTTGCAGATATTCCCACCCACCCACCACACCCACACCTGCAATATGACAACGAAATATTTATGAATACCCCCCTTCCCCCCCCCCCCCCCCCCCCCTGATATTTCCTTGCAGGAGCGAAGTGAGGAGCTCGGAGTTGCAGATATTCCCACACACTGCACACACACACCTGCAATATTCCCACCTGCAGTACAGGGTACTTTCATAGACCAAATTGGCCAGCGCTTTAGCGCAGTTCAAAGAAACGAAACTGCGCTTTGTAGTTCAAAAAGCGCAAAAATTGCTTGCTGCGCCTACAGGGAGTTGCAAAAAACTGCACAAAACTCGTAGTGGGGCTCAAAAAGGCAGCGCGTACTTCCAAGCGCGCTGGCGCGCTTGGAAGCACCCTGCTGCAGTATAACAACGGAATATGTATGAGTACCCCCCCCCCCCCCCTGCTATTGCCTTGCAGGAGCGAAGTGACGAGCTTGGAATTGGATATTCCCAGTTTCCCACTCACCACACGCACACACACCTGCAACATCCCCACCCAATAATGGTGCCCCCCCCCCCCCCCCCCCCCCCCCCCCCCCCCCCCCCCCCCCCCCTCCCCCTGCTATTGCCTTACAGGAGCAAAGTGACGAGCTTGGAATTGGATATTCCCAGTTTCCCACCCACCACACGCACACCCACCTGAAATATCCCCATCCAATAACCCCCCCCCCCCCCCCCCCCCCCCCCCCCTCTGCTGCCTTTCAGGAGCGAAGTGAGGAGCTTGGAGTTGCGGATATTCAAATTGGGATGACCTCACTTGAGGAGGTGTTCCTCAACGTTGCTAAACCCTCAGGGCCTGAATTCAAGTAAGCCCTAAGGGCCTGAATTCAAGTAAACCCTCAGGGTCTGACCAAGTTCAAGTTTAAATAAGTCCTCAGAGCCTGGCCAAGTTCAAGTTTAAGAAAGCCATGAGGGCCTGAATTCAAGTAAACCCTCAGGCTCTGGCCAAGTTCAAGTTTAAGTAAGACATGAGGGCCTGAACTTAACTAATATCTGAGGGTCTGACGAAGTTCAAGTTCAAGTAAGCTCTCAGGGCCTGAATTTAACCTGAGAGCCTGACCAAGTTCAAGTTTAAGTGAGCCCTCAGGGTCTGATCAAGTTCAAGTAAGCTCCCAGGGGCTAAATTCAAGTAAGCCCTGAGAGCCCGGCCAAGTTCAAGTTTAAGTAAGCCATCAGACCTTAAATTCAAGTAAGCCCTCAGAGACTGAATTCATGTCCTGAATTGACCATAGCTTCTCTTTTCCACTATGAGCAGCAGCTTCTAGGCAGCTCCTTGGAGCCGGACACTGGTTCTAGCACCAAGATTTCAACAGTATTGGAGAGATGATTATGCCAGCTACGTTGCTGCAGGTTTGGCTGGGTAGCAAGCCAGGGGAGCTGCCCAGAAGCTGCTGCTGGTAGCTGAAAAGAAACAATAGAATTGACAGGTTTGGGTCCAGCTCCCGGATACAGATCGAACTTGCACGTGTGCAGTACAGTCTGGTCTTGCTCCCGGATACAGATCGTACTTACATGTGCCTGAATCTGAGCCTGAGATTGTGGTACGGTGTGGAAAGTACTGTGTGAAGGTACAATGTGTGCAGTACAGTCCTGTCTTGCTCCTTGATACAGACCGTACTTGCACGAATCAGAATCTGATCCTGAGTCTGTGGTACGGTGTGGAAAGTACTGTGCAAAAGTACAATGTTTATACGTAGATGTTCCGATGTGGACAGTACGGTGTGAAGGTACAAGATGTGCAGTACAGTCCGGTCTTGCTCCTTGATACAGAACGTACTTGCACGTGTCTGACTCTGAGCCTTAGTCTGTGGTACGGTGTGGAAAGTACGGTGTGAAGGTACAGTGTGTGCAGTACAGTCGGGACTTGCTCCTTGATACAGACCGAACTTGCATGTGTCTTAGTCTGAGCCTGAGTCTGTGGTACAGTGTGGAAAGTACTGTGTGAAAGTACAATGTATATGCGAATGCGGTACGGTGTGGAAAGTACTATGCAAAGGTACAAAGTGCATTTGTCTGTGGTAAGGTGTGGAAAAATTACTGCGTGAAGGTACAACGTGTACGGTACAGTGTAAAAGGTATACTGTGGAAGGTATAGTGTTGGTGTTAATTTAATAGATAAAGCCAGCTGTGGTGGTAGAGAAAGCCGAAGGTGGTAGAGATATAGTGTGGAAGGTATAGTGTTGGTGTTAATGTAATAGATAAAGCCAGCCGTGGTGGTAGAGAAAGCCGAAGGTGGTAGAGATATAGTGTGGAAGGTATACTGTTAGAGATAGAGTCACTGAGTCTGTTCATCTCTAAGCTGCACAGAGAATCTATCGCCTCCTGTACCAGCATTCTTGCCACACGTTGCATGAAGGAGTCCCTACCGCCTGACACTTACTATGTTAGCCATGGTGACTTTCCCCAGCTGCGGCGTATGTGAGGGTCCCCTTGACACCACGCCTCCAGGCGTTATCTTTTTTTTCCACTGAGTCTGTGCGTATTTTTATAGTCTAGGGGCAGCCAAATAGGCTATAGGTACTTGCCTAACCTTTAATAATAACGTTTAATGCAGAAAAAGCAGTTTAAAAAAACACTGGTGAAATGAACCCCCCGGAGTTTGTGCTAAAATAATCGTTTCACCACAAACCACACCATACAGTCATTCTCTCACACAACCCTTATAGCCCTTCCTATCACGGTTGGGCAAGTCCCTTTAGCCTATTTGGCCTACCCCTGGACTGTAACATACACGACCCCCACATGTTATGGGGCCTGCAAAATGAATATTTCGATAAGGCCATCCCAGGGGGAGGGGGGGGGGGGGGGGGGGGTAATCTTAAACTTACATTACATAACATTGAATTGATATAGACAGGCTATTGCTGACCCAAGACAAGCCCCCTCCACAACATCCACATCAGGCCCCTCCAGGGGGGGGGGGGGGGGGAGGGGTAAGCTTAAAACTAAATAACTAACATTGCATTGACATGGACAGGCTATTGCTCTGCCCAAGACAAGCCCCCTCCACACATCCACAACATCAGGCCCTCCAGGGGGGGGGGGAGGAGGTAATCTTAAAACTACATTACATGACATTGCATTGTCATAGACAGGCCATTGTTCCAGAAGATTAGGCATCAGTCTCAGATGCAGTGTCGCAGTCTTCCTAAAATTAGTCTCAGGGCCACAGGGGGGGGGGTGGGAGAGGTAATCACAAAATAGTAACAAGTGGTGGCTAATAATTAGAGAAAGACCAAGCATTGATGGCAACACGTATCCCAAAAAAAAACGCAAGGGTGGGTCAACATCAAAACCCGCCTCAGAGAAGGTAGTTAGGGTCAATCAGTCCTCAAGCAGTGGCGTCCCTTCCCCATACTGTATAATCGCATGACCACCCTCAGCGCCCGCAGTCCCAAGTGGCGACTATGCAGGGTCGTTCTGCCTTCCCGGTTGATTTAGCGCGTTTCAGCCACCCTGCAGCCACGGGTGCGCCCCCATAATGTCAGCTCTCAGGCGTCGCATCCTCCCCAAGTGGAGAGCTCAGCCACCACACGGCAGCCCATCCGGTCCCGGTCCCGCCAAAGGTGCAGCAACAGTCGTCCACAGTGGCGGTCAGAGTCCATCCCGTAGTAGGTAGCACGGTCAACCACCAGAGGCACACGCCTCCCCCCAAAAGTGGCATCACTCTACAGAAGTCAAAGTAATCAGTCAGTCCTCCCCATAAATATTAGTCATCAGTGCCAGCCACAGCTGTCAGCACTCCTTTCCCCCAAAGATTAGGCAACAGTCTCAGATGCAGGTGTCGTCAGTCCTTCCCATAAATATTAGTCAACAGTGTCAGCCACAGCTGTCAGCACTCCTTTCCCCCCCAAGGATTGGGCAACAGTCTCAGATGCAGGTGTCGTCAATTTTCCTATGAAACATGAGTCATCATATTCATCAGTCTTGGTCGCAGCTTTCATCGGTCCTCCCCCAAAAGATAAGTCATCAGTCTCAGCCGCAGTAGTCGGCAGTCCTCCCATAAAACATTAGTCATCATATTCATTAGTCTTGGCCACAACTGTCACCACTCCAAAACATTAGTTATCAGTCTCAGCTGCAGCTATTAGCACTCTTCCCCCAGAGGATTAGTCATAAGTTTTAGATACAGCTGTCAGCTGTTGTCCCCCAGAAGATTAGTCATCAGACTCAGATGCAGGTGCCAGCTGTGCTCCCATTATAGTTGGGTCATCAGCCTCAAATGCAGCTGTCAGGAGTCGTCCCCCAAAAGATAAATCATGACGAGTTCTCACATGGCCTATCTCGCCCCAAAAACATCAGGGCTCAACTCAGTAATGGCCACAGCCTCGCGATGGAGGTCGACGCTCTGAATTTTTCTCGCTCGTCTTGTTCCGGAACATGCTCTTTATGAGTTCGGGCACCAATTTGAATATGCCCTCCTCGCTGGTTCCTTCCATATCCTCGATGGTGTACACGCCATGGTCCTTGAGAGCAGGCCACAACGCGCGGAAAGATATGTATTGGTGCCTGCCATTGTGCGAGCCATCATCGATGATGAGGTCGAGTGGGCCAGTGCTGTTCACGTCGAATTCAAGGAAATCTACGTGTGACTGGTCGCCTAGGAAAATTCCAACGTACATTGTATTCGCCCCACAAGTGAACAGATCCCGACAGTCCGGCTCATTTTCGATCACGTGGACCTTCGTCTCGATGTGTGTGAAGTATTTCCTCCAGAGCATCAGTAAGCCTCCCCAACCGTCTTCAGGTCCCAGACAGCCCAGTCCTATCTCCAGCACGGTCATTTTGTCGTGACGCTTGTTGTGGGGGTACCGATTGTAGATGTGATGGTACCTGTACGTCGACACTTTGTCGCTGCCTGATCGCAGGGCAATCTTATAGAAGTTGGGAGAACGTGGCCACGGCTTGCATGTCCCCCTTTCGCATCTGTGTCTGAATTATTCGCTGATACGTAGTCAACGCTAGTGGCGAAGACGAGGGTGCATACAAGGATTGATAAATGCATCGAGAGGTAAATAAGAGTGGATCAATGAGTTCTGCAGATCGAACTGGGCAAGAAATGAAAAGAGGAGGAGCGCACAACGGCATGGCAAGTGAAGGGGAGGGAAACAGCTTAGGTGGCAACTCTTGGGCTACCCACTATCGCGCAAGAGAACGTGGAGTGCGGGTTTCCCAAGATCCTCCCATAATCTTCCAGGCGCAAGTCGAGTTATAAAAGAACAGGTCGATTCGCGTTCATCAAGGAAGAAAATAGCTTAGGAAACCTGGGACCAAGGCCAAGTGATAGATGTACTGCTAGAAACTGCTAGAAACTGGCCGGTTTCTAAATCTGAACTTCATTCCTTCTTGTAACTTGCGACACGCGCTTAGGACTGGTTCATGACTTCATGTCTCCTCTCCCTCATCTTCCCACAGAAGTCGTGACAGATCTCCCCCCAGACGTCGTGACCATTTTGGTGTTGCGTGCCCTTCGTCTGGAGGCCCCGATATGCGACATATCCGCTGTCTGCCGCTTCTGGAATTCGATTGTGGCGCGCAATCTTGCCGAGGTGTTGATCCTCAGAGAGAACGGAAACATGGTCAGAGTCCTCCGTCGTGCCCTGAAGCATCACAAGTTGGACGTTGCTCTCGATCTAGTTTCCAGGCCAGGATCCTTGGAAGAGTCTCAAGAAGCCCTCGCATTGGTCGCCCAAAATGGGCACTCAGACTTTGCCAGGTGTCTGATGCATGCCTCACAGCATGCTGCCTATGCTGACTGCCAAGATGGCAGGGCACTTGTGGAAGCAGCAGAAGGTGGCCACATTGAGGTAGTGTGCCTTTTGCTGGATGCTCCACGGCATGCTGCTCATGCTGACTGCCAAGGTGGACTGGCACTTGTGGATGCAGCAAGAGGTGGCCATGTTGAGGTAGTGCGCATGTTGCTGGATGCCCCACAACATGCAGCCCATGCTGACTGTCGAGGTGGACTAGCACTTTTGGATGCAGCAGCAGGTGGCCACGCTGAGGTAGTGTGCATGTTATTGGAGGCCTCTCAGCATGCTGCCCATGCTAATTGCCAAGGTGGCTGGGCACTTATTGGAGCCGCAAGTGGTGGCCACATAGAGGTGGTGTGTATGTTGCTGGATGCCCCACAGCATGCAGCCCATGCTGATTGCCAAGGAGGACAGGCACTTGTGGATGCAGCAAGCGGCGGCCATGTGGAAGTAGTGCGCATGTTGCTAGATGCCCCACAGCATTCTGCCCATGCTGACTGCCAATATGGAGCGGCAATCGTGCTAGCAGCATTTGGTGGCCACATTCAGGTCGTGTGCATGTTGCTTGATGCTCCACAGCATGCTGCCCGTGCTGACTGCCAAGGTGGACAGGCACTTGTGGCAGCAGCATTTAGTGGCAACATTCAAATAGTTTGCACGTTGATGGATGCCCCACAGCATGCTGCCTGTGCTGACAGCCTAGGTGGACAGGCGTTTGTAACAGCAGCAGGCGGTGGCCACGTTGAGATAGTGTGCAGGTTACTGGATGCCCCACACCATGCTGCCTGTGCTGACTGCTCAGACGGCAGGGCACTTGTGGCAGCAGCAGCTCATGGCCACATTGAGATAGTGTGCATGCTGTTGGATGCTCCACAGCATGCTGCCCGTGCTGACTGCCAAGGTGGACAGGCACTTGTGGCAGCAGCAGGTGGTGGCCATGTTGAGATAGTGCGCAAGTTACTGGATGCCCCACTACATGCTGCCCATGCTGACTGCCTAGACGGCTTGGCATTACAAGAAGCAATAGATGGCAGCCACAGCAAGGTAGTTAGCCTGTTGCAGGAATTCCAAGATTGAGAGACACGATGTGGACAGTGAAACAAATAGTGGCCACTTGGATCCAGCCATGAAAACAGCACCCCTTAATGCCAATTGTGTTTTGCCCCCCCCCCCCCCCCCCCCCCCCCCCCCCTCCACACACACGCACCATCAGAGAGAGATGAGATACAATTGCGCTACACATCAGCTTTAGAGTTTGCAGCAGCAGCTGTTGTGCCATCAACCCACCCACCCACCAACCGACCCTCTTCCAAATAGATAACGCCAGGAGGGGCGTGGTGTTAAGGGGACCCTCCCGTACGCCGCAGCTGGGGAAAGTCACCATGGCAGACATAGTAAGTGTCACCCTCCAGGCGGTAGGGACTCCTTCATGCGACGTGTGGCAAGAATGCTGGTACAGGAGGCGATAGATTCTCAATGCAGCTTAGAGATGAGTTTGTCTACGTGTTCGCGACTGATCCCTAAGGTGCAGAGATTGGTAATAGTTGTGATTGGTATGGTACCAGTGGTACCTATAGTGAAGACTAGGTAGTGGACAAGGAATCCTTGTTGTTGAGGATACGTTGGAGTTCCGTATGCTGACCGCTCTTTTCCTGGAATTTGATGTGGTGGTTAGTGTCTGAGCAGTAGCCCATTTCAACTAGGTAGGCTTTTCTTTGTTTGGATTCGTCGTCAATGAGGAGGAGATCAGGCCTGTATTTATCCCAAGTGGCTTGGGGAAGATCAGGGTGTTTGAGGGCGGTTGGGGGTCTCGTGGGGATTTCGGATGTCGCCTCACATTTGCCTGAATCCATGTACAAGGATAGAGCCCCCATAGTTCCTTTGGCTACTGCCTTTGGGATGAGTTGGACCGCCTTATTATGTCTGTTAATAGACATCCCGTTGAAAACAGGGTGGCTGCACCTAGCAAGAATATGGCCAGCTCCTTCCTGTGCTTTGCGTCAGAGAGGGCAGTTATCATCAGAGGGGGGGCTGGTGCTGGTACCATAGGGGCGTCTGTATCTATACGCCAGTCTCCTAGTCCATAAGCGTTCCCACCAAGCCTTGTGGATTTTTAATTTTTGCCACCATTTGATGTCGGTGGATTGCCAGAAGCGATTACTAGCATGAGGGAGGAGGAAGGGGTTGGCTTGCTCCCACATATATGCCGGTGGTGTTGGCTTGCCCGGTGGGCAGGTGGGTGGGCAGGTTAGCCTTGATACCCTTGGTGAGATTGTAAGCCGGGTGCCGGGGGGGCTGGTCCCTGTTAATAGACTTGGGGGGCTGGACTGACGGCCAGTGCATGTTGAGGTGCGCATGTTCCCCCGTTTTCGCTGGTCCTATTATATTGTATCCAGTCGTCGCTTATTTTGAAAGCGTGTCTGCCGCATCATTCCCTACGAGACCTGAGTGAGATCGGACCTTAAGCAGGCGTGTGGTAGCAGCAGCGTAGTGTCTGTTGATAATGTGAATGGCTATGTCCTGCAGGAGGTCCCGGTGCTTATTCTTCCGGTTCCTACTGGGATCAGGGTAATTCAAAGCGCGGGCTTTTGAGCGCTGACTTTTTGACCCCCTCTACGCTTTAAGCGCAATTTTCGCAACCCCCTGTGGGCGCAGCAAGCAATTTTTGCGCTTTTTGCACTACGAAGCGCAGTTTTTTTGTTTTCAAGTGCGCTAAAGCGCTGGCCAATCTGGCCATTTGAAGTACCCTGGCTGGGATGGTAAATGTGCAGGTTGATAAGCTGCAAGGAGCATACACTGTCGGAGTAGATGGTGACTGGTGAGGTCTTCGTGTATTTCGGAGTGTATGAGTGCTGGTTGGATTGACACGAGTTCGGCGCGACTGATGTCAGCAGTGATGCCCTGTCCACCACGGTCTATGCGGAGGCAACGTGCAGCGGCCCTGGAAGATTAAACGCCGACTCCTAGGCGCAGGACGCCGTGTTTGTCTATGATGGCACTTCCATCTGTGTAAAGAGCGAGGCCTGGTGCTTGTAGGATGGCATGTGTGCACGGGAGCATGGGGGGTGTTATGGGTGTGGGGTCTATCTGCATAGGGGTGGTTTGTTGTGCCCAGGTCTTAAGGAGGGAGCTAAGTGCCTTGGGCAGATGGGTTGTAGGAAGGCCCAGTTGGGAGGGGGGGGGGGGGGGGGGGGGGGGGGGGGACCTGATCGGGGGATGGAAGTGGCCTCCATGGTTTGGGCCCAAGTATTGGGTGGGTTGTAGAGGTACTTGGCGTGGCCAGCTGGATTTGAGATGGCAATGAGTTTGTAGGTTCCCCTGTGTCTCTTGGAAGGGGTGAGTTTGCCCCCCGTCCAGACTGTTTAACACAATGTGATTTTGTGTGTGTGTGAAGCAGGGTACTACATTTTGTCAAATTGGTCAGCGCTTAAAGCGCACAAACGTCAAATTGGTCAGCGCTTTGTAGCGCAAAAAATGTGCGCTGCGCCCACAGGGGGGTGAAATAAATGCGCGAAACGCGCAGTGGGGGCTTTGTAGTACCCTGGTGTGAAGTGGCATATGTTTATCAATGAGTGGATGAAGAGATTGGATCCAGTATGCTTTGAAAATAGTGATGGTTTAAATATTGATGTTACTGCCTAAGACGGCTGGATCCATGTAACCAAGTTCAAGTTCAAGTTGCTGCGGCGGCTGCCTTATTAGGAGAGTAGGAGCGTGGTACGTTCCCCGGGAGCCTACCTACATGTGTAGGAATGGCTCCGCCCTTGTCTCCAATGAAATATTTCCGCAACATGGGAGGGTCTGTTGCGCCCCAGACGCAGCTTTCGTAGATTGGTTGCGTCGCAGACGCCGGTTCGGGATGTTGGTTGCGTCTCTTCTTTACCGTGCAGCAGTTTATGTGTGAGGGGTAACAGGGAATTTTGTGGGACGCAGCCTAATGACTTGACTGCGTCCCAGGAAGCAACTTACGAAATTGGTTGCGTCCCTGGACGCAACCTACCGAATTAGGGTGCGTCCCAGGAAGCAACGCCTGGGGTCCGTATGAAGTTCCCTGGTGTAGACGCTACAACACCACACTCTCGAGTACATAATGCAATCGCGTAGGATTCCCAATCTAGATGGCTGGAAGAAGCACTTCGAGGTCATGTTGATTGTTCCAGGCTGGGCAACTCCCTTAAGCCTATTTGGCCACCCCTGGACTGTAACGTACATGTATACAATGTCAATTAGTTAGTCAATTGTTAGTTTTTTTTGCCGAAGATGAATCTTCCTCCCTATGGCGAGCAGCCAAATAACTGGCTGGCGCCATGTAACCAAGTTCAAGTCCATCGTTGGTTAGACATCACTGTAGCGCGAACTCAGGGCCCCCGTCGGTAAAACGATTGTTTGTGGGTCAGTTCATCAGTGACTTTTCTTTTTAGCCCTTCCTTTCACGGTTGTGCAATTCCCTTAAGCATATTTGGCCTACTCCTGGAGGCCTGGACTGTAACATACATACATGGACACCTCAATGCACATAGTAGGCCACTGTAACAGTCCAGGGGGCAGTCAATTAGGCTAAATGGTTGTGGTTTGCCGTTGCCAAGTTACAGCATAACGGTTACAACTGAACTCAGCAGTACACGGATTCTAAATCTCTTAACCTCCTACAAAAGCTACCGAGCGTCTTAATATCCTAGATGTCAGGAACTGCTAGGCTACGAAAGTTCTTTAGGACATCTAGATTTAGATGTCCTAAAGAACTCCCGTAGCCTAGCAGTTCATGACAACCGCTATGGTGCCCAGGTGGACTGGTGGAAATTCGTTTTCCAGCGCACCCTGCTGGGCCATATATGACTGGTGGAAATTCGTTTTCCAGCGCACTCTGCTGGGCCATATGTGCCCCCCCACCCCACCCCACCCCACCCACCACCCACCACCCACCCGGGGGAACAGGGAAGCTGAGCTCAGAGGGGCTGAGCTAACTGAATTAACCTACTCCCAGCAACTGCTCAGCAACTACTGACTGGCTGACCCACAGGCCTGTGAATGGAAACCCGACCCCCCCACCTGACCCCCTCATAGTCCCTCCTCATCCCTCCTCATCCCTCTCACATCTTCTTCTCCCCCTCCTAATCCTTCCACCGGGTCCTTACCCCCCTTCCATCGTGGCTGCTCCGTGGATTCCCTCCTTCCCTCCCCCCAATCGTGTGAGGCGATTCTTACCCAACAATTCTCAAACCTGGGTGCAGCTTGTTCGAGACAAGCCAGCGACCCAGAGGATCTGGAAATGCAGAACCTCCCCCCTCTCGGACTTGATATCGAGACTGTTCTGGTGACGCACGTCGCTCGTCTGGGGGTGCCGATATGCGACTTGTCAGCTGTTTGTCGCTCCTGGCGTGCGATTGTAGATCGCGTTTGCATTGCTGGTGGAGGCAGCAAGACGCGGACACAACGAGGTAGTAGTCATATTGCTGGCTTGCCGGCACCCTGCCCGAGCTGACACCCAAGATGGACAGGCACTAGTGGAGGCAGCAAGGGGCGGACACAGTGAGCTATTGGGCCTGTTGCTGGATGCCCCAACACATCCTGCTCTCGCCAATTGTCAAGATGGACAGGCACTTGTGGAAGCAGCAAAAGGTGGCTACATTGAGGTCTTGCGCATACTGCTGGATGCCCCAAGACATCCTGCTCGTGCTGATTGTCAAGATGGACAGCCACTTGTGAATGCAGCAAAAGGTGGCCACATTGAGGTCTTGCGCATACTGCTGGATGCCCCAAGACATCCTCCTCGTGCTGACTGTCAAGATGGACAGGCACTTGTGGAAGCAGCAAAAGGTGGCTACATTGAGGTCTTGCGTATACTGCTGGATGCCCCAAGACATCCTGCTCGTGCTGATTGTCAAGATGGACAGGCACTTGTGAATGCAGCAAAAGGTGGCTACATTGAGGTCTTGCGCACACTGTTGGATGCCCCAAGACATCCTGCTCGTGCTGATTGTCAAGATGGACAGGCACTTGTGGAAGCAGCAAAAGGTGGCCAAATTGAGGTCTTGCACGAGCTGCTTTATGGGACAGAGCATCCTGCCCGTGCTGATTGTCAAGACGGGGAGGCACTTGTCCAAGCTGCAATGCATGGCCGCATGGTTGCCACGAGCCTGTTGCTTGATGCGCCAGAGCGTCCTGCCCGTGCTGATTGTCGAGACGGAGAGGCACTTGTCCTCGCTGCAGCACATGGCCGCATTGAGGTACTGCCCCTGTTGCTTCATGCACCACAGCATCCTGCCCCCCCTAGGTGCCAAGGTGGAATGGCACTCTTGCAATCAGCAGTGAATGGCCACGAGGAAGTAGTGCTCTTGCTGCTTAAGGCCCTTTACCCTGCTCGTGACAATTCTCGGGATGTAGCGGCACTTGCCAAAGCAGTACGTGTTTTCACGTGGGTGCTGAAGCAGAATGGAGATCTGTTAGCTTATCTGGATGCTTATATGGATGCTCATCAAGATGCTCAGCTGGATAAAGATGATGCTCGTTTTTGCAGATATTTTGCAGAGAGGCTGAGGCTGGTCCACTAGCTGGACAGCACCATTAGGATAGCCCGCATGTTGCCTCTACGCTTGGCCCAGTGGCTGGCGTGGGGAGCTGCCTAGAAGCTGCTGCTTTTAGCTGAAAAGAAAAACACTACTATCTAGTACTCCTTTGTTGCAGCATGAGGGAACAAGTATTGTGGATGCAGTCCTGCTTTCTGGTGGAGCCCCCCTTTCTGGGAGGCGGGAGCCCCCAGAGTCACCCCGTTGTCTGTGAGTAGTGTTTTACGTCATGTTCTTTGTTTGCTCTGTTGTCGGCACGTAACCCTGGCACTAACTGGCCCCTGGCGCTGTCGTAAACCCTGGCTTCGGTCCGCTTCACTTGATTCCGGTGCCACCTGTCGCTCCAGTAGCCAACACTATCCGCCTATTTTCCGATATTAAATCATATGATTTTTGTATGATATCGTATGATATCATACTCGACTTTGGTCAACATCATATGATTTTTGTATAATATCGTATGATATCATACTCGACTTTGGTCAACATCATATGATTTTTGTATGATATCGTATGATATCATACTCGACTTTGGTCAACATCATATGATTTTTGTATGATATCGTATGATATCATACTCGACTTTGGTCAACATCATATGATTTTTGTATGATATCGTATGATATCATACTCGACTTTGGTCAACATCATATGATTTTTGTATGATATCGTATGATATCATACTCGACTTTGGTCAACATCATATGATTTGCCGCTCCCTACATGTAGTTATAGTACATGCTTGAACGTCCTCTCTTGAACATATAATTACCGGAATTGACAAACTTCAGCTATCAGAGGCACATGGTTGCTTTGGCTTTGGCTGAATAGCCAGCCAGGAGAGCTGCCTGTGGTGTACAATATTGCCTGTGTGATTGCATTCGATACTCAGGCATGTAGCGTAGTAGTGTTCATACTTCCCTTGTCTACCCTTGTCCCTGCAGATGGTGGGCAGCCTGGCGGCTGATAGACCATGTGATCAATCCAAATGTACTACAATACTCGTGTGATTGCATTCTGTACTCAGGCGTGTAGGGTAGTAGTGTTTATACTTACTGTGCCTATTCTACCTGCAGACGGTGGGCAGCCTGGAGGCTGATAGACCATGTGATCAATCCAAATCTGGAAAGAGTGCTTGCAAGTGCTTTTAGTTAGATCTTCAGAATGGTTGGAAGAGTTCAATAGTTGATAGTTTGAACTTGAACTGAAGATAGCAAGAGCTTGATACTTAAACTGAAGATAGCAAGAGCTTGATACTTCAACTGAAGATAGCAAGAGCTCGATACTTAAACTGAAGATAGCAAGAGCTTGATACTTAATTTGAAGATAGCAAGAGCTTGATACTTAAACTGAAGATAGCAAGAGCTTGATACTTAAACTGAAGATTGTTGTTAGCGGTGGTATGAACGATTCGACCATCTGATCATTAATACCACGGCTTACAACAAAGATAGTTAGAGCTTGATAGTTGGAGCTTCAGAATGGATTGAAGATGTACCGGCAGTTCATAGTTAGAGCAAAAGAATCATAGGAAGACCCTCCCTGGAGTTGTGTTGTAGGCTTGTCTAGGGACGGCAATGGCCTGCATATGACAATGTCATGTGGTGTCATATGTCATTTGTGATGCGCGATGTAAACTCCAAAAATTGGTTTTGGTTTTCACGGAGACATCGGATAAAAATAACCAAATTCTGGCCTAGGGCCCTCGGAGCTAGCCCCCCCCCCATCCCCCCACCCACCAACCCACCCCCTGAGCGGCATGGGACTAAATTACAGCAATCATGTTCATCTTGGATTGATTAGAAAAAATCGATGTGCTTTTACTCGCCCCATTAGGTTTTCAAGCACCTATCACCATCCCCTAAATTGTGGTGGCCTCACGGGACCACGGATATGAACATTGTCAGGCAGGCTTGCTCAGAAGTTTCTTAGTCCCACGTTTATGTGTAGCCTTTGTTGATCAATGATTGTATGAAGAGATTGGATCAGAAGTTTCTAAGTCACACGTTTATGTGTAGCCTTTGTTGATGAATGATTGTATGAAGAGATTGGATCAGAAGTTTCGAAGTCCCACGTGTATGTGTAGCCTTTGTAAATCAATGATTGAATGAAGAGATTGGATCACAAATGTATTTGATAACAATGCTTTGATTTGAATTCATTAGGTTACTGCCGAAGACAGCGAGCAGCCTTACAGGTTGGAGCCATTCATCAGGTTACTGCCAAAGACAGCGAGCAGCCTCATAGGTTGGAGCCATATAACCAAGTCCAAGTATATAAAGTTAATAGAGATCGAGATAGTAAACCAGTTCAGGTAGTAAATATAAATGCGGCATACAATTGAATGTATGTACTGGTATACTAAAATAAAGTGCCAATCTAACATTTGTCTACCGTATTACAATCAAGTGTTGATTGGACTGCATGTATACTACGATCAAGTTATAGCCAATTAGTGTTATGTTCCGACTTATATGTCGTCTCTAGAGTATGCAAAGTACGTACAAGTGTAAGCCCCCTCCAGGGCGCGGGCTGTCTATTGCCAGGCGTCGAAGCCAGCAATGGCCTGCACGCCACAATGCAGTACTGTGCAATACAGATCGCATCTCTTTACCAATCGCTCTACATACAGCGACTATTGTTATCTTCTCTGTATACAGAGTATTTAGTCTGCAGACCATGAAAATTAGGTCCAAGTGACTTGCCCATCAGTCCATCACAAAAACCAATTCAGAACTAAAAGGAGGGGTGTCGGTGGTAGAAGGACATAGACGAGAGGGAATTGTAGACAGGAAGAGAATGGATCAAGCTCACAGAGAGATAGAGGCTGCTGACGTCGCTCCAATTCATCCTGGTAGACTTGGCGGAGATCTGAATTGGATTCATAACGACTTAATGGTCTAGCCCAGACTTGTTCTACATGCTGCGCATTGCGTGAGGATCACAGATTTTGGAGGGATGGTTGCGTCAAATACACAAATTGTGAAACCGGATGCGTCTCATGATACAGAATTTGGAACCCCCCCAGGACAACCCTGATCCAGTCCAAACAAATCGAAAGTATATGACTAAGTACTTGATATTTAGTGCTGCGTTTAGCTGAGAAGAAATACACTGGTGCCTCGTACATCGCGACTGGTCCCATGCAGCCTAACATACGGAAATACTATCGACTTGTGTTGTACATGGTGACATGCTTCAGCATCTTGGCAGTCTGAGAGTGCGTTCGACCCTTACTTGATGGACAGATAATGCTAGTGTTGACTCCCTCACTGCTCTGGTGGTTCTCCTCTTCTATTCCCGAGTGGTGTACAGGTTATAATGGTCAACACAACCGGAGGAGTCCCCGGATTGAATCTGCACTCCGACATGTGCACTAGAAATCCCTGGTTTCCATGGTTCTCGCACGGGGGGTAATTGTTGGCTGCAATGTGCAGACGGTTAGAAGCCAAACCTAGCGTATAGAACCTTGTAACAATTCTTCTTCTTCTGGTGGCTCTCCTCTTGTGTGCCTTGTATATCGTTTTTCATTTTATTATGAAAGGAATTTCACCCAAGGAGGTGGGCTTCCCGACACAAACCAGCGGAACTTCGTCCTGAGAGTGGCGCATTACTCGGATGTAACAATTTCAATTTCAATTGCCACTCCTACAAAAGAGTAGGCGCACTGAGATACCGACCCAAGACCCAACGAACGTGCACCACTACCCCTACTGACCACGGCAGACAAGCTCCCTGCCATGGTCGTTGGAAGAGGAACCAAGGAGAGACATAACTAGGTAACCACAACGAGAGCAAAGTTCTGACGGTACTTCCCTACAATTTGACTTGGGGCCAAGACGCCAAAAAGCTGAGGAATCAAACCTCACCACCCCCTCCTACTCTCCCAAGTAGGGTCGTGACTGCTCCCATTTTTTTCATTTTTTTTTTAGTTGTGGAAGTACTTTCACCCCAGGAGGTGGGTCTCCCGACACAAACCAGCGACCAGAGGATTCAGTTCAAATGGTGGTGCCACTCCTACAATATGCAAAGTAGGCGCACTTAGGATTGGTGAGAGATACCAACCCACGACCAAACGAACATTCACCACGCATTCACCATGCAGCCCAACATACGGCAATACTATCGACTTGTGTCGTACATGGTGACATGCTTCAACTTCTTGGCAGTCTGAGAGTTGGAGTGCGTTCGGCCCTTGATGGACAGACCATGCTCATGCCGGCTCCCTCGGTAGCTACGAGGTAGGTGAAGGGATGGTCGGCAAGGGTTAGTTTACTAGCGTGTGGTTTAATGTACTTCAATGCAATTCTGTCATCTAGTTTAGTTAAGTGTAACAAAGTGTACCTGGGTACTTCAAATGGCCAAATTGGCCAGCGCTTTAGCGCACTTGAAAACAAAAAAACTGCGCTTTTTAGTGCAAAAAGCGCAAAAATTGCATGCAGCGCCCACAAGGGGTTGCAAAAAACTGCGCGTAAAGCGCAGAGGGGGTCAAAAAGTCAGCGCTCAAAAGCGCAAAAGCGCGCGCTTTGAATTACCCTGTAGTGTACCTGTTGTGTTGTGATAAGGGCCCTCAATTTTTTTGTTGTGTACCCTCACCCGTACCGCATCATCAATTTGGGGCCTAAAAGGGTTATAAGCCCCTAAACCACTGAGACAAGTTCGATGCAGCGTCGCCTGCGACGCTAAAAAATGGCGGAGAGTGATCGCGAGGGAACGACAGATGGCAACGGAAGCGAGTTAGTTACGAGACCGTTGGCTGACATGTCGGGCTTCATCACGGTCAGATGGATGGATGGATGGTCGGTCGACCGGACAAATGGGTAACACTGGGGGCTCCCGCCCCCCAGAAGGGGGGGCTCTGCCAAAAGACCGGTAATGACTTTCATGGGGTAGATCTCGACCCCCATGGGGGTCAGGGTGGTGTTGGTGGGGATCCGACGCAAATGTTAAAGTAGGCTGTGCCTCAAGAAGCAGATTTGTTTGGGAGGGGGTGGGTGGGGGTGGGGGAGGGGGTAGGCGGTTTCAGAAATAACTTCGTAACTTCCTCAACAGATGGAATCTGACAAAGATAAGAAAAGCATCCACATAGCTGCACACGGGCATTGATTTGTTCCCGCTATATATACCGGTACGATCGTTAGTTTTGATCCTGTTTAAGCGAAATTATTGCTAAACAAGTTATAAAACAATTTGTTTCCCCCCCAAATGGCCCTAAAAAGCTACAAAAAGCTGTAAAAAGCTAAACAAAATACCAAAACGCTGTCCCTGGAGGAGGCCTGAAACCACAAAGCTAGGAAAAAACCACTTTCAGATTTGAAAAAAAACTGTACACAGGCATGACGAGAGCATTCTGAATCCCCTCTTGTTTTCGAGGGTTCAAGAGTTATACAGCTGGAATCCCTGCTGGAATCTTACTAAACCTTTGATATTTTTGGAGGAGCCCCCCCTTCTGGAGGGCGGGGGCCCCCAGGGTTACCCATTCGTCCGTCCCGCCGAATGATTGACCGAAAAATTGAAGCCTGACACGCCAGCCAACTGTCTCATAACTACCTGGTTCCAGTCAGCTCCACCATTGTTCACCTCTTCATGTTCATGCCCTTGGATCTTCCTAGAAGCTGGCTGATCAGGCACTGGCACTCAGCCAAGCACAAAAACAGGGCCCCATCTCACCTCTTCATGTTCATGAGCTTGGAGGTGCGTAGAAGCTGCTACGCGTAGCCCAAAAAAGAAACAGTGCCCCATTTCACCTTTTCATGTTCATGCCCTTGGAGCTGCCTAGAAGCTGGCTGTATCACTCAGCCTAGCACAGATAGAGTGCCCCATCTCACCTCTTCATGTCCATGCCCTTGGAGCTGCCTAGAAGCTGGCTGATTCACTCAGCCAAGCACAGAAAGAGTGCCCAATCTCACCTCTTCATGTTCATGAGCTCCAAGATGTTGGGCCCAGTGGCTGTTTCAGGGATCTGCGTAGAAGCTGGTGCTGGTAGCCAAAAAGAAAAACGGTGTCCCATCACACCTTTTCATGTTCATGAGCTTCAGGATGTTGTCTCGTTTTATCATTCCCTTGGAGCTGCCTAGAAGGTGCTACGCGCGGCCCAGAAAGGAAACATTGTCCCATCTCACCTCTTCATGTTCATGAGCTCCCAGATGTTGTCTCGGACTTGGAGCTGCCTAGAAGCTGCTATGCGTAGCACACAAAAGAAATATTGCCCCATCTCACCTCTTCATATTCATGAGCTTGACGATTTTGTCATGCCCTTGGAGCTGCCTAGAAGCTGCTACGCGTAGCCCAAAAAAGAAACATTGCCCCATCTCACCTCGTTATATTCATGAGCTCCAAGATGTTGTCTCGGACTTGGAGCTGCCTAGAAGCTGCTACGCGTAGCACTCAAAATAACCATTGCCCCATCTCACCTCTTCATATTCATGAGCTTGACAATATTGTCATGCCCTTGGAGCTGCCTAGAAGCCGCTACGCGTAGCCCAAAAAAGAAACATTGCCCCATCTCACATTGTTATATTCATGAGCTCCAAGATGTTGTCTCAGACTTGGAGCTGCCTAGAAGCTGCTACGCGTAGCACTCAAAATAACCATTGCCCCATCTCACCTCTTCATATTCATGAGCTTGACAATATTGTCATGCCCTTGGAGCTGCCTAGAAGCTGCCACGCGTAGCCCAAAAAAGAAACGTTGCATCATCTCACCTCTTCATGTTCATGAGCTCCAAGATGTTGTCTCGGACTTCTCTCTTCAATTGGTCACCCACTACATAGTTGTCCTGAATGTACTGCTCCACCTTCAAGATGTACGGCTCCTTCACGTCCTTCACCTGCCAGGGATTAAGATAGGGAGTGACATGGATTTTTTAAAATTTTTAAAGTGGTTTTTTCTAGCTTAGTGGTTTTAGGCCTCCTCCAGGGTTAGCGTTTTAGTGCTTTTCCTAGCTTTTTATAGTTTGTATAGCCTTCTAGAGCTTTTTAGAGCAAATACAAAATTCAGGTAGGGAGTGACAGGGCGACGGGATGGTTAAAATTTGAAAGCAATTTAAACTCTAAAGAACTTGTTTCAAATATACAGGTTCAAATTCTATGCAGCGTCGCCTGCGACGTTAGAAATTGGCGGAGAGTGATAGCGACGGAGCAACAGGTGGCAACGGAAGCGAGTTAGTTACGAGACCGTTGGCTGACGTGTCAGGCTTCATCGCGGTCAGACAGATGGTCTGTCAGTCGGTCGGTCGGTTGCACAGACGGACTAATGGGTAACCCTGGGGGCCTCCCGCACCCAATAACGGGAGGCTCCGCCAAAAATATAGCACATGGTGACTTGACAGGCTCATGATTTGGTTGGGTAGGGTCAACGCATTTGAGATTTCAGAAAACACTTTGAAAAGTACAGACATACGGAAATATGTATGTGCAATATGTACACTTTGAAAAGTACAGACATACGGAAATATGTATGTGCAATATGTACACTTTGAAAAGTACAGACATACGGAAATGTGTATGTGCAATATGTACACTTTGAAAAGTACAGACATACGGAAATATGTATGTGTAATGGGGGTGGTTTCATTGAGGTGGACACATGCCAGTGTTGGCGGGCATGGGTGGTTGGCATAGAAGTGGTAGCATACCTATCCCCCCCCCCCCCCCCCCCCCCCACACACACACACACAGCTGCACTACCACCACCACCACCCACACACACCCCAATCTACCAAGCACTACTAACGCCCCCAACACCAACCCATCCACCTGCACTATTGCCACCTCCCCCCCCCCCACACCAGTTTTTTTTAGGACTGGAAAAGGTATCTTTGTGTGGCACCATGGCCCTCATAATGTATTTTTGGGTGCTACTAGTAGCTTTTTTGGCCTCAGAAAGCAACCCCACAACACCAAGGTACATATTTGAGCACCTGTGCTACAAATAACATCTTTAAAAAACTACAACAGATACTACAAACCACCACACATACACACACAGCCTCCCCCCCACGCACAAACACACACACCAGTATTACCTCCCCCATGCTCCCCACCCCCATCCCACCCCTCCTCCTCCTCGACCCACCCCTCCGACCCCAACCAAGCATACCTTCAGCTCTTTACTTATCCCACAGGCTTCCGCTATCTCCAAGCCCGACGTTCTACCGATGCCGAATATTTTTCCAAGAGCTATGGCAAAGTTAGTGTTGCCTTGGAGGGTCGTTCGCGCGATTTGCACGGACATCGGAAATCAAGACCTAGGCTCTGTAACTAGTTGGTTTAGAAGCTAAAGAGCTAGCACGAGCGTGCTGAATGATGTTATCAGAGCTGTGCCCAATGCGAGGCGACCCGATATAACTAGGAAATGCGCAGTGTACCTCCCGAAAATTATGTCTGGCCTAATGCGCGTTTGCAGGGTGATACACAAGGCTGCCAACCTCGAGTCCTGAGTAACCTAGGCAAAATTGCCTATGTAATCCGTAGTTGGCGCGGTTCCAATGGAATGGATGTACAATTGTACAAGCTAGAGGGGTTCGATACTTGCGCCCATTCCACACAAAAAAACTTCTCACCTCGTACCTGCGACTCTCCCCTTCTTTCACTCGCGACTATTGTCCGATCTCATTGGAAGCTTCCACCAGATGTACTAGCGGCGCGAGATCATCGCATGCCTCGGGCAAACCCCTGTTGACCTCGGCCTGTCATATCACCTGCCTCGCTGCCTACACCTGTCTGCTACTGCCAAGCTGCACCTACCCTGTTCCAGCCACCTACCCCAGGTGCTGGTTGCCCTGCTGCTCCTTCCCTACCGCCCGCACACTGTTGCAGCCACCCCGTGCCAGCCCTACCTGCCCTCCCCTGAGGTACGCATGTGAATCTGTGTTACAATCTAGGGCGGCCAAATTATCAACTCCAGATTAGCTGCATGGTCAGAGTCGGGTCTCAGACTTCCCACTTCCATGGTTCGCAAATCCAGGCCCCCCCACTCAGCCAGGCACATGCAGGCTCGCAATCATACACAAGCATGCATGCACTCACACATTTGCGTCCACTTGCATGCGGCTACGTGCTGGCTTACTTATATCTACAGACTCACACCCAAACAAACTGACATGCTCACGTCCTAAATTGTGCGACTGCCACACATTACACACACATACAAACAAAGGAACGCTTTTGGAAAAAACGAAGGGTTTCTGTTTAACCGTCCCCCCTTAACCCCACCACCACCACCCCACACCCCCCCCCCCACACCCCCCCCCACCCACACACCCACCACACCCCCCCCCCCCCCCCCCCCCCCCCCCCCCCCCCCCCCCCCCCCCCCCCCCCCCCCTCTCTGGCTGGGTTACTGTGTATGCCGTAATTGTGTACATATGTATGTTGTAGCGATCTAAATGTATGTTGTAACAGTCTAGGGGTAGGCCAAACAGGCTAAAGGGACTTGCCCAACCATGATATCAGGAGCGGCTAATACAGAAAAGCACTGATGAACAGTGAACCCCAAATAATTGTTTTACTACATGGGCCCTGAATTCGTGCTGCTGTGATAATTGTGTACTGCCATTTCCAACTATTATGGAAGGTTCCAGATGCTCCATTTGAATCGCCCAGGTTGTGTAAACTTTAATTCTCTCCGTAGCGCGAACTCAGGGCCTCCGTTGGTAAAACAGTTTGTTGGGTCCCACTCCACCTGTGCTTGTTTTTGGCGGAGCCCCCCCTCCTGGGGGGCGTGAGCCCCCAGATTCATCCCGTTGTCCGTTTGTGCGTCCGACCTCCCGACTGACCGACCGACCAAAAAAACGAAGCCTGACACGTCAGCCAACTGTCTCATAACTAACTGGCTTCGGTCAGCTCCATTTCCGTTGCCATCTGTCTTTCCGTTGCCAACGCAGTTCGCCAATTTTCCGCGCCGCTTGCGACGCTACATAGGACATGTCGCTTTATCCCCTCCTGATAACGAGGTTGGGCAAGTCCCTTTAGCCTATTTGGCTACCCCTGGATTTTAACGTATATGCAGGGTGCGTAGCCAGCTTGGTCAGGGTTACTGTGTGTTCCATAGTTGTGTAGTGCCATTGGTCATGATGGTGATGTGATGATGATGATGATTGCATTTTTCCTGGTGCCTTACTGGACTCCAAATGTGCCCGCGGCTTGACGGAGACAAGGGGGGGCCTTATTGGTAGTTGCTTGGGGGGCGGATCACTGGTGTA
Organism: Chlamydomonas sp. ICE-L; assembly: GCA_013435795.1. NCBI lineage: Eukaryota > Viridiplantae > Chlorophyta > Chlorophyceae > Chlamydomonadales > Chlamydomonadaceae > Chlamydomonas > Chlamydomonas sp. ICE-L. Next base: position 95,402,835 of record JACBWV010000610.1, on the reverse strand, counting down.
TTAACCACGACAATTTGACCCTTGTTTTGCCTCATTACAACATCAACTAGTAAATCAAGTGGCGACTTACCCTTTACAAGTCGGTAGATTTTCGTTGTTATTTAACCAGCGGATGGCAATGTCAGCGCAAGTGGTCTAGGTTCGGTGCATCTACTGGAGAACTTCTTTCCTGTATTGCTGTTCTGTGCTTCCTGTGCTGTCCTGTGCTTCGTTTTGCTTGCTGTGTTATGCTTGCTGTGTTATGCTTGCAAGGAGTTTGAGCGAGTTGGAATGGCATTCAGCAATTAACTTCTGCTTATCTGAGGATGATGTACCTGAGCACTCATGTACAACATCCTTCTGTAAGCAGAAGTTCATAGCTGAATGCTGTCCCAAGTTGCTCAAAATGCCTGCAACCACAACACATGAATTATTCGCTGTGATTGTGTGCTGTGTTTCTTGTGCTGTGCTGTGCTGTGCTGCCCTTTGCTGTACTGTGCTGTTCTTTCCTGTCCTGTGCTGTACTGTTATGTGCTGTGCTTTCCTGTGCTGTACTGAGCTGTTATTTTTAATCCTGTGCTGTGCTGTACGGTGCTGTCCTTCCTTGTGTAATGCTTGCAAGGAGTTTGAAAGAGTTGGAATGGCATTCAGCAATGAACTCCTGCTTATCTGAGGATGATGTACCTGAGCACTCAGATACAACATCCTTATATAAGCAGAAGTTCATTGCTGAGTGCTATCCCAACTTGCTCAAAATCCGTTCAAGCATAACACATGAATAATTCGCTGTGATCGAATGCTGTGCTTCCTGTGCTGTACTGTGCTGTGCTGTCCTCTGCTGTCCTGTGCTGTTCTTTCCTGTCCTGTGCTGTCCTGTACAATGCTTTGCTTGCTGTGTTATGCTTGCAAAGATTTTGAACAAGTTGGAATGGCATTCAGCAATGAACTTCTGCTTATCTGAGGATGATGTACCTGAGCACTCAGATACATCATCCTTACATAAGCAGAAGTTCATTGCTGAATGCCATTCCAACTTGTTCAAAATCCGCGCAAGCAGAGCACATGAATTATTCGCTGTGATTCTGTGCTGTGCATCCTGTGCTGTCCTGTTATGTGCTGCGCTGTGCTTCCTGTGCTGTCCTGTTATGTGCTGTGCTGTCCTTCGCTGTCCTGTGCTGTTCTTTCCTGGAATGTGCTGTTCTGTACTATGCTGTCCTTCCTGTGTTATGCTTGCAAGGAGTTTGAACAAGTTGGGACCGCATTAAACAATGAACTTTTCCTTGTATTCGGATGATGTAGCTGCGTACTCATGTACAGCATCGTTATATAAGCAGAAGTTCATTATTGAATGCTGTCCCAAGTTGCTCAAAATCCGTGCGAGCATAACACATGAATGACTTGCTGTGATTGTGTGCTGTCCTGTTCTGTGTTGTCCTTTGCTGTACTGTGCTGTTCTTTCCTGTTCTGTGCTGTTCTGTGCTGTCCTTCCTGTGTAATGCTTGCAAGGAGTTTGAACGAGTTGAAATGGCATTCAGCAATGAACCTCTGCTTATCTGAGGATGATGTATCTGAGCACTCAGATACATCATTCTTATATAAGCAGAAGTTCATTGCTGAATGCGGTCCCAACCTGTTCAAATGCCTGCAAGCACAACACTGGAATTATTTGATGCACTGTACTTTTCTGTGCTGTGCTGTACTCTACTGTGCTGTGCTGTGCTGTGCTGTGCTGTACCAAGGTGTGCTGTACTTCGATGTGTTGTGCTGTGTTGAACTTTGCTGTGCTGTACTTAGCTGTGCCGTGCTGTACTTTACTGTGCTGAGCTTCCTGTGCTGTGCTATCCCTCCCGTGAATCCCAGGCTGTGCATCAGAATTCCTTTTCCATTACCCACTTTTATGTTAGTATGACTTAGAATTGGTGATGATTAAGATGACATGTTTCCTGGTGAAAGAGCGGTTGAGTTGGTTAGTGTGACTGGGAATTGGGTTGCAAGAGGGTGCTGCAGCTTTAGATAGAATGAGCGGTTGAGTTGTTTAGTGTGGCTCTCTCTCCCTGTCACCCCTCTCGAATTTGGATTTGGTCACAAGGCTCCAGCCAGTATTTTGGCCGCTCACCCCACCCTCAGCAGCTGTCCTTCCCTAGGCCTTTCCCTTTCAGCTGAACTCTCCTCCCTGCTCTGTTTCTCCCCTCACCCCTCTCCCCTCTCCCCTCCCTCACCGCCTGCCCCTCCCTCCCTCCTCCTCAACAATCCCCTTCCTCTCTCTGCCCTATCTCCCTTTTCCCCTCTCTCCTCTCTCACCGCCTGCCCCTCACCCCACGCCCCTCTCCCCTCATCCCCTGCCCCTGCCCCTCCCCTCTCCCGCCTGCCCCTCCCCCCCTCCCCCTAAACGATCCCCTTCCTCTCTCTGCCCTCCCTCCCTTTCCCCTCAAATCCCCGATCTCTCTCTCTGATAGTCCCTCCTTCCCCCCTCCTTATTCAGGGCGGGAAGAACCTAACAGATTTACTGCCACCGATTCCCATGCCACCCCACTCACTTCCACACGCTGAAAACTGTGATGCGATTCATGCACCATAATCAAATCTGTTCGGATGGATCTTCGCGATTCGGCTTCCTTTTGTGCCCAGTGCTCTCCATTTGGGCTGGGGCTGGCTCGCGACATTGAGTATGTAGCACCGCTTTTGCATACACGCCTCTGACCTACTACTACACACCTTTTTCCTACACTCCCCCTCCCCTTGGGCTGGGGCTGGCTCGCGACAAGATCCTAACAGATTTACTGCCAAAGACGGCGTGCAGCCAATTTGCTGGCTGAAGCTATGTAACCAAGTTAAAGAACCTAACAGTATGGACCAAAACATAGAAGCAGGGCGGGAGCCAGGGCTTACTGATAACAGCCAACGTTAGGCCACGCCACACTGGGACCCACAGACCACATCATCAAGCCATTTCCTCACACTCTCCCTTCCCATGTGCAGGCAGACCTCTCCCCATGATCTATGGCCTCACCCTCAATGCTGCCGTCACACGTGTAGAACTAGGTACACTACAGCAAAACGGGACGGTCAAATTCAAACCAGAAGTCTTCAAATCCTCCCTCCCTTTTCACTAAACTCTCCCATCCCTCTCTCCCTTCCCTTGTGCATGCAGACGTGTCCCCATGATCCATGCCCTCACCCTCAAAGCTGCCGTCACACGTGTAGTACTAGGCACACTACAGCAAAACGGGGCGGTCAAATTCAAAGCAGAAGTCTTCAAATCCTCCCTCCCTCTTCACTAAACTCTCCCATCCCTCTCTCCCTTCCCATGTGCAGGCAGACCTGTCCCCATGATCAGTGGCCTCACCCTCAAAGCTGCCGTCACACGTGTAGAACTAGGCACACTAAAGCAAAACGGGGCGGTCAAATTCAAACCAGAAGTCTTCAAATCCTCCCTTTCTTTTCACTGAACTCTCCCATCCCTCTCTCCCTTTCCTTGTGCATGCAGACGTGTCCCCATGATCCATGCCCTCACCCTCAAAGCTGCCGTCACACATGTAGTACTAGGCACACTACAGCAAAACGGGGCGGTCAAATTCAAACCAGAAGTCTTCAAATCCTCCCTTTCTTTTCACTGAAATCTCCCATCCCTCTCTCCCTTCCCTTGTGCATGCAGACGTGTCCCCATGATCCATGCCCTCACCCTCAAAGCTGCCGTCACACATGTAGTACTGGGCACACTACAGCAAAACGGGGCGGTCAAATTCAAAGCAGACGTCTTCAAATCCTCCCTCCCTTTTCACTAAACTCTCCCATCCCTCTCTCCCTTCCCATGTGCAGGCAGACCTCTCCCCATGATCAGTGGCCTCACCCTCAAAGCTGCCGTCACAAGTGTAGAACTAGGCACACTAAAGCAAAACGGGGCGGTCAAATTCAAACCAGAAGTCTTCAAATCCTCCCTTTCTTTCCACTGAACTCTCCCATCCCTCTCTCCCTTCCCTTGTGCATGCAGACGTGTCCCCATGATCCATGCCCTCACCCTCAAAGCTGCCGTCACACATGTAGTACTAGGCACACTACAGCAAAACGGAGCGGTCAAATTCAAAGCAGAAGTCTTCAAATCCTCCCTCCCTTTTCACTAAACTCTCCCATCCCTCTCTCCCTTCCCATGTGCAGGCAGACCTGTCCCCATGATCAGTGGCCTCACCCTCAAAGCTGCCGTCACACGTGTAGAACTAGGCACACTACAGCAAAACGGGGCGGTCAAATTCAAACCAGAAGTCTTCAAATCCTCCCTTTCTTTTCACTGAACTCTCCCATCCCTCTCTCCCTTCCCTTGTGCATGCAGACGTGTCCCCATGATCCATGCCCTCACCCTCAAAGCTGCCGTCACACATGTAGTACTAGGCACACTACAGCAAAACGGGGCGGTCAAATTCAAAGCAGAAGTCTTCAAATCCTCCCTCCCTCTTCACTAAACTCTCCCATCCCTCTCTCCCTTCCCATGTGCAGGCAGACCTCTCCCCATGATCAGTGGCCTCACCCTCAAAGCTGCCGTCACACGTGTAAAACTAGGCACACTAAAGCAAAACGGGGCGGTCAAATTCAAACCAGAAGTCTTCAAATCCTCCCTTTCTTTTCACTGAACTCTCCCATCCCTCTCTCCCTTCCCTTGTGCATGCAGACGTGTCCCCATGATCCATGATCCATGCCCTCACCCTCAAAGCTGCCGTCACACGTGTAGTACTGGGCACACTAAAGCAAAACGGGGCGGTCAAATTCAAAGCAGAAGTCTTCAAATCCTCCCTCCCTTTTCACTAAAATCTCCCATCCCTCCCTCCCTTCCCATGTGCAGGCAGACCTGTCCCCATGATCCGTGGCATCGTCCTCAACGTAGCCGTCACAAGTGTAGTACTAGGCGCACTACAACAAAATGGGGTGGTCAAGTGCAAACCCGAGGTCTTCAAATATGACATGCTTCAGAAGGTGTTCACTACCGTTGTAAATCTAGGGGAGTTGGTGTATGTGCAGTCCATTGATTTGGTGGAGAGCATATCGAAGAATAAGTCATGATGACATCACCTGTAGGGCGTTAACTACCTTCGTCAATTGACTTGTGAGTTGTGACAATTTAGGTATAGAAACAGACTAGCGCTTATCGCCAGGTTATGTTGGATACATGATATGTACACTCAGCTTAGTAATTCAATTAATTTAAATATTTTCTGTGTAATACTGTAATACTTGGATGTCTTATTCATGAGATAAGAGCGGGAAACCTGAGATGCCTGGTTATCTCATCAGATGCCTACCTCACAAGTAAGGTGGTGCGTAATGTCTAGATTAAGAACATCCTCCCACCACCTGGTTGTGGAAACTGGTAGATGGAAACGACCCATTGTACTGACGATACCTTATTGAATTCGATAAGAAAGTATCAGACACACTGAAACTAATTCCTCTGCGTTATCGATATGCAATCCAGAAGGGTATCCATGAATGTATGAAGAGATTGAAGATTGGAGAAACGGATGCGCCCCCTAGGAGTTTTTCATCAGTGGTGGTGGTGGTGGTGGCAGGCCCCATGATAGCATCAGTGGCGGCGGTGGTGGTGGTAGGCACCAGAATGGCATCAGTGGTGGTGGTGGCAGGCCCCAGGACGGCATCAGTGGTGGTGGTGGTGGTGGTGTGTGTGGTGGTGTGTGTGTGTGTGTGGGGGGGGGGGGGGGGGGGGGGGGGGGGTGGGGGGGGGGGGGGGGGGATGGTGGCAGGCAACCAACCAACAGAGCTCAAGGAGAGCAGCAACAAGAGTCTCAAGAAGTTGTAGACAAGGCAGAGCTCAAGGAAGGAGAGACCATCAGCATCCACTTGCATACTGTATTGGTTTTAGGGTTCAGGATTTGTACATTATTTGTAAATAGTTACATTGCAAATGCTTAGCCTGCAAATGTTTACATTGGAAATGGTTAGCCTGCAAATGTTAACATTGGAATCGACTTGGAAATGGAATCGAAATGGAAAGGAATTCCTGGGAATGGTTACCCCCAATGTCACGAAAGGAATGAATGAATGAATGAAAACTACGCAAGAATGAATGAAAGGAATGAATGAATGTTGACAACAACTCGAGTTAGGCAAGAAGGAAGAGCATGAATGAGATACTGGAAGATAAGAGTTTGAAAGCCAGGCTGCGAAGGAAGAGTCCTGAGAATTTGAGATGGGGAGGTATCAAACGAAAGAAACCACGCCTCTATAGCCAAGTCAAAATCACAAGGGGACCTGCTGCCTAGAAGCATCTGATCATTGAAAGGAAACCCTGCAAAAACATCTATCGAAATTAGTAAGAGCACTGACAGGTCATCGCGTCACACTAATATTTCAGTGTGACTTAGGCTTTCATCACAGTGATTAAAATCGTCCTGGTTTCGCCCTACAACAGCGCCATTTTCGAAGCATGCAGCGAAAGCACATCGGTGACTTCGGGTGTCCATTTTCCCGAATGAAAGCTATTCGCCAACAAGTAGTTCGCGCTAGTACTTCGTTGCCTAATTGTTCACCCTATCTCGGAATCGCTGGCAGAGCTTGGCAGGTTCGCAAGATTGACCCCTTGAAAAGGTTGCTAACAGACCCTCGAGCGACAGAAAGCTGCATACCCCTTCGCGTATTACAACTCAGTAGTTAACTGAGTAGTTAACTGAATCATCTGCCGAAAAGGAAACAGTAGCCAGAAATAATTCCAAATAGGTAGACATACCGGTAGGTACGTAGGTAAGTAGGTAGAAACCCGTAGGTAGGTAGTTAGGTAGTTGTCCGCCTTGTTTGACATGAGTGGGACACATACAAGCTGGACTTAAGTTTGTACATTTCGGAGAATCCGTCCAAACGACCAGCCTGCCTGGGACGCCCACGCCCAAAGTATCTAGCCTAGGAGGGCCGGAATGAAGTACTCGTACTCACCGACCCCTAGTGCTAGTTGCTGCTAGGAGCTCGCTTCTTCTTCATTCTAATCTATGCAGTCGGCTCTCCTTCTTCTTCGCCGCGAATCCTGTCTATCTGGTGTTTTCCATTCGACCTGCTCTCCCTTGCAGTTCACGCTTCGAGCTTCCAGAGCCAAATGACTCCCTTACCACCTTAGGCCCTTCATCTTCTGGATTCTGCCTGCTTCAAATTGACCTCTTCTACTTAGTGCCTAGAAGGAGCTGCAGCTTATGTTCTGATCTGGAGCAGGATAGCTGCAGCTTGCCTACACCCCATGCATGGCCATCCCCGCCCAGGAGGATAGCTCTGGCTTGTCCTTTGCAGGCGTCAGATAGATGAGAGCTTGCAGCGTTTTGTTTTGCTCCCCGTCGGCCTTCATTCATCCCATGTGTGCCCCCAACCTATTCTGAATCTAGTCCTTGGCGAAGACTTACTGCTAAAGTAATGCATGCATGCATAGACTTGAATCTTATATGAGGGTGAAGCTGGATTGACATTTTTGCCAGTTTGGAAAAGAAAGATGGATGCAGTTGTTGATTTCAAGAGGGTAAGAGGGTCGGCCTTCATTCATCCCATGTGTGCCCCCAACCTATTCTGAATCTAGTCCTTGGCGAAGACTTACTGCTAAAGTAATGCATGCATGCATAGACTTGAATCTTATATGAGGGTGAAGCTGGATTGACATTTTTGCCAGTTTGGAAAAGAAAGATGGATGCAGTTGTTGATTTCAAGAGGGTAGTACACTTTGTTACAGATTGAATGAGAAAGAACACATAAGACTGAAATAACAAAGGCCAAAGGTGCTTCTCTTAACGGTATCAAGGATATCAATGTTTTGAAGTTTACTCCATGCATGTACCAATCCAACATGCAATCATCCTCAAAATCACAGGGTACAAGTCTTAGGCACGACGCAAGCGACATGGAAATTGGCGTAGAGTGTTGGCGCCACAGGTGGTAACAGAATTGAGCAATAAGCAATAAAGTAATAAACATCCATTGTATCCATTTGACCTATGTACATAAATAACATGTCTGTTTTGGATGATAGTTTTGTGTTCGAGATCCCCCCCTCCCAATGATGTACAGACTTGGTGCGAGTGGTGTGGAGCCCACTCTAAAGAGAGCTGCCAGCGATCTCCTTTTTTTTAAACGGAAAGGATTTTCACCCCAAAGGATACGTATGTGTATGGGCCAGGTAGCACCAACATGGCTCAAGCTATTTTCACCCCAAAGGATACGTCTAGCTGTAGGCGCATATGATTTTGATGTGATTGCGTAGCCATTCCACTACACAACAGTCATCCTGGGAGATGCCATGGCTGGGATGGCACGGTGGGTTACACCCCCAGGACGGGGAGACATAGCTTGCAGGGCGACGCCTAAAGCTGTTTTCAGATCACTTGAGCGGTTAGCTGGCAGGGCAGTGGAAGACTGCATCCTCTGGTTCAAGCACACGGACCGGTGGTTCTTGTTCCCCAGGGCGGCAGACGATAGGGGGTGGCGGAGGGACTGGCTGAAGTTGCTGCTTGAGATCCGAGTTCCAGCCATGTCCTCACGCTCGGCAAACGACAGAGCCTTGCCCAGGCGGCCGTCTGTCGTGAAGTTGAACTCAATGCTCTGGGTAGCTGACTTGGTGTTGGAGGAGGGGCGGAAGGGGGCACTGAAATTGGGCATGCGCGTAGCCTTGAAGACCATAGACCTGAAGGACAGGCAGAGAGGACCATGAGTTTCCTGGATATGTCTCTATACTCTCTTATCCTATGTGATTGCATTGTGTACTCAAGAGTGTGATGCAATAGCGTTATGAGTCATACGACCCATATTTATTCTGCCTTCAGATGGTGAATAGCCTGAAGGCTGAGCAACTACGTCAAGCCGGACGCAGGCTTATATACCATGTATTGGAACCAAAGCACGAATATAGTACATTACCTAAACCCTGTAGTAGAGCATATCGCGTTGCTTTTTTCATGCGCCTCATGTTCTATAAGCTTGGATACCCCCCTCCACACACACACAGTAGTCACTCACTTGCGCAAGTCTTCAACAGGAGTCTCCTTGTAAAAGGCCTCAATGCGCTTGGCTTCCGCTTCTTCTTCCTGCCTCTTCTGTTCTTCTGCAGCCTCCTGCTTACGCAACTCCTGCAATAGGCAACGGTGGTATGATATCATATGATGCCGGCAGTCTGACTAGGCTAAAGTTACCATTTATATACAATGTCATATGATGCAATTTGTATAGTATCATACTCGCTTTTGGTCACCATTATATGATACGCCTGTCCCTACACATAAACCAACACATATGAGGTGTCGGTGGTGGAGAAATACAGTAAACAAATTGCTTGCTGGAGAGACATATAATCAACTTTAAGCTCACACAAGTAATCATAATGCAGCCAACTTGTAACCAGCTAAAATGTAAACAACAAGCTCATGAAAGTAATCAGTATCAGCATTGTAAGAGTCACTACCCTAGCCTTCTCTGACACAGTCATACTGTTACCAATCATCATCATCATCATTCAAGTCCTTTAACCACCTGCTAGACGCGCATGCTAAACCTAAGCCCAGGCAAAGGCTGGAATCAGAAGATATCCAATGTGATGGTAATCACTTGTGCTCACCATCCTAGCCTTCTCTGACTCGGTCATGTCAGTCTCTGCCTTTGGCACCAGCTCATGCACCTTGGCGCGCTCCACGCTCTTCAGGCTGGGGGCAACACCTACAGTGAGCTTGCCACTGCTCTTCTTCGCACTCGGTGGAGCCTTGTCGAACTGTGGGTGCAGGACAGGACCATATTATTCAGAATATGTTGGTCACGGAAAGCTTTGCTCGAATGATTCATGCAACTGTCATGGTAAGCTTGTTGTTGCTGCCACTGATCTTCTTGGCAGATTGATTGTTTTAATGACGATGATAACATTTCACAGGTAATTATGAAAATGCCGAAGACAAAGCAAAATTTGCTGGCTGGGGCCATGTAACCAAATTCAAGTTCTTGGCATTCTGTGCCGGACAGTGGGTGTCAAATATACATCTTGGATGCACCAGCCAAGCAAAATTTTAAAATTGAACAAACAGCAGACTCACAATGGTGCTGTTGAAGGGAGTGGCCTTGAAGGTGTGTCTGCCACAGGACTCCTCTTGCTTCTTCATCTCAACCTGCTTCTCTTGCTTCTTGGCACCACGGTTCTCACTGGCCAAGTTGAAGGGCTGCAGCAACGGCAGAAGGCAGAGGGTAAGGAACAATACCATATCCTATTCAAACTAGCCAATTAAAAACGGTTGTGGATCATCTCAACCTGCTTCTTGGCACCCCGGTTCTCACTGGCCAAGTTGAAGGGCTGCGGCAACGCCAGAAGGCAGAGGGTAAGGATCCTATTCAAACTAGCCAATTAAAACTGTGCATTGCAGACCAGGTAGGGGTAGCCCAACTGATATGCTGGAGGGGCTTGCCCAACCTCAAACAAGCATGATCGCGTGTAGATTCGTAGGAGGGGCTAATTGAAAGAACTCAAGTCAACATTTGCTGTATGCATGCACAAGCCTTGAACAGGCTCTGGGGGCTCTTAGGAGTGGACTTAGGAGCCCTAGAGACCTCCATGCTGTCTCTCGTACAGATCTAGAGGGGCTACTTGAAGGAAACAGGTGCGTATAAAAATTGACTCTTGAAGGGGCTAATAGAAAGAAGCACTTGTGTCTTACCTTGAACAGGCTCTGGGGGCTCTTGGGTGTGGACTTAGGGGCCCTAGAGATCTCCACAGGCCTAGCCTCATGCACATGTTGGGGCACCTGATTCCTCTTGAATTGGTGCTTGGCCTCCATTAGGTCTTGCTCCTCTTGGGATAGCAGCTGGGAGCCTTTGATGCGGGTCTCGGCATTGAAGTTAAAAGGCTTGGCCTGTGGCAGATGGTAGTGTATGTTACGAGGTCATAGTCAAATTTGAAGGGTTTGGCCTGTGGCAGTGTAGAGACTTTGGATTCATCCACATGTTGGGGCGCCTGATTATTTCGCAGTCAGGGAGGTTCTCAGCCAGCTTGGATTGGACACAGGCGTGAGGGTGAAACCCTGTGATTTTTGATTTTTCAAGGTTGTGCAAGTCCCCGTAGCAGGCTACCCCTGGACTGTGGCATGCATACATACCTTAGTAGCCCTCTGTCCGGCAGGGCGATCCAGCACTGCATTCAGGTTCTCGGTCATCATGGATGAGCTCAGCGACATAGGGGTGGAGAAGCCCAAAGAGCCTCGGCCCAGGCAAAGACTTGAGCCACCTTTGTAAGCAGAGTCGGCCCCAGCTGGCTTGAGGTCCTTCCTCTCGCCAGCCAGGCGGTTGAGGAACGCAGCTGTGGGTGCAAACAGGGTGCTTGACCTGGGGGAGGCCATAGAGCGCCTCAGGGTCTGAGAGCTTCGTTGGCTTCGTTGGCTGGGAGTAATACAGTCTGGGGAGGGGGCCTCATGGGCACGGGCGGAGGCAGTACGCCTCATGAAGGAGGGCTCAGCTGAGGGATGAGGGGAGATGACACCCTGTAGGTCCCGGTGGCTGAACACGGCACTCTGGGACAGGCGGGTGTTGTGGGGGGAGGAGAGGACTCGCCTGCTGTGGGTGGTGGCGTGGTGGTGGGGGGATGGAGGGAGCTTGGGGGAGGGGGGAGCGATGGGGGTGGTGATCACTTGATCAGCCTGGGCCTCAACCTCTGGAAGGGAGTCCGCAGTCTCACGAGTTTCACGAATGGCCTCAAGGGGCTCGTGCAGGAAGGATTCTGCGGTGGTGGGAAAGAGTGAATGGAGTATGAGAGGGTGCACGAGCGTGAAGGGGGACCTGGTGGGGTAGCAGGGGTTGGTTAGGTTATGGTTGGGTGTATTATACACAAATTAACTGAATCTACGAGGTGTCGATTTTTTTGTGATCAGAAAGTTGATTGTTTTTGTCTGGCTGTTCGTTTATCCGACAGAGACGAAGCCTGGCACGTCAGCCAACGGTCCCGTAACTAACCGCTCGATTCCTTTGCCAATCTCAGCCAATTTTCCGCGTCGCTCGAGACGATGCGTAGGACTTGCTTCAATAAGTGTCATGATCTTTAATAGTGCCACTGCTGTGAAGTTTTTGGTGATCAGAATGTTAGTTAATGCGCGAGTATGGAAATAGCCTTTCGAGCAGAGCGGTGCGGGTGGGAAGTGGGCAGGATGAGGGGTTTAGTGATCAGTTAAGCCCACCACCGCACATCTCTGAGCACCACCACACACTACAGCGAACCTTGCAGTTTGCAGATCCATGACGAAATGAGGTGATGGGGACTAATGATGGGGACTAACCGCTCGATTCCTTTGCCAATCTCAGCCAATTTTCCGCGTCGCTCGAGACGATGCGTAGGACTTGCTTCAATAAGTGTCATGATCTTTAATAGTGCCACTGCTGTGAAGTTTTTGGTGATCAGAATGTTAGTTAATGCGCGAGTATGGAAATAGCCTTTCGAGCAGAGCGGTGAGGGTGGGAAGTGGGCAGGATGAGGGGTTTAGTGATCAGTTAAGCCCACCACCGCACATCTCTGAGCACCACCACACACTACAGCGAACCTTGCAGTTTGCAGATCCATGACGAAATGAGGTGATGGGGACCGGTAGGAAGTGCAGGGTGGGCGACATGAAAGGACCTACCCGAGAGGTTACGGAGCGAGACGACGAAGTAACCGAATGTCGGAGATGGACATCGAGATGCTTGGGTTTTAATGATGCCGGTAGCGAAGATAGGATGCGTGGGGCATGAAGGTTTGTAAGGATGGAATTGGACAGGGAATTGGATGTGTGCAGAGATATTTAGTATGACGTACCGGTCCGCATGCAACCCAGGTTGGTCGAGGCGTCCATAACTGCGCTTGCTTCTTTTTTGGTCAGGTATAGCCTCTCCACAAGCTCAGCCTCGTTGAATCCTCCGACTTGATCAGGGGAGAGGCCACTGAGCTCACAGACTTCGCGAATGGAGCTGACTGTGCTCGCGTCAACGCCGCTGGTGTGCAAGCACTCTCCCATGTGGTTCCAGTCAGCGAACATGATGCAGTAGTGAATCGAAGTAAGGGGATTGGAGATTGGGAATTGGGGGAGGGGGTCTGGTTCGGAGGAGGGAAATCGGAACGCCTGTTATGTCTCAGATGTTCGGTATGGGAAATTCTACGTGGCGGGGGGATTTAGCATCGGCCCGCCTTGTGCAATCCAACACATTTTTCGGGTTTACAGGTTCCCCTAGCTGTACTTCGGTCTTCCTACCCCACCTCTAGCTGGACTTCGGTCCTGCCACGCCTCGCTCTTTTTACTCGCCTGCAGCACCTCGGTGGTCAGCCTGTGTCTCTGAAGCGTTTGCCCTGTCGATTGCATTACCGCTGAACAACTTTTAATTTCTGCCTCCGCCCCTCAGACCTGTGATCATGTCTGGGCGAGGTGAAAAGGGCGGAGGTGCCGAGCAAGCTGCGCGATTTAAGCAGTATGATTATCGCGCGGTAAGATTTCCCTCGCCACTGCTGCAAAACCTTGCTGCGAGAATCTGCAGATTGACGTCCATATCTGAGGGCAGGACTGCTGCAACGTAACGGCTGAAATTGGAATAGCAATTCCTTTGTTCAGCTGAATACGGTGCTCTCCTCAGATTGCAGCTCCTCCGAAAAATATGCACCAGTCCCTTGCCAGCCCTGCTGTGTGCTCAGTTGGCAGTAACCTTGTACCATTTTTATATAATCAACTTCCCATCATGCTCACTCTCTTTCTGCCATGCAGAACTCTTCTCTGGTGCTTACAAGTGACACCCGCACCAGAGACTACCAGCATGAGCCGTCTGGGGAGCCTGAAACGTTATGGGGGAAGATGAAGGGAAAGATGGGAGATCGTGTGCAGTATCAAAAACCTGAGGGTGCTGAGAAGCGAAAGGACAAGGCAGCAAAGAAGAAGCGGGATGCTCAACAGGTGCTGTGGATGGGCTGTATGGCTTGGCCTGGTAGCATTATATTCTGGTGCCATGGATGGGTTGCATGGTTGGCTCGTTATCATGCTACTCTAGTGCCGTTGATAGGTTGCATGACTTCACATTATTATAATCTGGTGCCATGGGTGGATTGAATGTCATGGCTTGATAGTTTTTAACCTAGTGCCATGTATGGGTTGCATGCCATGGGTTGTTATCATGCTAATTCACACCAAGAACACCAATACCAACACCAACACCATCACCAACACCAGCACCAACACCTCCATTATTTATACTATCGCAACCATCGATGGGTTTATGGCATGGCCTACCATCATGCTAATTTGGTGCACCGCCATCACCATCACCCCCCCCCCCCCCCCCCCCCCCCCCCCCCCCCACACACACACACACACCCACACACACACCCACACACACACACACACACATTCACACACACGCACGCACGCACACACACACACACCACACCACACATGCACACATACACCAACTGCCATTTGACTTTGCACCTGGTAATATATTTGAATACTGAAAACCTGACGGTCATAACCCACCCACCAACCCACCCACCACAACCCCTACACACCCACCATAAGCCATCCATCAACCATAACCCACCAACCATAACCCACCCACCCTTAGGTTGATGACGACCTGGGTCCTTCAAAGCGCCGTACCGCAGATGCTGGCCTTCTTGGTGCTGACATGGCCGGTGTGTACCGCCCCAAAACCAAGGAGACTAGGGCTGCATATGAGGGACTCCTTTCTGTGATTCATGAGCAGTTTGGAGAGCAGCCACAGGATGTGTTGCGAGGGGCTGCCGATGAGGTCATCTCAGTGCTCAAAAACGATAATATGAGGGACCCAGAGAGGCAGAAGGGCTGCGAGGTATGTAGAGCTCCATGTGCAGGCTAGTGTGTGTGGGGGGCAGGGGCAGGGCCAGGGTTTGGGGGTAGGATATTGTGTGTGTGGGGTGGGGGGGGGGCGAGGGCGGTGGCGGGGGTGGGGGCAGGGTTGACTTCCACCGGGGGTAGGCCTGAGCTCTCACCGCGTTGTACAATTTCCGACCGGTCACAAAAAAAACGTGTGGGGTGGGGTGGGGGGCATATATGCCAGTTTTTGCGGGTTACGTCATGCAGCCAATTTTTGCGGGTTACGTCATGCAGCCAATTCAATATGTTTAGTTAATTTCAATTTTGCATCCTTGGTTGAGTCCTACCCTCATACCCACCTACCCACCTACCCTCCTACCCACCTACCCACCTACCCACCTACCCACCTACCCTCCTACCCACCTACCCTCCTACCCTCCTACCCTCCTGCCCACCTACCCACCTACCCTCCTACCCACCTACCCACCTACCCACCTACCCTCCTACCCTCCTACCCACCTACCCACCTACCCACCTACCTACCTACCCACCTATCCACTTACCCACCTACCCTCCTACCAACCTTCCCTCCAACCCACCTACCCTCCTACTCACCTACCCTCCTACCCACCTTCCCACCTACCCACCTATCCACTTACCCACCTACCCTCCTACCCACCTTCCCTCCAACCCACCTACCCTCCTACCTTCCTACCCACCTACCCTCCTACCCACCTACCCACCTACCCTTCCACCTACCTGCCCTCCCACCCACCTCACCGCCTACCCACCACACAGCCTACCCACCTACCCACCTACCCACTACACTATCGACCCACCCACCCGCATACCCACCTACCAACCTACCCACATACCCACCACACCACCTACCCACCACACCATCAACCTACCGCACCTCCTATCCACCTACCCACCACCTACCCACCACATCCCCACTGCCTACCCACCATCATCATCAGCATCAGCAACACCATCATCATCCTCATCACTTCTTGATATGTGCAGGAGCTGCTTGGCCCCCTCCCTAGCGAAAAGTTTGCGCATCTCATTGCCCTGGGGAAACTGATCACCGATTGGACCGGGGACGAGGCTCCTCCAGCATTGCCAGCTGACGACCTGTTGAACAGTGAAATCGGTGTAGCTGTTGAGTTCGAGGCGGAGGATGAGGATGACGACGACGAGCGTGATGTGGTGGCTGATTCTGATGACGAAGATGATGATGATGATGTGCCTGACGGTAGGTTGGTTGGGTGGTTGGTTGGTTGGTTGAGTATCTTCTGAGCATGGTGGTTGGCTGGTAGGCACATCAAGTAAAAAGTAAGGAAATAACATATGGAAGCAAACGACCCAAATCAGTACAACACAAAGTCAATCAAGCACTACAACGAGCGTGGTGTGGTGGGGGATTCTGATTATGATGATGTGCCTGACGATAGGTTGGTTGGCTGGCTGGTTGGTTGGTTGAAGAGCTTCTTAGCATGGTGGTTGGCTGGTTGGCAAAGACATTTAAGAGTGAGGGGAGAAAATAAGGAAGCAAGCTACACAAAGCGGTATACAAATCAGTCAATCAAGCACCACGGCGAGCGTGGTGTGCTGGCGGTTTCTGATGGCGAAGATGATGATGATGATGTTGTGTCTGATTGTAGGTTGGTTGGCTGGTTGGTTGGTTGGTTGAGGAGCTTCTTAGCATGGTGGTAGGCTGGTTGGCAAAGACATTTATAAGTGAGGGGAGAAAATAAGGAAGCGAACTACACTAAGCGGTATACAAATCAGTCAATCAAGCACTACGGCAAGCGTGGTGTGCTGGCAGTTTCTGATGGCGAAGATAATGATGATGATGTTGTGTCTGATTGTAGGTTGGTTGGCTGGTTGGTTGGTTGAGGGCTTCTGGGCATGGTGGTTGACTGGTTGGCAAATCAAGTAACACGTAAGGGAAGAGAGTAAGGAAGCAAACTACACAAACCAGTACACAAAGCAGTCAATCAAGCACTATGGCAAGCTTGGTGTGGTCGTGGATTCTGATGGCAAATATGGTTATAATGATGTCCCTGACGGTAGGTAGGTAGTTAGGTTGGTTGGTTGGTTGGTTGATGAGCTTCTGATCATGGCAGTTGGCTGGTAGGCACATCTAACACTGTATCCCACCACATCCCACCACATCCAACACTGTATCCCACCACACCCACCACGCCCAGCACTGTATTCATCACCCTACAGGTCGTGAGGCAGTCGACATTGGGGGGGACCTGCATACCAACATAGACGTCGATGCTGGCGAGGAGGGCCCCCTCTCACATCCAACACTGTATCCCACCACATCTCACCACGTCCAACACTGTATACAACCACATCCCACCACATCCCACCAAGCCCAGCACTGCATCCCTCACTCTACAGGTCGTGAGGCAGTCAACATGGGTGGGGACCTGCATACCAACATGGACGTCGATGCTGGCGAGGAGGGCGCTGGCAGTGGCATCCGTGTGCAGGAGATCGATGCCTACTGGCTGCAGCGTCGCATTGCCCGTGCCTTTGGCCCCGAAATCGATGCTGACCGCAGCCAAACACTCTCAGAGGACGTGTTCACTACACTCGCTGGGGACGCAGACCAGTCAGCTGTTGAGAACGAGCTGGTCCTGTCCCTTGGATTTGAGCAGTTCGAGCTGATCAAGGAGCTGATTCACAATAGGTTAGTTAGTTTGTATTGGGAAGCAGCCTGGAACGTGTCCTATTTGTAGTCCCCAGGTGCTTGTCATACCCCTCCCCTGGACTGTCAGTCAGCGGTTGAGAACAAGCTGGTCCTGTCCCTTGGATTTGAACAATTTGAGCTGATTCACAACAGCTGAGTTTAATAATTTGCTTGGGTGTGTATAGGTGTGTTGAGTGTTGTGGTGTGTGCGGGGGGTGGTGTGTTTGGTGTGGTGTGTGTGTGGTGGTGGTGCATGTTTGGTGTGTTGAATCATTCAAGCTGAACCAGCCAAGCTGAATCATTGACCACTTTACTAGGCCAGGTCTTTTTTCTTGATAAAAAGCTATCCATAGACACATTCACCCCCCTTGCTGAGGAGTGAAGCATCCAGGCTGACTCAGTCAGGTTGAATCATTCACTATGATTTGGGCAATTTGAGCTGATCAAGGAGCTAATTCACAACAGGTGAGTTTAATCATTTGTGTGTGTGGGTGTTGAGTGGTGTGTTGTGTTTGTTTGGTGTGTTGTGTGGGTGTTGAGTGGTGTGTTGTGTGGGTTTGGTGTGTTTAATCATTCGAGCCGAATTCAGTCAAGCTGAACCATTCACTACATTACTAGCCCAGGTTTTACCAACACGAGTACCTTGGGTTCACTCTTTCTTGCCAACCCACAACCCACAGCCCCCCCGCACACACATACTTAGCTCATCAAAAAAACGCGGAACTAAATATAAAGTATACACTTGTTCAAGGAACATCCCAATGGGAGTAGTAACACGAGTGTGAGCATTATTATAATACATAATTAAAGAGTAACACAATTGTAATTAAATAATTAAATAATTAAATAGTAACACAATAGAATAGTAACACAATAGAATAGTAACACAAGTGTGAGCATTATTATACCGGTAATACATAATTAAATTATTATCATTCATCTCGGTGACTACTGCTTCGGTTTACGCAGTGGTGTCCTTAACTTCACCTCCTGTGAGTAACTGCATGACACGGGTGTAGCAATTTCAATTTCATATCATTCATCTACTATTAACCCTAAACCCTTAAATCTAAACCCTAAACCCAAGACCTTGCTGTGCTATCTCTTTATCAATCCTCAGATGGGGATCACACATGCATGCAGCGCCACTGTTTCTTGTTTGGGCTATTGCATGGCATCTTCCAGCCAGCTCCAACACACAGCCCATGGGTCTAGCCTTAAGTTGTCAGTTACTTCAAAATGCCCGTAATGTCAGCTTTATAATCGTTACGTTTTGTCCAAGGATGGGTGTAAGGAGCTGCCTATAAGCTGCTATGCGTAGCCAAAACAGGAAATATTGTTCAACATATAAGCAGCGCATTGGTGGTTGCCCCCAGTATATGTAGGGATCGGCAATATGATATCATATTCTATCATGTCATCATATGATATCATATGATGCCGGCGGTCTGACTATGTAACATTGGCCTGGGGCACCATATCGTATGGTATTAAATCATATGATTTTTGTATGATATCATATGATATCGTACTCGACTTTGGTCAACATCATATGATTTGCCGTTCCCTAAGTATATGCAGTGTACTGGCTGCCCCCCTCGATCTCACACCTCGTAATAAGGAATAACCGCAGTTGTTTATTTAATTTGTTCATTTCTTTATTTGCAGGCTGTCTATTGTGTGGTGCACAAAGCTATCCCGAGCGGAGGACGACAGCGAGCGTGGACGTATCGAGGCAGAGATGGCAGCGACCGACAGCACTAGCAAGATTCTTGAGCAGCTCCGAGCCACACGCACATCAGCACGCGACCGACAGACAGCCATGGAGAGGACCATCCGCGAGGAAGCTCGCAGACTGCGTGGCACTGGAGAAGCTGCTGACGGAGAAGGCGGGGCCTCTGAGCCTACTACAAAGGCTTCGGCCGCAGGAACAGCTGCCACTGCCCAACGGCACACTGTTGACCTTGAGTCCCTTGCCTTCCAGCAGGGCTCGCACTACCGTAGCAACAAGAATGTGGGCCTGCCTGAGGGCTCCTTTAGGTGTGTATAACTGCCCTTGTATTACGTGATACATACACACATACACATAGTAATTATAATGCCTGGTGAGCAGCTGCTACTGCCCAAGGGCGCACCGTTGACCTGGAGTCCCTTGCCTCCCAGCAGCGCTCACACTACAGTAGCAACAAGAATGTGGGCCTGCCTGAGGTCTCATTCAGGTGTGTATAACTGCCCTTATATTACGTGATACATAAACACACATACATAGTAATTATAATGCCTGGTGAGCAGCTGCTACTGCCCAAGGGCACACCGTTGACCTCGAGTCCCTGGCCTCCCAGCAGCGCTCGCACTACAGTAGCAACAAGAATGTGGGCCTGCCTGAGGGCTCATTCAGGTGTGTATAACTGTCCTTGTATTACGTTATACATACACACATATATACATAGTAATGATAATGCCTGGTGAGCAGCTGCTACTGCCCAAGGGCACACTGTTGACCTGGAGTCCCTTGCCTTGCAGCAGGGCTCGCGCTACAGTAGCAACAAGAATGTGCGCCTGCCTGAGGGCTCCTTCAGGTGTGTATAACTGCCCTTGTATCACGTTTCAAATGCACATATACATGTTATACATACACACGTGTACATACCCAGATACACATACATATACAGGTACATATACACTTTACACTTTACACAAACATATATACATGTTATCCCTGATAGGATTCGAATCCCTACGGGTGCGCTTTAGTGTTTGCAGTCGCTGTCAACCGCCAGGGTAGCACTGCCCAGGTAATGTAGCAGCCCGTTCTCAACTGCAGTAAGACAGGGCTCCCTAAACACGCCCCCACCAGGCGTTCTTGTTACTTTTGTGTACCGTTATACAAGGGCATACACATGTGTTGTATGTGGATTCATGTGTTTTGTGTTAATTAATGCCCTCCCGTCTGCTTTTTGCCCCCTTCCCCCCCCCCCCCCCCCCCCCCCCCCCCCCCCCCCCCCCCTTCAGATGAATAAATCAAAAATTGGAGGTGAATTCATGTGGTTTGTGTCAATTAATGTGTGTTTGTGTGAATTCATTTGTTTCGTTACCCATGTGTGCAGGTCAAGCAAGAAGGGTTATGATGAGGTGCATGTGCCCCCTCTCGAGCCCAAATCTGTCAAGGACGCTGAAACACTTACCCCACCAAAGACCTGCCTGTTTTGTGTGGATTAATGCGTTTTGTGCGCATTCATGCGTTTTGTGTGAATTCATGCGTTTGTATGGATTCATGTGTTCCATGTGTGCAGGTTAAGCAAGAAGGGTTATGATGAGGTGCATGTGCCCCCTCTCAAGGCCAAATCTGTCAAGGACGCTGAAACACTTACCCCACCAAAGACCTGCCTGTTTTTTGTGAGCTAATGTGTTTGTGTGCATTCTTGTGTTTTGTGTGAATTCATGCGTTTTGTGTGGATTCTTGTGTTTTGTGTGAATTCATGTGTTTTGTGTGCATTCTTGTTTTTTGTATGAATTCATGTGTTCCATGTGTGCAGGTCAAGCAAGAAGGGTTACGATGAGGTACATGTGCCTCCTCTCAAGCCCAAGCCTTTTAAGGATGATGAAAAACTGCGCCCCATCAAGGACCTGCCTGAATGGGCGCAACCTGCCTTCAGGGGTATGGAGTCCCTCAATAGGATCCAGAGCATAATCTGCGACTCAGCCCTGTTCAGTGGAGAGAACATGTTGGTCTGCGCCCCCACAGGTTGGTGTCGTGTTGGTGTTGGGTTGGTGTTCTGTTCGATTGGTGCCCCCACATATAAAAACTGCGCCCCATCAAGGACCTGCCTGAATGGGCTCAACCTGCCTTCAGGGGTATGGAGTCCCTTAATAGGATCCAGAGCATAATCTGCGACTCAGCCCTGTTCAGTGGAGAGAACATGTTGGTCTGCGCCCCCACAGGTTGGTGTCGTGTTGGTGTTGGGTTGGTGTTCTGTTCAATTGGTGCCCCTACACATAAAAACTGCGCCCCATCAAGGACTTGCCTGGATGGGTGCAACCCGCCTTTAAGGGTGTGGAGTCCCTGAATAGGATCCAGAGCATAATCTGCGACTCAGCACTGTTCAGTGGAGAGAACATGTTGGTCTGCGCCCCCACAGGTTGTTGTTGTTGTTGTTGTTGTTGTTGTGTTCAATTGGTGCCCCCATGCATGTAAAACTGCGCCCCATCAAGGACTTGCCTGAATGGGTGCAACCCGCCTTCAAGGGGGTGGAGTCCCTCAATAGGATCCAGAGCATAATCTGAGACTCAGCCCTGTTCAGTGGAGAGAACATGTTGGTCTGCGCTCCCACAGGTTAGTGTTGGTGTTGGGTTGTTGGGTTGTGTTGGTGCTGTGTTCGATTGGTGCCCCCACACATGTATTCATATTCACAGTGTTGGTCTGCCCTCCCACATGTTGCTGTTGTGTTGTTGCTGTTGTGTTGTGTTCAATTGGTGCCCCCACACAAATATTCAGATTCAGTGATGGTCTGCCCTCCCACATGTTGGTGTTGTGTTGTTTTTGTTGTGTTGTGTTCAATTGGTGCCCCCACACATATATTTAGATCCACAGTGTTGGTCTGCTACCACACGTTGTTGTTGTGTTGTTGTGTTGTGTTCGATTGGTGCCCCCACACATATATTCAGATTCACAGTGTTGGTCTGCCCTCCCACATGTTGCTGTTGTGTTGTTGCTGTTGTGTTGTGTTCAATTGGTGCCCCCACACAAATATTCAGATTCAGTGATGGTCTGCCCTCCCACATGTTGGTGTTGTGTTGTTTTTGTTGTGTTGTGTTCAATTGGTGCCCCCACACATATATTTAGATCCACAGTGTTGGTCTGCTACCACACGTTGTTGTTGTGTTGTTGTGTTGTGTTCAATTGGTGCCCCCACACATATATTCAGATTCACAGTGTTGGTCTGCCCTCCCACATGTTGCTGTTGTGTTGTTGCTGTTGTGTTGTTGCTGTTGTGTTGTGTTCAATTGGTGCCCCCACACATATATTCAGATTCACAGTGTTGGTCTGCCTTCCCACATGTTGGTGTTGGGTTGTTCTTGTGTTCAATTGGTGCCCCCACACATGTTGTGTTGTTGTGTTCAATTATTGCCCCCACAGGTTGTTGTGTTGTGTTCGATTGGTGCTTCCACAAATGTATTCAGATTCAGTGTTGGTCTGCCCTCCGACATGTTGGTGTTGGGTTGTTGTTGTGTTTGTGTTGTGTTCGATTGGTGCTCCCACACATGTTGCGTTGTTGTGTTCAATTATTGCCCACACAGGTTGTTGTTGTGTTGTGTTTGATTGGTGCTCCCACTGATGTAATCAGATTGACAGTGTTGGTCTGCGCCCCCACAGGTTGGTTTTGGGTTGTTGTGTTGGTGTTGGGTCCGATTGGTGCCCCCACGCATGTGTTGTTGTTGAGTTCAATTAGTGCCCCCAACGGTTCGTGTTGGGTTGTTGTGTTGGTGTTAGTGTTGTGTACGATTGGTGCTCCCACACATGTATTCAAATCCACAGTGCCCCCCCCCCCCCCCCCCCCCCCCCCCACACACACGCACCTCACCCGACCCCCCACCTCACTCCACCCCACCCCACCTCACCCTACCCACCTTACCCCCGCAGGCGCTGGTAAGACGAACATAGCCAAACTTTGTGTGCTGCACGAGCTTGGTCTCCACCGCCCCCCTTCCACACACACACATACACACACACCTCACCCGACCCCTCCCACCCATCCCCCAAACACCTAACCCCCCACCCCACCCCACCCCACCTCCCCCTACCCACCTCACCCTCCACCCCACCTCACCCTACCCACCTCACCCTCCACCCCACCCCACCTCACCCTACCCACCTCACCCTCCACCCCACCCCACCTCCCCCTACCCACCCCACGCTCCACCCCACCCCACCTCCCCCTACCCACCTCACCCTCCACCCACCCCACCTCCCACCCTCCCCTACCCACCTCACCCTCCACCCCACCCCACCTCCCCCTACCCACCTCACCCTCCACCCCACCCCACCTCCCCCTACCCACCTCACCCCCGCAGGCGCTGGTAAGACAAATGTAGCCATGCTTTGTGTCCTGCACGAGCTTGGTCTCCACCGCCCCCCCTTCCACACATCCACATACACACACCTCACCCGACCCCCCACCTCACTCCAACCCCACCCACCTCGCCCACCTCACCCCCACAGGCGCTGGTAAGACGAACGTAGCCATGCTTTGTGTGCTGCACGAGCTTGGTCTCCACCGCCGTGCTGACGGTTCCATCGACAAGAGCTCCTTCAAGATCGTGTATGTTGCCCCCATGAAGGCGCTGGTCGCTGAGATGGTCGGCAACTTCTCAAAGAGGTTGGAGCCCTACGACATTCAAGTCAGGGAGTTGACTGGTAAGTACTCCCTTCAGCCTAGTAGGTTACCCCTATCCCCGTTTCGACGAATGGCTCAATGGTACAGCTAGTTGAACGGAGAAAGTACCGGAGTTGAATCGTTACGGGTGCACTTCAGTGTCCGCGGTCGCTGTCAACCACCATCGTGTATGTTGCAATCATGAAGGCGCTGGTCGCTGAGATGGTCGGCAACTTCTCAAAGCGGTTGGAGCCCTACGACATTCAAGTAAGGGAGTTGACTGGTAGGTACTCCCTTCAGCCTAGTAGGCTACCCCTATCTCCGTGACCATTTATATACAATATCATATGGTGCAGTGTGTATGCTATCATATGATATCATACTTGCCGTTGGTCAGTATCATATGATATCCCGGTCCCTACCCATTACCTAACACCTCCACGCCCACCTTCACCCCCATCCCATCAGGCGACATCAACATGACCAAGTCAGAGATTGACGAGGCGCAGATCATTGTAGTGACCACCCATAACCCACCCCCTCCACCCATAGCCCACCCCCTATACCCACAGCCCACCACATTCAAGTCAGGGAGTTGACTGGTAGGTAATCCCTCTAGTAGGCTATCCCTATCCCCGTTTCGACGAATGGCTCAATGGTACAGCTAGTTGAACGGAGAAAGTGCCGGGGTTGAATCATTACGGGTGCGCTTTAGTATCCGCGGTCGCTGTCAACCGCCATCGTGTATGTTGCCCCCATGAAGGCGCTGGTCGCTGAGATGGTCGGCAACTTCTGAAAGAGGTTGGAGCCCTACGATATTCAAGTCAGGGAGTTGACTGGTAGGTACTCCCTTCAGCCTAGTAAGCTTAAGTGACCATTTATATACAATTTCATATGGTGCAGTTTGTATGCTATCATATGCTATCATACTTGCCGTTGGTCAACATCATTTATATGCCGGTCCCTACCCATACCTCCCCCCCCCCCCCCCCCCCCCCCCTCCATGCACACCTTCACCCCCATCCCATCAGGCAACATCAACATGACCAAGTCAGAGATTGACGAGGCGCAGATCATTGTAGTGACCACCCATAACCCATCCCCTCCACCCATAACCCACCCCCTCCACCCATAACCCATCCCCTCCACCCATAACCCTTTCCACCCCCACCCACCCGATCCCGTCAGGTGACATCAACATGACCAAGTCAGAGATTGACGAGGCGCAGATCCTTGTGGTGACCACCCATAACCCCCCCCACCCACCCACACCCATAACCCCCCCCACACCCCCAACCCCACCCATCAGGCGACATCAACATGACCAAGTCAGAGATTGACGAGGCGCAGATCCTTGTGGTGACCACCCATAACCCCCCCCCACCCACCCACACCCATAACCCCCCCCCCCCCCACCCCCACCCCGCCCCCCACCCCACCCATCAGGCGACATTAACATGACCAAGTCAGAGATTGACGAGACACAGATCATTGTGGTGACCCCTGAGAAGTGGGACATTATCACACGAAAGAGTGATGACCGAACCTATGCCAACCTCGTCCGCCTGATCATCATTGATGAGATCCATTTGCTGCATGATGATCGCGGACCTGTGCTTGAGTCTATCATCGCCCGTACAATTCGACAGGTAAGACTTGCAACGGATGTCAATAGGGGTGGTGTGTGTGTGTGGGGGGGGTGGGTGGGTGGGTGGGGGGGTATGGTGTTGTGTGTGCATGTTACAATCCAGGGGGTAGCCAATGAAGCTAAAGGGACTAAAAGCAAAGGTCCGCCTGATCATTATTGATGATATCCATCTGCTGCATGATGATCGTGGCCCTGTGCTTGAGCCTATCTTCGCTCATACTATTCGACTGGTAGGAGTTGGAAAGAATGTCAAGGGTGGGTGGGATGGAGTGGAGTGAGGTGTGGTGGAGTGTTTGAGACAGGACATGACCTCTTGATGCTGACTGTATTCACTCCTTTCTAAATGTAGGTTGAGGCGACCCAAGAGATGACACGCATTGTCGGCCTGTCTGCCACCCTGCCCAACTTCGAAGACGTGGCCGACTTGCTCAGGATCCAGAAAGACAAGGGCCTGTTCCACTTTGACAACACGTACCGCCCCTGCCCCCTGGCTCAGCAGTACATCGGCATCACCGTGAAAAAGCCACTCCAGAGATTCCAGCTCATGAATGAGATCACCTACCAGAAGGTTCTAGAATCAGCTGGGAAGCATCAGGTAAGCGATTCCAGCTCATGAATGAGATCACCTACCAGAAGGTTCTAGAATCAGCTGGAAAACATCAGGTAAGCAAACCAAGATAAACCAAGAGGAACTAGTGAAATTGACCCTCCTTCACCCCCACCTCACCTATTTGTCCCTTGTCCCCTCCCCTCCTCTCACCCCCCAACCCACCTCCCCCCCAGGTCCTTGTCTTTGTGCACAGTCGCAAGGAGACTGCCAAAACAGCGCGCTTTATTAAAGAAACGGCCATCTCCAACGAGACCTTGGCTCGCTTCATGAAGGAGGACTCAGCGAGCAGGGAGATCCTGCAGACAGAGGCTGAGGCCTGCAAGGACAACGACCTCAAGGACTTGCTGCCCTACGGATTTGCTATCCATCATGCCGGTAAGAATTTGTACACCAGTACAGGGTGTGGGTGTGGGTGGGGGGTGGGGTGGGGTGGGGGGGGTCGAATTTAAGTCATAGTTAAACTAAATGGAGGGTTGAATTGACAGAGTGCAGACAGAGGCAGAGGCCTGCAAGGACAACAACCTGACGAACTTGCTTCCCTACGGCTTTGCTACCCCTCATGCCGGTAAGAATTTGTACACCAGTACAGGGTGTGGGTGTGGGTGGGGTGTGGATGGGTGGGTGGGTGGGTGGGTGGGGGGGGGTCGAATTTATTCCAATCCAAGCCTTGCACATAGTTAAACTAAATGGAGGGTTGAATTGAAGCAGACAGAGGCAGAGGCCTGCAAGGACAACAACCTGACGGACTTGCTGCCCTACGGCTTTGCTACCCATCGTGCCGGTAAGAATTTATACAACAGTACAGGGTGTGGGTGTGGGTGGGAAGGTCAAATTGATTCCAATCCAAGCCTTGCACAGAGTTAAACTAAATGGAGGGTTGAATTGAAGCAGACTGAGGCTGAGGCCTGCAAGGACAACGACCTGACGGGCAGCAAGTCCCCTACGTTTTTGCTATCCATCATGCCGGTAAGGATTTATTCAACAGTACAGGGTGTGTGTGTGGTGGTGGTGGTGATGTGTGTTTGTGTGTGTGTGTGTGTGTGTGTGTGTGTGGGGGGGGGGGGGGGGGGGTCGAATTTATTTCAATCTAAGACTTGCACAAAGTTAAACTGAAGCTAGGATTGAATTAAAGTGGACTGAGGCAGAGGCCTGTATTTGCTAGGTTTAGGGTTTAACCGCTTGTGTGTAGTAATGTTTCTAACTATGTTTGGAGCTCTGACTGCTTCTATTTACTATAACCATGTGTATTTGCTTTTCACCATGCAGAAATGGTCCGTGCCGACTGCTTGTATCTACCATATCCATATATTTACCATATTCATATGTATTTACTATGACCATGTATTTTTGCTTTTCACCATGCAGGTATGGCCCGTGCTGATCGTACGCTGGTGGAGGACCTTTTCTCCGACGGTCATATCCAGGTGCTGGTGTCGACTGCTACCCTGGCATGGGGTGTCAACCTGCCCGCACATACCGTCATCATCAAGGGCACACAGGTGCGTTTGTATTCAATATTCTAAACATTATATTATATTATTTTATTGTTACGTGGATAGGTGGGCGTTCCATATCATGCTTATATGATTGTTCCTTGGCTGGATGGGCGTGCAGATGTGCTGTGGGTTTAGAGGTTGCACATTGTTAACATTGTAATAATACATTTCACAGGCGATTACTTGTTCCATGGCTTCATGGGCGTTCCATGTCGTGCTTATCTTATTGTTCCTAGGCTGGATAGGCGTGCAGATGTGCTGGATAGGCGTGCAGATGTGCTGTGGGTGTTGAGGGTACACAATATGTGTACTTATTATTATTACTATTATTATTATTATTATTACTATTATTATTATTATTAATATGTGTAGACATTATGTGTAACCTCTACTGAGGGGGGGGCAAGAAAAAAGCTGTCGTACCGCACCTTCGCTTTGGATAGAGGCTATCCTCAACCTAAAAAAAAAATGTTTTTGAGCCAAAAATAAAGTTGTACAAATGTTAGAGGGGTCCAAAGTTTTTTTCAACCAAAGCGGCCTAAATCTGAACTTCGCGATAAATCACGTTTGGGCAACCCCATGAAAAAAATGTAAGAGCATAACTGGAGTGGGCCAGAAAAGATCTTTCGAATGACCCCCATTTTAGGGGGGTAGGGTGAGGTAATCGGGTTTTAGGAGGGGGGGGGGGGGGGGGGGGGGGTGTAAAAAACCTTTTTCCCAACTTTATTTCCCCCCTATTTTTGTATGAAACTTCCACAATTCCAACCTCCATCTGAATCGGACACCATATCAAAGGTGCGGTCCAAAATATGTCTTTCTGCCCCCCCCCCCCCCCCCCCCTGCCCTCCACATTCACATTCACATTCACATATATAACACTTTGTAAACATGATCACAAAACATTTAAGCGATTTAACACCAATTTGAAAATTAGTATTATTTTTGTTCACTTTGGGATGAGCCGTGCCCCTGTAGGATAATGGGCTGTTCTGGTCAAATATACACAGTAACATTACCAACACAAATATGGGTGTGTTTCATCCGACATGCTCATCACCCCACCCACGTCACCCATTCATCTGACCAACTGTGCAGGGGTTCAACCTCGTCAAGGGAGGGTGGGACGAGCTGAGACCCCAGGACTGCATGCAGATGATGGGCTGTTCGGGCTGTAAACACAAAATAGCATTAACAGCACAAGTTTTGGTGTGTGCTTGATTTCATTCAACACGCTCACCACCCCACCCCACCCATTCACCCGACTAACTGTGTAGGTGTGCAACCCCGTGAAGGGAGTTTGGGACGAGCTGAGCCCCCAGGACTGCATGCAGATGATGGGCTGTGCTGGCGGACTATTCAAAATAACATTAACAACACAAAACGGGGTTTGCTTGATTCAACATGCTCACCACCCCACCCCACCCCACCCATTCATCTGGCCATCTGTGTAGGTGTAAAACCCGGCAAGGGAGGGTGGGACGAGCTGAGCCCCCAGGACTGCATGCAGATGATGGGCTGTGCTGGCCAACTATTCAAAATAACATTAACAACACAAAATGGGGTTTGCTTGATTCAACATGCTCACCACCCCACCCCACCCCACCCCACCCATTCATCCGACCAACTGTGTAGGTGTACAACCCCGTCAAGGGGGAGTGGGACGAGCTGAGCCCCGAGGACTGCATGCAGATGCTGGGCTGTGCTGGCCAACTATTCAAAATAACATTAACAACACAAAATGGGGTTTGCTTGATTCAACATGCTCACCACCCCACCCCACCCCACCCATTCATCTGGCCATCTGTGTAGGTGTACAACCCCGTCAAGGGAGGGTGGGACGAGCTGAGCCCCGAGGACTGCATGCAGATGATGGGCTGTGCTGGCCGACTATTCAAAATAACATTAACAACACAAAATGGGGTTTGCTTGATTCAACATGCTCACCACCCCACCCCACCCCACCCATTCATCTGGCCATCTGTGTAGGTGTACAACCCCGTCAAGGGAGGGTGGGATGAGCTGAGCCCCCAGGACTGCATGCAGATGATGGGTCGTGCTGGTCGACCCCAGTTCGACTCTTTTGGAGAAGGTATCATCATCACCGGTGGCACAGAGCTTCAGTTCTACCTCTCTCTCTTCAACAGCCAGCTGCCTATCGAGAGCCAGTTTGTGAAGCATATCCCAGACAACCTGAACGCTGAGATTGTCCTGGGCACAGTGCAGGTGAGGGTGGTAGTTGTGAGGGTGGGGGTGGAAGTGGAAGTTTTTTTGGGGTGGCGGGGGTATAGGAGCTGCAGTTCTACCTCTCTCTTCAACAGCCAGCTGCCTTTTGATAATCAGTTTGTGAAGCATATCCCGGACAACCTGAATGCTGAGATTGTCCTGGGCACAGTGCAGGTGAGGGTGGTAGTTGTGAGGGTGGGGGTGGGGGAGGAAGTTTTGTTTGTGGTGGCGGGGGTAAAGGAGCTGCAGTTACCACTCTCTTCAACAGCCAGCTGCCTATCAAGAGCCAGTTTGTGAAGCATATCCCGCACAACCTGAACGCTGAGATTGTCCTGGGCACAGTGCAGGTGAGGGTGGTAGTTGTGAGGATGGGTGTGGAAGTTTTGTTTGGGGTGGCGGTGGTAAAGCAGCTGCACTTCTACCACACTCTCTTCAACAGCCAGCTGCCTATTAAGAGCCAGTTTGTGAAGCATACCCCAGACAACCTGAACGCTGAGATTGTCCTGGGCACAGTGCAGGTGGGGGTGTTAGTTGTGAGGGTGGGGTTGGGTGGTAGGAGTTTTGTTTGGGGTGGCAGGGGTATAGGAGCTTCAGTTCTACCTCTATCTCTTCAACAGCCAGCTGCCTAGCTAGAGCCAGTTTGTGAAGCATATCCCACACAACATGAACGCTGGGATTGTCCTGGGCACAGTGCAGGTGAGGGTGGTAGATGTGAGGGTGGGGGTGGGTGTGGAAGTTTTGTTTGGATTGACGGTGTTATAGGAGCTGCATTTCTATCACACTCTCTTCAACATACAGCTGCCTATCAGTGCCAATTTGTGAAGCATATCCTGGACAACTTGAATGCTGAGATTGTCCAGGGCACAGTGCAGGTGATAGTTGTCAGTGTGTGTGTGGTTTGTGGTGGCCTCACCTACCCCACCTCACCCACCCACCCTGTGCTGAGCATGTTTGGTGCCTTAGTCCCCCACCCACCCACCCACACCCACACCCACCCCCACCCCCACCCCCAACACCCCCAACACCACCCTGTGCAGAACATTTGTGATGCCACCTCTTTAGTCCCCTCACTTCCCCCCCCCTCCCCCCCCCCCACACCACACACACACACCCCCCCCCCCCCCCCCCCCCCCCCCCCCACACACACACACACACACACACTCACACTCACCCACCCATCATCCCCACCCCACACCTCACCCCAATCCACACCTCTCCTGTGCAGAACATTCGTGACGCCGCCAACTGGTTGGTCTACTCATACCTCTTTGTGTGTGTGCCCCCCCCCACCAACCACCACCACCACACACACACATACACAACACCTCACCACCATCCTCCACCCCCCTGTGCAGAACATTCGTGACGCCGCTAACTGGTTGGGCTACTTCTACCTCTTTGGTCCCCTCACTTCCCCTTCCCCCCCCCTCCCCCCACCCACCCCCCATCCCCACCCCACACCTCACCCGATCCCACACCTCTCCTGTGCAGAACATTCGTGACGCCGCTAACTGGTTGGGCTACTCCTACCTCTTTGGTCCCCTCCCCACCACCACCACCACCACCACCACCACACACAACACACACAACACCTCACCACCATCCTCCACCCCCCATGTGCAGAACATTCGTGATGCCGCCAACTGGTTGGGCTACTCCTACCTCTTAAGTCCCCCCCCCCCCACCCCCACCCCCACCCCCCACCACACACACACACACTGACACACAACACACACAACACCTCACCACCACCCACCCACCCCATGTGCAGAACATTCGTGACGCCGCCAACTGGTTGGGCTACTCCTACCTCTTTGTGCGAATGTTGCGGGCCCCCGCACTGTACGGCGTACCGCTGGGCATGCTGGACGAGGACCCCCTCCTCATGGAGCGCCGACTGGACCTTGCACACTCAGCCGCTCTACAGGTTAGTTTGCTGGCTTGGTTGGTTGGTTGGTTTGCTGGCCTACATTGCTTGGTTGGTTTGGTTGCTGGCTGGGTTGTTGGTTTGGTTGGTTAGCTTGGTTGGTTTGCTTTATACACCCCACGCAAAACCCACCTCAAACACCACATCCCCCCCCCCACCCACCCACCCACATACACACACACACACACACACACCTATCTGACCTCTCACACTCAGCCGCTCTACAGGTTGGTTTGCTGGCTTGGTTGGTTGGTTGGTTGGTTAGCTTGGTTGGTTGGCTTAGTACACCCCACTTAAAACCCACCTCAAATACCCCATCCCCCCACACCAACCCCACATAACACACCCCATCCCACCCCACCCCACCCCACCTCAAAACACCCCGCCCCACTTCAAACACCCCACCTATCAGACCACGCCAACTTATCTTGCTAGCCTTGATTGCCACATCTTGATGCCACCTTACACCAGGTTGGTTTGCTTTAGAACCCCCATCCTAGCCCACCGTACCCAACTCCGACCCACTCCAACCCACTCTTACCCACTCCACCCCACCCCACCTCACGCCACTCCAACCCCACCCGCCTCACTTCAACCCACCTCACTCCACTCAACTCCAACCCACTCCACCTCACTCCACTCCACCCCATCTCACTCCACTCTGCCCCACTCCACCCCAATCCACCCCACCTCACTCCACTCAACTCCAACCCACCCCACCTCACTCCACTCCACCCCATCTCACTCCACTCAGCCCCACTCCACTCCACCCCATCTCACTCCACTCTTCCCCACTCCAACTGCCACCGTCCCCCCCATCCCCCGTCCCCCCCACCTCACTCCACTCAACTCCAACCCACCCCAACCCATTCTCCACTCACTCCACACCATCTCCTCCACTCCCTCCATCCCCACGCCACTCCACCCCATTCTCAAACTCCACTCTGCCCCACTCCACCACCCCAATCCAGCCCCCCCTCACTCCACTCACCAAACTCCAACCCCCCCACCTCACTCCACTTCCACGCCCACTCCACTTCCACCCCACCTTCCACTCACCCACTCCACCCCACCTCACTCCACTCACTCCAACCCAACAAAAAAAAAATATCCACCTCACTCCTCCAACCCACCTTACTTTTCCCCTCCACCACCCCGCCCAAACCCCCCACTCCAAACCCACTCCCAACACCCCACCTCACTCCATCCCACCCTACCCCAGCCTGCAGCTCAACAAGAACAGCCTCATCCGGTACGACACGAAGTCCGGCAACTTCCAGGTCACCAACCTAGGTCGCATTGCCAGCCACTACTACATCACCTACACCATCCTCGCTGCCTTCAACATCCATTTGACCCCACCCCACCTCAATCACCCCACCTCACTTCGCCCCACTCCACCTCACTCCACCCCACCCCACCCTGCAGCTCGACAAGAGCAGCCTCATCCGGTACGACAGGAAGTCCGGAAACTTCCAGGTCACCGACCTAGGTCGCATTGCCAGCCACCACTACATCACCTACACCATCCTGGCTGCCTTCAACATCCATTTGAATCCACCCCACCTCAAACACCCCACCTCACTTCACCCCACTCCACCCCACCCCACCCTGCAGCTCGACAAGAACAGCCTCATCCGGTACGACAGGAAGTCCGGAAACTTCCAGGTCACCGACCTAGGTCGCATTGCCAGCCACTACTACATCACCTACACCACCCTGGCTGCCTTCAACGACCATCTCAAGCCGACCATGGGCGACATCGAACTGTGCCGCCTCTTCTCGCTGGCAGAGGAGTTCAAGTACATGATTGTCCGGGAGGAGGAGAAGATGGAACTGGCCAAGCTAGTGGAGCGAGTCCCCATCCCTGTCAAGGAGTCCATCGAGGAGCCTACTGCTAAAATCAATGTCCTGCTGCAGGTATGGTAGTGTGGGTGTGGGGGTAACTGTATGTGGTTGGGTGGTGGTGGTGGTGGGGAGGCTATGGGGGGGGGGGGGGGGGGGGGGGGGGGTTCAATTCCTCTTGTTGTGTTGTGTGGTGGTGAAGCGAGTCCCCATTCCTGTCAAGGAGACCATTGAGGAGCCTACTGCTAAAATCAATGTCCTGCTGCAGGTATCGTGGTGTGTGTGACTGGGTGTGGTGTGTGGGTTGGGTTGGGGTTGGGTGGGCAGCTGTGGGTAGGTGGGTGGTGGGGTCAATTCCACTCGTTGTGTGGTGTGGTGGTGGAGCGAGTTCCCATTCCTGTCAAGGAATCCATTGAAGAGCCGACTGCTAAAGTGGACGTTCTGCTGCAGGAAGGGTGGTATGGGTGACTGTGGGGGTGCGAGGGGTCAAATCCTCTAGGGTGGGGTGGGTGTGAGGGTGACTGTGGGTGGGGTGATCTTGGGTGTAAGTGTGTGTGGGGGGTCCGATCCACTTATTGTGTGGTGTGAGAATGTGTGTGTGGGTTTGGGTTTGTGGTGTCAAGTCCTCTTGTTATGTGGTGTGGTGGTGGAGCAAGTCCCCATTCCTGTCAAGGAGTCCGTTGAAGAGCTGACTGCTAACATCGAAGTCTTACTGCAGGTAGACTGTGTGTGTGGTGTGTGTGTGTGGGTTGGGTGTGTGTGTGTGGGGGGGGGGGGGGAGGGGGGGGGGGGGGACAGGTCAGTTCCACTCACTGTGTGGTGGTGGTGGTGGAGTGAGTCCCCATTCCTTTCAAGGAGTCCATTGAAGAGCCCACTGCTAAAATCAATGTCCTGCTGCAGGTAGGGTGGTGTGGGTGGGTGACTGTGGGTCTGGGGGTGAAGGGGGGTGACTGGGTGGGTGGTTGGGGGGGGGGGGGGGGGGGGGGGTAAGGGAGGTCAAGTTCACTTGTTGTGTGGTTTGTGTGTGTGGGGGGGTGAAGGCGGTAAAATCACTCGCTATGTGGTGTGGTGGTGGAGCAAATCCCCATCCCTATCAAGGAGTCCATGGAGGGCCTGAACCCTAAACTTGGCTTGAATCCCTTTCCTGCTGTAAGCCTATATAAGCAACCTCGAGCTGGAAGGCCTAAACCCTAAACTCGGTTCGAATCCCTTTCCTGCAGTAGTCCTATATAAGCAACATTAAGCTAGAGGGCCTAAACCCTAAACTTGGTCCGAATCCCTTTCCTGCTATGGGTCTGTATAAGCAACCTAAAGCTGGAGGGCCTTAACCCTAACCTTGGTTCCAACCCCTGTCCTGCTGCAGGCCTACATAAGCAACCTTAAGCTGGAGGGCCTAGCCCTCTCGTCAGACATGGTCTACGTGACGCAAAGCGCGGGTAGGCTGATGCGCTGCCTCTACGAGATTTGCCTCAAGCGCGGCTG
Source organism: Chlamydomonas sp. ICE-L (assembly GCA_013435795.1). Taxonomy (NCBI): domain Eukaryota; kingdom Viridiplantae; phylum Chlorophyta; class Chlorophyceae; order Chlamydomonadales; family Chlamydomonadaceae; genus Chlamydomonas; species Chlamydomonas sp. ICE-L. Next base: position 95,367,734 of record JACBWV010000610.1, on the reverse strand, counting down.
GTGTGGTTTGACTGAGAAGTCCCTAGCCCTGTGCAAGATGGTGAACCACAGGTAAGATAAACTAGTGTGTGTGTGGTATGTATGTGTGGTGTGGTTTGGCTGATAAGTACCTAGCCCTGTGCAGGATGGTGAACCACAGGTATGATAAACTAGTGTGGTTGTGTGTGTATGGGAGGGGAGGTTTATTGTATATGCTGTCGAACACACATCCCCTAACGCATGGAGCTGCAATGTCGGGGAAACTTTCCCATCTACTCACCCACTCACCCACCTACAGACCCACTCACCCACCCACCCATTCACCCATCTACAGGATGTGGGGCAGCCAGACACCTCTGAGGCAGATCGAGGGCCTACCCAACGACATCCTGGTTAAGTTGGGGGAGCGCACTCACAACACACTCACCCATCCACTCACTCACCCACTCAACCACTCAACCACCTACTAACCCACCCACCTACCCACTCACCCATTCTCCCACCTACTCACTTACCCACCCACTCACCCCTCTACAGGATGTGGGGCAGCCAGACGCCTCTGAGGCAGATCAAGGGCGTACCCAATAGCATCCTGGTAAAGCTGTCGAAGCGCACTCACCACACACCCACGCACTCACGCATGGCTGCACCCACCCACTTAACCATCCAATCTCCCACCCACTCACTCTCCCACCCACTCACTCACCCACTCACCCACTCACCAACCTACAGGATGTGGGGCAGCCAGACGCCTCTGAGGCAGATCAACGGTCTACCCAACAACACCCTGGTCAAGCTAGGGGAGCGCACTCACAACACACTCGTGCGCTACCGCACTCACCCAGCCACTCACTCACCCACTCACCCACCCACCTACTCACCCATTCTCCCACCTACTCACCCACCCACCTACTCACCCCTCTACAGGATGTGGGGCAGCCAGACTCCCCTGATGCAGATCAAGGGCCTACCCAACAACATCCTGGTCAAACTGGAGTCATCCAGTTCACTCTCTCACCCACGCATTCACTTACTTACTCACCCACCTAAGCACCCACCCACCTACTGACCCACCCACCTACTCTCTCACCCATTCTCCCACCCACCCACTCACTTACCCACCTACTCACCCCTCTACAGGATGTGGGGCAGCCAGGCGCCTCCGAGGCAGATCAAGGGCCTACCCAATAACATCCTGGTAAAGTTGGGGGAGCGCACTCACCACACACTGACGCACTCACCCACCCACCCACTCTCCAACCCACTCTCCAACCCACTCTCCCATTCACCCATTCACCCACTCACCCCTCTACAGGATGTGGGGCAGCCAGACTCCCCTGAGGCAGATCAAGGGCCTACCCAACGACATCCTGGTCAAGCTGGAGAAGCGTGACATTGCCTGGGAGCGTTTCTATGATATGAGCAGCCAGGAGCTGGGTGAGCTAATTCGAATGCCCAAGTATGGCAAGACGCTGCACAAGCTCATCCATCAGTTCCCCAAGTGAGTTTATTATATCCCTTCTAATTTGTGTTTGCACCACCACCACTCAGCCTGACCAACCACACCACACCAAACCATGCCCAACCCAACCTGAGCAGCCAGGAGCTGGTGAGTTGATTTGCATGCCCAAGTATGGCAAGACACTCCACAAGCTCATCCATCAGTTCCCCAAGTGAGTCTTTCCAATCCATTCCAATGTGTGTGCGCACCACCACTCACCCAAACCAACCACACCGTACCATACCATGCCATGCCCAACCCAACCTGAGCAGCCAGGAGCTGGTGAGCTGATTCTAATGCCCAAGTATGGCAAGCCACTGCACAAGCTCATCCATCAGTTACCCAAGTGAGTCTATTATATCCCTTATAATATGTGTGTACCACCACCACTCAGCCAAACCAGCCACACCATACCATACCATGCCCAACCTGGCTGGGTGAGCTTTTTCGACTGTCAATTATTGCAAGACATTGCACCAGCTCATCCATCAGTTCCCAAGTGAGTCTTTTCATTCCATTCCAATTTGTGTGTGTACCACCACCACTCACCCAACCACCCTATACAGTGTACAGTATCATACTCAACCACAACCTCACACACCACCACCACCACGACTCACCCACCACCACCACCACCACCTCCGAACTACACCACACCACCACTCACCCATCCACACCACCACCACCACCACCACCACCACCACCACCACCACCACCACCACCACCACCACAATACAAAGGCTTGAGCTAGCTGCCTATGCGCAACCCATCACTCGCTCTCTGCTCAGGGTGGACGTCATCACCACCACCACGACTCACCCAACTCAACTACCACCACTCAACTCAACCACATACTGCACCACTCACCCAACCACCACCACCACCACCTGCAGTCTTCACCTAGCTGCCCATGTGCAACCCATCACATGCTCTCTGGTCAAGGTGGACCTTACCACCGCCACCACCACCACCACCACACTCAACTGCACAGCCACCAACCATCCACCAACCACAAATACACCACCACCACCACAACTCACGCACCGCCACCACCACCACCACCACCTGCCACCACCACCACCACCACAACTCACGCACGCCACCCACCCACCACCACAAAATCACCACACCACAACCACCACAAAACTAACGCACCGCACCACCACCACAACTCACCACCACCACCACCACAACTCACGCACCGCCACCACCACCACCACCACAACTCACCACCACCACCACCACAAACTAACACCCGCACCCACCCACCCCACACAACTCACCACCACACCACCCACAACCACACACCGCCACCACCCCCACCACACCACACTCACCACACCACCAAACACACCACACTCACCCAACCCAACCAACACACTGCAGCACTCACCCGACTCATCACCCGCTCTCTGCTTAGGGTGGACCACACCACCACCTCACTCACCAACACCACCACACCACCACCAAACCCCACCACCACCACCACCTGCAGGCTTCAGCTAGCTGCCCATGTGCAGCCCATCACCCGCTCTCTGCCCAGGGTGGACCACACCACCACCTCACTCACCACCACCACCACACAACCACCAAAACCCACCACCACCACCACCTGCAGGCTTCAGCTAGCTGCCCATGTGCAGCCCATCACCCGCTCTCTGCTCAAGGTGGACCTCACCATCACCCCTGACTTCAAGTGGGACGATAAGCTGCATGGCTTCGTGGAGCCTTTCTGGATCCTGATGGAAGACCAGGACGAGGAAGTGCTCCTGTACCACCAGTACTGGGTGCTCAAGAAATCGTGAGTGTTAGTACCATGTGTATGTGCCACCACAACCCGGCCACACCACACCATTCCACACCACACCATACCACACAATCCAACTTCAAGTGAGACGATAAGCTGCATGGCTTTGTGGAGCCTTTCTGGATCCTGATGGAAGACCAGGACGAGGAAGTGCTCCTGTACCACCAGTACTGGGTGCTCAAGAAATCGTGAGTGGTTGTATGTTTGTATGTGCCACCACCATCCATCCACACCATACCACACCACACCACCCAACCACACCATACCATAACACACCATAACACACCATGCCATGCCATGCCATGCCATGCCATACCATACCATACCGTAACACAACATACCATACCATACCACACCATACCACAACACAACACACCAACTGACTTCAAGTGGGACGACAAGGAACATGCCTCCGTGGACCCAACCTCACCATACCACCCACCACCATCCACCCCACCACCACCACCACCACCACCACCCCCCCTGCCCCCATGTCGCAGCTTCTGAGAGGAGGGGCACACCCT
>JACBWV010000610.1:95343923-95361423 GCA_013435795.1 Chlamydomonas sp. ICE-L | reverse complement strand
TGGCTGACTGGGGGGAGAAGTTTGGGGAGGGCTTGGGTGTGACGGTGGTCTCGCTGACAGGCGAAACCACGGCTGACCTGAAGTCCCTGGAGCGCGGTAACATCGTGGTCAGCACGCCAGAGAACTGGGACATGTTGTCACGCAGGTGTGTGTGTGTGTGTTTCTGTGTGTTTGTATGTGAGTGTGTGTTTGTGTTGTGTGTGTTTGTATGTGTGTGTGTTGTGTGTATGTGTGTGTATGTAAGTGTGTGTGTTTGAATGTGTGTTCGTGTGTGTGTGATAGTTCCTTAAGAATCACACATCTTTGTTAGACTGTTGTCTGCCCCAGTGAGCCGCTCGCTAAAGAGCGGGTAGCTGACTGGGGGGAGAAGTTCGGGGAGGGCTTGGGTGTGATGGTGCTCTCGCTGACAGGCGAAACCACGGCTGACCTGAAGTTCCTGGAGCGCAGTAACATTGTAGTTAGCACGCCAGAGAACTGGGACATGTTGTCACCCAGGTGTTTGTGTTTGTTTGTATGCGTGTTTGTGTGTGTGTTGTCACCCAGGTGTTTGTATGTGTGTGTGTGCGTTGTCACCCAGGTGTTTGTGTGTTTTCACCCAGGTGTTTGTGTTTGTTTGTATGTGTGTTTGTGTGTGTGTGTGTTGTCACCTAGGTGTTTGTGTGTGTTTGCGTGTGTGTGTGTGTTGTCACCCAGGTGTTTGTGTTTGTTTGTGTGTTGTCACCCAGGTGTTTGTATTTATACCCAACCCACCCACCCCAACCCCACCACATGCCTACCACCAAGAGGGCCCCATCAGCAAGTTCAACACCTCACGCATGCGCTACACCACCACCGCACACACCCCAACCCCACCACCACACACAAACCACCCCACACCACCAACACCACACACACTACCACCCCAATCCCACCACCTCCACCCCACACCACACACCACCAACACAATCCCAACCACGCCACCAGGTGGAAGCAGCGCAAGAATGTGCAGAACGTAGCATTGTTCATCGTGGACGAGATGCACCTAATCGGCGGGCCTAAGGTAATATGGTTCAGTATGCTACCGCCGAAACATGTCACTGTAACCCACCCACCCATCACCACCACCACCACCACCACATAAGTCCCCCCCACCCCCCACAAAGAACAAATACAACACAAGCCACACTAAGACCGGCCACACAGCACCCCGACCCACCCAGTCCCACAACTACCAACCTCACCACACCCACCACAGCCCCCCCAACCCATCCACCCATCACCACCACCGACGCAGCCCCCCAACTGGCAAAACTTGGTAATTTGTTTCTATTCCCTTCCTTGTTGTGTCTCTAAGTGCAAGTGTGGACACCCCCCCCTAGCCCCACTCCTACTACTCAACACTCACCAACCAACCCCACCAATTCACTCACCTACTCCCAACCGGGCCCCATCATCAAGGTCATCACCTCACACACACCATCACCACACCAAACCCACCAATCCAGCCGATCCCCACCACCACACGCACACCACCAATAGGGCCCCATCATCGAGGTCATTACCCCCCACACACAAACACACCACACACACCACCACCACCACCACACGCACACCACCAACAGCAGGGGATATATCGAAAGGTCATTACCCCCACCCCCACCCCACCACCACCCCACCTCCACCACACTACACACCCACACACACAACCACAAACAAACCGCCACACCACAAAAGGCAGGGCCAGAATCAATGACGTCATCAGTTCACGCTGCGCGTAACATCATATACCCACACCACCCACCCATCCACAAGTCCAAACAACCACCACACGCACACCACAACACAAACTACCACCACCACACGCACACCACTCCACCACACACAACCAACCACCACATCGAGCACACCACCACCAACACGAACCACCACCCACAACAAAACAAAACCACCACACCGCCACCACCACCACACACACACCACCACCACAGCACACCACACCACCTGCAAACCACCACACACACCCCACCACCACCACCAATACGAACACCACAAACAGGCAGGGCCCTATCATGACGTCATCATTTCACGCATGCGCTACATCAACACCGCACCACACACCACCACACACGCACACCACCAACAAAGCACAACACAACACACCCAATCACACCACACGCACACAACCACAACACACAACACCACCACCACGAAACCCACAACCACAGCCACACCACCACACACACCACCACCACCACACGCACACCACCACACACACACCACCTTCACACGCACACCACCACCACACGCACACCACCACACACACCACCACCACCACACACACACCACCACCACCACACGCACACCACCAACAGGCAGGGCCCGATCAGTGCCGTATCATTTCACGCATGCGTAATTCAACACGCACACACACCCCACACACGCACCCCACCACACGCCTACCACCACCACACACCCACCACCAACAGGGCCCTATCATTGACGTCATCATCTCACGCATGCGCTATATCACCAGAACCAACGCACCACCACCACTCACCACTCAGCCCATAACACACACACCAGACACACAGCACTCCCCTATCAACCCCACCACACGCACCACCACCACAAGACCAAGCCCCACCACTACGCACACCACCACTACAACCAACAACCACAAACACACACGCCACCCACCACCATTACCACTGCTCCCAATGTTTTCCTCCACTCTGCCCTCTCTCCTGCCGCTTTCTCTCCTCCACCATCCACTCTTTTTGCTGTCCCTTTATTTCTTCCTTCTTCTGCTTACTTTATACCTTTTTTTTTATTATCTCAGACTCATTTTTTTCTCCTTTTTTTTCATTTCTCTGTTCCTCTTTTTGTTCTACTCTTCTCTATCCCTTTATCTTCTCCTTTTCCCGCTTTCCCTATCTTTTGTCTTACCCCACCGCTACTTTCCTACCGAGGCACACCACACCACACGCACACCCACACACACCACAACCAACAAACGCCACCCACACACACACACCACCCCCACACGCACACCACACACATGCACACCACCACACACACCACCACCACCAACACACGCACACACCAACAGGCAGGGCCCTACATTGACGTCATACATTCACGCATGCGCTACATCACACCGCACACACACACCACCACAGCACACAAACAACCACACGCACACACACACACACACAACACCACCACACGACACCACCACACACACACCACCACCACACGAAACAACCACAACACGCACACCACAACAACACACCAACAAACATACCACACGGCACCCACCCACACACACACCACCTTCACACGGGACCCACCACCACACGCACAAACCACCAACACCCACCAACACCACCATCCACACACACCACACCAACCACACGCAAACCACCAACCGAAGGGCCCTATCATAGACGTAATAATTTCACGCATGCGCTACATCAAACCCGCACAAACACCACCCACCCACGCACACCACCACCACACGGCCTCCACACCACACACCCACCACCAACAGGGCCCATCATCTGAAGTCCTCATCTCACGCATGCGCTATATCACCAGCACCACACGCACCACCACCACCCCAAACCCACCACCACACACACCACCACGACCCCAAACCCACCACACGCACACCACCACACACCCACCACCACCACACGCACACCACCACACACACACCACCACCACACGCACACCACCACCACACGCACACCACCACCACACGCACACACCCACCACACAACCACCACGCAACCACCACACAACACCACCACACACGCACACCACACACCACATGCACACCACCACACACACCACCACCACCACCACACGCACACCACCAACAGGCAGGGCCCTATCATTGACGTCATCATTTCACGCATGCGCTACATCAACACCGCACACACACCACCACCACACGCACACCACCACCACACGCACACCACCACACACCCACCACCACCACACGCACACCACCACACACACACACCAACCACACGCACACAACACCAACACACGCCACACACACCAAAACACACCACCACCACCACACGCACAACACCACACACACAAACCTTCACACGACACCACCACCAAACGAAACACCACCAACACACCACCACACACACACACCCCCACACCACCCGCACACCACCAAACAGGCAGGGCCTATCAGTGACGTCAATTTCATTTCACGCATGAGATCATCAAAACCGCCCAACACACACTACCACACGCACACCACCACCAAACGGCCCTCACCACCCACACACCCACCACCCAAACAGGGCCCTATATTGACGGTTTCATTCACGCATCGCTATATCACCAGACCACACGCACCACACCACCCCAAACCCACCACCACACACACCACCACGACCCCCAAACCACCACCACACACACACACACACACACACACATAGCAATCCACTCCAACCTCACCAGCACACACACACCACCACTCACCCACACCAATCCACCCCAACCCCACCACCACACACACACACTCCAACCCCACCACCACACACACACCACCAACAGGGCCCTTTCATTGAGGTCATCACCTCACGCATGCGCTACATCACCAGCACACACACACCACCACTCACCCACACCAATCCACCCCAAAACAACCACCACCCCAACCCAACCCCACCAACACACACCACCACCACTCACCCCACCACCAACCACCTCCAACCCCACCACCCCAATCCCACCACCACACACACACACTCCAACCCCGCCACCACACACCCACCACCAACAGGGCCCTATCATTGAGGTCATCACCTCACGCATGCGCTACATCAGCAGTCAGACAGAGAGCCCCATCCGCATCGTGGCCCTCAGCCATAGCTTGGCAAACGCTAAGGACGTAGGCAAGTATTGGCTCATTGAGGATGCCTAATTTGAATTATTTTATTTTTTTGTTTTGTTAGTATTTCTTGTTGTTTTGTTAGCATTTCTTCCTTTTTCTGTTAGTATTTCTTCCTTTGTTCTGTTAGTATTTCTTCATTTGTCTGTTAGTATTTCTTCCTTTTTCTGTTAGTATTTCTTCCTTTTTCTGTTAGCATTTTCTTGCTTATTAGATCTTCAACACCCAATCCACTTAACCCACTAACCGCGTTTTTCTTGCAACACACCAGCCGAGTGGATCAGCGCCGCTGCCCACGGGATGTTCAACCTATGTAGTTGCTTACACACACACACACACACACCACCCACCCACCTCACCCCACCCACTCACCTCGTTTTTATTGCACACACCCAGGCGAGTGGATCAGCGCCGCTGCCCACGGGATGTTCAAAAAGGAGGGAGGTGCGTACAAAACAACCCACCACACAACCCACCCATCTACCGCACCTGCAATCCAACACACCACCACCACCACACAACACACCAGCATCACCCCACCCAACCCCAACCGCGCACGGGGATGGGAGGACACACACGCAGGCGAGGGAGCAGCGCCACGCCCCCTACCCCCACAAACGAGGGAGGGGAGGACAAGGCACAAACCACCCCACCACCCACGCACCACCCCACCCCACCACTCAACGGTATTGTATTACACACACACAGACAAGTTAATCAGCGCCACGGCCCACTACCCACTCACCTTGTATTTGATTACACTCACATACAACCCAACCAATCCATCCCAACCCACCAACTCACCTTGTATTTTATTTCACACACACACTCATACACACACACACACATACACACACACAAACACACACACACACACACACACACACACACACACAGGCGGAGTGGCACGGTTGCCCCCACCCCCACACGCGCCACGGGTGGTTAAATCTTCCCCCAAACGGCGTGCGCCCCGTGCCATTGGAAATCCACATCCAGGGCTTCGACATCCACAACTTTGAGGCACGCATGCAGGCCATGAGCCGCCCCTGCTTACAGTCAAGTGTGGTGAGGTGTTGCTGGGGTGGTGGGTGGGGGTGAGGGTGGTGGGTTTGGGGCAGATAGTGTGCGTGGTGGTGATTGAATGCGTCAATTCACAACTTTGAGGCACGCATGCAGGCCATGAGCCGCCCCTGCTACAGGTCAGTGTGGTGTTGCTGGGGTGGTGGGTGGGGGTGAGGGTGGTGGGTTTGACAGGCTGTGGTGGTGGTGATTGGCATGGTCCATCCACAACTTTGAGGCACGCATGCAGGCCATGAGCCGCCCCTGCTACAGGTCAGTGTGGTGTTGCTGGGGAGTTGGTGGGGTGGGTGGTGAGGGTGGGTGGGTTTTGTTTGACAGACTGTGGTGGTGGTGTGAGTGGCAAGGTTCCATCCACAACTTTGCGGCACGCATGCAGCATGAGTCGCCCTGCTACAGGTCTCAGTGTGGTGTTGCTGACGGGGTGGGTGGGGGGAGGGGGGTGGTGGGTTTGGACAGGCTGTGGTCGGTGGTGATTGGCATGGTCCTCACAAAACTTGAGGCACGCCATGCAGGAATGAGCGCCCCTGCTACAGGTCAGTGTGGTGTTGCTGGGGTGGTGGTGGGGGTGAGGGTGGTGGGTTTGACAGACTGTGGTGGTGGTGATTGGCATGGTCCATTCACAACTTTGAGGCACGCATGCAGGCCATGAGCCGCCCCTGCTACAGGTCAGTGTGGTGTTGCTGGGGTGGGTGGTGCGGTGGGGGGTGAGGGTGGGGGCTTGGTGGGTTTGACAGGATGTGGTGGCTGGTGATTGGCTGGTCCATCCACAACTTTGGAGGCAGCATGCAGGCCTGAGCCGCCACTGTACAGTCCGTTTTGGTGTTGTTGCTGGGGTGTGGGTGGGGTGTTGAGGTGGTGGGTTTGCAGAATGATGGTGGTGGTGATTGGCATGGTTCCATTCACAACTGAGGACACGCATGCAGGCCCAGAGCCCGCCTGTACAGTTCAGTGTGGTGTCGATGAGGGGTGGTGGGTGGGGGGTGGTGGGTGAGGGTGGTGGGTTTGCAGGAATGTGCGTGAGGTGGTGTGGATTGGAACATGTCCATTCACAAGAATTGAGGCACGAATGAAGGCAATTGAGACGACACTGAAAAGGTAAGGGTGGGGTGATGGGGTGGTGGGTGGGTCTGGGGTGGTGGGTGGGGGTGAGGGTGGTGGGGTGAAAGACTGTGGTCGGTGGTGTGGGCCATTGGTCAATTCAAAAAATTTGAGGCACGCATGCAGGCCATGAGCCGCCCCTGCTACAGGTCAGTGTTGTGTGTTGCTGGGGTGGTGGGTGGGGGTGAGGGTGGTGGGTTTGACAGACTGTGGTGGTGGTGATTGGCATGGTCCATTCAAACTTAGGCACGCATGCAGGCAGGAGCCGCCCCCTGCCTACAGGTCTCAGTGTGGTGTTGTGGGTGCGGGGGGGTGTGAGGGTGGTGGTTTGAGCAGACTGTGGTGGGTGGTGAGTGGCATGGTCCATTCACAACTTTGAGGAACGCTGAAGGCCATGAGCGGACCCTGCTACCAGGTCAGGGGGTGGTGTGCTGGCGGTGGTGGGTGGGGGGGTGATGCGGCATGGTTACATACACAATTGATGCCCGAATGCAGGCCATGAGCCCGACCTGGTACAGGCCCGGTGGTGTTGGCGGGGTGGTTAGCGGTGGGGGTGATTCGGCATGGTCCATCCACAAACTTTGAGCAAGCATGCGACATGAGCCGCCCCTGCTACAGGTCAGCAGTTGTGTGTTTGTGGGTGGTGGGTGGGGGTGATCGGCATGGTCCATACAAACTTTGAGGCGACGCTGCAGGAGATTGAGCCGCCCCTGTACAGGTCAGTGTGGGGTTGTGGGGGGGTGGGTGGGTCGGGGTGGGGTGATGGGGGGTGGGGGGGCGACTGTGGTGGTGGGGGGGGATGTGGGGGTGAGGGGGGGTGGGGGGGGCGGTGTTGGGGGTTACGACATAGTTCCATCACCAATTTGCCCATGCATGCAGGCCATGAAGACGCCCCGATACAGTTCAGTGGGTGTTGTGTTGAGGGTGGGTGGGGGGCGGGGTGAGGGTGGTGGGTTTTGGACACAGCTGTGGTCGGTGGGGACGGCATGGTCCTCCACCAACTTTGAGGCACGCTGAGGGCATGAGCCCGACAAGATACAAGGCAGTGCTGGTGTTGATGGGGTTGGGTGGGGGGGGGTGAGGGGGGGGGTTTGAGGGACTGTGTGGGGTGATTGGGCATGGTCCATCAACAACAATTGAGGCATGCATGAGGCCATTGAGACGCCCCTGCTACAGGGTTCAGTGTGGGTGTTGCTGGGGTGGTGGGTAGGGGGGTGATGGTAGGTGGGTGGGTGGTTGTGAGGGATGTGGTGGGGTGATCGGCCATGGTCCATCACAACTTACGAGGCGGCGCAGGCAGGCCATGAGCGCCCCTGCATACAGGTCAAGTGGGGTGGTGTGGTGGCGGGGTGGTGGGTGGGGATGATGGTGGTGGGTGGGTGGGTTTGAGGGACTGTGGTGGTGGTGATCGGCATGGTCCATCCACAACTTTGAGGCCCGCATGCAGGCCATGAGGCCGCCCAGCTACCAAGTCAGTGTGTGTTGCTGGGTGGAGGGGTTGGGGGTGAGGGTGGTGGGTTTGACAGACTGTGGGTTGGAGGTGATAAGCATGAGCTCACATCCACAACTTTGAGGCCGCATGCAGGCATGAGACCGCCTCTGCAACAGGCTACAGGTGGTTTGTTTGTGGTGGGGTGGGGTGGGGGTGAGGGTGGTGGGTTTGAGGGACTGTGGTGGTGGTGATCGGCATGGTCCATCCACAACAAGGAGGACCCGCATGCAGCCGGGAGCAGCCCCTGCTACAGGTCTGTGTGGTGTTGCTGGGGTGGTGGGTGGCCATGAGGGTGGAGGGTTTGAGGACTGTGGGTGGGGTGAGTGGCATTGGTCCATACACAAAATTGGGGCATGATGCAGGCCACCTGAGCCGCCCCTGCTACAGGTCAGTGTGGTGTTGCTGGGGTGGTGGGTTGGGGGTGATTGGTGGTGGGGGGTGGGTTTGAGGCTGTGGTGCGTGGTGATTGGCATGGTCCATCAAATTTGAGGCGTCGAAGGCAGGCCATGAGCCGCCCCTGCTACAGGTCAGTGTGGTGTTGCTGGGGTGGTGGTGTGTGAGATGGTGGGGGTGGGTGGGTTTGAGGGGGCTGTGGTGGTGGGTGCTCGGCATGGTCCATCCACAATTTGAGGCACGCCTGCAGGCCATGACGCCGCCCTGCTACAGGTCAGTGTTGTGCTTGCTGGGGTGGGGGAGGGTGGTGGGTTCGAGGGACGTTGGTGGATGGGACTGGCATGGTCCATCCACAACCTTTGGGGGCACGCATGCCGGCCATGAGCGCCCTGTCCAGGTCAGTGTGGTTGTTGGGGGTGGTGGGTGGGGGTGATGGTGGTGGGTGGGTGGTTTGAGGGATGTGGTATGGTGGTGATCGGCCATGGCCATCCCAACTTGGAGGCACGATGCAGCCATGAGCAGCCCCTGTGCTAAAGGTAAGTTGTGGTTGTGCTGGGGTTGGTGGGGTGGGTCGATGGTGGGGTTGGTTTGAGGGACTGATGGTGGGTGGGTGCATTGGCATGTCCATCCCAATTGAGGCACGCCAGCAGCCATCAGCCGTACCCTGAGACGGTAAGTGTAGTGTTGTGGGGTGGCGGGTGGGTGGGGTGGGGGGTGGTGATGTGTGGGTGTGTTTGAGGGGACTGAGGTGGGGTGATCGGGCATGGACCATCCACAAACTTTGAGGCACGCATGAAAGCAAGAGCCGCCCCGCTTACAGTCAGTGTGGTGTTGCTGGGGTGGTGCATGAGGGGGAGTGAGGGTGTGAGGGTGGTGGGTGGGTGGGGTTTGAGGGGACTGTGGTGGTGGTTATCGGAATGGTCCTCCACAACTTGAGGCGCGCATGCCGGAATGACGCCACCCTGCTTAGATCAGTGTGGTGTTGCTGTGTGTGGTGGGTGGGTGTGATGGTGGTGGGGTGGGGGGTTTGAGGGACTGTGGTGGTGGTGATCGGCATGGTCCATCCACAACTTTGAGGCACGCATGCAGGCCATGAGCCGCCCCTGCTACAGGTCAGTGTGGTGTTGCTGGGGTGGTGGGTGGGGGTGGGAGTGATGGGGTGGAGTGGGTGGGTTTGAGGGGGACTGTGGTTTGGTGGTGATTTAGGCATGGATCACTCCACAACTTCTTTGAGGCGCGCATGAGGCCATGAGCCGCCTACTACAGGTCAGTGTGGTGTTGCTGGGGTGGTGGGTGGGGGTGTGGTGTGGGATGGGTGGGTTTGAGGGACTGTGGTGGTGGTGACCGGGCACATGGCTCCCTCCACAACTTGCGACGCCTGAAGCATGAGCCGCCACTGCTAAAGGGTCGAGTGTGGGTTGCTGGGGGTGGTGAGTGGGAAGTGAGGGGTGGTGGGTGGGTGGGTTGGAGGGCACTGTGGTGGTGGTGATCGGCATGCATGGTCCATACACAACTTGAGGCGCGCATGAAGCATGAGCGCCCCTCAACAGATCAGTGTGTGTTGCCTGTGAGTGGTGGTGGGGGCGTGATGGTGGGGGTTGTTGGGTTTGAGAACTGTGGTGGTGGTGGATCAGAATGGTACCTCACAACTTGGGGCGCGCATGCAGGCAATGAGCCGCCCTGCTACAGTCCAGTGTGTTGTTGCTGGGGGTGGTGGGTGGGGTTGATGGTGGTGGGTGGGGGGTTTTTTTGCGGGACTGTGGTGGTGGATAGGCATGGTTCATCCAAAAACTTTGTGGCGCGCATGCAGGCCATGAGCCGCCATTGCTACAGGTCGTGTGGTTGTTGCTGTGTGTTGGTTGGTGGGGTGTCGATGGTGGTGGGTGGGGGCGTTTGAGGGATGTGGTGGTTGGTGATGGCATGGTCAATCAACAACTTTGAGGCACGCTGCAGGCCATGAGCCGCCCCTGGCTTAAAGGTCAGGTGGTGTTGTTGGTGCTGGGAGTGGTGAGTGGGGTTGATGGGGGCGGGTGGGTGGTTTGAAGGGAATGTGGTGGTGGTGATTGGCATGTGGTCATCCACAACTTGAGGCACGCATGCAGGCAATAAGCACCCCTGATACAGGTCAGTGTGGTGTGTGTTGCTGGGGTTGGTGGGTGGGTGGGGTGTGGGGAGGGTGATGGCGGTTAGGTGGGTTTGAGGGGGACGGGAATTGAGGTGGTTTTGTGATCGGCATGGTCCGATCAACAACTTTGAGGCGCGCATGCAGGCCATGAGCGCTCCCTGTAAAGGTAAGTGTGGTGTTGCTGTGGGTAGGTGGGTGGGTGGGGTGGGGTGGGAGACTGTGGGTATAGGGGTGGCGGTATGCGAGTGTGGGGGGGGGGGGGGACCGGTGTTTGGGGGTAATCGACATAGTCCATCACCCCTTTGCCCATGCATGCAGGCCATGAGCCACTCCTGCTACAAGTCAGTGTGGTGTTGCTGGGGGGGTGGTGGGTGGGGGGGAGGGTGGGGGTTTGAGGGACTGTGGTGGTGGTGATCGGCACATGGTCCATCATAACATTGAGGCCACGCATGCAGGCCACAGACCGACACCGCTACAGGTTCAGTGGTCGGTGTTGATGGGGTGGTGGGTGGGGGGGTGTTTTCCATGGTGGGGGGGGTGCGGTTTTGAGGGATTGGTGGTGCGTGGGGTGACGGCATGTGTTCACAATTCCACAACATTTTGAGAGGAGCGACAGGAAGGTCCCATTTTAAGCGCTCCCTGATTACAGTCAGTGTTTGGTTGTTGCTGTTTGTGTGGTGGTGAGCGGTTGTTTGGGTTTTCATTGTTTTTTTTTGTTGAGGGACTGTGGTGGTGGTGATCGGCATGGTCCATCCACAACTTTGAGGCGCGCATGCAGGCCATGAGCCCGAAAATGTAAAAAGGCGCAGTGATGGGTGTTGATGTGGGTGAGGGTGGGTGTGTGATGCTGGGGGGTGGGTGGGTTTGAAAGGGAATGGGGTGGTGGTGATCGGCATGGTCCATCCACAACTCGAGGCACGCATGCAGGCCATTGAGCCGACCTGCTTACAGGGTCAGTGTGGTGTTTGCTTGTGTGTGTGGGTGGGGGTAGGGGGTGGGTGGGTGGTTTGAGGACCGTGATGGTGGTGATCGGCATGGTCTCATCCACAAATTGGGGCATCCGATGCAGAGCAATGAGCCCCCCCTGCCACAGGTCAGTGTGGTTTGTTTGGGGGGCTGGTGGGGGAGGGGTGGGGGTGATGGTGGTGGGGTGTGGTGGTTGAGGGACTGTGGTGGGTGTGACGGAATGGTCCATCACAACTTTGAGCGAGCATGAAGGCCATGAAGAGCGCCAATGCTACAGGTCAGTGTGGTGTTTGTGGGGTGGGTAGGTGGGTGGGTTGGGGGTGATCGGTGGGGGGGTGGGAGGACTGTGGTGGTTGTCGCCGTGGGTGGGGGGGGGGGGGGGGTGGGGGGGGGACTGGTGTTGGGGGTCATCGGACATAGTCCATCCACTCTTTGGCCATGCAATGAAGGCCATGAGCCGCCCATGCTGCAGGCAGGTGTGATGCTGGCTTGAAACTGATTGGTGGCTGGTGACGGCTGGGGGTTTGGGGGGAGGAAATTCGTGGTGGCGGACGCATGGTCCATCCACACATGAGGCAAAATGCAGGCCATGAGCCGCCCCTGCTACGTTGAGCTAACCAAGATTGACAGGCACGAGTGAAATTTATCTCCACACACCCACCACACCAACCCACAACCCCAAATTCATCCAGCCTCACTAAACCCACACCGACCCTCATCCATGCAGCTCACCTCATCCACCAACCCTAAACCTAAACCCACAACACACAACTACACACCCAAATCCATAAATCCACAACAAAATCACACACCCAACTCACACCTAGCTTCCACAGGCCCACCAACCCCAACCCACTCCACTAACTTCCCCACCCAACCTCACCCACCCAATACTCACAAAACAGCTCCATCCAAATCCCAAAATAACACCCAACCTCATCACAATCCCACTCGCCCCCACCCTCCACCTCACTCCCACCCCTCACCCCACAGCGATCCAACTGATCAACCCTTCCAGCGGCGCCTATCCTACAATGGTTTGTCCCCACACTGCACGCGGCTCGCCTGTTGGCTGGTCCCCAAAACAAACCCCCAACCCCCTAACCCCTCCCCAACAATCCACCACAACAACACACAGCTATCCACTGCCATGCCACCCGCCAGCGCACTACCATGTGTTTCGTGACCCACACGCAAGCTATGCTGCCTGGTGGTGCTGACTTGCTCACCCCCACCCCCTCCTCACCTCATCCAATACTCACCTCTCCCCACACGCACCACCCCCCACTCAACCCCACCCCCCATCCCACCTCACCCCACAGCTCCATCCAACTGCATGCCACCCGCCAGCGACCTACCATCGTGTTCGTCCCCACACGCAAGCACGCTCGCCTGGTGGCGCTGGACCTGCTCACCTGCGCAGCTGCTGACGGAGAGCCCCACAAGTTTCGTTTGGCCGAGGCCAAGGACGTGGACCCCTTCCTCACACGCGTCAAGGTTGGTTTGCTTTACCCCCCCCCCCCCCCCCCCCCCCCCCCCCCCCCCCCCCCCCCCCCCCCCCCCCCCCCCCCCCCCCCCCCCCCCACGACAACACCAACACCCCACACCCCAACCAACCCCACCCCACCCCTCACATCTAACCATGCCAACTTACCTTGCTAGCCTTGATTGACACATCTTGATGCCGCCTGGCAGCAGGTTGGTTTGCTTTAGACCCCTTACCCCAGCCCACAACACAACACCCACCCCACAACACCCTATAGCACCCTTTAGCACCTTACAACACAACACAACACCCCATAACACCCCACAACACCCTTCAGCACCCCACCCACAACACAACACGACCTTAGCACCAGGACAAAACAAACAACACCCCCATCCACCCACAACACCCCTTCAGCACCCCCACCCCACAACACCAACACAACCAACCTCGGCACAAGGACCCACACAACACAAACACAAACACCCCATCCACCCACAACACATTCGCACCCAACAAACACAACACAACAAAACACCCTTCAGCACCCCACAACACAACACCTCACCTCTGTTGTGGCGCTGGACCTGCTTGCCTACCCCACACACACCTACCTACTCAACCCCACACCACCCCACCAAAGGCGGTGAAGGACCCCCACCGCTGAAGGCACGCACTCCACCTACGGTGTGGGATTCATGAACCCACCCCAACGCCCCTCTCATACCCACACATAACCGAACCATACCCCACCACCTCACCTACCCCACCCACCCCACCACATGTGGCCAGGACCAGCCCTGAAGAAGCGCTATCCCACTGGGGTGTGTGGACATAAGACCACCCAAAACGCCCTCAACCAACCCCTTCACCCCCCTACCCCAACTCCCCACCCACTCAACCCACCAAGCCCCCCGTGTGAAGGACCCCGCCCTGAAGCATGCGCTCTCCTACGGTGTGGACATCATGACCCACCCAAACGCCCCTCATATCCACCCCCCTACCCCCAGCTCCCCACCCCTCACCCCCCCCTACCCCACCTCCCCACCCCCTCACCCCCTCACCCCACCCAAGCCCCCCCTGTGTGCAGGACCCCGCCCTGAAGCACGCGCTCTCCTACGGTGTGGACATCATGACCCACCCAAACGCCCCCTCATACCCACCCCCTCACCCCACCCCCTACCCCTCACCTCACCCCACCCCCCCTGCGTGCAGGACCCAGCCCTGAAGCATGCGCTCTCCTACGGTGTGGGCATCATGACCCACCAAACGCCCCTCATACCCCCCCCCTCCCCCCCCCCTCCCCCACCTCCCCCCCCCCATCTCACCCCCCCTGTGCGCAGGACCCCGCCCTGAAGCACGCGCTCTCCTACGGCGTGGGCATCATGACCGAGACCATGCCTGATGCTGAGAAGCAAGTGGTGCAGCTGCTGTTTGAGTCGGGCG
Source organism: Chlamydomonas sp. ICE-L (assembly GCA_013435795.1). Classification (NCBI taxonomy): domain Eukaryota; kingdom Viridiplantae; phylum Chlorophyta; class Chlorophyceae; order Chlamydomonadales; family Chlamydomonadaceae; genus Chlamydomonas; species Chlamydomonas sp. ICE-L. The sequence continues at coordinate 95,346,440 of JACBWV010000610.1, read as the reverse complement.
CCATCCAGACTCTGGTGGCGACTGCTGCCACCTGCTGGGGCATGACCGTGGCCTCCCACCTGGTCGTCATCATGGGCACTCAGGTTGGTTTGCTTTTTTGTGTGGCCCACCCCTCACCACACACCCCTTCTCAAACACCCCACGACACCACACCTCAAACACCCCTCCACACCACACCTCAAACACCCCACCACACACCACCACACCTCTCTACAACTGAAACACCCCACTACACAACAACTCAAATACCCCACCCCACCACACCCCATCCCATCCCACACCACCTGGCCGTCATTATGGGCACTCAGGTTGGTTTGGTTCACACATACAACAACCCCACCTCAAGCAACACTTACCTTGCTAGCCTTGATTGACACATCTAGATACCGCCTGACAGCAGGTTGGTTTGCTTTAGACACCCCCCACTCCACAACACCCCCCACTCCACAACCTCAAACACCCCACCCCACCCCTCTGTCCACGCCAGCCTCAAATCCCCCACCCCACCTATCTAACCACGCCAACTTACCTTGCTACCACGCCAACTTACCTTCCTAACCACGCCAGCTTACCTTGCTAGCCTTGATTGACACATCTTGATGCAGCCTGGCATCAGGTAGGTTTGCTTTAGACACCCCACCACCACCACCACCACACCCCCTCCAACCACCTCAAACACCCCATTCCTACCTCACCCACCCCCCCTCCCACTCCCATCCCAACCCCCCCACCCCCCTCCCAACCCCACCCATCTCAACCCACCCCAAACTGCAAACACCCGGACCCCCACCCAACTTCAAACACCCCACACCAAACCAAACCAACACAAACAACCCAACTCGACCCCCCCCCCATTCCCACCCAACCTCAAACACCCCACCCCCACCTCACCCAACCTCAAACACCCACCCCTACCCCCCCCCACCCCAAATTCCCCCCCCCCTTACCCCCCCCACCCACCCCCCAACTCAACCCCCCCCCAACTCAAAACTACTCCTCACCCCACCACCAACCCACCCCACCCAACCTCAAACACCTAGAACACCCAACCCAACCCAACCTGAAAAACCCCACCCCACCTCAACCCACCCCACCCCACCCAGCACTTTGATGGCAGCAGCATGGGACAGAGTGACTACCCAGTCACCGATCTCCTATAGATGATAAGAAGCGCCTCACACCATCCCACCCCACCTCAAACACCCCACCCCATCCCACCCAACCACACCACACACACCCCACCCCCACCCCCACCCCTCCAACCACCTCAATCACCCCATCCCATCCCATCCCACCCCAACTCCCAAACACCCAACCCAACCCAACCTGAAAACCCCCACCTCAACCCACCCCACCCCACCCCACCCAGCACTTCGATGGCAGCGGCATGGGGCAGAGTGACTATCCAGTCACCGATCTCCTACAGATGATGGGTCGCCGCCTCACCCCACCACACACCATCACCACCACCCCCTCCACCTAACCTCAAAACTCCACCTCACTCAACCCACCACCACCCCACCCCACCCCACCCCACCCAGCACTTCGATGGCAGCGGCATGGGACAGAGTGACTACCCAGTCACCGATCTCCTACAAATGATGGGCCGCGCCTCGCGCCCCAACATCGACGACTCCGGCAAGTGCGTGCTCATGTGCCACTCCCCCAAGAAGGAGTACTACAAGAAGTTCCTATTCGAGCCACTGCCTGTAGAGTCCCACCTAGACCACTTCCTCCACGACCACTTTGTCGCCGAGATCGTGACGCGCACGATAGAAAACAAGCAGGTAAGTTTGGATTCATCAATGACCCCCTTCACACACACACACACACATACACACACACACACACACACACACAGCGTCTCTCCCACCCACATGATTCATCAACGACCCCCTCCACCACCACACACGCGAGCCCGCCCACCCACCGTCCCTTACCACCCCACCTAGACCACGTCCTCCACGACCACTTGGTCGCCGAGATCGTGACGCGCACGATAGAAAACAGGCAGGCAAGTCCCGATGCATTAATGACCTCCCCCCCACACACCACCACCACCACACACACACCTCAATATTCGCCCACATTCGCCCACTCATCCCCTTCCAACCCCCCCCCACCCCCCCCCCCCCCCACCACCCCCACCTAGACCACGTCCTCCACGACCACTTCGTCGCCGAGATCGTGACGCGCACGATAGAAAACAGGCAGGCAAGTCCCGATGCATTAATGACCTCCCCCCCACACACACGCCACCACCACCACCACACACACACCTCAATATTCGCCCACATTCGCCCACTCATCCCCTTCCAACCCACCCCCACCCCCGCCCAACGCCCCCTACAACCCCCACCTAAACCACTTGCTCCACAACCACTTTGTCGACGAGATGGTGACGCGCACGATAGAAAACAAGCAGGTAAGTTTGGATTCATCAATGAACCCCTTCACACACACACACACACACACACAAGCACAAGCACAAGCACACACACAAACACACACACACAC
>JACBWV010000610.1:95163923-95338923 GCA_013435795.1 Chlamydomonas sp. ICE-L | reverse complement strand
TGGTGGTGAGGGTGTGTTGTAGTGGGGGTATGTGGTGGTGGTGTGTGTGGTGGTGGGCCTGAGTGAGGTGCAGCTAGAGGACATCGCTGCAGTCTGCAACAGGTGTGTGTTGGTGAGGGTGTGTGGTGGTGGTGAGGGTGTGTGGTAGTGGTGGTATGTGGTGGTGGTTGTGTGTGGTGGTGGGCCTGAGTGAGGTGCAGCTAGAGGACGAGGCTGCAGTCTGCAACAGGTGTGTGTTGGTGAGGGTGTGTGGTGGTGGTGAGGGTGTGTGGTAGTGGGGGTATGTGGTGGTGGTGTGTGTGGTGGTGGGCCTGAGCGAGGTGCAGCTAGAGGATGTCGCTGCAGTCTGCAACAGGTGTGAGGTGGTGGTAAGGGTTGTGTGGTGCTAAAGGTTGTGTGGTGAGGGTGGGTGGGTGTGGTGATGAGGGTGTGTGGTGGCGGTGGTGAGGTTGTGTGGTGGTGATGGTGAGTTTATGTGGTGGTGGTGTGTGTGATGGTGGGCCAGAGCGAGGTGCGGTTAGAAGACGTCGCAGCGGTCAGCAACAGGTGTGTGGAGGTGGTGGCGGTGAGGGTATGTGGTGGTGGTGTGTGGTGGTGGGCCTGAGAGAGGTGCAGGTAGGGGACGTGGCAGCAGTCTGCAACAGGTGTGTGTTGGTGGTGTTGAGGGTGTGTTTTGGTGAGGGTCAGGGTGTGTGGTGGTGGTGGTGAGGGTGTGTTTTGGTGAGGGTGAGGGTGTGTGGTGGTGGTGAGGGTGAGGGTGTGTTTTGGTGAGGGTGAGGGTGTGTGGTGGTGTTGGGCCTGAGAGAGGTGCAGCTAGAGGACGTCAAGAGGTGTGTGGAGGTTGTGTGGTGGTGTGTGGTGGTGATAAGGGCGTGTGGTGGTGGTGAGGGTGTGTGTGATGGTGGGCCTGAGCGAGGTGCAGGTAGAGGACGAGGCTGTGGTATGTAACATGTATTGTATTAGATTATGTTATATTCCCATATGTTTACATTATAGCATATTCCCATTTGTGTAAATTATAATATGTTCCCATTTTTATATTTTATTATATTCCCATTTGGTAACATTATTTTATATTCCAATTTGTTCACATTATATTATATTCCCATATGTTTACATGATATTATATTCCCATATGTTTACATGATATTATATTCCCATATGTTTACATGATATTATATTCCCATATGTTTACATGATATTATATTCCCATATGTTTACATGATATTATATTCCCATATGTTTATATGATATTATATTCCCATATGTTTACATGATATTATATTCCCATATGTTTACATGATATTATATTCCCATATGTTTACATGATATTATATTCCCATATGTTAACATGATATTATATTCCCATATGTTTACATGATATTATATTCCCATATGTTTACATGATATTATATTCCCATATGTTTACATGATATTATATTCCCATATGTTTACATGATATTATTTTCCCATATGTTTACATTATTTTACATTCCCGTATGTTTACATTATATTATATTCCCATTTGTTTAATTAGATTATATCCCCACATGCTTACATTCTATTCTCTTCCCTTGTGTTTCAGGTACCCTGCCATCCAAATCAGCTTTGAGATGGCCCAGGGTGGCGAGGTCCTCCCCACTTATGGTTCCATTCTATTATATTATATGATACGATCTGATATTCCCATATTCCCATGTTAACATTCTATTATATTCCCTTGTGATTCAGGTACCCGGACATCCAGATCAGCTTCGAGATGGTCCAGGGTGGCGAGGTGCTCGCGGGTGAGCAGGTCACCTTGATGGTCGCCTTGGAACGAGAGATGGGCGAGTTGAAGGAGCTGCCTCCAGTCACTGCCCCCCGCTTCCCTGCGCGCAAGGAAGAGGCCTGGTGGCTGGTGGTGGGCGATTCGAAGAATAACACCCTTTTGGCAATCAAGCGCGTCACGTTGCAGAAGGCGGCCAAGGTGAAGCTGGACTTCGTAGCGCCCGCGGCGGTCGGTCAGCACAACTTGACGCTCAGCTTCATGTGCGACTCCTACCTTGGTTGTGACCAGGAGTACGAGGTGGATCTGAAGGTGCTAGAGGGTGCAGACATGGAAGAGGCGGATTAGACTCGTCACACGTGTACGGGGTGAAGCTGGGCTCAGTGGCAGCCTCCATAGATTGGCGACACAACTTGACGCTCAGCTTCATGTGCGACTCATACCTTGGTTGTGACCAGGAGTATGAGGTGGACCTGCATGTGCTAGAGAGTGGGGACATGGAAGAGGTGGATTAGACACATGTTTGTCTCACACCTGGAATGCAACACGGAGTATGAGGTGAAGCTGGGTGCAGTGGCAGCCTCCATAGATTGGCGACACAGCTTGACGCTCAGCTTCACACTCATGACTCACACCTTGATTTTGATCAAGAGTCACAGGGATCCCTCATGGATTCTGCCAGTGTTTCTCGTTTTAGCCCTCTCTGGACCCCCCTGCCAGTGTTTCTCGTTTTAGCCCTCTCTGAAGCCCGAAGTTCCACCCGTGTCTCTGTCTCTCCCTGTCTCTCCAGGAGCTGTTTGAACGATTCCGACCACCTACGCACCCAAACATTTGGCTCATCCTTGAGCACTTGACTAGAGTTACCAGCATCGCAGCGGCCAAGCTCCTTTGAAAAAAGAATTGAATGTTTTGTAGCTTATTCCGCTACGAGTAGCTTCTTACTCAACTACTTTCAGAACTCCCAGCCTCCCTCCTCGCCAGGGACCTGCTCCTCGCCCTTTCTCGCAGTCAGCAGATTAAGTTTCTTAACCATTCGCCCCCTGCCCTGCCTTTGACTGCTATAGCGTTTTTCGTGCTTAAGACATGTCTTTTCCGCTACGAGCAGCAGCTTCTAGTCAGCTCCCCAGACCGGCTATTCGGCCAAACCTAAAACAATCTAGTGCACTTTGAAGCTGACACAACTAGCTGTGCAGACCTGCTGACACGCTTGGGTGTGGCACAGTGACTGGCGCAGCCTAGCAGGTTGACGTGAGCTGTCTAGAAGCTGCTGCTCGTAGGCGAAAAGAAAAGCTATGGATTCTGCGCCAGTGGAAAGTATCAGGGACTTTGCCCTTACCTCACTAAGCTCCCTCATGGATCATGCGCGAGCACTGTTTTTATTTTCAGCTACATGCAACAGCTTCCGAGCAGCTCCCTGGGCCTGCCTTTGGTTTAAGCCTAGAGATTTCTGCAATGCTAGAAATCTGATTGTGGCAGCTTCGAGGTGCACTAGGTTTCTTTAGGTTTGGCTGACTAGCAAGCCAGGGGCGCTGCTACACGTAGCCAAAAAGAAAAACAGAGTGCGCGAGCGGAAAAATCCAGCAACTCAGCCCTTACCTCACTGGGGTGGATCATGGATTCTGCGCCAGTGGGAAGTAACAGGGACTTTGCCCTTACCTCACTAAGCTCCCTCATGGATCATGCGCGAGCGGAAAAATCCAGCAACTCAGCCCTTACCTCACTGGAATCCCTCATGGATCCTGCGCCAGTGGAAAATCACAAAGCTGCAACATGGAGGAAGAGGGATAGACTCAGATGCTTGTATTGCTTTGTTTGTTTGATTACATAGTGTACCCCGCCCTCAGGCTGCTCGCCGTCTGCGGGCGGGGTCAACGGGTCAGAAAGCAGTCGCTGGGCTGCTAGCCTGTTTTAGGGATTTCAGTGTAGTTTTTACCGCCCTCAATGTAGCACAGCCCCCACTGTTACACTGGTTACATGGGAGGTGCCGATTAAACCTCAGGGTTCGGTGGCGACTGAGGCCTTCGGCCCACGCCACATACGCACATATACCAGTATGTAGTCTGATGCACTGCTGCTTATCAACGATCTTTAACTTTACCAGTATGTGTATATGTTTTTTCTGCATGCGTGTATGTATGCATGTATGTACGTATGATACAGTCCAGGGGTACACCCTGGGGGTACACCAACCATACCAATAATAGGCTAAAAAGACTAAACCAGTATACCTACATCTACACCTATATTCCGCACCTACTCAACGATATATTGTCTACCCAAACACTGTGCAGCTTGAAGTGGATGTTGTGGAGGGGGTTCATCAATGATGACCCGCCTGCGAATGTAATGAGAAAAATGATATTTTGCAGTTTGGGTTGGATGAATAGATTGGATTGTTGCATGTTTTTTTAGCGTCAACGCCTTCCAATTCCAACTCCCTCCCCCCCACACCTCCCCGGTGCAATACTGAGATGTCCACGGAAAACAGGCAGTACACTAAGACGAACGAGACAGTACATTTCGGGGTGTGTAACGCAAGAGAATACAATATCGCCCAAAATGTGTATTTTAAAGATCGGGTCATGGGTGGAGTATAGTTGAAAAAATACATAGTTGTTAAGTACTTCACATTGTCATAGGTCACTAAGGTCCAAAAGGCACACCACATGCTCCGTAGGCGATGCCATACTATGGAAATATACAATATTGATACCCACCTGTTTGATTCTCTTGTACAACCTATCCTGAATTTTGGCTGTGAGGTGTGGGCTCCTTCTATTCTGAACAACACACTTATCTCAAATGACCATGCTTGTGAGAAATGGCATAGAGGTATACTTAAACAAATGTTGGGTGTTTGCCAATCTACTACATCTAATATTATCATGGAAGAGCTGGGTAGAACCCCGTTGTGTTTTGCTTGGCTTAAACAAGCTTTGCGCTTCTGGAACAAGACCATACATAAAGAACCTGAGGATCTCATTAGAATGGCTCTTGAGGAATCTTTTGACTCCAACACTGGCTGGGTTCATTACATTACATTACATTACATTACATGTTAAAGTCTACTTGACACCGCGAGGGTGTATGAGACTCTGTGCTTTAAACAAAAAGAAAAAGCACCCACAAAGCAAAAAACCCCATTACATCAGGGGTGTGTCGAGGACAAACAAACCAAACTCCCAACCACCGTTTTGGTGGCGTAGGTATTAAACCCCTTAGAGCTGGACCCAGATCTCAACCACTTACAGTGGCGGAGGTAAGATGCTAACAAATGAGAAGTCACAAGAAGAAAAAAAGGGATAATAAATTACGGTGCCACTAAGCAGTCCAGGGCTTCCTGTCTTGCTCTTCTACAAGTAGAAAGATAGTCGGCTAGGTTGCTCCAAAAAGACTTAGTGCCATTTCCATTCATAAAGGTTCTGAATGTGGAATCGCAGAATTCCACATTCCATACGGTTAAGTCGGTATCCTCATGGACATGCCTATAAATATCTGTAAACAGATTCTGGTAGCGGAGGCGAATATCATTATAAAAAGGGCACTCAAACATATGCATTTCATCCTCAGGTTTTTGGAACCCACACATTTGACAGTGTCTCATTGAGCGAGGGATGTGTGCTCTATCCACCACCCTCATTCTTTCTGTGTTCAGCCAATGGGAACCCATTCTAAACTGTGCTATAGAACGAATCTGATCCTGCTTATGTAAGGCGGATGTAAAGGGAATCAAGCCATTCTCATCATTGCTGTTGGCTGCGAACCATTTTTGGTATCGGAGGCGTTTAAAGCCAACCCTTCTCTCATCAGGGATGTCTCTAACTGCATTGGTGTCACTTGGGTACTTAAACCTCCATGACTCAAAAACTTCAGACATAATACCTTCGACATCGACAGCCTCCAAAATGTTGATGTTTTTACTGGATCCTAGCTTGTGGAGAGCACAACGCAAGTCATGAACCCAGCCAGTGTTGGAGTCAAAAGATTCCTCAAGAGCCATTCTAATGAGATCCTCAGGTTCTTTATGTATGGTCTTGTTCCAGAAGCGCAAAGCTTGTTTAAGCCAAGCAAAACACAACGGGGTTCTACCCAGCTCTTCCATGACTTGCGTTCATGACTTGCGTTGTGCTCTCCACAAGCTAGGATCCAGTAAAAACATCAACATTTTGGAGGCTGTCGATGTCGAAGGTATTATGTCTGAAGTTTTTGAGTCATGGAGGTTTAAGTACCCAAGTGACACCAATGCAGTTAGAGACATCCCTGATGAGAGAAGGGTTGGCTTTAAACGCCTCCGATACCAAAAATGGTTAGCAGCCAACAGCAATGATGAGAATGGCTTGATTCCCTTTACATCCGCCTTACATAAGCAGGATCAGATTCGTTCTATAGCACAGTTTAGAATGGGTTCCCATTGGCTGAACACAGAAAGAATGAGGGTGGTGGATAGAGCACACATCCCTCGCTCAATGAGACACTGTCAAATGTGTGGGTTCCAAAAACCTGAGGATGAAATGCATATGTTTGAGTGCCCTTTTTATAATGATATTCGCCTCCGCTACCAGAAGCTGTTTACAGATATTTATAGGCATGTCCATGAGGATACCAACTTAACCGTATGGAATGTGGAATTCTGCGATTCCACATTCAGAACCTTTATGAATGGAAATGGCACTAAGTCTTTTTGGAGCAACCTAGCCGACTATCTTTCTACTTGTAGAAGAGCAAGACAGGAAGCCCTGGACTGCTTAGTGGCACCGTAATTTATCATCCCTTTTTTTCTTCTTCTTGTGACTTCTCATTTGTTAGCTTCTTACCTCCGCCACTGTAAGTGGTTGAGATCTGGGTCCGGCTCTAAGGGGTTTAATACCTACGCCACCAAAACGGTGGTTGGGAGTTTGGTTTGTTTGTCCTCGACACACCCCTGATGTAATGGGGTTTTTTGCTTTGTGGGTGCTTTTTCTTTTTGTTTAAAGCACAGAGTCTCATACACCCTCGCGGTGTCAAGTAGACTTTAACATGTAATGTAATGTAATGTAATGTAATGTAATGTAATGTAATGTAATGTAATGTAATGTAATAGGTAGGCCATTGTTACTTCTGGGCGCAGCGCGCAGTTTTTGCGCTTTTTGCACTACAAAGCGCTGACCAATTTTACGTTGGTGCTGTCCAACTTGACAAAACGTAGTACCCTGATAGGTAGGCCATTGTTAAGAGGCCCTCCCCACACACCCGGCAGGTGGGCGGGGGGGGGGGGGGGGGGGTCTTCAAACTATTACGGTATTGGATTTGAATAGCTACATGGTTTGTTAGCCATCTAGGCTGTCAACCGTCTTCCAATTCCCAGTCCGTCTCTAACTATCGACAATTCAGATAGCAAGCTCAAACTATCCGTGCTGTAAGCGGTGGTATGAACAATTCGACTATCAGATCAGAGCGAACCCGTGAGTGAAAGCATATTAATATTATTACTGTAATTTAGTCCCCGGCGAAGCAAGTAATTAACTTCGTCGACTCAGTGAATTAGAAGTTCGTTATGGCCTTTCTACAACCATTGCCATACAGGCAGTGTCGCTCAGGGGTGCCCTGGTGCCGGAAGAGGAGTGGGGGGCTACCTCTGGGAGACCGGGCTAGACTTGGGTGAGCAATTTCCGGTGTTCACATTATGCATCACAAATGACATATTACATCACATTACATTACATCACATTGAAATTGAAATTGTTGCATCCGTGTAATACAGTTACTTACAGGACGTGATGTTAAGGACACCACAGTGGAAGCCGGAGCTAGCTATAGTCACCGTAGGACCACCACATTGGGAAGAATCACCGCCGATGCAAGCACCATTGGCCACATTATGCCAGTGCAATATTACATCACATGACATTGTCATATGCAGGCCATCGTCGTACCTAGACAAGCCCACAACACAACTCCAGGAAGAGTCTTCCAACGATTCTGACTACCGGTATAAACTGCCGGTATATATTCAATCCATTCTGAAGCTCTAACTATCTTCAGTTCCTCTATCTTCAGGTACACTATCTTCAATTCAACTATCAAGCTCTTACTGTCTTTGTCGTAAGCGGATGTATTAATGATCAGATGATAATGATCGAATCGTTCATGCCACCGCAAACAACAATCTTCAGTTCAATTACCAAGCTCCAACTATCTTCAGTTGAAGTTCAAACTATCAACTCTTGAACTCTTCCAACCATTATACAGCTTTAAATATTAACATTTGCAAGCACTCTTTCCAGATTTGGATTGATCACATGGCCTATCAGCCTCCAGCCTGCCCACCGTCTGCAGGGACAATGGTAGACAAGGGAAGTATGAACACTACTACGCAACATGCCTGAGTATAAAATGCAATCACACGGGTAATATTGTACACTCCAGGTAGCTCTCCTGGCTGGCTATTCAGCCAAAGCCAAAGCAACCGTGTGCCTCTGTTAGCTGAAGTTCCAAAGCCAAGTCATGTTAGCTCAAATTCCAAAGCCAAGCCAAGCCAAAGCAACCATTTGCCTCTGTTAGCTGAAGTTCCAAAGCCAAGTCATGTTAGCTCAATTTCTAAAGCCAAGCCAAGCCAAAGCAACAATGCCCCTCTGTTAGCTGAAGTTTGTCAATTCCGGTACTCATATGTTCATGAGAGGACGTTCAAGCGTGTGCTATAACTATATGAAGGGAACCGCAATGTGGTATCATATGATGTCACGTCATCGTATCATATCATATGATTTTGTCAGTCTGACTAGGCCTAAGTTACATATTTATGCCGGTCCCGAACCAGTAGTATGGATATATTTATACACATTTGGGTGAAATAAGGGGTAAATACATTTGGTCAGCTTCCTAGCACCCCTGACATCTTTGTGCGAAGCCCAATGGCTGGCTCGGTGTTTTTCTTTTCAGCTACGAGCAGCAGCTTCTAGGTAGCTCCCTGAGCCAGCCATTGGGCAAAGCCCGCAAATTTGAGCAGTGCTGGAAAAGCTATTTTGCTGGCATCCAGACGCACTAGCCCTTTGGGTTAGGCTGAACAGCCAGGAAGAGGAGCTACATAGAAGCTGGTGCTCGTAGGTAAAAGAAAATTGAGTGCAGCGGACCGAAGCCAGGGTTTACGACAGGGCCAGGGGGCAGTTAGGGTCAGGGTTGCGTGCCGACAACACGGCTAACAAAGAACACGACAGGCAACACTACACAAAGACAATGGGCTCCCGCCTCCCAGAAGGAGGGGCTTTGCCAGAAAGCAGGACTGCATTCACAATACATGTTCCCTCATGCTGCAACATAGGAGTACTAGATAGTAGTGTTTTTCTTTTCAGCTTAAGGCAGCAGCTTCTAGGCAGCATACCAAGCCAGCCACTGGGCCAAGCGTAGAGGCAACATGCGGGCTATCCTAGTGGTGCAGTCCATGGACATGGTACCACTGGGCCAAGCCACGAGGCACCATGCCCAGCTCACTGGAAAGCCTCTGTGAAACATATCTGCAAAAACAAGAATCGTCTTCATCCAGCCAAGCATCCTGATGAGCTTCCATGTAAGCATCCAGATAAGCTAAAAGCTTTCCATTCTGCATCAGCTCCGTTTTGAATTTGCATACTGCTATGGCAACTGCAGCTGCATCCAAAGAATTGTCACGAGCAGGATAAAGGGCGTCAAGCAGCAGGAGTACTACTGCCTTGTGGCCATTCACTGATGATTGAAAGAGTGCCAGTCCACCTTGGCACCTTGGAGAGGCAGGATGCTGTGGGGCATGAAGCAACAGGGGCAGTACCTCAATGCGGCCATTTGCTGCAGCGTGGACAAGTGCCTCTCCGTCTCGACAATCAGCTCGGGCAGGATGCTCTGTTGCATGAAGCAACAGGGGCAGTACCTCAATGCGACCATGTGCAGCAGCTTGGACGAGTGCCTCTCCGTCTTGACAATCAACTCGGGGAGGATGCTCTGTTGCATGAAGCAGCTCGTGCAATACCTCAACGTGGCCACCTTTTGCTGCTTCCACGAGTGCCTGTCCATCTTGACAATCAGCACGAGGAGGATGTCTTGGGTCATCCAGCAGTATGCGCAAGACCTCAATGTGGCCACCTTTTGCTGCTTTCACAAGTGCCTGTCCATCTTGACAATCAGCACGAGCAGGATGTCTTGGGGCATCCAGCAGTATGCGCAAGACCACAATGTGGCCACCTTTTGCTGCTTTCACAAGTGCCTGTCCATCTTGGGTGTCAGCACAAACAGGATGTCTTGGGGCATCCAGCAGTATGCGCAAGACCACAATGTGGCCACCTTTTGCTGCTTTCACAAGTGCCTGTCCATCTTGGGTGTCAGCTCGGGCGGGGTGCCGGCAAGCCAGCAATATTACTACTACCTCGTTGTGTCCGCCCCTTGCTGCCTCCACTAGTGCCTCTCCATCTTGACAAGTGCCTCGAGCGGGATTCTTTGGGGCATCCAGCAACACACGCACCACGTCAGTGTGTCCGCCCCTTGACGCATCCACTAGTGCCTGCCCATCATTACAAAACGCAGGAACAGGATGCCTTGGGTCAGTCATGAGACAGCTGACTAAGTCTGTTCGCCCACTCCCGGCGACCACCACCAGGGCTTCTCGAGACTCCTCCAATGATCCGGATCTAGATATTAGACCTCGAGCCACATCCCACTTGTGATGCTTCATGGCACGACGGAGAACTTTGACCATGTCCCCTTTTTCTCTGCGAATCAATACATCGGCAATGCAATCGCGATCCACAATCGTGCGCCAGGAGCGACAAACAGCTGACAAGTCGCATATCGGCACCCCCATACGAGCGGCGTGCGTCACCAGAACAGTCTCGATATCAAGTCCGAGAGGGGGGAGGTTCTGCAATTCCAGATCCTCTGGGTCGTTGGCTTGTCTCGAACAAGCTGCATCCATGTTTGAGAATTCCTCCGTTGTAGATGCTGCCATGCTGGTACCAAAGACCCGAGATGGTGTTGGGTTTGAATCGCCTCACACGATTGGGGGGAATCCAGGGAGCAGCCACAAGAAGAAGATGTGAGAAGGATGATGGATGAGGAGGGATTATAAGAGGGGTCAGGTTTCCACTCACAGGCCTGTGGGTCAGCTAGTCAGTAGTTGCTGAGCAGTTGCTGGGAGTAGGTTAATTCAGTTAGCTCAGCCCCTCTGAGCTCAGCTTTCCTGGTCCCCCTGATCGGGTCGGCAGCAAGTCGGTGTTCGGACAAGGTTCGGACTCCTCCAGGGCAGGGGCTCTGGACCAGGGCCCCTGCTCTGGACGTTAGCGGTAGGGGGAAGCCAGCCCGGAGAAATCTAGCCCGGACAAAATCTCGGGCAAATCGGATCTCCTTTTCGAACGCACGTGGCTCACCGTTCGAATTATTTAATAAATATAATTAAGGAGAAGCTGCCAGCCTCTTAAAGCTAATATCAGACATCCTGCTGCTGCGCGTGCACGAGCCGAAGAAAGAATGATTTGCAACCTTGCAGCTTCGGAGTTCTGCGAGCAGGATTTCCTTCATGTGCGCCAGCCTAATTTAAATCAGCGCCCCCCTCCCTCCACAACTCGCACCACAAGCTTTACGTCCGTAGCAACTGGGGACCAAGCCCTGCTGTCCTCATCCGCCCTTTAGCTATGCATACGCCCCCCCCTCCTCCCGATTTGAATGCATCTCTCCCTTTCCCCGCGCGCCCATGTTCCTATGCACATGGTCTGTTCTTCCTTTCGGGGATAATGTGTTTCACCAAGCTGTCATTAGATGTCTCTCTTGATCAAGATGCATGCATGGACTCATTGAGGGACCTGGACAAGTATTTATTTGACCATGGTGTCATTCATTTCGCCGCCTTTCATATATGAGCTAACTGCATGCCCTTTGGGTACGGATAAAAGCGGACATCACTTGGCCAGTGAGGTTTAGGGCTTGCAAACAATTAGAAGCTAACTGGCATAATAGTGATGGTGATGGTGATGGTGATGGTGATGACGACGACGGTTGATATGGACTGCCAATGAAATTAGCAACACAGAAATACGTTTTAACCCATCCCCATCCCCATCCACACGGTAAGCAAGAACACTACTACAATATGCGGACAAGTAACTTGCAAGATTAAAAGTTGGCAAAACCTTTTCCCCCACACACCGGTGTTCATAATTGCATGGCAAAAAGCATTTGGCAAAGGGGGCCATGGCTGAGTTGAGTCCTGAAAAAAAGTTGGCAAACCCTTAATTTGATTATCTTACATTCCTTGTTACATGGTCACATAGTGCATTGCTTGGGTCCTACAGCTGGCTAGCTGTAAAATCATGGAACAATTCAATTCTGTTCAAGAGCAGAGGTGGGTTTGATACAATTCGGTTCCTTAAAATATTGGAACCATGTAACAATTCGATGCATGACCAGAAGTAGGCTGGATAAACAGGCTAGGCTGGATATTGAAATTGAAATTGAAATTGTTACATCCGTGTAATACCGTTACTCACAGGACGTGAAGTACGCTGGATAAAAAGGCTAGGCTTGCAGCAAAATCATGCAACAATTCAAATCCGTTCAGTGTTGGCTCCTGAATAGGGCATCATATGATATCATATGATGTCTGCAGTCTGACTAGGCTGAAGTTACCATTTATATGCAATATGACATGATGAATTAGTATGATACCATATGATATCGTTAGGCCTAGTAACAACAACAACAACCGGTAAATCAACTGGCGACTTATCCTTAAAAAGCGACCACAACCAGTAGATTTTCGTTGTTATTTTACTAGTGTTGCCTGGGTTTCTTTGCCGAGCCCTTTGCGTGCTTGGATCACGCCTCTCTGTAGCTTCACGTACTCGGCAACCCCAGGGAAATTCTACTTATATGTAGGGAACAGCATTATGATATCAATCAATATCACGGGGATAATTCAGCTAGATCTAACCGTCCGTTGTTATTTTACTAGTGTAAAGCCCCTTTCAGTGATATACATTCAAGCTGTATCATGGGGGTCTGCCCTCAGGTCAACTTCTTGTGGTCAGAACTGACAGGTTAACGCACTGAATTGTGATGTTGCCATCACACGTATTGTTACATGTATACCCTTACACTCGCATACAGTTACACACCTGTACAGCCTCTTAAGCGATTTACAATGGTCTAGTGGTAGACTAAATCGCTTTAGGATGGAGAGTCGGGGGTTGGACTCCCCCTTCGGTCGCTCTTGGCGTTGCAGGTCGTCGTCAACCACGATGGTAGCTCGTCCAGTTGAGGTAGGAGACCGCTCCCTACCCGCATACGACGGGCTCCCTTAACACCACGCCCCACCAGGCGTTATCATAACCAGTGGAAGGGCTCCTTCGGACCAACTCAGTAGAATCCAGGCTCGCCCATCCTGGCGTCCCACGGAGGGGGGTAGCTACGCATGGAGGACGGGTCGCACTGCACAGGGGGCCTGCATGTGGTTAACCCAAAGGGGGCATGCATGTGGTTAACCCAAAGGGGGCATGCCTGTGGTTAACCCAAAGGGGGCATGCATGTGGTTAACCCACAGGGGGCATGCATGTGGTTAACCCAAAGGGGGCATGCATGTGGTTAACCCACAGGGGGCATGCATGTGGTTAACCCACAGGGGGCATGCATGTGGTGAACCCACAGGGGGCATGCATGTGATTAACCCAAAGGGGGCATGCATGTGGTTAACCCACAGGGGGCATGCATGTGGTTAACCCAAAGGGGGCATGCATGTGGTTAACCCACAGGGGGCATGCATGTGGTTAACCCAAAGGGGGCATGCATGTGGTTAACCCAAAGGGGGCATGCATGTGGTTAACCCACAAGGGGCATGCATGTGGTTAACCCAAAGGGGGCATGCATGTGGTTAACCCACAGGGGGCATGCATGTGGTTAACCCACAGGGGGCATGCATGTGGTTAACCCAAAGGGGTCCTTCAGGTCAACCCAGAGGAATCTAGACCCCCCCTTCCCGGCATCCCAATGTGGGTAGCCATCTATCCTTTGTCCCGATGGGTCAGACAAACTTGTCCTTTGTTCCGATGGGCCAGACAAACCTGTCCTTTGTCCCGATGGGCCAGACGAACCTGTCCTTTGTCCCGTTGGGTCAGACAAAGCTTTCCTTTGTCCCAATGGGCCAGACGAACCTGTCCTTTGTCCTGATGGGCCAGACAAACCTGTCCTTTGTCCTGATGGGCCAGGCAAACCTGTCCTATGTTCCGATGGGCCAGATAAACCTGTCCTTTGTCCCGATGGCTCAGACAGACCTGTCCTTTGTCCCGATGGGCCAGACGAACCTGTCCTTTGTCTGGATGGGCCAGACAATCCTGTCCTTTGCCCCGAATCTCCCGATGGGCCAGGCAAACATGTCCTTTGTCCCGATGGTGGCAGCCGGGCTGGTCGGGCCTGCGACTGGTCCACCTGCATATATTCTGATCGTCTAGAGGGCCTACGGAGTTTGCGCTTCTTGACGTTTCCTTTAGCCTTGACTTCCGGCGCGCCCCCCCTTACTTGCAAGTCCCACAAGATCTTCTCGTGGCTTCCTACAGCCTTGGCCTTCTTTACTGCCGGGCCCCCCATAGACTCCTGTAGGGTATCTTGAGCCCTGGCCTCCAGCAAGGCTGTCTTTCCTACCAGGGGCCCGAGAGTTGTGTTCAGGGCTTCTTTAGCCTCAGAACCCATTGCTGCCGTCTCTTCTGCCAGGGTGGCATCCAGCGCTGCTATCTCTTTTGCCAGGGGGGCATCCAGAGTGGCATCCAGCACTGCTGTCTCTTCCGCCAAGGTGGCATCCAGAGTGGCATCTAGCCCTGCTGTCTTCTGTCAGGGTGGCATTCAAAGTGGCAATTGGCACTGCTGTCTCTTCCACCAGGGTGGCTTTCAAAGTGGCATCTAGTGCTGCTGTCTCTTCCACCAGGGTGGCATTCAAAGTGGCATCTAGCGCTGCTGTCTCTTCCACCAGGGTGGCATCCAGAGTGGCATCCAGCACTGCTGTCTCTTCCACCAGGGTGGCATCCAGAGTGGCATCCAGCACTGTTTGTCTCTTCTGACAGGGTGGCATCAAGCGCTGCTGTCTCTTCCGCCATGAGCTTCTTGAAGTCTCCTTTAGCCTGGCCATCCAGCTCGGCCTTCGTTACCGCAGGGGGCACCACGGGCTTCTTGAGGTTTCCTACACTCGGCCAATAGTGTTGCCGTCTTTACTGCTGGGTCACACAGGGGCTCCTTGAGATTTCCTTGAGCAGCAGCCTCCAGCTTGGCCTTTGTTACCGCAGGGGCCACACAGGAGGCTGAGGCTGAAGCTGAGGCCTTCTGTGTGGCCGTCTGAACTGCCAGGTCCACCAGGGGCTCCTTAAGATTTCCCTGAGCAGCAGCTTTCTGTGTGGCCGTCTTTACTGCTGGAGCAACCAGGGGCTCCTTGACATTTCCTTGAGCATCAGCTTCCTGTGTGGCCGTCTTTACTGCTGGAGCAACCAGGGGCTCCTTGACATTTCCTTGAGCATCAGCTTCCTGTGTGGCCGTCTTTACTGCTGGAGCAACCAGGGGCTCCTTGACATTTCCTTGAGCACCAGCTTCCTGTGTGGCCGTAATTACAATAGGGGCCACACAGGAGGCTGGAGCTGAGGCTGAGGCTGAGGCCATCTTTAACGCCTGGGCAACGAGGGGCTTCTGGAGGCTTCCTTGAGGCTCAGCCTCCAGCTCTGCCTTTATTACCCCATGGGCCACACAGGGGGCTGAGGCTGAGGCTGAGGCCGTCTTTACCGCCGGGGTAACTAGGGTATCCTTGAGATTTCCTTTAGTAGCAGCCTCTAGCTTGGCCTTTATACCACATGGGCCACACAGGAGGCTGGAGCTGAGGCTGAGGCTGAGGCCATCTTTAACGCCTGGGCAACGAGGGGCTTCTTGAGCTTTCCTTGAGCAGCAGCCTCCAGCTCGGCCTTCATTACTCCAGGGGCCACACAGGAGGCTGAAGCTAAGGCTGAGGCTGATGCCACCTGTGTGGCTGTCTTCACTGCCTGGGCAACGAGGGGCTTCTTGAAATTTCCTTGAGCAGCAGCCTCCAGCTCGGCCTTCATTACCACATGGGCCACACGGGAGTCTGAAGCCTGATCCCTCTGTGTGGCCATCTTTACTGCCGAGGCAATGAGGGGGTCCTTAAGGTTTCCTTGAGCCTCAGCCTCCAGCTCGGCCTTCATTACCACAGAGGCCACACAGGAGGCTGAGGCTGAAGCTGTGGCTGATGCCATCTGTGTGGCTATCTTTACTGCCTGGGAAATAAGGGGCTTCTCCAGGCTTCCTTGAGCCTCAGCCTCCACCTCGGCCTTCACTACCACAGGGTCCACACCGGAGGCTGAGGCTGAAGCTGAGGCCTTCTGTGTGGCCGTCTTTACTGCCGGGGCCACCAGTGGCTCCTTGAGGTTTCCTTCAGCCTCAGCCTCCAGCTCAGCCTTTATTACCACATGGGCCACACAGGTGGCTGAAGCCTCAGCCCTCTGTGTGGCCATCTTTACCGCCAAGACCATTTGAGACTTATTCAGGTTTCCATTAGCCTCGGAATCTGACTTGGCTGTCTGGGCAGCCGGGGCCAACAGGGGCTTCTTGAGGTTTCCTTGAGCCTCAGCCTCCAACGTGTTTGTCTGGACAGCCAGCGCCAACATGGGCTTCTTCAGGTTTGCTTGAGCCTCGACCTCTGACTTTGCCTTCTTTAACGCATCCAGTGTCTTAACCGTCAAGTCCCACAGGGGCTCCAGGCGCTCCTTGAAGTTTCCTCTAGCCTGGGCCTCCAGCATTGCTGTCCTGACAGCCGGGGCCAACAGGGGCATCATGAGGTGTCCTTAAGTCTGGGCCTCCAGCATGGCTGTCTGGACAGCCGGTGCCAACAGGGGCATCATGAGGTGTCCTTGAGTCTGGGCGTCCAGCATGGTTGTCCTGACAGCCGGTGCCAATAGGGGCATCATAAGGTGTCCTTGAGTCTGGGCCTCCAGCATGGTTGTCCTGACAGCCGGTGCCAACAGGGGCATCATGAGGTGTCCTTGAGTCTGGGCCTCCAGCATGGCTGTCTGGACAGCCAGGGCCAACAGGGGCATCTTGAGGTGTCCTTTAACCCCGGCCTCAAGCATGGCTGTCTGAACAGCTGGGGCCAACAGGGGCTTCATAAGGTGTCCCTGAGCCTTGGCCCCCAACGTGTTTGCCTGGACAGCTGGGGCCAACAGGGGCTTCTTCAGGTTTGCTTTAGCCTCAACCTCCAGACAAAGACGTTGCCTTCTTCAACGCATCCAGTGTCTTAACCGTCAAGTCCCACCGGGGCTCCAGGCGCTTCATGAAGTTTCCTTTACACTTGGCCCCTAGTGTTGCTGTCTTTGCTGCTGGGTCACACAGGGGCTCCTTGAGGTTTCCTTCAGCCTCAGCCTCCAGCTCAGTCTTTATTACCACATGGGCCACACAGGTGGCTGAAGCCTGAGCCCTCTGTGTGGCCATCTTTACCGCCAAGACCATTTGAGACTTATTCAGGTTTCCATTAGCCTCGGAATCTGAATTGGCTGTCTGGGCAGCCGGGGCCAACAGGGGCTTCTTGAGGTTTCCTTGAGCCTCAGCCTCCAACCTGTTTGTCTGGACAGCCGGGGCCAACAGGGGCTTCTTCAGGTTTCCTTGTGCTTGGCCTCCAACGTGTTTGTCTGGACAGTCGTGGCCACCAGGGGCATCATGAGGTGTCCTTGAGCCTCAGCCTCCGTCGTGTTTGTCTGGACAGCCGGGGCCAACAGGGGCTTCTTCAGATTTCCTTGTGCCTTGGCCTCCAACGTGTTTGTCTGGACAGCCGGGGCCACCAGGGGCATCATGAGGTGTCCTTGAGCCTCAGCCTCCGACGTGTTTGTCTTGACAGCCGGGGCCAACAGGGGCTTCTTGAGGTGTCCTTTGGCCTCAGCCTCCGTCGTGTTTGTCTGGACAGACAGGGCCAACATGGGCTCCTTTAGGTTTCCTTGAGCATCAGCCTTCAACATGTTTGTCTGGACAGCCAGGGCCAACATGGGCTTCTTCAGGTTTGCTGGAGCCACAGCCTCCAACGTGTTTGTCTGGACAGCCGGGGCCAACATGGGCTTCAAGTTTGCTTGAGCCTCAGCCTCCAACCTGTTTGTCTGGACAGCTGGGGCCAACATGGGCTTCATCAGGTTTGCTTGAGCTTCAGCCTCTGGCTTTGCCTTCTTTAGCGCATCCAGTGTCTTAAACATCAAGTCCCACCGGGGCTCCAGACGCGTCTTGAAGTTTTCTTTTGCCTGGGCCAACAGGCGCTTCTTGAAGTTTTCTTTAGCCTGGGCCTCTAGCATGGCTGCCTGGGCAGCCGGGTCCAACAGGGGCTTCTTCAGGTTTGCTTCAGCCTCAGCCCTCCCCACGCCGAACTTAAACCCGATTCTTTACCAGCCAGTACCTTTCAAAAGCCGTGTTTTCCTTTAGTCTCAACAGCATCCCAGCGCGGCCTTTCCTCTGAGCCCTAAAATTGCAAGTCTACTACTTACCCGTGGGACACGGACCTTTGTCTTATTCCTACCCTCTAAACCTGAGCCGGTCTGGGCACATATTATTTGCCCTTCTTGGCATGAATTTTCATACAGGGCTTTCCCAATTCGCTCAGCACCCCCTTCAGCTGCTGCTTCCTCTGCTGCTACTTTCTCTGACACTGCTGCTATCTTTGCTGCAGCTGCGTCCTCCGCTGGCTTGGGCTTCTCCTTCCCCCCCTCTGCTGCTGCTAACTACTTACTGCCTGCTGCTGCTCCTCCGCCGCTCCTGCTGCCATCTTCCATTGCCCCTTAACTTTTCTTCCTCTGGCTCTTTCTGCTGCTGCTGCTGCTGCTTTCTCTGCAGCTGCTGCATCCTCCACTGCTGCTTTCTTTGCTGCTGCTGCTTCTTCCTTCACTGCTGCTTTTTCTGCTGCTGCTGCGTCCTCCGCTGCTGCTGCTGCTGCATCCTCCACTGCTGCGTTCTCTGCTAATATAAAACCCCGGCTGCTTTCTTTCTTTCCTTTTCTTCCCTCAACTAAACTCTAACCTGCTTTCCTCTGCTGCCGCTGGCTGCTTTCCTTTCCCCCCTCCCACTGCTGCTTTCTCTGCGGCTGCTGCATCCTCCACTGCTGCCGCTGCTTCTTCCTCCACTCTGCTTTCTTCCTTCACGGCTGCATTTTTTTTCTTTTTTTTTTTTTCTTCTGCTGCCTCTTGCTGCTTGGCCTCAGCTGCGCAGCTGCTTCCCGATCCCCAACGCTGCTTCTTTTGCTGCCTGCTTCATCTGCTGTGCTTTCTTTTTCTGCTCTGCTGGCTGCTGCTGCTTCCCTCCCCTGCAGCTGCTGTGTCCTCCGCAGCTGCTTTCTCTGCTGTTGCTGCTTCCTCCCTCTGCTGGCCGCTGCTTTTCTTTTCCTCCACTGCCTGCTATCTCATCTATCTTCTGCTGCTTGCTTTCTTCCTCCACTGCTGCTTTTCTCTGCTGTTGCCTGCTTTTCCCTTTTCTCTGCCGGCGTTCTCCCCTCTCTGCTGCCTGCTGCTTTCTTTTTCTTTTTTCTCTGCGGCTTTTGCTGCATCCCCTCCACTGCTGTGCCGTCTGCTTTCTTTCCTCCACTGCTGCTTTCTCTGCTGCCGCTGCTTCTTCCTCCACTGCTGCTTTTTCTTTCTCTCTGCTGGCTTGCTGGCTTCTCCTCCACTGCTGCTTCTCTGTCTGGGCCCGCCCTGCTTTCCTTTCCTCCAGAACTGCTGCTTGCCCCCCCCCCCCTTTTCCTTTCCTCTCTGCGCTGCTTCTTTTCTCCCCCTCCACTTGCTGCTTTCTCTGCTGCCCCGCCTGCCTTTCTTTTCCCTCCACTGCTGCTTTTTCTCCTGCTTGGCCGCTGCTTTTCTTTCCTCCACGTGCTTGCTTTCCTCTGCGCCGCCTGCTTTTCTTCCTACCACTGCTGCTTTTTTTTTTTTCTTTTTTCCGTTTTCTGCTGCCGCTGCTTCTTTCCTCCGACTGGCTGCTTTTTTCCTTTTTTTTCTGCCCGCCGCTGCTTTCCTTCTTTTTTTTCTTCTCCACTACTAAACTGAACTTACCTAACTCTTGCTTTGCTCTGGCTGCCACTGCTTTCTTTTCTTCCTCCACTGCTGCTTTCTCTGCTGCTGCTGCTTTCTTGTTCTCCACTGCTTGCTTTCTTTCTCTGCTGCCGCTTACTTTTCTTCCTCCACTCCCTGCTTCTTCCTCCCCACTGCTGCTTTTCCTCTCTGGCTGCTTTGCGGCTTCCTTCCTCTGCTGCTTGCTTCCTCCACTTCTTCCTGCTTTACTTAAAACTTGCTGCAGCCTGCGTCTCCACTGCTGCTGCTGCCTCCTCCATTGCTGCTTCTTCCCTTTCCCTCTCTTTCCCTTTTTCCTTTCTCTGCTTTTCCTTTGCTGCTCTGCTGGGCCTCCTTCCATTTGCTGCCTTTCTCTGCTTCCCTTTTCCCCTCTTCTGCTGCTGGGCTGCTGCCTTGTGCACCTCACCCCGCTGTTTTTTTCCCTCTCCTTCCCCCCCTCTGCCTGGCTGCGTGCTGATTTCTCTTCTCTCCTTTTTCTTTCCTGCTTGCTGCTGTGATCCCTCCCCGCTGCTTTGGCTTCCTCTGCCCTGCTAGCCGCTTGTTTCCGGGAACAGCGCCTCCCCAAGCACCTGCCATGCATGACCCTTTCACCATATTATTCTTAACACACACGCACACACGCACACACATGTATGTATGCATGCAGACATGCAAGGGCGCCTGCATGAATGGATGCTTTCACCATATTATTCTGAACACACACACGCACACGCACACAAATGTATGCATGTATGCAAGGGCGCCTGCATGCATGGATGCTTCCACCATAGAATACTGAAAACACACACACACACACATGTATGCATGCATGCAGGCATGCAAGGGCATTTGCATGCATGGATGCTTTCACCATATTATACTTAACACACACACGCACACACACAAATGTATGCATGCATGCATGCAAGGGCCTTTGCATGCATGGATGCTTTCACCATATTATTCTGAACACACACACGCACACGCACACAAATGTATGTATGCATGCATGCATTGGCACCTACATGCATGGGTATTTTCACCACATTATCTTTAAAAAAAAATTAAAACAAAATAAAAAAAAACGCACGACGCCACCATGTTCCCCCCTGCAAACCTGTGCAATCTCTGACTTAGCCTTGGCATTTACGTTTTTTTGTTTTTTTGGTTCGGATTTTTGATTTTCTTTGATTTTTTCCTTCGGATGCCCGTGGGAAATGTTGCACTCAACAAATGGGAAGCGGCACTTATTTCTGAATGATGTTTTTGTTTTATTGGGCGAGCCCACCCCTTTCCTGGGGGGGCGGGCCACTTGTTTTCTGAATGATGTTCTTTTTGGGGGGCCGGGGATGGGAAATGTAGAAAGCGTGGAGCGGAGGCCCCCCCCTTCTTGGGGGGGCGGGCAACTTGTTTTCTTTTTTCGAATGATGTTGTTTTGGGCCGGAGCCCCCCCTTTCCCGTGGGGGGGGCGGGCCACTTAAATTTTCTGAATGATGTTCTTTTGGGCGGAGCCCCCCCTTCTGGGGGGCGGGCACTTGTTTCTGAATGATGTTGTTTTGGGCGGAGCCCCCCCTTCTGGGGGGCGGGCACTTGTTTCTGAATTTCTTGAATGAAAATGTTTTTCTTATTGGGCGAGCCCCCCTTCTGGGGGGCGGGCACTTGTTTCTGAATGATGTTGTTTTGGGCGGAGCCCCCCCTTCTGGGGGGCGGGCACTTGTTTCTGAATGATGTTCTTTTGGGCGGAGCCCCCCCTTCTGGGGGGGCGCAACGTGTTTGTTTCGTCTAGAAATTTGATGTTCTTTTGGGCGGAGCCCCCCCCCCTTCTGGGGGGCCGGGCAACTTGTTTTTTCTGGATATGTTTGTTTTGGGGCAAGACCCCCCTTCTGGGGGGCGGGCACTTGTTTCTGAATGATGTTGTTTTGGGCGGAGCCCCCCCTTCTGGGGGGCGGGCACTTGTTTCTGAATGATGTTATTTTGTATGATAGTCAGGGAACGGCAAATCATATGATGTTGACCAAAGACGAGTATGATATTATATGATATCATACCAAAATCATATGATTCAACATCATCTGATATGGTGCCCCAGGCCAAAGTTACCTAGTCAGACCGCGTATGATGTTGTGTATGATGTTGTGTAGGATTATGCGTTAGTTGCTGTTTGTATTGTTGGTTTGTGTATGATGTGCCGTTGTGTTTACTTGTGTATGATGTTTTTGTTGTTATTGAATGTTGGGTTATGTTGCTGTGTATGATGTTGGTATGATTTGTTATGATTGAAATTGCATGCGTCTGAAATGATTGTTTTTTGGTATCACATGTTGTAAATGCTTTGGCTGTGTATGTATGGTGTTGTGTAGGATGATATGTAGGGTGTTGTGTGTTGCTGTTGTGTATGATGCCGTGTGCTATTCTTGTGTATGATGTTGTTTACAATGTTGCATGTTGCTGTGAATGATGTCGTGTGTTGTTCTTCTGAATGATGTTGTTGTGTATAATGTTGTATGCTTCTGTGTACGATGTTGTGTAGGGTGATGTGCAGGGTGTTGTGTGTTGTGTGTTGTGTATAATTTCGTGTGTTGTTCTGGTTGCATGAAATGTTTTATTTTATGAATGTTTGTAAGTGCTGTGTATGCTCTGTGTCTGCTGTTTTTGGTGTATGCCACTGTGTGTAGACACTTGTTGTTATGATGTTGTTGTTTTCTTGTGGTGTAATGTGTTGTTAGCTGAATGATTAGGGTGTTGTGTGTTGTTGTTGTGTATGGTGTCGTGTGCTGTTCTTTTTTTGTCTGATGTGTTTGTTGTACAAGGTTGTTTGCATGTTTGCTTGTGAATGATGTTCCGTGTGTTGTTCTCTGTGTTATGACATGTTTGTTTGATGATGTTTGTATGTTGCTGTCGAGGATGTTGTGTCGGCTGATGTGGTAGGGTGTTGTTGTGTGTGTTTTTGTGGAAGGGATGAGGTTGCCGGGTATGATGTTGTGTATGCTGTTGTGTATGATGTTTGTTGTAGGGAGGTGTTGTGTATGCTTGTTTTGTAGGGTGTTGCTTTTTTGTGTATGAGTTTTAAATATGCCCCTTGAGTTTCTATCAACGGCCCCATTTGGCACAGTGACTCCGCCAAGAGGGGCCACCAGGAATAATGTCAATCCGCATGCTCACTAGACAGGTTTGGCAGTGCACATAATTTTTGGGGCACAGGTTTCTTGTGGCGGTGCAGGAAGGTTCACCAATCGGCACGCTGGTCCAAGAATCCGGGCCACATTTTTGGACTAAGTAGGCCCCAAGATATTAATATAATAATAATAATAATAATAATAATAATAATAATAATAATAATAATAATACTAATAATAATAATAATATTATTAATAATAATAATAATAATAATAATAATAATAATAATAATAATAATACGAGGGAGGGGCAAGAAAAAAGCTGCCCTACCGCACCTTCGCTTTGGATAGAGCCTATCCTCAAACTATATAAAAAAAAATGTTTTTTAGCCAAAAATAAAGTTAAACAAAAGTTAGAGGAGTCCAAAGTTTTTTTCAACCAAATCGGCCCAAATCTAGAGGGGGGGGGGGGGGGGGGGTAAAAAACTTTTAGCCAACTTTATTTTCCCCCTCTTTTTGTATGAAACTTCCACACTTCCAACTCCCATCTGAATCGGACACCAATCGAGGTGCGGTCCAAAAATCTGTCTTTCTGCCCCCCCCCCCCCCCCCCCTGGTAGTATAATAATATAATAATAATAATAAAAAAAAAAAAAATTATATATATATATATACAAATAATGATAATAATAATAAAAAAAAAAAAAAAAAAAAAAAAAAAATTAATAATAATAATAATAATAATAATAATAATAATAATAATAATAATAATAATAATAATAATGTGCAGCTGCAGCCAAACCAGACAAGTCATACCCACATGCCCTTCCTACCTTCCTGCCCCCTTGTATCTTGGGCGTGGACCCCTCCTGGACTGTATGTCGCTGGGACGAGGGGACAGCCTGGCATGGCTCCTTCCTGCCCCCTTGTATCTTGGGCGTGGACCTCTCCTGGACTTTATGTCGCTGGGACGAGGGGACAGCCTGGCATGGCTCCTTCCTGCCCCCTTGTATCTTGGGCGTGGAATCCTCCTGGACTTCATGTCGCTGGGAGGAGGGGACAGCCTGGCATGGCTCCTTCCTGCCCCCTTGTATCTTGGGGGTGGACCCCTCCTGGACTGTATGTCGCTGGGAGGAGGGGACAGCCTGGCATGGCTCCTTCCTGCCCCCTTGTATCTTAGGGGTGGACCACTCCTGGACTTTATGTCGCTGGCCAGAGGGGACAGCCTGGCATGGCTCCTTCCTGTCCCCTTGTATATTGGGCGTGGAATCCTCCTGGACTTTATGTCGCTTGCCAGCGGGGACAGCCTGGCATGGCTCCTCTGTTGCTCGTTTGCCAGAAGGGACAGCCTGGCATGGCTCCTCTGTTGCTCGATTGCAATAGGGGACAGCCTGGCATGGCTCTTCTGTTGCTTGTTTGCCAGAGGGGACAGCCTGGCATGGCTCCTCTGTTGCTCGTTTGCCAGAGGGGACAGCCTGGCATGGCTCCTCCATTGCTCGATTGCCATATGGGACAGCCTGGCATGGCTCCTGTGTTGCTCGTTTGCCAGAGGGGACAGCCTGGCAAGGCTCCTCTATTGCTCTTTTGCCAGAGGGGACAGCCTGGCAAGGCTCCTCTGCCGCTCGTTTGCAGCTCAGAAGCTTGGCCTTTGCCTCAGTTGACAGTGTGGCCTGGGACAAAGCCTGCGCCCCCACTGAGGAATTCGAGGCCATAGCTGGCCTCTGGCCTGGAAGCAGCAGCTTACTGCTAGTGCAAGCGTGAGTGCCTCTCATCAGAAACCTGTCTCTTGCATCATCTGGTGTTGTGGCCTCCTGGGTGAGGCTAGCTGGCTTCTGGGTTAGAGCCTGTGTGCCCTCCAGCACATTCAAGGGCATAGCTGGCCCGTGGCCTGGAGGTAGCTGCTGACGGCTAGTGCAAGCGTGAGTGCCTCTCATCAGAAGCCCGTCTCTTGCCTCATCTGGTGTTGTGGTCTCCTGGACGAGGCCAGCTGGCTTCTGGGTTAGAGCCTGTGTCCCAACCAGCACATTCAAGGCCATAGCTGGCCCCTGGCCTGGAGGCAGCTGCTGACAGCTAGTGCAAGGATGAGTGTGGGCGCTAGCTAGCCGTTGGGTGAGAGCTGCTACCTGCGCCTCAAGCATCTGTATCTTGCTCTCTTTGTCATTAATATACTGCAGATCATGGGAGAGATTCTCTATCAAATAGCTTGGATATATTTTGAGGTATATTCAGATGTTGTGATCCAAGTTGGGATGTTGTGAGTTAAGTTGGGATGTTGTGAGGTATGGTGTAAGGTATCTTGTCTATGATGAGGTGTGTTGAGATATTGTAAGTGAAGTTTAGATGTTGTGAGGTATTCTGTGAGGTATCTTACTCTCCTTGTCCTTGAAATAGGGTTTTAGGGTTTAGGGTTTAGGTTTTAGGGTTTGAAAGACTGAATGAATGAATGAATGAATGAATGAATGAATGAATGAATGAATGAATGAATGAATGAATGAAGCACCACTGAATGCAGATGAGGTCATCATGAGGATGTTTGTGTGTATGCTTATATGTGTGGGTATGGGTGTGCGTGTATGGTGCTGTGTGTGTGTGTGCGTGACTCTCACTATTAGAGAGGTGCATGAAGCACCACTGAAAGTGTAAGCATTCTATCACCATAGGCTAGTATTTATTAGGCCAATAAGGTGATAGAATGCTCAATAATGACATGAATGAATGAATTCATGTGTAAGCATTCTATCACTTTAGGCTAGTATTTATTAGGCCAATAAGGTGATAGAACGCTCAAGAATGACATGAATGAATGAATTCATGTGTAAGCATTCTATCACCTTAGGCTAGTATTTATTAGGCCAATAAGGTGATATAATGCTCAATAATGACATGAATGAATGAATTCATGTGTAAGCATTCTATCACCTTAGGCTAGTATTTATTAGGCCAATAAGGTGATATAATGCTCAATAATGACATGAATGAATGAATTCATGTGTAAGCATTGTATCACCTTAGGCTAGTATTTATTAGGCCAATAAGGTGATAGAACGCTCAATAATGACATGAATGAATGAATTCATGTGTAAGCATTCTATCACCTTAGGCTAGTATTTATTAGGCCAATAAGGTGATAGAATGCTCAATAATGACAGGAATGAATGAATTCATGTGTAAGCATTCTATCACCTTATGCTGCTTGTGATTTGCAGCCACTATGTCGAAATAATTGAGACTTGCCCAGTCACCAATGGCCTCATCGCCAGGCTGGACAGCCACACCTTTGGGCTTCATGAAAACGATGACGGGTGTGATGATGCTCCCAAGCTTGTGGACCATGTGCAGGATTTCGATATTACCTTTGCGCTGCCGGTACCTGGCGGATAGATGCGGATGACCAGGTTGGTGTGTGTCGGTGTGTGAAGGTGGTAAGTTAAGGAAGCAGATTTTCCGCTATCTCTGTGTGTTGTATGTTTGTGTGTGTGTGCGTGTGTGTGTGTTGCGGGTGGTGGAGGTGCTGGGGGGTGGGGGTGGGCCTCCCCCCCCAGGGCCCTTTATGAACCCAAATGCACCACTTTTTGATAATTACCTTTGCGCCTGGCGGGCGCGCCGGTACCTGGCGGATAGATGCGGATGACCAGGTTATGTTGTGTTGGTGTGATTCGCCCCAAGAGTGGGAAGGAAAAGCAGGTTTGTCTGCGTGTCCCCCCTCTGTGTGTGTGTGCCGTGTGGTTGTTGTGTGTGTGTGAAGCGCGCGAGAGTTGTGGGTTGTGTAAGATGTGTGTGTGTTTTGTGTGGTGGTGTGTGTGTGTGTGTTGTGTTGTGTTGTGGTTTGTGTGCGTGTGTGTGGTTGTTGAAAGTGTGTTTGGTGAGTGTGTGTGTGGGGGGGGAGGGTGCTCCCAGCTGTGAACCAAATGCAACAATTTTTTTGATATTCCCTGAACGCTCTGCCGGTACCCCTGACGGATAGATGTGCGATTGAGCCGGTGATGTGGTGTTTGGTGTGTGAAAGAGGTGGGAGGAAAGCAGGTTTTGTCCGCGTGTCCCCTCTGTTGTGTGTGGGCGTGTGGTGGTGGTTGTGTTGAGAGAAAGTGTGTGTGTGAGAGTGTGTAATGTGGTGGTGTGTGTGTGGTGTGTGTGTGTGTGTTGTGTGAAGAGTGTGTGTGTGAGCGTGTGTGGGGGGTGGGGTGGTGGGGTGGGGGGGGTTTGCTCCCAGGCCTTTGTGAAACCAAAATGCACAATTTTTTGGATATTCCCTTCACGCTGGCCGGTAACACCCCCATTGACGGATTTAGATGCGGATAAGCAGGTTTGATGGTGTGTTGGTGGGTGTGAAAGAGGGTGGGGAAGGAAAAGCAGGTTTGTCCTGCGTTCTCGCGTTGTGTGCGCGTGGGGCATGGGGTGGAGGAGTGTGTGGCTGGCCCATGAGAGAGGGCGGAGGGATGTGGCTGTGGGTGGCCATGGGGTGGGGAGGGAGGTGTGTGTTAAAGCAAGCCATGGGGTTGAAGGGAGGTGTGTGGCGGCAGCCTGGGTTGGAGGGAGGTGGTGTGGGGTGCCATGTGGTGGAGGAGGTGTTTGGGGGCCAGCCATGGGGTGAAGGGAGGTGTTTGCGCAGCCCATGGGGGTGGAAGGGAGGTGGTGTTGGGGTGGCCATGGGTGGAGGCAGGTGGTGGTGGGGCAGCCATGGAGTGGATGAAGGTGGTGGGGCAAGCCCAATGGGGGTGGAGGGAGGTGTTGTGGGGGTGCCCATGGGGTGGAGGAGGTGTTGTGGGGGTGGCCCATGGGGGTTGGAGGTGTGTGTGTGAGTTGGGGGGTAGCTAGGGGTGGTTTGGGAGAATGGGGGGAGGGGGGGGGTAGAAGGGCAGCCATAGGGTGGAGAGATGACCGGGGACCAGCCCTGGGTGGAGGGAGGTGAAGGGGGCACAATGGACTGAGGGAGCTGGGAGGGAGCAGCCGGGGTGGAGGGAGTGGAGGGGGTCAGAATGAGGTGGGGATGTCTTTGGGTTAGCCCTGGGTAGAGGGACGTGTTGGGGGAGCCCTGTGGTTGGAGGACGGTTGGGGGTGCCCTGGGTGGAGGGAGGTGTCATAAAGGCCACCTTGGGGTGGAGGGAGGACTGGGGGCCAGCCATGTACTGTAGGTGTTGGGGCAGCCATGGGGGGAGGAAGTGTTGGGGTGGCCATGGGTGGAGTGGGCCATGGGGTGTTGTGGTAGCCACAGGTAGGAGGGAAGCTAACTGGGGGCCAGCATGAAATTGGGTGTTGGGTCAGCCATGGGGGGGGGGGGGGAGGTGTGGTTTGGGGCAGCCATGTGAAAGGAATTGCTGTAGTAGCCAGGGGTGGAGGGAGGTTTAGGGTCGCCACGGGGTGGTAGAGAGGGTTTAGGGGCAGCCATGGGTTGGGAGAGGTTTTAGGGGCAGCCATGGGGTGAGTGAGGACTGTGGGGGCAGCCATGAATGAGGTTTTGGGGGCAGGCCATGGGGGGAGAGGTGTGTGGGGTGGCCATGGGGTGGAGGGATGTCCATGGGTTGTTTTGTGGGTAGCCCCTGGTGGAGGCAGACTTGGGTGTTACCCGAATTGGGGGTGTTGGGGTCGCCATGGGGGTGGTGGCGGAGGTGTGTGGGGTCAGCCATGGGGTGAAAGGAATTGCTGGTGGTAAGCCATGGGGTTGAGGGAGGTGTTGGGGACCATGGGTGAGAGAGGTGGGTTAGGGGCAGCCATGGGGTTGAGGTAGGTTTTAGGGGCGCCATGGGTGTAGGGAGGACTGGGGGGCAGCCATGAATGTGAGTGCTGGGTCAGCCAGGGGGGTAGTGGGTGGGGGTGGCCGTGGTTGGAGGGAGTTTTCATGGGCAGCCATGGGGTGGACGGAGGAATGGGGGCCCTGTTGCTTTGCTAGTGTTACCATTACATAGATAGGTAGATAGATAGATAGATAGATACATAGATACATAGATACATAGATATATGGATAGATAAATACTTCAATCTTATATTTTATGAAGTCAGCAAGACTCAATTAACTTGTGTTATGTATGTAGTTTTAGCAGCATGCAGCATGATGCAGTTTGACATCAATAACAATGCCAGTGGAAAAAGTCTCCTTTGATGGTGATTCTTGATGGTGGTTTTAGATACTGGTTTTCGGAGATAGTCTTTTAAATTCCTTTAACATATATATTTAGTCTTGATAAGCATTGTGTACATCTATGGCTATATTGAAGTGTAGTATTATGGAAATTTGCCCATGAATTATTGCCAATAAATCATAGTTAGGGTGGGGTTTAGGGTGGGGGAGGACCAGGCAAATTTGCCCATGAATTCTTGCCAATAAATCATAGTTAGGGTGGGGTTTAGGGTGGGGGAGGACCAGGCAAATTTACATGTGTGCAGGGCTTTGGTGATTTTGTAAAATGATTTTTGATTGGCTTTTTGCGGATATAATCGTAATACTTTTGTTTGGTGTGGGGGGTAGGAGGGGGGGGGGGGGGGGGGGGGGGGGGGGGGGGTTGCGGGGGGGGCAGGGGCGCTGGGGGGGGCAGGGGCGCTATACATAAGCCAAACCACAGCTTTTTAAGATGACAACTGTGGAGCTGAACTTGAGGGTCAGTAAACACCTCACTTTCATGACATAATTATTGTTGCTGAGGAAGATATTGGCCTTTTAAACCAATGGGGGGGGGGGGGGGGGGGGTACAGGGCAAAAAAAAACTTCATAGCATGGGTGTCAAAAATAACATTCTTGATGGGCCCCTGGATTTTGGATAGTAATTTTTGAAGATAGTGATTGAATAGTCTCATTGCGCATTATGAAAACCTCTACAGAAGCGTAGTGTTAGGCAAATTTGCCCACGCATATTTGCCGGTGGCTCAAAGTAAGGATGGGATTTAGGGGAGTGCTGGCCAGGCAATTTCGCAGGTGCCAATTTGCACATACAAATATGCAATGCCTTTGGCCTGTACATGCGCAACTTTTGCCCGCCGTTGGCCTGTAGACATCCAGGAATTATTTGCCGTGTGTGTGTGTGAGTGTGTGTATGAGTGCGTGTGTGAGTATGTGTGTGAGGGTGTGAGGGTGGGTGGGTGGGGGGTGGGTGGGGGGGTGCTCCCAGGCTTGTGAACCAAGTGCACAATTTTGATATTCCCTTGGCACTGCCAGTACCTAAACGATGGGGGTTGGGGTTGGGTTGGAGTTGGGGGTTGGGATTGGGGTTGGGGGTGGAAGTGGGGGTGGGATTGGGGTTGGGGGTGGAATTGGGGTTGGGGTTGGGGTTTGAAGTTAGGGTGGGACATCGTTGTTGAACGATATCTAGTACTCGAGTACTCTAACACCATTTTTGTGCGAGACAGGTGTGGTGGTGATCCCAAGCTTGTGAACTAGATGCATTATTTTGATATCCCCTGGACGCTGCTGGTACCTGAACAATAGGGGTAAGGGTTGGGTTAGGGGTTGGGTTAGGGGTTGGGATTGGGGTTGGGGGTGGGAGTGAGGGTGAAATTGGGGTTGGGGTTGGGTTGGGGTCTAGGTTGGGGTTGGAAGTGAGGGTGGGACATCGTTGTTGAACAATATCGAGTACCCTATCACAGAAATTGTGCGATACAGGTGTAATGGTGCTACCAAGCTTGTGAACTAGATGCATTATTTCCATATTCCCTTGGCGCTCTCGGTACCTAAACGATAGGGGGGGGGGGGGGGGGGGGGGGGGGGGAGTGACAGGAGTGTGCTTGAGCGTGTTAGGTGTGTACAGGTGGGGATTGGGGTGGGGGGGGGATGGGGTGCATTATTTTGATATTCCCTTGGCGCTTCCGGTACCTAAGGGGTTGGGGTTGAGTTGGGGGGTGGGACTGGGGTTGGTGTTGATGTTGAGTTAGGGTTGGGATTTGGGTTGGGGTTGGGGTTGGAAGTGAGGGTGGGGCATCGTTGTTGAACGATATCTAGTACTTGACTACCCTATCACCGTTACTGTGTGATACAGGTGTGATGGTGCTACCAAGCTTGTGAACTAGATGCATTACTTTGATAGTCCCTTGGGGCTGCCGGTACCTAAACGATAGGGGTTGGGTTTGGGGTTAGGACTGGGGTTGGGGATGGAAGTGAGGGTGGGATTGGAGTTGGGGCTGGGTTTGGTTTGGTTTGGTTTGGTTTGGTTTGGTTTGGCTTGGCTTGGTTTGGTTTGGTTTGGTTTGGTTTGGTTTGGTTTGGCTTGGTTTGGTTTGGTTTGGTTTGGTTTGGTTTGGTTTGGTTTGGTTTGGGTAGGGGTTGAGATTGGGATTGGGGTTGGAAGTGAGGGTGGGACATCTTTGTTGGACGCTATCTAGTACTTGCCTATTCTATCACCGTTACTGTGCGATACAGGTGTACTGGTGCTACCAAGCTTGTGAACTAGATGCATTACTTTGATAGTCCCTTGGGGCTGCCGGTACCTAAACGATAGGGGTTGGGTTCGGGGTTAGGACTGGGGTTGGGGATGGAAGTGAGGGTGGGATTGGAGTTAGGGCTGGGTTTGGTTTGGTTTGGTTTGGTTTGGTTTGGTTTGGTTTGGATTGGTTTAGTTTGGTTTGGTTTGGTTTGGTTTGGTTTGGCTTGGTTTGGTTTGGTTTGGTTTGGTTTGGTTTGGTTTGGTTTGGTTTGGGGATGAGATTGGGATTGGGGTTGGAAATGAGGGTGGGACATCTTTGTTGAACGATATCTAGTACTTGCCTATCCTATCACCGTTACTGTGCGATACAGGTGTACTGGTGCTACCAAGCTTGTGAACTAGATGCATTACTTTGATATTCCTTTGGGGCTGCCGGTACCCAAACGATAGGGGTTGGGTTGGGGGTTGGGACTAGGGTTGGGGATGGAAGTGAGGGTGGGATTGGAGTTGGGGCTGGGGTTGTGTTGTGTTGTGTTGTGTTGGGGTTGAGATTGGGGTTGGAAGTAAGGGTGGGACATCGTTGTTGAACGATATCTAGTAATTGCCTACCCTATCACCGTTACTGTGCGATACAGGTGTGATGGTGCTACCAAGCTAAATAGTAGTAGATGGTGCTACTTAGCCTGTGGACTAAATGTATTATTTTGATTTACTGTGGCGTAGTCAGTACCTGAACGGTAGGTGGTGGTATGCAGGGGCTCGAGTTTGTTGGTATGTATGTCGGTCTGTGTGTGCGTGTGCTTGTGTTGGTGGTAAACGCTACGAAAGAAGCATACACAACATCACCATTATCGTCCACCACCAACAATACCAACATCAACACCATGCACCACCAACACCATCATCATGAGCCACCACCACCAACACCCACCTGGCACAATTACATGAGTGATGGCTGCAGACAAAGTTATACAAAAGTTGAGTGCCCTGAGGGGGTGGAGACATATCTCTGACTGACTGAACTCCCTTTGATGATACATGCTCCTCATTCTCACGTCCAGCTTGTTTAGGCAACGTCCTGGATGTCTGTGACCCATTCTCATGCCCAGTTTGTTTAGGCAACATCCTGGATGTCTGTGCCTCATTCTTAGGCCCAGCTTGTTTAGGCATCGTCCTGGATGTCTGCGCCCCATTCTCATGCCCAGCTTGTTAGCAAGCATCCTGGATGTCTGTGCCTCATTCTTAGGCCCAGCTTGTTTAGGCATCGTCCTGATGTCGCGCCCCCATTCTCATGCCCAGCTTGTTTAGGCAACATCCTGGATGTCTGTGCCTCATTCTTAGGCCCAGCTTGTTTAGGCATCGTCCTGGATGTCGCGCCCCATTCTCATGCCCAGCTTTGTTTAGGCAACATCCTGGATGTCTGTGCCTCATCTTAGGCCCAGCTTGTTTAGTCAACGTCCTGGATGTCTGCGCCCCATTCTCATGCCCAGCTTGTTTAGGCACATCCTGGATGTCTGTGCCTCATTCTTAGGCCCAGCTTGTTTTAGGCAACGTCCTGGATGGCTGCGCCCCATTCTCATGGCCCAGTTTGTTTAGGCAACATCCTGATGTCTGTGCCTCATTCTTAGGCCCAGCTTGTTTAGGCATCGTCCTGGATGTCTGCGCCCCATTCTCATGCCCAGCTTGTTTAGGCAACATCCTGGATGTCTGTGCCTCATTCTTAGGCCCAGCTTGTTTAGGCATCGTCCTGGATGTCTGCGCCCCATTCTTATGCCCAGCTTGTTTAGGCAACATCCTGGATGTCTGTGCCTCATTCTTAGGCCCAGCTTGTTTAGGCATCGTCCTGGATGTCTGCGCCCCATTCTCATGCCCAGCTTGTTTAGGCAACATCCTGGATGTCTGTGCCTCATTCTTAGGCCGAGCTTGTTTAGGCAACGTCCTGGATGTCTGCGCCCCATTCTCATGCCCAGCTTGTTTAGGCAACATCCTGGATGTCTGTGCCTCATTCTTAGGCCCAGCTTGTTTAGGCATCGTCCTGGATGTCTGCGCCCCATTCTCATGCCCAGTTTGTTTAGGCAACATCCTGGATGTCTGTGCCTCATTCTTAGGCCCAGCTTGTTTAGGCATCGTCCTGGATGTCTGCGCCCCATTCTTATGCCCAGCTTGTTTAGGCAACATCCTGGATGTCTGTGCCTCATTCTTAGGCCCAGCTTGTTTAGGCATCGTCCTGGATGTCTGCGCCCCATTCTCATGCCCAGCTTGTTTAGGCAACATCCTGGATGTCTGTGCCTCATTCTTAGGCCCAGCTTGTTTAGGCAACGTCCTGGATGTCTGCGCCCCATTCTCATGCCCAGCTTGTTTAGGCAACATCCTGGATGTCTCCGCCTCATTCTCAGGCCCAGCTTGTTTGGGCGACGTCCAGGAGTTGACGGCGTTGATGCATGTGCCGAGGCAGTGTGATGGGTCGCCCACCACCACCACATCGTCACACCACCTGGTTTTAATATATGTGTAGGAAGCAAAATTTAGCAAAAAACATAATAATGGAAAGAAACAGAAGAATGGGAAATACATGGTATGGTGCAGGGTAGTGCAAGGTAGGGCAGGGCTGGGTAGTGCAGGTCAGGTCAAGGCAGGACGCCCAGGTCAGGTCAAGGCAGGTGAAGGCAGGTCAGGTGAAGGCAGGTGAAGGCAGGTGAAGGCAGGTCAGGTCGAGGCAGGACGCCCAGATCAGGTCAAGGCACGTCAAAGCAGGACGCCCAGGTCAGGTCAAGGCACGTCAAGGCAGGTCAAGGCAGGACGCCCAGGTCAGGTCAAGGCAGGTCAAGGCAGGACGCCCAGGTCAGGTCAGGTCAGGTCGAGGTCAGGTCAAGGCAGGACGCCCAGGAGGTGACGGCGTTGATGCATGTGCCAAGGCAGCGTGATGGCCCCCCCCCCCCACACCACCACATCGTCACACCACCTGGTATTTGTATAGGTGCAGGAAGCAAAATCAAGTACAGTATATGAGGGTTCAGAACGGGATCTACTCGTATGGGAAGGAGTAGTTGTGCAGGGCAGGGCAGGGCAGGGCACTAAATTATACTAGAGTACAGCACCATCCCAGAACTACTAGTATGGGAAGGTGTAGTTGTGCGGGGCAGGGCAGGGCAGGGCAGGGCAGGGCAGGGCAGGGCAGGGCAGGGCAGGGCAGGGCAGGGCAGGGCACTAAATTATACTAGAGTACAGCACCATCCCAGAACTACTAGTATGGGAAGGTGTAGTTGTGCGGGGCAGGGCAGGGCAGGGCAGGGCAGGGCAGGGCAGGGCAGGGCAGGGCAGGGCACTACATTATGCTAGAGTACTGCACCATCCCGGACCTACTCGTATATGAAGGTGCAGTTGTGCAGGGCAGGGCAGGGCAGGGCACTACATTATACTAATGTACTGCACCATCCCGGACCTACTTGTATGTGAAGGTGTAGTTGTGCAGGGCAGGGCAGGGCAGGGCAGGGCAGGACACTACATTATTCTACAGTAATGCACCATCCCGGACCTACTTGTATGTGAAGGTGTAGTTGTGCAGGGCAGGGCAGGGCAGGGCAGGGCAGGGCAGGGCACTACATTATACTAATGTGCTGCACCATCACAGACCTACTCGTATGTAAAGGTGCAGTTGTGCAGGGCAGGGCAAGGCAGGGCAGGGCAGGGCAGGACACTACATTATTCTACAGTAATGCACCATCCCGGACCTACTTGTATGTCAAGGTGTAGTTGTGCGGGGCAGGTCAGGGTAGTGCTTGGCAGGGCAGGGCAGGGCACTACATTATACTAATGTACTGCACCATCATGGACCTATTTGTATGTGAAGGTGTAGTTGTGCAGGGCAGGGCAGGGTAGTGCTTGGCAGGGCAGGGCAGGGCAGGGCAGGGCAGGGCAGGGCAGGGCAGGGCAGGGCAGGGCAGGGCAGGGCACTACATTATATTAATGTACTGCACCATCACGGACAGACTTGTCTGTGAAGGTGTAGTTGTGCGGGGCAGGGCAGGGATGGGCAAAGCACTACATTATACTACAGTACTGCACCATCCCGGACCTACTTGTATGTGAAGGTGTTGTTGTGCAGGGCAGGGAAGGGTAGTGCTTGGCAGGGCAGGGCAGGGCAGGGCACTACATTATACTAATGTGCTGCACCATCCCGGACCTACTTGTATGTGAAGGTGTAGTTGTGCAGGGCAGGGAAGGGCAGGGCACTACATTATACACGAGTACTGCACCATCCTGGACCTACTCGTATGTGAAGGTGTAGTTGTGGGACAGCCCTCGCTTTCCAGTCACATCTTCACTAACGTACCTACAATAGTAAAAGGAGAAGGAGTCATATGAGCAATGAAGTCATGGGGGTCTTGTGAATGCAAGTCAAACTCAATAAAAATACATGTTTTTGAGGTATATAGGAGTCGGAGTGTGTGTATGTATGTGTGTGTTTGTGTGTGTGTGTGTGTGTGTGTGTGTGTGTGTGTGTGTGTGTGTGTGTGTGTGTGTGCGCGTGCGTGCGTGTGTGTGTGTGTGTGTGTGTGTGTGTGGGGGGGGGGGGGGGGGGGGGGGGGGAGGGGTACAGGTGGTAGAATGTAGCCATATAGGACTTACGTATACAAATCAATCTCAAGAAGAATATGTTTCTCCAGGTATGTATAGGCTTGTCAATATCGGTCTGGTTCCAGGACTATCGGATGATGTATCATATGGTATAGTACGCTATATTTGGTATGGATATCATACTTGGTTCTCATGCACCTATTACTGCTTCTTTGTAAATGAAACTGTCAATATCGGTCTGGTTCCAGGACTATCGGGTGATCTATCATACGGTATAGTAAAATATACTTTGCATGATACATCATACTTGGTTCTCATGCACATATCACTGCTAATTCGGAAAATGGTTCAGTACCATATGCTTGGTATGTATGTCATACTTGGTTCTCATGCACATATTACTGCTAATTCGGAAATTAAACTGTCATTATCGGTCTGGTTCCAGGACTATCGGGCCAGATATCATATGGTATAGTGCGATACATTTGGTATGTATATCATACTTGGTTCTCATGCACTTATCACTGCTATTTTGGAAATTAAATTGTCATTATCGGTCTGGTTCCAAGACTATTGGGTGATATGTCATATGGTTTAGTACGATATATTGTTTGAAACATCATACTTGGTTCCCATGCACTTATTACTGCTAACTTGTAATTGAAACTGTCAATATCGGTCTGGTTCCAAGACTATCGGATGATGTATCATATGGTATAGTACGCTATATTTGGTGTGGATATCATACTTTGTTCTCATGCACTTATAACTGCTATTTTGGAAATTAAATTGTCAATATCGGTCTGGTTCCAGGACTATTGGGTGATCTATCATATGGTATAGAACAATATATTTGGTATGGATATTATACTTGGTCCCCTTAATTCCACACTCCTCCAGGCGTTTTTTTTGTTTTATCATACTTGGTTCTCATGCACTTATGACTGCTTCTTTGCAAATTAAAGGATCTTCGGCACCCTTGTATTTGGCTTCATTCCAGGACTGTCGGTCGATTTATCATACTATTTAGTGCGATATGCTTGGTATGTATATCATACTTGGCTCTCATGCACTTATTACTGCTAATTCGGAAATGAAATTGTCAATTTCGGTCTGGTTCGATGCCTATTGGGTGATATATCAAGTGGTTCAGTACCATATGCTTGGTATGTATGTCATACTTTGTTCTCACGCATTTATCACTGCTAATTCGGAAATGAAACTGTCAATTTCGGTCTGGTTCCAAGACTATTGGGTGATATATCAAATGGTTCAGTACCATATGCTTGGTATGTATGTCATACTTTGTTCTCATGCACTTATCACTGCTAATTCGGAAAAGAATTTGTCAATTTCGGTCTGGTTCCAAGACTATTGGGTGATGTATCAAATGGTTCAGTACCATATGCTTGGTATGTATATCATACTTGGTTCCCATGCACTTATAACTGCTAATTTGTAAATGAAACTGTCAATATCGGTCTGGTTCCAAGACTATTGGGTGATATATGAAATGGTTCAGTACCATATGCTTGGTATGTATGTCATACTTTGTTCTCATGCACTTATAACTGCTAATTCGAAACTGAAATTGTCATTATCGGTCTGGTTCCAAGACTATTGGGTGATATATGAAATGGTTCAGTACCATATGCTTGGTATGTATGTCATACTTTGTTCTCATGCACTTATTACTGCTAATTCGAAACTGAAATTGTCATTATCGGTCTGGTTCCAAGACTATTGGGTGATATATGAAATGGTTCAGTACCATATGCTTGGTATGTATGTCATACTTTGTTCTCATGCACTTATCACTGCTAAGTCGGAAATGAAATTGTCAAATTCGGTCTGGTTCCAAGACTATTGGGTGATATATCAAATGGTTCAGTACCATATGCTTGGTATGTATGTCATACTTTGTTCTCATGCACTTATCACTGCTAATTCGGAAATGAAATTGTCAATATCCGTCTGGTTCCAAGACTATTGGGTGATATATGAAATGGTTCAGTACCATATGCTTGGTATGTATGTCATACTTTGTTCTCATGCACTTATCACTGCTAATTCGGAAATGAAATTGTCAATATTGGTCTGGTTCCAAGACTATTGAGTGATATATCAAATGGTTCAGTACCATATGCTTGGCATGTATGTCATACTTTGTTCTCATGCACTTATCACTGCCAATTCGGAAATGAAATTGTCAATTTCGGTCTGGTTCCAGGAGTATCGGATGATCTATCATACGGTAGAGTACGATATATTTTATGAAACATCATACGGGGGGCCCCCCTCGACCTCACGCCTCGTAATAAGCGTACTATTTGTTTATGTACGATACATCACGTGATGCAAATCAAACTTGAGAAGAATACATTTTCTCCTGGTAACGAAAAAGTAACGATAACGCCTGGTGGGGCTTTTAAATTGAGGAAACCCTGTCGTACGGCGGTAGAGAACGGCTGCTACTAAACCTGGACAGTTCTACAATTGCAGTTGACAGCGACCGCAAACACTCAAGCGCACCTGTAGAGATTAAAACCCGGAACCTTCATCAGTTCAACGAGCTCAACCTTTTAAGCATTCGTCGAAACAGGATTATTTGGGAGGCGGTAAATATCAGAAGAATACTTTTGTTCATTCATATAATTAGAATATGTTATATTGATATGTCATCATCATCATCATCATTTTGTGTTATTATTATTATTATTATTATTATTATTATTATTGTTATTATTATTATTATTATTATTACTATTATTGTTATTGTTATTGTTATTGTTATTGTTATTATTATTATTATTATTATTATTATTAGTAGTAGTAGTAGTAGTAGTAGTAGTAGTAGTAGTAGTAGTAATAGTAGTAGTAGTAGTAGTAGTAGTAGTATTATTATTATTATTATTATTATTATTATTATTATTATTATTACTATTATTATTATGATGATGATGATGATGATGATGATGATGATGATGATGATACTATATAAAACATTTATACTCATTTAATATACTATTCATAATATATACGCATACTTACTGCGCGTCTTCATGGGCGCTCATCACGTCACCAAAGTAGACGCCAAGTAAGGGCTCCTCTTTCTCACCATAAGCTCTGTTAAATACCAACGCCTTATGCAGTTCACCTGATTGGACATGCCCCTGCAAATAATACAAGACGAAGTGTGTGTGTCCGGGTTGAGTTGAATGTGTGTGTAATAAAGAGGTAATGATAACGCCTGGTGGGGCGTGGTATCAAGGGAACCCGTCGTTCGCAGGCAGAGAGCGGTCTTCTACATCAACTGGACAAGCTACCATCGCGGTTGACACCGACCTGCAACGCTTAGGGCGACCGTAGGGGGTTTCGAACCCCCGACTCTACATCCTCAAAGCGATTTGGTATACCACTAGACCAATTGATTCGCTGAAAGGGGCTATGTGTGTGTATACCTACCAAAAATG
Source organism: Chlamydomonas sp. ICE-L (assembly GCA_013435795.1). NCBI lineage: Eukaryota > Viridiplantae > Chlorophyta > Chlorophyceae > Chlamydomonadales > Chlamydomonadaceae > Chlamydomonas > Chlamydomonas sp. ICE-L. The sequence goes on along the minus strand of JACBWV010000610.1, from coordinate 95,299,590 downwards.
AACAAACAAATGTATGAATGAGCAAATGAGCAAATGATAAGTAAGTCCTAGGCGCGTCACAAGCGATGCAGAAAATTAGCGGAGAGTGTTTTATATCGGAGCGACAGGTGGCACCGGAATCAAGTGGTGTTGGTGGTGGCGCTGTTGGTGAGGATTGTGAGGCTTTAATGTACCTACCTGCACCCATGGGTTGGCGTAGCATGGATGGCAAGGGTCATCTAGCTCCACCACTCTGGTGCGGCTTCGGACTTCTGCCTCGTTCCCAGTCATCAGGGCCTGCTCAAGGGGTTTAAGACACAGTTTAGGGATATTAAATGTAGGAGATGGAGGATGAAAATGAAAAGTAAAAACTGCCTAGGACCGAGAATGAAAAAAACCTCCAAGGACAGAGATGTTTAAGAAGAAGAAGAAACAAAATGCCAAAGACATGCCAAAGACATGCCAAAGACATGCCAAAGACATGCCGAAGACAAAGATGTCGAAGTTGCACAATGCTAGAGATGGAGGGTGGAGGATGAAGGATGGAGGACAGATGAGGGAGGATGGAGGATGGAGGAAGGAGGGCAGAGAGCAGATGGATGAGGAGGGAGGAGGGAGGAGGGAGGAGGGAGGAGGGAGGAGGGAGGAGGGAGGAGGGAGGAGGGAGGAGGGAGAAGGGAGAAGGGAGGAGAGAGGCAGCTATTGAACACGATGCTTAGAATAAATTCATACCATTTTGGGCGTATGTGTATGTGTTACAAAAAGCCAGTTTAAAAAGCCGCCAAGCACATCACATCAAATCACCTGATAGAAGCTTCTGTGTACGTGTTTGTGTATTACATCCCAGGGGCCAAGGAGCCACCAAGCACAACACATACAAACGCCTGATAGAAGCTTGGGTGTGTTTGTATGTGTGTTACAGGCCAGGGGCTAAGGAGCCATGGAGCACAACACATCCAATCACCTGATAGAAGCTACTGTAATCGTGCTTGTGTGTTACATCCCAGGGGCCAAGGAGCACCAAGCACAACACAGACAGCTGCCTGATAGAAGCTGGGGTGTATGTGTATGTGTGTTACAGGCCAGGGGGCAAGGAGCCATGGAGCACAACACATCCAATCACCTGATAGAGGCTACTGTAATCGTGTTTGTGTATTACATCCCAGGGGCCAAGGAGCCACCAAGCACAACACAGACAGCTGCCTGATAGAAGCTGGGGTGTATGTGTATGTGTGTTACAGGCCAGGGGGCAAGGAGCCATGGAGCACAATACATCCAATCACCTGATAGAAGCTACTGTGTACGTGTTTGTGTATTACATCCCAGGGGCCAAGGAGCCACCAAGCACAACACAGACAGCTGCCTGATAGAAGCTGGGGTGTGTGTGTGTATGTGCACGTGCACGTGTGTTACAGGGCATGTCAGAGGATCCGCCAAGCACAACACATCCAATTATCTGATAGAAGCTGGGGTGTCTGTGTGTGTGTGTGTCTGTGTCTGTGTCTGTTTCTGTGTGTCTGTGTCTGTGACTGTGACTGAGTATGTGTGTCTGTGTCTGTGTCTGTGTGTGTCTGTGTATGTGACTGTGACTGGGGATGTGTGTTTGTGTATGTGTATGTGTGTGTGTGTATGTGAATGTGACTGAGTATGTGTGTGTGTGTCTGTGTGTGTGTGTGTGTGTGTGTGTGTGTGTGTGTGTGTGTGTGTGTATGTGTATGCGACTGTAGCCTCTTTTGGTGATATACATTGGTCTAGTGGTAGACTGAATCACTATAAGAATGAAGAGTCGGGGGTTCGACTCCCCCTTCGGTCGCTCTTGGCGTTGCAGGTCGTCGTCAACCGCGATGGTAGCTTGTTCAGTTGAGGTAGGAGACCGCTCCCCACTCGCGTACGACGGGCTCCCTTAACACCACGCCCCACCAGGCGTTATCATTACTTTTTATGCGACTGTGACTGAGTATGTGTGTTTGTGTATGTGTATGTGTGATACAGCCCAAGTTCTGCCCAACACATTACATTCAATTACCTGATAGACCGCGGGTGTATGTATCAGTGTGTATGTGTGTGTTATACAGGCCAAGTTCAAGCCATGACAGTACATTCAATCACCTGATAGAAGCTGGGGTGTCTGTGTCTGTGTGTGTCTGTGTATGTATGTGTGTATGTACTTGTATGTGTATGTGTGATACAGCCCAAGTTCCGCCCAACACAATAAATTCAATTACTAGATAGACCTCGGGGTGTATGTATCTGTGTGTGTATGTGTATGTGTGTATGTATGTATGTGTATGTGTGATATAGTCCAAGTTCCACCCAACACAATACATTCAATTACCTGATAGACCTCGGGGTAAAGGCGTGGCACAGCCTTAACACAGAGCTTGTCGGCACCATTGGCGTTCTTAATCCACTTAGGCATGAAGTAGCCCTCTCTCTTGATATGTCCGGACATCCTGGTGGCAGGTACAGTTGGCGATTCACGTTGGTAATACAAGACATCTTGACATATTCAGAAACCCTGATGGCAGATAAAGTCGGCAATACACTTCATCTTGACATATTCGGACACCCTGGTGGCAGACACAGTTGGCAATACAAGTCGGCGATACAAGCCATCTTGACATATTCAGAAACCCTGGTGGAGGCTAAAGTCTGGCAAATAACTTCATATGGACATATCGGACACCATGGTGGCAGACACAGTTTGGGCAGACACAGTAGTGGCAATTACAAGTCGGAGATAATACACAGACATCTTGACATATTCAGAAACCCTGGTGGCAGATTAAGTCGGCAATACAAGTCGGCAATACACTGCATCTTGACAAATTCGGACACCCTGGTGGCAGACAAAGTTGGCAAAATTCCTGATACAATTCATATGGCAGCAACAGTGCAGTACAGTGCCTTCAGCTTATTACTAGCAAACAACACTAGCATCACCATTCATAACTAGGGATCTTCAATATGATATCATATGATATCATGTCATCATATGATATCATATGATGCCGGCGGTCTGACTAGGTAACTTTGGCCTGGGGCATCATATCATATGATATTAAAGATGATTTTTGGATGATATAATATGATATCATACTCGTCTTTGGTCAGCATCATATGATTTGCCGTTCCCTATTCATAACATACTACCCTTACCATCAAAACATGCTATAAGCACAATTAAAACCATAAAACCAACATACCACCCTCAGATAATTATTAGGAAACAACACTACCCTCCTCATCATATAAGCACAATTAAAACCATAAAACCACCATACCACCCTCAGATTATTCCTGGCAAAAAACACTACCCTCCTCATCACCACATCATCCAAATCATCATTATCACAGCTACATATCATCATCACCATCATCATCACCATCATCATCATCACAGCAACACATCATCACCATCATCATAATCATCATCATCATCATCATCATCATCATCATCATCATCACCATCATCATCACCATCATCATCATTATCACAGCAACACATCATCATCATCATCATCATCATCATCATCATCATCATCATCATCATCACTATCATCATCATCATCATCATCATCATCTCATCATCATCATCATCATCATCATCATCATCATCAATATAATCATCATCATCATCATCATCATCACAGCAATACAGCATCCTCATTATCATCAGCAACACATCATCATCATCAGCAGCAGCAGCAGCAGCAGCAGCACATCAGCAGCAGCATCATCATCATCATCATCATCACAGCAATACAGCCTCCTAGTATCATAAGCAACAGCCATCATCAGCATAATCAGCAAAGCAGAAGGCAGCACGATCCAGCAGCATCATCATATCATAATCACAGCAATACAGATCCTCAATTATCATTCAAGCAAACACATCATCCATCCTAAGTAGCAGCAGCAGCGCAGCGCCATCGCAGCAGCAGCTAGCAGCTCATCAGGATCATCGATCACAGCAATTACAGCTCCTCATTATATCAGAACAAATCATCATCATCAGCAGCAGCAGCAGCAGCAGCACATCAGCAGCATCATCATCATCATCATCACAGCAATGCAGCATCCTCATTATCATCAGCAACACATCATCATCATCATCATCAGCAGCAGCAGCAGCAGCACATCAGCAGCAGCAGCATCATCATCATCATCATCACAGCAATACAGCATCCTCATTATCATCAGCAACACATCATCATCATCATCAGCAGCAGCAGCAGCAGCAACAGCAGCAGCAGCATCATCAATCTCAATAACCCGCAACAGCATCCTATTATCATCGCAAAAACACATCATCAGCATCAGGCAGCAGCAGCAGCAGCAGCAGCAGCGCATTGGAGCAGCAGCAGCACAGCACTACCAGCAATACCTCAGATCTCAGCAAACAAATCATCAGCTATTCTCAGCAGCAGCAGAAGCAGAGCAGCGGGCCAAGCACATCAGCAGCAGCAGCATCATCATCATCATCATCACAGCAATACAGCATCCTCATTATCATCAGCAACACATCAGCATCAGCAGCAGCAGCAGTAGCAGCAGCAGCAGCACTAGCAGCGCTGCATCAGTAATCATCATCATCACAGAAATACCGCATCCTCCTTTATCCTCAGCACACACATCAGCAGTCGCACGAAGCTCAGCACTAAGAAGCAAGGTTAGAGGAAGCAGACTCCTTCAGACAGCAAGAGCAGCAGCAGCAGCAGCAGACAGAGCAGCAGCAGCAGCAGCAGCAGGAGAGGAACGAAGCAGCAGCAGCAGCAGCAGCAGCAGCAGCATCACAGCAATACAGCATCCTCATTATCATCAGCAACACATCATCATCATCATCAGCAGCAGCAGCAGCAGCAGCAGACATCAGCGCCAGCACGCATCATCATCATCATATCACATCAATACAGCAGCCTCATAATCATCAGCAACAATCTCGCCAGCAGAAAGCAGCTAGCAGAAGCAGCAGCAACAATTTCAGCAGCGCATCATCATCATAATCATCATCACAGCAATACAGCAATCCTCTATCTCAGAAACACATAACAGCAGAGCAGCAGCAGCAGCAGCAGCAGCAGCAGAGCACATAAGCAGCAGCTCATCACATAATCATGTCATCACAGGGCAAAATACATCTATTATCATCAGCAAATCACCGCAGCAGCAGCAGCAGCAGCAGCAGCAGCAGCAGCAGCAGCAGCAGCAGCACATCAGCAGCAGCAGCGAGCGCATTCATCATCACAGGCAATACAGGCATCTCAAATTATATCAGCAACACATATCAGCAGCAGCCGAAGCAATCCGCAGCAGCATTCATCATCTCACATCATCACAGCCAATACAGCTCGTCATTATCATTCAGCACAATCCATCATCAGCAGCAGACGCAGCCAGCAAGGCAGCAGCACACAGCAGCATCATCATCCTTCATCATCACAGAAGACAGCATCCTCATTATCCATCAGCAACACATTTCCAATCATCATAATCAGCAGCAGCAGCAGCAGCGCAGACAATAAGCAAGCAGAAGGAAGCTCATCATCATCACAGCAATTACGAATCCTCATTAGCATCAGCAACACATCATACACAGCAGCAGCAGCAGGAAGCAGAAGCACATCAGCATCTCATCATCATCACATCATCATCAAAGCAATACAGCTAAGGCTCCTAAATTATATCAGCAACACTCATATATCATCATAATCAGCAGCAGCAGCACAAATCAGCAGCAGCAGCATCATCATCATCATATATCATCTCACAGCAATACAGAATCCTCACTATATAAGCAACACTCATACATCATCAGCAAGCAGCAGCAGCAGCAGCCAGCCACATCAGCAGCAGCAGATCATCTCATCATCATCACGCAACCAGCATCTCATATCATCGCAAACATCATCATCATCGCGCAGCAGCGCAGCAGCAGAAGCAGCACTCAGCAAGCATCAGCATCTCATCATCATCATCATCCCAGCCAATACCGCATCCTCATTTTATAATCAGCAAAAAATCAGCAGAAGACAAGCAGCAGCAGCAGCAGCAGGCAGCAGAAATCAGCATATCTCATCTCACATCATCACAGCAATACAGCATCCTCATTATCATCAGCAACACATCATCAGCAGCAGCAGCAGCAGCAGCAGCAGCAGCACATCAGCAGCAGCAGCATCATCATCATCATCATCACAGCAATACAGCATCCTCATTATCATCAGCAACAAAAAATATATCATCAGCAGCAGCAGCAGCAGCAGCAGCAGACATCGCAGCAGCAGGCCATCATCCTATCATCATCCACGCAACGGACAGCCTCCTCATTATCATCAGCAAAACCATCATCATCATCCTCAGCCAGCAGCGCAGCAGCAGAACATAGCAGCAGCCTAATATCATCATAATCAAATAGCAATACAGCATCCTCATTATCATCAGCAACACATCATCATCAGCAGCAGCAGCAGCAGCAGCAGCAGCAGCAGCAGCAGCACATCAGCAGCAGCATCATCATCATCATCATCATCACAGCAATACAGCATCCTCATTATCATCAGCAACACATCATCATCAGCAGCAGCAGCAGCAGCAGCAGCAGCAGCACATCAGCAGCATCATCATCATCATCATCATCATCATCATCACAGCAATACAGCATCCTCATTATCATCAGCAACACATCATCATCATCATCATCAGCAGCAGCAGCAGCAGCAGCAGCACATCAGCAGCAGCAGCAGCAGCACAGCAACACATAATCATTTTACAAAAAAACATCATCATCATCGTCATCATCAGCAGCAGCAGCAGCACCAGCACCAGCAACAAATTGTCTATGAGCAACACATTTTCAACAACACATCTTCATCATCACCATCATCATAATTACCACAGCAACACGTCATCAGTAACACAAAATCAGCATAGCAGCATGAACCCTCACCATTTATTCCAACATGTAGTCATCAGCTCTGCAGCATCATCATTATCACAGCAACACACTATCAGTTACACACGATCAGCACGGAAGCATGAACCCTCACCATGTAGTCCACCATGCATTCATCCGCCGCACAGCATCATCGTTATCACAGCAACACACTATCAGTTACACACGATCAGAATAGCAGCATGAACCCTCACCATTTATTCCACCATGTTGTCATCAGCCCTGCAGCAGCATCGGTCATCTTCAAGTCACCAGTGGTATGCAGGGCCCTGGGTGTATTTTCACATAGAAACTCATGACCATCTCGCTCATCTCGGCATTGCTCGCCAACGAACTCGATTCCGTTGCCGCCTGTCGAACACTCTCCGCCAATTTGTAGCCTCGCTTGCGACGCTGCATAGGGCTTGTCACATGGACGCTCACGACCATCTTGCTCATCTCGCCATTGCTCGCCAACGAACTCGATTCCGTTGCCACCTGTTGAACCATCTCCGCCATTTTTTAGCGTCGCTTGCGACACTGCATAGGACTTGTCACATGGACGTTTACGACCACCTTGCTCATCTCGGCATTGCTCGCCAACTAACTCGCTTCCGTTGCCGCCTGTCGAACACTCTCCGCCAATATTTAGCGTCGCTTGCGACACTGCATAGGGCTTGTCACATGGGCGCTCACGACCACCTTGCTCATCTCGCCATTGCTTGCCAACATACTCGATTCCGTTGCCACCTGTTGAACACTCTCCGCCATTTTTTAGCGTCGCTTTCGACACTGCATAGGACTCGTCACATGGACGCTCACGACCATCTCGGCATTGCTCGCCATTACGTATACATAGCTTGTCAGTCCCACATGGCTCCTGCATTGCTGCCACCTGCTGCTCTGTATGCACAGCCGCAGCCATCTCTTCATCACCAAAGTGCTTGTCAGCCCTGCAGGGCTTCTGCACTGCCGGTACATGCTGCCCTATATGCACAACGGCAGCCGTCTCCTCATCACCACCAAACTCATCAGTGCCACAGGGCTTCTGCACCGCCTGTACATGCTCCTTCATTGACTTCTTGTCGTTGGTCTTGGGGGGTGGCTTTGCCTCCTTCATTGACTTCTCCTCGTTGGTCTTGGGGGGTGGCTTGGCCTCCTTCATTGACTTCTCCTCGTTGGTCTTGGGGGGTGGCTTGGCCTCCTTCGTTGACTTCCCCTCGTTGGTCTACCCTGCTTCTTTGCTTTTTGATCCTTAACCGGGGTCTCAGCTGTCTGTGCCTGATTAGGACTTGGGTGCATTGGCCTCATTGACTGTGGCTCCGGATATATCAAATCCTAAGTGAGGGATATGTGAGTGTTTGAGGATGAAGTAGGGGTGTGTGTGAGTGTGTGTGTGTGTGTCAGGGTGAAAGAGGGTTGTGTCTGTGTGTGTTTCTGAGGTTGAAAGAGGGATGTGTGTGCGTGTGTTTGTGCCTGATTAGGACTTGGGTGCATTGGCCTCATTGACTGTGGCTCCGGTTAGATCAAATCCTAAGTGAGGGATGTGTGAGTGTTTGAGGATGGAGTAGGGGTGTATGTGCGTGTGTGTGTGTGCCAGGGTGAAAGAGGGTTGTGTCTGTGTGTTTCTGAGGTTCGAAGAGGGATGTGTGTGTGTGTGTGTCTAAAGGTGAGAGAGGGATGTGTGTGTGTGCCTGATTAGGACTTGGGTGCATTGGCCTCATCGACTGTGGCTCCAGTTCTGTGTTTCCCTTCTAGATCAACCCCTAAGTGTGTGTTTGAGAATGTGTTTGTGTTTGAGGATGTGTGTGTGTTTGAGGATGTGTGAGTGTGTGCCTGTGTGTGTGTGTGCTTGAGGTTGTGTGAGTGTGTGCCTGTGTGTGTGTGTGTGCGTGTTTGAGGATAAAGTAAGGATATGTGAAATTTTGAGTGTGAGGGATGTGTTTGTGTGTGTGTGTGTGTGTTTGAGGGTGAGGGATGTGAGTGTGTGTTTGAGGATGAAGTAAGAATGTACCTGTGACGTATTAGGGATCACTGCTAATTTGGAGGGGTCTTCAGCACCGTATCGATTGGGTGTAAAGAGTGCATTATGGGGTAGGTATCAAGGGGGCCTGCCATGGGTTTTTTTGTAAGGGTGTGCATGGGTTGTTAAAGAGGGTTGCATATGGGTGGAAGGGGGCCCTGATGGGTGGTATTTTGTAAGGGTGTTGTTGCATGGGGGTGTAAAGAGTGCATGCTGGGTGGGAAGGGGGCCTGCAATGGGGTGTAAGGGGTGTTGCATGGGTGTAAAGAGTGCATTATGGGTGGAAGGGGGCCTGCATGGGTGTAAGGGGTGTTGCATGGGTGTAAAGAGTGCATTATGGGTGGAAGGGGGCCTGCATGGTTAGTAGTGTAAGGGGGTTGATGGTTGTTTGTAAAGAGGTAGGCTTAGGGTTGGAAAGGGGTCCTTGCATGGGTTGTAAGGGTGTTGCAGGGTTGTAAAGAGTGCATATGGGTGGAAGGGGGCCGAATGAGTGTGTTTGTTGGTAATTTGTGTAAGGGGTGTTGCATGGGTGGTGGTAAAGGAGTTTGCATAGGGGGAAGGGGGCCTGCATCGGGTTTTGTATGTTTTGACTGTGGTGTATAAGGGTGTTGTTGTGCATGGGTTTGTTGTATTTTGTAAAGAGTGCATTATGGGTGGAAGGGGGCCTGCATGGGTGTTTTGTAAGGGGGGGTTGTGTTGAAGGGGGTAAGGTGGTGCGCAGGTGTTATGCTATAAGGGGGAATTAGGGTGTTTGTAAGGGGTGCTGCATTGGGTGGACGAAAGAAAAGGCATTATAATTTTAAGTAATTTCATTATGGCGAAGGATGTGAGCCATGTTCAGGTCATTCTGAATAAGGGATGTGTTGGTATGCGGTGAGGGATGTTGTGAGTGGTGAGGGTGATGGGGGGTGGAAGAAAAAAAAAAACAAAAAAAAAATAAAAAAAAAAAAAAAAACAAATAAATAAAATAAAAAACTTGGGGTTTGAAGAAGAGGAAGGGGTTTGTGGGTGGTAGTGTGATGGGGGGGGGGTGGGGGGGGGGGGGGGGGTTGGGGAGGGCGCGGAGCGGGGGGGGGGGGGGGGGAGTATGAGGGATGGTTGTGTGGTGTGTGGATGAGGAAGTAGGGATTGGGTGTGTTGTTGTTTAATGTGAGGATTTTGGTGCGTTGTTAAGGGCGAGGGGATGTGTGTGTTGAGGAATGAAGTAGGAATGTGTGTGTTTGAGGCAAGGGATGTGTGTTTGTGTGTGTGTGTGTGTGTTTGAGGGAAGGGATGAGTTATGTGTGTTTGACGGAATGGAAGGAGGGAATGTGTGTGTGTTATCGGCGGTGAGGTAATGTGTGGGTTTGAGGGTGTGGGAGTGGGGGTGTTGGAGGATGGAAGGAGGATGTGAGATGTGGGGTGTTGAGTGTGAAGAGAGTGGGTGGGTGTGAGTTGGAGGGATGTGTGTGTGTTGTGTTTGGGGGAGGAGGGATGTTGCATGTGTGTGTATTTTGAGGGGGGGGGGAGATGTGTATGGTGTGTGGTGATGGGTGAGGTGATGTGGTGTTTGTGTGAGGAGGAGGGAGGGATGTATGTTGTGTGTGATTTTTGAGTGGTGGGCGGATGGGTGTGGATGTTGTTGAGGATGGCGGAGGCGATGTTTGTATGTGTATTGAGGGTGGGGGATGTGTGTGTGTTTGAGGGTGAGGGATGTGTGTGTGTGTTTTGAGGGTGGGGGACGTGTGTGTTTGAGGATGAGGGATGTGTGTGTGTGTTTGAGGGTGAGGGATGTGTTTGTGTGTGTCTAATGGCGAAGGAGGGATGTGTGTGAAAGGGTGCGGCAGGGGGGGAGGGGCGGGGATAGTCTTGACCCATGTGATTGCATTCTGATTCTGGACTCCGGAGTGTGGTGCAGTACTGTGCAGTCGTCTCAAGGGAGGCGAGGGGAGCAAGTGCAACGAAACACCCCAACGCTCTGTTCCAGAACATCGGACGCACTCTGGGTTGTTTGCGTAGAATGCCCTGCGAGCTCGGAAAACATTGGCCAGCTTGGCTTCAGCCACCGGCAAGGACGAGCTCTTCGCGCTCGTTGTTATTAGCTCTATCAGATTATGCGGATACAGGTGGATGCTTCTGGGGGCGAAAAGGAGACAGCGAGAGAGGCGGGGAGAATCTGATTTTGGATTGAAGACAGCAGCGCGAAAATGACAGATGTGTCAGCAGCGGTTCAGGAGGGGGAATCCATGGCGGAACCCTAAACCTGACAGGTCAACAGCAGGGATGTTCAGAACGCTGCGTCTTGCGTTGCAAACGCAACGTGGGGAGTGTGTGTGTGTTTTTGTGTGTCTATCTGTAGTGTGGGTGGGTGAGGGTATTTACCAGAGGTCGCTCGCTACCCATGGAGGGGAGGTAACGATTATAAAGCTAATCGTTCCCAGGCACCAGAAGACTGCCTTCTCACTTAGAGACTGGAAGGCCGCTACAAAAAAAAGAGGTATAGGTTAAAGGGGGCACATTGGTAGGGGGGGGGGCAGGCGCATAATTCTTTCATATGGTATTCCGGAGTGTGGGACAATCCTTAACTTCACGTCCGTGAGAGTAAATAAAACGGTTATAAACGGATGTTTTTTTTTTTTTTTTTTTTGTTTTTTTTTTTCTTTTTTTTTTGTTCTTTTTTATAACAATTTCAATTCAATTGCCATGGAAATCATCTCAGCTGTCCCAACATTATCAAACTAGGGGAGTTGCGAGGGTGGCTTAGTAGCTGAATAGCTACATGGCATTCACGTGCTTGGGGCGACGTGGGACCATTATCTCAGCTGTCACAACATCATCAAACGCGGGAAGTTGGGCAGCAGGCAGGGACTTTCACCCTAAAAGTGAAGGCTTAGCAACATAACAATTATGATAAGATGATGAGATAACTGGTTACATCGTGAGTGAGGGGACTCGTATACACAGCAATATACCGGTAACTATGGAACTGCAATATGATATCATATGATATCATGTCATCATAAGATATCATACGACATCATATGATGCCGGCAGTCTGACTAGGCTAAAGTTACCATTTATGTACGATATCATATAATGCAATTTGCATGAGATCATATTATATCATACTCGCCTTTGGTCAAAATCATATTAAATGTCGGCCCGTAAATATAACAGGTTAGGCAGAAGCAGTCGGCCTCCCACGGGGTGGTCCATACCTACAAGCGGGCACGCACATTATTATGCGTATGGCAGCTGTCATAGAATAACAGCAATTGAAAGGCATTCGCATGATCGAACAGAACGAGGGTGCTAGCCTTAATTAAGTGCCTCACGCGGGAAACCAACCTGCAGCTCACCGTGGGGCAGGAAATCTGCATATTTGCATTTTCGGCGGAGCCCCCTCTTCAACGGGGCGGGAGCCCCCATGCTTACCCATTTGTCCGTCTGTCCGACCGAAAAAAAGAAAAACTTGAAGCCCGACACGTCAGCCAACGGTCGCGTAACTAACTCGCTTCGGTCTCCATCGTTGCCACCTTTCGTTCCGTTGCCAACACACTCCGCCAATTTTCCGCGTCGCTTGCGACGCTGCATAGGACTTGTTCAGCTTGCTTCCTGCTGATGTCCAGGCATTTCTGAAGGTGATTTCTCGAGATCTGGAAATTCCAGAAATATGATCATGCCCAGTCATGTCCTAGAACTCATCCTTATTTGACATAACTGACTTCTTAACTTGCAGTTACTACGAAAGTATCGTTCTCAACCTTGTTTTGAAAGGTCTAGATCACCAACAAGAGTAGATCGTGCACAAACGCAAAGGCAGCTTTTCCACACCGCTCTTGTGCTTGGAAATTCATGTCGCAAGTGCAGAATATTCTTGGCAGAAACCTTCCTGAGGCATCTTTCGAAGGGCGCGATAATGAAGGGGTTTCTGAACCGAATGGAAGAGCTAACGGGAGCATGCATAGGGCTGCAGAGAATGGAAACCTGGAGTGCATCAAGGCTCTCCTTGACGGCGGCAATGATGTGAATGTGAAGGATAACGATGGAAGAACCCCGTTACATAAGGCTGCAGAGAAAGGAAGCTTGAAATGCCTTGAGGAACTTCTTGCCCGAGGCGCAACGGTGGACATTAAAGATATTAAAGGATGGACCCCATTGCTTAGGGCTACATGGAATGGACATCTGGAGTGCATCAAGGCTCTTCTTGACCGTGGCGCTGAAGTGAACGTGCAGGGCATAAATGGAAGCAGCGCCTTGCATGATGCTGCACAAAATAGGCACGTGGAGTGCACCAAGGCCCTACTTGATCGCGGCGCTGAGGTGAACGGAAAGGATAGTCATGGGTGGACCCCTCTGCATAAGGCTGCATGGACAGGGAGCTTGGAATGCGCCAAGGTTCTGCTTTCCTGTGGCGCTGATGCATCAGCATGTACAGATGTGAATCTTGATGAGCATGCTTCCAGAAAGACAGCACTAGAGGTTGCATTGCATAATCGCAGCCAAGATGTTGCCGATGCAATCCGTAAGCACATTAGCCAGTGCATCCAGCCAGTCCACCAGTCAGTCCATCCAGCCAGTCCACCAGCCAGTCCATCCAGTCAGCATCAAGGTGGGGAACGACGGCTTGCAAAAATTAAAAGTGTATGCTTTCTATGTATATGAGAATTAGGAACTGAGGACTTGGCTGTCTATATAAAAATCAATCATTTACGTGCTGATAACAATGCTTTCTTGCTGCAATCTTGCTTTCTTGCTGATAATAATGCTTGCTTGCTGCAATATTGCTTTTCTTTTTCTAAGGATTCTCTGGAAGACCCCTCCCTGATGTTGTGGAGTTATGGGATTGTCTTGGGCCAACAATGGCTTGTCCATGGCAATGTATGTAATGTTGAGTATGAGGTGTACATTGCTTGCATGACGGGCTAGGAGCGAGGATGGCATAGCTTCCCAGCCACTTGAAACGGTGGAGAGCACTATCATCCCAGACACCTGTATATGCCTATGTATGTATGCTTATACATATGTCTACGTTTACATGCCTGTGTATGTATGCTTATGTATATATGCCTATGTATGTATGCTTATATATGTCTACGTTTACATGCCTGAGTATGTATGCTTATGTATGTATGCCTATGTATGCTTATGTATATATGCCTATGTTTGTATGCTTACGTATATATGCCTATGTATGTATGATTATGTATATATGCCTATGTATGTCTGTCTATGTATATATGCCTATATCTGTATGCTCATGTATATATGCCTATGTATATATTCCTTTGTATGCATGCTTATGTATGTATGCCTGTGTATATATGCCTATGTATATATGATTATGTATATATGACTATGTATGTATATCACTACGAAGTACTCAGCCCAGAAGAGCATAAACTGATATGTAGGGGTCGGCTATGTCATCTAATATTAGTGAACACATAATATTATATAATATTATATACTACCGGTATTAGTCAGACGAGCCATCTCACCAAAATTTCGAATTTATTTGAAAAACTAATATTATTGTGACACTAAAATAATATTAGATAATATTAGATTTCCAAACACTAATATTAGTTGCCGTTCCCTACTGATATGCCCCTTGGTTCTGAAATTGAGGTGACCGAATCAAAGATGAAAGCTTATTATATGATTATATGAAGCACGAAATCACGAAGTTAATGACATGATTATATGATCATTTGAAATACGAAAGCATGAAGATTATGGTGCATCTCGTCCCGCTTATTAATATTTGATCAGATATATATAACCTTCAAAAGATATAGGGTCCATTTCTAGTTTTCTCACAACTACTTTCGACCGCATCAGGTTCTATTCCAGACTTCACACAATTTAATTCCTTAAGTTTGCTGTAGATGTAAAGGTCATTTGATTATGAATGATGCTATTGGTGGCTGGCCCATGCTCAAATCCCAGTAACAATTAAATCCAATATTGTGCCCCCCTCCAGGTGTTGGTGTGAGTACTGGGCAGCACGGACCAGCGATGGAGAAGCCATTTGAGATAAATGAGTCTGATGGCGATGGAGAGAAGGCTGTTGGTATTCATACTAGTGCAGATCCTCGCGTGCAGTTCCTCGTAGCGCCTGCTGCTGGTGCAGAGCCTCTTGCGGGGCCTGCCGCTGGTGCAAATCCACGTGTGCAGATCCTGGTAGGGCCTGCTGCTGGTGCAGATCCTGATGCAGGGCTTGCTGCTGGTGCAGATCCTCATGCAGGGCCAGCCGCTGGTGCAGATCCTCGAATGCAGATCCTTGCAGGGTCTGCTGCTGGTGCAGATCCTCGTGCAAGGCCAGCCGCTGGTGCAGATCCTCGTGCAGGGCCAGCCGCTGGTGCAGATCCTCGTGCCAGGCCAGCCGCTGGTGCAGATCCTCGTGCAGGGCCAGCCGCTGGTGCTGATCCTCGTGCAGGGCCAGCCGCTGGTGCAGATCCTTGTGCAGGGCCAGCCACTGGTGCAGATCCTCGTGTGCATATCCTCACAGGGCCTGCTGCTAGCGCAGATCCTCCTGCAGGGCCTTCCGCTGGTGCAGATCCTCATGTGCAGATCCTTGCAGGGCCTGCTGCTGGTGCAGATCCTCTTGCAAGGCCTGCCGCTGGTGCAGATCCTCATGTGCAGATCCTTGCAGGGCCTGCTGCTGGTGCAGATCCTCGTGCAGGGCCTACCGCTGGTGCAGCTCCTCGTGTGCAGCTCCTGGCAGGGCGTGCTGCTGGTACAGATCCTCGTGCAAGGTCTGCCGCTGGTGCAGATCCTCATGTACAGATCCTTGCAGGGCCTGCTGCTGGTGCAGATCCTCGTGCAGGGCCTGCCGCTGGTGCAGCTCCTCGTGTGCAGCTCCTGGCAGGGCGTGCTGCTGGTGCAGATCATCATGTGCAGATCTTTGCAGGGCCAGGCGCTGTTTCAGAGTATCTGTGTGCAGATCCTCGCAGGGCCCTGCCAGCCACATGCGACCTGAAGATGACTCCGGAAGCTGCTCAGCTGATGGTCGCTTCGTTTAAACGGTGAGGGGAGTATTGCTTGTTGTGCTGAAGCTGATCCTCATTTGGTTTGAACGGTAAGGGTTGTATGGGTTGATATGATTAAGCTATGGGTAGTCTGGTTTCAGGGGCGGGGGGGGGGGGGGGGGGGGGGGGGGGGGGGGGGGGGGGGGGGGGGGCATGGTTTAATCGCTAGGGTAGTAAGGTTTGAACGGTGAGGGTTGTATGGGTTGTTATGATTAAGCTATTAAGCTATGGGTAGTCTGGATTAATGGTGTCATTATTGCTTGGCGATCCCGGATCGAACGGAAGCAGGTGCGGGGTCTTATCAGATTGCTGGTTCGAACCCCATCAAGGTCACCTGGGTCTACCCGCCCGGAGGGTCGTCGCCCGGCATGGTAACTGGACTCTAGGTGTGATGTAAGCCCGTCCATCGCATACTTACGAGCCGGTTCCCTGAACTCCACGTCCTTAAAAGTGTCATTGTGACGTATCTTGGAAGTTAAGATTTTTTTTTCCGCTTGTTGTGCTGAAGCTGATTCCGATATGGTTTGAATTGGGATGGTAGCCTGGTTTAATTAATGGTGGGGGTAGCACACTAGTATTGTTCATCAATTGGGGGGGGGGGGGGGGGGGGGGGGGGGGCTAAACCCTGTTTTTTAAATAATGGTGGGGGTAGCCATTGTTGACCCAAGTCAAGCCCTCTCCACAACATCCGGGAGGGTTCTTCCAACAATACATATGTGGTTAGCAACCAACTATACAGAGGTGGTTGGCAAGCAACTGTACTAAGGTGGTTGGCAACCAATTCTGGATGGTTCAGGTGATGGTGAATTTAATGCAAAATAGTTTAATTGTGAGCGAGGTATCATCAGATATTCTGAATCATTTGAATCATTTGAATCATTGGACTCATTTGAATCATTTGAATCATTTGAATCATCTGAATCATTTAAATAGTAATTTGAATCATTTGAATCATCTGAATCATTTGAATCGTTTGAATTGTCAGATTAAACTGATTCAGAAATTCATTTGAATCATTTTAATGGTGGTAGTGTTATTGTTTGAGTATGGAGGGTATTGATATTTTGTAAAATTGGTGTTACTGATGGCGATGTTGAGGGTACTGATATATCGGTGCTATTGATGGTAATATTAAGGTTAGTCATTGCTAATTTTGAGGGTTCTTTGGCATCCCTGTTATTTGGTCTGAATGTTGGTATTTGGTCTGCATATTGGTATTTGGTATGTTTTTGGCGGAGCCCCCCCTTCTGGGGGGCGGGAGCCCCCAGTGTTACCCATGTGTCCGTTCGTCCGTCTGACCGTGATGAAGCCCGGCACGTCAGCCAACGGTCTCGTAACTAACTCGCTTCCATTGCCACCTGTCGCTCCCTCGCGATCACTCTCCGCCATTTTTTAGCGTCGCAGGCGACGCTGCTTAGAACTTGTTTTATTTATACGGGCTTTTATTTTTGTCTGCAAATGTTTCATCTATATGCAGTTTTATTGGTATTTGGTCTGAAAGGGTCAGGGTGTGCCGCAAGGGTGAGAATCTGTCAATCGGCGGGCGCATTTGGAGTCCAGTAAGGCACCAGGAAAAGTGTAATCAGCATCATCATCCCAAAGTATCGGATGTTGCCCTCTGCCACCACATCACCACCACAACACATCACCACCACCTCTACCTCACCACCACCTCTACCTCACCACCTCTACCTCACCACCTCTACCTCACCACCTCTACCTCACCACCTCAGCACCTGCCCTCTGCCACCACCTCACCACCCCACCACCTCACCACCACTACATCACCACCATATCGACACCACATCACCACAACATCACCACCAGGCTGTCAGGTGATGTCACGAGGGAGGGCTACTTCTTGCCGAGTGATAATACGAACAAGCTCGGCGTCAAGAAGCGTTTTGTCAAGCCTCTTGGGCCTGACTGTTACCCCGATGTATACCAGGTGATTGTATGTATTGTGCTAGGTGAAACATTGAATAAGAACACCAATGGTGCCAACAAGCTCGTGTGAAGCCTCTTGGGCCTGGCCGTTACGCCAACGATCTGGTACAGGTGATTGTTATGTATTTGCTAGGGGAAACCATTGAATAAGGAGAACACCAATGGTTGCCGACAAGCTCGTGTGAAGCTCTGGGCGCTGGCCGTTACCCCGAGGTGGTAACCAGGTGAATTTTATGTATGTGCTAGGTGAAACATTGAATACAGAAACCACCACTGGTGCCGACAAGTCTGGTGAAGCATCTTGGCGCCTGGCCGTTACCCGATGGTGTACCAGGTGGATTGTATTGTATGGTGCTAGGTGAAAACATTGAAATAAGGGACACCAAGAGGTGCCACAGCCTGTGTGACGCCTCTTCGGGAATGGCCCGATACCACGCCTGTGTAGCAGGTGATGGTATGTATTGTGATAGTGGGAAACATTTGAATAAGACATCCAATGGTGCCGGACAAGCTCTGTGTGAAGCCTCTTGGGCCTGCCGTGACCCGATGTGTACCAGGTCGGGTGATTGTAGTATTGTGACTAGAGTGGAAACATGAATAGAACCACCAATTGGTGCCGACAAGCTCTGTGTGAAGCCTCTTGGGCCTGGCCGTTACCCCGATGTGTACCAGGTTGATTTGTATTGTATGTGGATAGGGTGAATAAACATGAATGAATACGAACAACCAATGGTGCCGAACCAAGCTCTGTGTGAAAGACCTCTCCGAGGCCCTGGCACTTGTTACCCCCGATGTGTACCAGGTATGTATGTATTGTGCAGGTGAAACATTGAATAAGAACACCAATGGTGCCGACAAGCTCTGTGTGAAGCCTCTTGGGCCTGGCCGTTACCCCGATGTGTACCAGGTGATTGTATGTATTGTGCTAGGTGAAACATTGAATAAGAACACCAATGGTGCCGACAAGCTCTGTGTGAAGCCTCTTGGGCCTGGCCGTTACCCCGATGTGTACCATGGTGATTGTATGTATTTGTAGGTTTGTGAAACATGAATAAGAACACCAATGGTGCCGACAAGCTCGTGGAAGCATATTGGGCCTGGCCGTACCCGATGTGTACAGGTTGATTGTATGAAATTGGCTAGGTGAAAACATTGAATAAGCCACAACAATGGGCCGACAAGCGCTCCGTGTGAAGCCTCTGGGCTGGCCGTTTACACGATGGGACAAGGTGTGATTGTATGTATGTGCTAGGTGAAAGCATGAATAGAAAAACCAATGGTGCCGACAAGCTCTGTGTGAAGCCTCTTGGGCCTGGCCGTTACCCCGATGTGTACCAGGTGATCTGTTTATGATTGTTGATAGGTGAAACATTGAATAAGAACCCAAGTGGTGCCGGACAAGATCTGTGTGTGAAGCACGCTTGGGCCTGGCGTTACCCCGATGTTTACAGGTGATTGATTGTTGTATTGTGCCTAGGTGCTGTAACATCGAAATAAGACATCAATGGTTGCGGACAAGCTCTGTGTGAAGCCTCTTGGGCCTGGCCGTTACCCCGATGTGTACCAGGTGATTGTATGTATTGTGCTAGGTGAAACATTGAATAAGAACACCAATGGTGCCGACAAGCTCTGTGTGAAGCCTCTTGGGCCTGGCCGTTACCCCGATGTGTACCAGGTGATTGTATGTATTGTGCTAGGTGAAACATTGAATAAGAACACCAATGGTGCCGACAAGCTCTGTGTGAAGCCTCTTGGGCCTGGCCGTTACCCCGATGTGTACCAGGTGATTGTATGTATTGTGCTAGGTGAAACATTGAATAAGAACACCAATGGTGCCGACAAGCTCTGTGTGAAGCCTCTTGGGCCTGGCCGTTACCCCGATGTGTACCAGGTGATTGTATGTATTGTGCTAGGTGAAACATTGAATAAGAACACCAATGGTGCCGACAAGCTCTGTGTGTGAAGCCTCTTGGGCCTGGCCGTACCCCGATGTGTACAGGTGATTGTATGTATGTGCTAGGTGAAACATTGATAAGAACACCAATGGTGCGACAAGCTCTGTGTGAAGCCTCTTGGGCCTGGCCGTTACCCCCCGATGTGTACCAGGTGATTGTAGTATTGTGCTAGGTGAAACATGGAATAAGACCACCAATGGTGCCGACAGCTCTGTGTGAAGCCTCTTGGGCCTGGCCGTTACCCCCTATTGTACCAGGTCGATTGTATGTATTGTGGCTAGGTGAAACAGTGAATAAGAACACCATGGTTGCCGACAAGCTCTGTGTGAAGCCTCTGGGCCTGGCCGTTACCCCGATGTGTACCAGGTGATTGTATGTATTGTGCGAGGTGAAACATTGAATAGAACACCAATGGTGCCGACAAGCTCGGTGTTGACGCCTCTTGGGCCTGGCCGTTACCCCGATGTGTACGCAGGTGATTGTAGTGTATTGTGCTAGGTGAAACATTGAATAAGAACACCAATGGTGCCGAGCAAGCTCTGTGTGAAAGCCTCTTGGGCACCTGGCGGTACCCCGATGTGTTACCAGGCATCGATTGTATGTATTGTGCTTTTAGGTAAAATTGATAAGACACACCAATGTGCAGTAAAGCCTCTGTTGTGAAGCCTCTTGCGGCTCGCCGTTACCCCGGATCTGGTACAACAGGTGATTGTATGTATTTGCTAGGTGAAAACTTGAATATAGAACACCAATGGTGACGATCAAGCTCTGTGTTGTGAGCCTCTTGGGCCTGGCCGTTAACCCGTATGTATGTTACCAGGTGATTGTATGTATTGTGCTAGGTGAATGAAAATTGATAAGAAACACACTGGGGCCGACAGCTCGATGTGAAGCCTTTCTTGGGCCTGGCCGTTACCCACGATGTGTCTGACCAGGTGAGTGTATGTATTGGTCATTGTTTATAAATGTGTGGGTTCGGGTTGGGGGTGGGGGGGGGGGGGCGGGGCGGGGGTGGGCGGGGCTGGGGGGGACAGGCTGGGCTGGGCCCTCAACCTCACGCTGGTCTGGGCTGGGCTGGGCTGGGCTGGGCTGGCACCCTCTACCTCATGCGGAATAAGGCATGCTATTTAGGTACTTATTCTCTTGGCACTATCTTCAGCAGTTACCGATAAGAGGGGGCAGCATGCATGCAAGTAGAATATTGATAATGAAATCATCCTAAACGTGGTCACTGACGCCACCCCTGAGCAGGCCCTGGTAGATGGAGTCGAGGAGAATATCTGAAGACGCACTAGGATGGTGAACTTGAACCCCTGAACCTGAACCCTGAGCAGGCCAAGGTAGATAGAGACGAGGAGAGAAACCGAAGACGCACTAGGGTGGTGAACTTGACCCCCCCCCTGAACCTGAACCCCTGAACTTGACCCCCTGAACCTGACCCCTGAGCAGGCACTTACAGATGGGATGAGGAGAGGATCCGAAGACGCACTAGGGTGGTGAACTTGACCCCCCCTGAAACCTGGAACCCTGTGAACTTGACCCCCACGTGACAGACACTGACCCTGAAATTGAGCCCCCCTGAACTGAAACCCTGGAGAGCCACTGAGGAGGGGAACGATGCAAGAAGTGGCAGAAATCCTAAGTCCCACTAGGGTGGTGCAGCTTGACCCGACCTGAAACTGACCCCTGAAGGAACCTATGAGCCACTGGCAGCTGATGGAGGAGAACGCGGCAAAAATCCGAAGACGCACTAGGGTGGTTAAACTTGGACCCCCCTCTTGACCGAACCCTGAACTTGACCCCCTGAAACTTGGACCTCGTCTGAACCTGAAACCGCTGAAGCTTGACCCCCCCGGAACTGACCCCCCTGAATTGACCCCCCCTGAACCTGACCCCCCTGAACTTGACCCCCCTGAACCTGAACCCTGAGCAGGCACTGATGTGATGTGGAACGAAGCAGTAAATCCAAAGCGGACGCAAAAGTAAGAGGCGGGGATGGTCACCTGACCCCTGAACCTGAAACCCTGAGCAGGCACGGATGGATGGTGACCGATGGCAAAAATCAGAAGACGCAATAGGGTGGTTGTGAACTGACCCCTGAACCTGACCCCCGACATTGACTCCTGAGCAGGCACTGACGGATGGGAACGAGGCAGAAATCCGAAGACGCACTAGGGTGGTGCAGCTTGAGGACCCTTGCCATCCATGCTACGCCAACCCGTGGGTGCAGGTGGGTGCATTATAGTTGTTCAGTCCTCACCACCACTGTCACCACCACCACCACCACCACCACCACCACCGCACACCACACACCACACACCACAGACCACCACCACCACCACCACATGCCCAGTAACTATTGCAGCGAATACTAGTAGTGTTCGAGATCTAGTCAAGAGATTGCATTGCATTGCATTGCCATAGTTGGCCCAAGACAAGCCCGATCCAAAACATCCTTTCTTAGGAGGCACATGTGGAATACTGCCATCACCACCACCACTACCACCACCACCATTACCACCACCACCACCACTGCCACCACCACCACCACCACCACTGCCACCACTGCCTCCACTGCATACCGTGGCCATCAGCACCACCACCACCAGAATCACCACCAACACCTCCAACACAACCACTTGCATTGCATTTCATTACATTGCATTGACATGCCATAGTTGGCTCAAGACAAGCCCGATCCAAAACATCCTTTGTTATGAGGCACATGTGGAACACTGCCACCACCACCACCACTGTCACCACTGCCTCCACTGCATACCGTGGCCATCACCATCACACACCACCACAACCACAACCACCATCAGAAACACCACGAACACCACCAACCCACTCATAAGGCCCCACCCCACCCCACCCATTCATTTGTTATTCATTTAAGTCAGAATATACACACACATTCAACTCAACCCGCACACACACGCCTAGTATTATCTTATTTGCAGGGGCGTGTCCAGTTGAGGGATCTTCAGAAGGCCCCACCCCACCCCACCCCATCTCTCCCCACCCCACTCATAAGGCCCCACCCCTCTCATAAGGCCCCAACCCACCCCACCCACTCACCCACCAAACCAGGGGCGTGTCCAGTTGGGTGATCTGCATAAGGCATCGGTATTCAACAAAGCATATGGTGAGAAGGAGGAGCCCTTGCTTGGCGTTTACTTTGGTGACGCGATGAGCGCCCAATGTATCCACCCCCCCCCCCCCCCCCCCTTTCCCCCAACCAACCAACCCACTCACCCGTCCAAACAGGGGCGTGTCACATAGGGTGATCTGCATAAGGCATTTGTGTTCAACAATGGTTATGAAAAGGAGGAGGAGCCCTTGTTTGGCAACTACTTTTGTGACGTGATGAGCGCCCATGCCCCCCCCTCCCCCCCCCCCCCCCCCCCCCCCCCAACCAACCAACCCAACCAACCAACCAACCAACCAACCCACTCACCCATCCAACCAGAGGTGTGTTCATTCGGGGGATCCTCATATGGCCCCTCCCCACCCCACCCTCCCACCCAAGCAGGGGCGTGTCCAATTGGGTGATCTTCACATAAGGCCCCACCCCACCCCACCCCACCCACTCACCCACCAAACCAGGGGCGTGTCCAATTGGGTGATCTGCATAAGGCATTGGTATTCAACGAAGCATATGGTGAGAAAGAGGTGCCCTTGCTTGGCGTCTACTTCGGTGAGGTGCGAGATGGACCCCACTCATAAGGCCCCACCCCACCCCACCCATTCATTTGTTATTCATGTTGGTCAGAATATACACACATATTCAACTCAACCCGCACACACACGCTTAGTCTTGTCTTATTTGCAGGGGCGTGCCCAGTTGGTTGATCTTCAGAAGGCCCCAAGCCACCCCACCCCATCCCACCCCACTCATAAGGCCCCAACCCACCCACTCACCCACCAAACCAGGGGCGTGTCCAATTGGGTGATCTGCATAAGGCATTGGTATTCAACAAAGCATATGGTGAGAAAGAGGTGCCCTTGCTTGGCGTCTACTTGGGTGAGGTGATGACCGCCGGCCAAGACGCAAGGTATGTATGAGTAGATATTATAAATAGTAGATTAAATGGTACATGTAATTCATGTAGTACCATGCGTGCACTATTAATAGTGGCAAATACATTATTCATATTGTAATTGTTGTTTTATACACGAGGAATTCAAAATAAAACAGTGCTCTTTGTTTTTAATCAAACAGTGCTCTTCCCTGACTAAAAACAGTGGCTCATTTTGTTTTTAATCAAACAGTGCTCAAAATAAAAACAGTGCTCCAATTTGTGGTTGTAATCAAAACAGTGCTCACATAAAACAGTGACTCAATTTGTTTTAATCAACAGTGCTCAAATAAAAACAGTGCTCCCCCCCCAATTTTGATGTTTTTAATCAAACAGTTGCTCAAAATAAAACAGTGCTCAATTTGGTTTTTAATCAAACAGTGCTCAAAATAAAACAGTGCTCAATTTTGTTTTTAATCAAACAGTGCTCAAAATAAAACAGTGTTCAATTTGTTTTAATCAAACAGTGCAAAATAAAACAGTGTCAATTTGTTTTTAATCAAACAGTGTCAACATAATACAGTGCTCAATTTGTGTTTAATCAAAACATTGCCCAAAATAAAACAGTTGCTTCAATTTTGTTTTAATCAAACAGTGCTCAACAAAAAACATTGCTCAATTTTGTTATTAATCACAAACAGTGCTAAACAAATAAAACAGTGCTCAATTTTGTTTTTAATCAAACAGTGCTCAAAATAAAACAGTGCTCAATTTTGTTTTTAATCAAACAGTGCTCAAAATAAAACAGTGCTCAATTTTGTTTTTAATCAAACAGTGCTCAAAATAAAACAGTGCTCAATTTTGTTTTTAATCAAACAGTGCTCAAAATAAAACAGTGCTCAATTTTGTTTTTAATCAAACAGTGCTCAAAATAAAACAGTGCTCAATTTTGTTTTTAATCAAACAGTGCTCAAAATAAAACAGTTGCTCCCCTCCCAATTTTGTTTTACTAAACAGTGCATCAAAATTAAAACCATGCTCAATTTTGTTTTATATCAAACCGTGCTCAAAATAAACAGTGCTCAATTTGTTTTTAAGCAACCGTGCTCAAAATAAAACCGTGCTCAATTTTTTTTTTAATCAAACAGTGTCAAATAAAACGTGTCAATTTTGTTGTAATCAAAACAGTGCTCAAATAAAAACAGTAGCTCAATTTGTTTTACTCAAACGGCTTCAAAATAAACACAGATGCCGCAATTGGTTTTTAATTCAATACAGGTTAAAAATAAAACAGTGCTCAATTTTGTTTTTAATCAAACAGTGCTCAAAATAAAACAGTGCTCAATTTTGTTTTTAATCAAACAGTGCTCAAAATAAAACAGTGCTCAATTTTGTTTTTAATCAAACAGTGCTCAAAATAAAACAGTGCTCAATTTTGTTTTTAATCAAACAGTGCTCAAAATAAACAGTGCCCTCCAATTTTGTTTTTAATCAAACAGTGCTCAAAATAAAACAGTGCTCAATTTTGTTTTTAATCAAACAGTGCTCAAAATAAAACAGTGCTCAATTTTGTTTTTTTATCAAACAGTGCTCAAAATTGAACGTATTTTTTAATATATCGGTGCTCAAAATAAAACGGTGCTCAAAACTGCATAGCAAAAAGTATTTGGGAAAGGGGTCCTTGGCTGGATCTGGAAGTAGATACCTGAAATCCAGTTGGCAAACCTCAAATTGCTTGTGTTACATTTCCTTGTTACAAGTTCATACATTGTTTTACTTGGGTCCTATAGACTGCCCAAGCTTGCGGTAAAATCATGTAAAACATTGAGGCAAAACCATTAAAACATATAAAAACCATAAAACAACCATATAAAACCATACAAAAACCAAATAAGACCATACATAAACCATATCAAACCATATAAAACCATATAAAACCATGTAAAACATTGAGGTAAAACCATAAAAAAACAATGAGGTGCCTCGTGTCCATGTGTCCAGGCCAGGGTACTACAAAGCGCGCGCTGCAGCGTGATTTCACGCACGCTTTTTGAGCCCCACTGCCCGTTTCGCACAGTTTTTCAACCCCCTGTGGGCGCAGCTCGCAGTTTTTGCGCTTGTTGCACTACAAAGCGCTGACCAATTTGACGTTTGTGCGCTTTAAGCGCTGACCAATTTGACAAAATGTAGTCCCTGGTCCAGGCAGTCAGCTGATGTATATCATGTGTATATTAAAGTCCAGGGATAGGCCATTTGTGTTTTAGTTGAGACAGGTATTTCACCCCTGGAGGTGGGTCTCCTGACACAAACCAGCCGCACCTAGGATTCAGTTAGAATGGCGCTGCCACTCCTACAAAAGAGAAGGCGCAATAAGGGTTCGGTGGGTGAACAAATAGGCTAAAGGGACTTGCCAAATCGTGATAGGTAGGGCTTAACAAGAAAAAGCATTGATGAACTGAACCCCAAACATTAGTTCCACTGACAGGGGCCCTGAGTCGTGCTAAGCTTGACCTCCCTCCATCCTCAATGCTGTGCTTCCTCGCTGGCAGTAAGTATTTATAAGGCCTTTTTATATGTTATCAGACGCATTGACGCCGGTTCGACACCTGGAATGACACGCGGCCATCGCACTTACTGGCAGCCTGGCAGTTTGAACGCAAACGGTTGACCTCCCGCTCAGCTGCCACGTATCCAAAGAGGGAGAGAGAGAGGATTCGTTACATAAACTCAGCAAATCATTGCCGAGACAGGACAGTAGGATAGCCTGCCTAATATCCAATTTTATAACAAGAAGCATGAGGGTTTAATGAACAACTTGGCCTATCACTTCCACAGATTCCCTAATAAGTTGTGGAGACAGGTTTCATATATACCTGCCTCCTTGGAAGAGGTAGAGAACTTTCCTCCGTTCTGGCATGCGGTAGTCCATGCGCAGTAGCGGTCTGCGAAACCAAAAAACCATCATAGTAGCCATTCTCCAGTATGTGCGATGCAAGCGAACAGGAGGGTTCCCTTAAACTCACGCCCCGTGGGAGGGCCTATGTCAAATTTTCAATTTGTGTGAAAACAAGTCAACACTGCACATGTTTTGATAACTGCCATGATACCACTGTCCAGGTAAAATAGCAGCCCCTTCTCTACCGCTGTAAGACACGCCTCTCTTAATACCATGCCCAACCAGGCGTTATCATTACTTTTTCATTTCCTAGATAAAACGTTATCTTCTTGACTTTGATTTGCACGCACAAGTAGAAGACAGGTCTACAGTGCAAACCTTGGGGGTCCTCCGTACCCTTGTCTAGAAGACAGGTCTACAGTGCAAACCTTGGGGGTCCTCCGTACCCTTGTCTAGAAGACAGGTCTACAGTGCAAACCTTGAGGGTCCTCCGTACCCTTGTCTAGAAGACAGGTCTACAGTGCAAACCTTGGGGGTCCTCTGTACCCTTGTCTGCACCCATGCGACACCCCTCACACCCATAACGCACCCTTTCAAGCCCAATAAAAGGGTGCGGTAAAAGGGAGACCCCTCAAAGTAGCAGTGCTATATGCACGAGAACCAAGTATGATATCCATACCTTGAAAAAACGTATTCGATTTGAGCTTGATTTGCATCATATGATGTATCGTACAATATATCGTACTATGTCGTTTGATATGTCGCCCAATAGTCCTTGAACCAGACCAATATTGGCATGCCTATAGGTATCTAGAAAAACAGCACCTCTCACACCCATAATGTACCCTTTCAGCCAAGTAAAAGATCGCCGAAGTCCTTTCATTCCCAAATTAGCATTGCTAAGCTCAAGAGAATAGGGATAGGCAATATGATATCATATGATATCATGTCATCATACGATATCATATGATATCATATGATGCCGGAAGTCTAACTAGGCTAAAGTTACCATTTATATACAATATCATATGATGCAATTTGTATGATATCATATGATATCATACTTGCCTTTGATAAACATCATATGATATGCCGGTCCCTACAGGAGAACCAAGTATCCCCACATGAGAATATATATCTCTCCACATGAGAACCAAGTATCATATCCATACCTTGAAAAACGTGTTCTTCTTGACTTTGATATGCATTCACAAGTACACGAGTCCACGACTTTCTCATATCACTCCTTCTCCTTATACTACTGTAGTTACTCCAGTGGCGATGTGACTGGCAAGCAAGGTTTGTCTCACAACTACACCTTCACATACAAGTAAGCCATACAAATGTGCTGGTATCGTTGTGGCCTGCCATGTCCTGCCCTATTCTGTTATATTCTACCCTGCCCGGACGAGCAAGCGAGGTTTGTCTCACAACTACACCACACACAAGTAAGCTATACAAATGTGCTGGTATTGTTGTGTCCTGCCATGTCTTGTCCTTTTTCTGTTATATTCTGCCCTGTCCTGATGGGCAAGCGAGGTTTGTCTAACAACTACACATTCACATACAAGAAATAAAGACGCAAAAATGTGCTGGTATCGTTGTGTCCAGCTGTGTCTTGTCCTATTCTGTTAAAATCCTGTCGTATTCTGTTATTTTCTGCCCTGTCCTGACGGGCAAGCGAGGTTGTGTCACAACTACACCTTCACCAAGTAAGCCGCACAAATGTGCCGTTATCGTTGTGTCCTGCTGTATCCTGTCCTATTCTGTTAAAATCCTGTCATATTCTGTTCTATTCTGCCCTGTCCTGACAGGCAAGCGAGGTTTGTATCACAACTACACCTTCTCATACAAGTAAGACATACAAATGTGCTGGTATCGTTGTGTTCAGCTGTGTCCTGTCCTATTCTGTTAAAATCCTGTCATAGTCTGTTATATTTTGCCCTTTCCTGACGTCCTGACAACATCGCTCCCTTCCTTAACCAACCCCACACTGTGTGTATATAGAAGATATGTTCACTATGTTTATATTTATCATGATGAAGTATGATGACTGCGCCCACACCAACATCAGGTGGAGTGCCGAGGTGGTGGTGGTGGGCGACCCAGCACGCTGCCTATCCACATAGATCAATGTCATCACTGCATGGGCATCCTTTCCTGCCCTGTCATGCACTACCCTGCCCCATGCTGTGTCTTCTCCATTCCTCGGTGTTTTCCGCTAAATTTTGCTTCCTGCCACTACCCCTACACCAGTTGGTGTGACGAGGTGGTGGTGGTGGGCGACCCAACACGCTGCCTAGCCACGTGTGTCAATTCAGTCACCACATGGACGTCCCCGCACGGGGCTGAGCGTGTTGATGAGGGGCAGACAGCATCACCACATGGAGCACATGGGCCACGTGAGGGGCAGACAGCATCACCACCTGGAGCACATGGGCCACGTGAGGGGCAGACAGCATCACCACATGGAGCACATGGGCCACGTGAGGGGCAGACAGCATCACCACCTGGAGCACATGGGCCACGTGAGGGGCAGACAGCATCACCACCTGGACCACATGGGCCACGTGAGGGGCAGACAGCAACCCCACATGGGCAGGGGCTGGAGGAATTTCCCCAGCCCCCTCCGGGAAGCCCGAGGGCTGACACTCGGCACTCCAATACATATGAGTGCAACCATCAACCCTGTAATTGTGCCAGGTGGGTGGTTTTGATGGATGGGAATGGTAATGCTGGTGGTGCATGGTAATGTTGGTGTTGGTGCTGGTGTTAGTGTTGGTGGTGACGTTAGTGGTGGTGTTGGTATTGGTGTTGGTGGTGATGGTAGACGATAAAATAATGTTGGTGTTGTTCAATGCAGTCACCACATGGTCGTCCCCATGCACTCAGCACTCCAAGACCTATGTGTGCATTAACCCTGCAAGTGTTACTGGTGGGTGGTTTTGGTGCATGGTAATGTTGTTGGTGGTGGTGGAGGTGATGGTAGACGTTAATGTTGGTGTTGTCTAATGAAGTCACCACATGGACGTCTCATCAGCGTTTGGATATCTATATACAGGGGACGGCAATATGATATCATACGATATCATGTCAGCATATGATATCATACGATATCATGTAGTGTCGACAGTCTGACTAGGCTAAAGTTACCATTGATACACTATATGACTATATCATATGATGCAATTTGTATTGTTTCATATGATATCATACTTGCCTTTGGTTAGTATCATATGACATGCCAATCCCAACCTATATATATATATATATATATATATATATATGCCACCATGATCCTTGCAATGGAGCAAGGCGGGTAGTAGTGGTGGTGTGAGTGCGTGGTAGTGGTGGCACTGCATACCAGCATCTATATTTCAGGTACCAAGGCCTCGAAGGGAATATCGAAATCGTGTATCTGGTCCACAAGCGTGAGAGCCACCACAAACACCAACCCGCAACCCCACACCAACACCAGCACCAATCTCAACACCCACCCCAACCCCTATATCCTTTAGGTACCAAGGCCTCGAAGGGAATATCGAAATCGTGTATCTGGTCCACACGCTTGGGAGCCACCACCAACCCGAACCCATAACCCCGCACCAACACCAGCACCAATCCCAACACCCACCCCAACCCCTATCATTTAGGTACCAAGGCCTCGAAGGGAATATCGAAATCGTGTATCTGGTCCACACGCTTGGGAGCCACCACCAACCCGAACCCATAACCCCGCACCAACACCAGCACCAATCCCAACACCCACCCCAACCCCTATCATTTAGGTACCAAGGCCTCGAAGGGAATGTCGAAATCGTGCATTTAATTCCCAAGCTTGGGAGGACCATCACACCATCAAGCACCAGTCCCTGCATACCAACATCTATAATTTAGGTACCTTCATACACATGGTCACCTTGCTTCCCCTGACACGACCTCCATACATACACCAACACGAGCACACCCACGCCCAGACCGTCTTACATACCAACACTCAGCCTCTGCATCCCAACATCTGTATTTAACGTACCGGCAGCGCCAAGGGAATATCGAATTCCTGCATTTAGTCCGTAAACCCTAAACCCTAAACATCAGTCCCTGCATACTAACATCTATATTTTAGGCACCAAGGCCTCAAGGGAACATCGAAATCGTGTCTTTGGTCCGTAAAACCTAAGCCCTAAACCCTTAACATCAATCCCTGCATACCAACATCTATATTTTAGGTACCAAGGCCTCGAAGGGAATATTGATCTCCTGCATTTGGCCCCTAAGCCCTGAACCCTAAACATCAGTCCCTGCATACCTACATCTATATTTTAGGTACCAAGGCCTCGAAGGGAACATCGAAATCGTGTATCTGGTCCACCAGCTTGGGAACACCATCACACCTGTCATAGGTACCTGCATACACATGGTCACCTTGCTCCCCCTAAGACGACCTCCACACATTCATCAACACAAGCACACCCACGCCTAGACCGACATACATACCAACACATTCCAACCCCTGCATGCCTACAGCTGTATTTAAGGTACAAAGGCCTCGAAAGGAATATTGAAATAATGTATCTGGTCCGCAAGCAAGGGGAAACAAGGGCGTGACCGCCCTTGTGTTGGATTGGACCAATTGGACCAAGGGATCCGCTGGTGGCTGGGGATGGGGATGGGTAGCCTCGCTGTAACCATGCCATGGAGGGGCGGTTACTAGGGTTGTTTTGTGTGCGATGTGCGGTGTGTGTAACCTTGTTGCTGTCCTCGTAAACCTTGTTGCTGCCCTCGTGGCTGTTCTTGCGGAATGTGTGTTTCATATAACGCGCTCTGGTACACAGTTGCGCGTTATCTCATAAACTGGGGCTGTGCACCCTCCGGCTGTGACTAGGCAGTCTCCTTTGGGACGACTTGACTGTCGAATCCCAACATCAAGTGGTTAGGGGCGCAGTTTGACTTAAATCTACCTGAAAGATGAGGTGACGTGACTGCAACGAGTCGGAGAATAGGTGACTGCCTTTGCTAGCTTATTGAGCTGCCTGCCGTTTGCAAACGTCAGTTGGTGCGGTCCAAATGCAATTTGTAGGGCGAACCCTTAGGTTCCTTAGCGCATCAGTTTGGTGCCTCCTTTTGGCGCCTCCGTTTGGCACACCCGTTTTGCTCGCCCGTTTTTCTCGTCCGGCAGTACGGCTGTTGTACCGAAGTCGCTACCCATGGATGGGCGGTAACCATCACATCTGTCATCGCCAACACCATCACGACCTTCACACACCACCACACACAAGCACACACCCGCACCAGGGTACTACAAAGCGCGCGCGGCAGAGCGATCTCGCGCACGCTTTTTGAGCCCCACTGCGTGCTCTGCGCAGTTTTCCCAACCCCCTGTGGGCGCAGCGCACCGTTTTTGCGCTTGTTACACTGCAAAGCGCTGACCAATTTGACATTTGTGCGCTATAAGCGCTGGCCAATTTACAAAACAACAAAACGTAGTACCGTGACCCGCACCCCCAACCCCAACCTCCCCCATCGTTTAGGTATCAAGGCCTCAAAGGGAACATCGAAATCGTGTATCTGGTCCACAAGCACAAGGAAACCATTACACCCGTCATTGTGTTTATCAAGCGCAAAGGAGTGGCAGTCCAGCCTGGCGATGAGGCCATTGGTGACTGGGCTGACCCCCTTTTTTTTGAAATTGTTGCCGCAAACCTCAAGGGATACCAGGTGAGAGCATGCTCAAGGATTTCGATAATGATTTGGAAGGAATTGGCGCTGCAAGATTTGTAGCTTTCGCTGTCCACAGTTAAGCTACCTTTCCCCAGCCTTTCGCTGTCAAAAGGTAGCTTCTCAGCTACCAAATGGGAGAAACAGGTGGTAGCTGAATGCCCTTATCTTTGTCGCCAGACGGCCGAATCGAAAAAGTAAAGAAGAGCGATATTTAGTTTTAGTCCCCTCCGTCCGCCTACCAATTTTTAGGTGAAACAAACCTCAAGGGATACCAGGTTAGAGCCAGGTTACTTCCAAGCGCGCGCTTTTGCCCGCTGGCGCGCTGCCTTTTTGAGCTCCACTGCGCGTTTAGCGCAGTTTTTTCAACCCCCTGTAGGCGCAGCGCGCATTGTTTGCTCTTTTTGCACTACAAAGCGCTGACCAATTTGGTCAATGGTAATACCCTGGTGAGAGCATGCTCATACATGAATGCTTCATCTGCGTGCTTAAATCTGAGTGCTTACATATGAGTGCTTGCATATGAGTGCATATGAGAAGCATTCATGCTTGCATATGAGTGCATATGAGAAGCATTCATGCTTACATATGAGTGCTTGCATATGAGTGCATATGAGAAGCATTCGTGCTTGCATATGAGAAGCATTCATGTGCAAGCATATGAATGCTTGCACATGAATTATTATAACTGAATGCTTACATCGGAGTGCTTGCATATTAGTGATTACACGGTTACACCTGAATGCTTATATCTGAGTGCTTTCATATTAGTGCTTCACGGCTACACCCGAATGCTTACATCTGAGTGCTTGCACATGAATGCTTCATCTGAATGCTTATAACTAAATGCTTACATCTGAATGCTTCATTTGAGTGCTTACATATGTGTGCGTGCAACTCATGAGTGCTTGCATATGAGTGCTTGCAACACATGAGTGCTTACATATGAGTGCTTGCAACACATGAGTGCTTGCATATGAATGCATACACCTGAGTGCTTACACATGAGTGCTTGCATATGAGTGCATACACCTGAATGCTTACACATGAGTGCTTGCATATGAGTGCATACACCTGAATGCTTACACATGAGTGCTTGCATATGAGTGCTTGCAACACATGAGTGCTTACATATGAGTGCTTGCAACACATGAGTGCTTGCATATGAATGCATACACCTGAGTGCTTACACATGAGTGCTTGCATATGAGTGCATACACCTGAATGCTTACACATGAGTGCTTGCATATGAGTGCATACACCTGAATGCTTACACATGAGTGCTTGCATATGAGTGCTTGCAACACATGAGTGCTTGCATATGAATGCATACACCTGAGTGCTTACACATGAATGCTTACACCCCAATGCTCACACATAAATGCATCAATCGATTTATAAGTGAGTTTGTTGTATCATAGTAAATCCATTTATTTGAGTGCCTGGGCATTTGATAAATCTTTATTTCAGTTTAATTTCATTTTTATTTAATTTTAATTTTAATTTACTTTGATAAATCTGTACATCACAATTGTCCCCGTGTCATTACATTGCATTACATTACATTTCATGTTAAAGTCTACTTGACACCGCGAGGGTGTATGAGACTCAGTGCTTTAAACAAAAAGAAAAAGCACCCACAAAGCAAAAAAACCATTTACATCAGGTGAGGGGTGTGTCGAGGACAAACAAACATGACATGATCATGTCATGATCCAAAATTGGATTGTTTCGATGTGTCTCAACACAGTCTTAACATTTTTATTTGTGGTTGTGACAGGACTTTCACCCCAGGAGGTGGGTCTCCCGACACAAACCAGCGACCCGGAGGATTCAGTTTGAATGGCGTTGCCCCTCCTACAATAAAGTAGGCGCAATTAGGGTCGGTGGAAATCTTACAACTTCTACACTTGAATTGAAATTTCTCATCACACCTCACAACATCTCAACCTACCACTCAACATCTCCAATAGATATGAAAAACAATGTCTACCCGCTTAAGATGAGCATTGCAATTTAAGAAAAGGAGCTAAACAAAGTCTCCCCGCCTAAGATAAGCATCACAATTAAAGAAAAGGAGCTAAGCAATGTCTCCCCGCTTATGATGAGCATCGCAATTCAAGAAAATAAGCTAAACAAAGTCTCCCTGCTTAAGATAAGCATCGCAATTTAAGAAAAGGAGGTAAGCAATGTCT
The DNA here is from genome assembly GCA_013435795.1 of Chlamydomonas sp. ICE-L. Lineage (NCBI taxonomy): Eukaryota > Viridiplantae > Chlorophyta > Chlorophyceae > Chlamydomonadales > Chlamydomonadaceae > Chlamydomonas > Chlamydomonas sp. ICE-L. The sequence continues at coordinate 95,264,908 of JACBWV010000610.1, read as the reverse complement.
CCCCGCTTATGATGAGCATTGCAATTTAAGAAAAGGAGCTAAACAAAGTCTCCTTGTTGTCTGTAGGAATGGAAAAGAAAGGAGGACAAGATTCTGGAGTTGGAGGACGAGAACCAGATTTTGAGGGGCAAGGAGGACAAGCTCCACATGGTGAAGGACGAGAACCAGATTTTGAGGGGCGAGAACCAGATGTTGAGGGGGCACCTAGGGACTCACCTCACCCCAAAGCTATCTGGTGCTAGCACTCACACGTGCATTAGCAGCAGGCCGCTGCCTCTTGGCCAGGAGCCAGCTATTGCATGCAAGATCCAACAGGGCAGGGAGGGGGGGAATGTGGGTAGAGCTGTAAGCCCTGAGGCTGATCATGCCCCACTTATATCATTGCGCAGCGTTGATCGGGGTGATGGCTCACGCATACCTGCATCTGAGCAGGGTGAGGACTTACCCGCCACCTTAGGTCCCTCAGAAGGCGGTCGCGCATGTATGCACGACCAACAACGCAAGTTGACAAGTCTTAGCCAGCGTCGCAAGCGAAGAAGAACCTTGGCGGAGAGTATTGGCAATGGAATCGAGCGGACCGAAGGCAGTGAGGTACAAGACAGTTGGCTGACGTGTCAGGCTTCGCCTCAGTGGGTCGGTCAGTCGGACGGACAACTGGGTGATCCTGGGGGCTCCCGCCCCCCAGAATGGGGGGCTCCGCCAAAAATACACAGATCTGCTGCTTCTCCCTCTTGTCAGGCCCAGGAAGTGGTGGACCTGACGGTGTCAGACTAAACCCTAAACCCTAAACCCGAAGCCTGGGGAGGTAGACACTGACATGATCGGCCACGAGGCAGTCCATACCAGGCGCCTCGCTTGCCCCATGCCTCCTAACCAAGCTGGTCTGCATGAAGCAAACAGCATCCTCAGGACAGGCCCCCCTTATCTCTCTAACGAGGATCTAGTGGCAGTGGGGGGCTGCCACGGGACAGTCCATACTCAGCACTTATCTGCATCTGGGAAGAGTGGGGGGGGTCACACACGCCGCACCTGACCGAAAAGGTGGGGGATCAAACAAAGCCGCATCTGATCGAAAGAGTGGGGGGTCACACAAAGCCGCATCTGACAGAAAGAGTGGGGGGTCACACAAAGCCGCATCTGACCGAAAGAGTGGGGGATCACACAAAGCCGCATACATCTGACCGAAAGAGTGGGGGATCACACAAAGCCGCATCTGACGGAAAGAGTGGGGAATCACACAACGCCGCATCTGACCAAAAGAGTGGGGGATCACACAAAGCCGCATCTGACCGAAAGAGTGGGGAATCACACAACGCCGCATCTGACCGAAATCAGACGGATGTCAAATATTTGCTGGACCAACTAGTCCAAGAAAAGGTCAACCGCATTCTCGTCCAATGTGCTCTCGAGGAGGAAAAGGAAAGAGGGAGGGATCGTCAGGTGAAGCTGTTGATTAAGGAGATGGCCAAACAGACGTTGGCTGGACTGGACTGGGCTGGGTTGGGTTTTTACCAAACTCAAGCCAGCTGTTGAGAAGATGGCTAGGCTGGGCTCGGCGGGGCTGGGCTAAGCTGGGCTGGGATGTGATGTGATGGGCTGGGTTGTTACCAAACTCAAGCTAGCTGTTGAGGAGATGGCCTAACGTAGCTGGGCTGGGCTGGGCCAGGCTGGGCTGGGCTGAGCTGGGCCGAGCCGGGCCGGGCTAAGCTGGGCTGGGTTGGGTTGGGTTGTTACCAAACTCAAGCCAGCTGTTGAGGAGATGGCCTAACAGACGTTGGCTGGGCTGGGCCGGGCCGGGCTAAGCTGGGATGTGATGTATGGGCTGGGTTGTTACCAAACTCAAGCTAGCTGTTGAGGAGATGGCCTGACAGATGTTGGCTGGGCTGGGCTGGGCCAGGCCGGGCTGGGCTGGCTGGGCTAGGCTGGGCTGGGTTGTTACCAAACTCAAGCTAGCTGTTGAGGAGATGGCCAAACAGACATTGGCTGGGCTGGGCTAGGCTGGGCTGGGCTGGGTTGGGCTGGTTGTTACCAAACTCAAGCTAGCTGCTCAGGAGATGGCCTAACAGACGTTGGCTGGGCTGGGCTGGGTTGGGCTGGGTTGTTACCAAACTCACGCTAGCTGTTGAGAAGATGGCCTGGCAGACGTTGGCTGGGCTGGGCTGGGCCAGGCCGGGCTGGGCTGGGTTGTTACCAAACTCAAGCTAGCTGTTGAGGAGATGGCCAAACAGACATTGACCATGCTGACTCCAGTTTGCGGTGATGGACATGCTAGGATGCGATGATGGGTCAGCCTCGATGCGTTGATGACAAACATAAATGCTGTGACGGACATGCCGACATGTGGTGCACTTCCATTGACCAAATTGGCCAGCGCTTTAGCGCACTTGAGAGAAACAAAACTGCGCTTAGTAGTGCAAAAAGCGCAAAAATTGCTTGCTGCGCCCACAGGGGGTTGAAAAAAACTGGATGAAACGCGCAGTGGGGCTCGAAAAGGCAGCGCGCAAAAGCGCGTGCTTGGAAGTACCCTGCCGCCACGTGGTGACGGACTGGGCTGGGCTGGGCTGGGCTGGGCTATGCTGGGCTGGTACATTGATGAGAATTCAGACAACTCTGGATTGGGCTGCTTACCCTCTTCCATTTCCAAGTCTCCCAGTAGGATATCTGAAGGAACCAGTGAGCATGCGAAGCAAAATATACAGTTTAAATACCTGCCCAGGTCCCAAGGAATATTGCCGAAATGCAGCGTCAACGTTTAGCTCCACAGCATCAGTGCTGTAAATTTTGTAGGAGTGGCAGCGCCATTCAAACTGAATCCTTGGTGTCGCTGGTTTGTGTAGGGAGACCCACCTCCTGGGGCGAAAATCCTTTGACAACTTTAAAACCAAATGCTGCAGCTAGAAATAGGACGGTGTAACAGACACAGAAACTGGCCTCTATTTGTAGTTTTCTAACTTGAACTGAATAGGATGGACCCTGGTATAGCCCCAGGGCTATGCCAGGGGCCCACTACAATGAATATCACATGTTAACACCTTGGTCGGATTAGTACCGTCCATGTCAACCCCTTTGGGGGCCCACTCGGCAGTCGAAAGGGTTGACAGGCTGGTGTAAGCTAGTTCCTTATTAGGCAGTCGCCCCTTCAGGGTGAGGTAGTCCAAACTTGGTTGTGTGGCCCTAGCCCGCAATTTAGCTGCTTGCCGTCTTCGGCTGGAACATAAACAATTATACGGCCAAGAGTGTTATACATGTTGGGAACGGCAATATGATATCATGTGATATTATTCCATCATATGATATTAGATGATGCCGGCAGTCTGATTAGGCTAATTTTCCGTGTACATCTTACATATCAAATAACGCAATTTGTATGCTATCATATTATATCATACTTCCCTTTGGTCAACATCATATGATATGTCGTTCCCTAAATATATGGCCTGTGCCCGCAAAATGTATCCAAGTCCTGAACTCTCCCTGCTTTGTCTCGACTGGCGCGTTTGCTTTGCCCAGCTGGCAGTTTACCCTCTAGCTAGGGTTAGGGTGCATGACATATAACCCTATTTATGTTTCATTTTTGTACACAGTTTCCTTTTTTGCCTACGCGCAGCAGCTTCTAGGCAGCTCCCTTCCCCCATCCTTGGGCCGAACCCAAAGCTAGCCAGTGGGTCTGAACGCCGACGGGGTGGGCATTTCGTTGCAACCATGGGATTGACCCAATGACTGGTGATCCAATGATGGAGCTAGCTGGAAGCTGCCATGCGTAGCCCAAAAAAGGAACAGTGTTCGTATACCTATTGTGGACAGGGTGCTTCCAAGCGCGCACTTTTGCGCGTTGGCTTGCTGCCTTTTTGAGCCCCACTGCGCGTTTCGCGCAGTTTTTTGCAACCCCCTGTAGGCTCGCAGCAAGCAATTTTTGCGCTACAAAGCGCACTTTTTATTTTTTCAAGTGCGCTAAAGCGCAGGCCAATTTGGTCAATGGAAGTTCCCTGATTGTGGATATGAATTCATCACCTTGGGTATGGGTTGCAATTAGACCTGTGTACAAGAATACACATGCTCACAAAATATCCAGGGGGCCACAGATAGATGCACATACAAATTCACATAAGGGACGGTTATGGGGTGTTTCGTCACCAAACACCTACTTTGCTCATCAAAATCATTTAATGACCTGGTGCATGGCCATTCTTGTGGAAGCCCCCTCTTCAAGGGGGCAAGAGCCCCCAGGTTCACCCCGTTCTCCTTTCTGTGCGACCAACCGACTGACCGTCTGAGAAAGACGATGGCCTGATACGTCAGCCAACTGTCTTGTAACTAACTCACTTCCGTTGCCACCTGTAGAACACTCTCCACAATTTTTTAGTGTCGCTTGCGACACTGCATTTGACTTGTTTTTCTAACTGAGCTGTCTCTCCCCATGCCTCAGACTGGATGTAAATAGTTTATTAACGCCCCCACCTACCACACACGTAGGCTGCAAGTTTAGAAAATATAAGTGAACGGGCCAAGGTAAGTTGCAAGCTTTGTTTGGGTATCCATGTGGGAGTGTTTGGTACGCATGAAGTACATGTACTGCCGTTTAAAGGACAGCTGCCAGGTGTGAACCATGGGCCACACACTTGCCAATAAACGCCACATGAGACTACCTAGGCATTCCTATTTAGGCATGCCTAGGCGGGGGGAAGTCATGGTACCCATGAGGCCTAACCAGACCTTCCCCTACATGTATGTGGACCAAATGCATCCCCTAATTGTGCCATGTGGCTACCCAAACAAAGATCGCTACTAATGCCTGCCTATCTTGTGAAGTTGAAGTATCACTTTACCATTTGAATCTCGCAGCTCGGGAATAGACCGTCAGCCGGGGTCCGACCAGATTACCTAACTCGCTCCACCACAGACCCTAGCATCAGCCATGGAAATCACTGAGAAGATACAATTAGAGTTCAGCCTAAGCACCATGAAGCAGTATTGAAGATGGAATTCGCCGAAAGCGCCGATTGAGGTAAAAGTGAAACCATACTAAAGGTAGAAGACTTATTACACCCTAGGTGGTGGTAATATGGGGCGGATTCCCACGAGCGTGGATGGGTTTGGATGGATCGTTCTATACGGATGCCCATCCCTCCGATGGGAATGCGTTTTGGATGGGCGACCGAGTGCGAAACTACGAATCATCCAAAGGGCCTAGCGACCCATCCAGGGCCCAATCAAACAAGTTCTATGCAGCGTTGCCTACGACGCTAAAAATTGGCGGAGAGTGATCGCGACGGAGTGACAGGTGGCAACGGAAGCGAGTTAGTTTCGAGACCGTTGGCTGACGTGTCAGGCTTCATCGCAGTCAGACGGACGGATGGATGGTCGGCGGTCGGTCGATAGGTCGGCCGATCGGTTGGTTAGACGGACAAATGGGTAAATATGGGGGCTCCCGTCCCCCAGAAGGGGGGGCTCCGCCAAAAGTACCGACACATCCAGTAATACAACCGATAACACCCATCCAGTCCAATTGGAATTCACCCTCAGCAACGAGTAAGCAAATTCCCCGCCACCCTTAGGGGTAGGTCACACTGCTTTTGGTCCCGCCGATTTTGTCCGATTTGGGTCCGATTTGGGTCGATTTTGCTTATCACCCAAATCTTAGTGGTCACACTACAACATTGACCAAAATCGATTTTGGTCAGGACCAAAATCGGACCAAAAGCAAAAGCTAAATCGACCAAAAGCAAAAGCGGGGGTGGGTGGGTGGGTGGGTGGGGGGGGGTATTTGCCTCGATTTTGATTTTGGTCCGGATTTTTTTCTGGAACTTTATATTGTTTTCTGTTATTATCTTTTCCGTATCTTCGTTGTTTCACTCATACCTTTTCTTATCCAATTCTTAAGTATTGTTGCTTCTAGTCTTCAAATTTTTCAGAGGGTGTGGCACAGTCGCAAGCTGATAGTGTGTTGAGATATGGCCCAAATAACTGCAAATGAGAAGGAACATGTTACATAAATTGTATAAAAAATACGAAATCATCCAACTCTCTCTCGCTATTGGGGATGTCTCTTCAGCCTGTTGGGCTTGCACATGATTATTAGGGGTGTGCTGTCAAGCAACTGCCTACTAAGCTTTTTCAATGCTTTTTCTTTCAGCACTTCTTATCACGGTTGGGCAAGTCTGTCAGCCTATTTGGCTTACCCCTGGACTGTCACACACTGACCTAGACGTGCCATAGACTGACCCCTGGACTGGCACTGACTAACGGTTCCGGGGCCTGGGTAGCCTAAGTTTCTAGGTAAGTTTCTAGGTCAGAACGAGGATGGTGCCGAGAGGGTGTCACTGGCATGGCACTTGAGTTGAAGGACTTAGAGGCCATGTCCCTTGAAAAGAAAGGGTGGATGCATTTGGGGCTGTGGGTGGAACTCTTCAAGACCCATTCGACGTTATGTCCCCTAGGAGTTGGTGTGTTTGATGTCTCGGAGCTACCCCAGGGGACGTGCTCTGAGGGAGTGGGGAAAGTGATATCACGGAAGAGTAGCAAGGCCATTAGGCCTGTAGAGGAGGAGGATGATGGGGAGGTGAGATCACCTGACAAGGCCCCACCCCCCACGCAAAACCCAGTTCACACATCCTCCAAAGCGGGCACTGGGTCTGGGGCTGTGCGTAGTTTCCAAAGCATTTTGCTGTCCCAAGACCAGACTAGGCAGGCTAGGGATGATAGGAGGGAGAAGTCGAAGGAGGACAGAGACATAGAGAGGAAGGAGGAGCAGAGGTTGTATGATGAGAGGAGGGAGGAGAAGAAGGAGGAGGGAGAAAGGGAGGATAGAGAGAGGAGGGAGAGAGAAAGGAGGGAGAAGAGTGAAAACCGGTTGGAGATGAGGACACAAATGTCAGAGATGAACCGGTAGACCACTCTCATGATTGCCAACATTTTTGGAGGGGGCAATGGCGCAATGCGATGATGGGTATGAACCACTCCATTCCTGGCAGCTCCAACCCACACAATGGGGGTGGGATGATGGGTCCTGCGATGTCCACCCCACACAATGGGGCTGGGATGATGGGTGCGTGGTGCCACACAGGCGTACCCCCAGACGTACCCTATGGGTACGTCTGGGGGTACGCCTAGGATGATGGGTGGTCCATTCATGCCAAACATGAGCCAGAACTTGGTCATATAATTTTAACAGAGGTTGTTACAAAGGTTCCCAAATCTGTATTGTTTCCACTATTCAGTCTCCCTACTTGCAGCTCCCTGTAGCTCCGTCCCTGCTGCGGGCAGCTCCCGGCTCCCTGCTCCTGCCCCTGCAAAAAAAAAAAAAAGCGCACCAATTAAAAAACTGGTGCGAGTGCACTTTTTCAAAGGCATGTGCGCTTTTTTGACAGCGCACATTTTTTGAAGGCATCGGCACTTTGGGGGCTGTAAAATAATTGTCATCAGTTCAAAAACATTACAGCTTTTAGACTTGAAAACAAACAGTTCTACTCCTGTATTTAAATAGCTGACCAAAAGCAAAATCGAAAGCAAAATCGGATCAATAATTGTCTCAAAGACCAGATTTTGCTTTCGATTTAGCCTCTGGCCGCTTTTGGTCGCTTTTGGTACCCACCCAAATCGTACCAAAATCGAACCAAAAGCAAAAGCTAAATCGACCAAAAGCAAAAGCAGTGTGACCTACCCCTTACCAACTTTTGTGGCGCCCTGAAAATGAATGTTGGGATGAATAGTTGAGCATTAGGCGTAACCGCGCTGGGGTTGCTATCGTATCGGAACCTTCCACGCGGCAATACCTCATCTCAAACTGTACAGATAAATTCGAACTTCTACTCGAACCTACCAGATCTGACTGTGACGAATCGTGGTGTAACCGGGTGTAACACTCTGCGCGGCCACGTAATCCCCGACTACTATCAAGCGAACATCAGGGTACTTCAGGAGGACGCAACGGGCCCTTCCTTCTGGTCAACGGACCCTCCCCACCAGGGTAATTCAAAGCGCGCACTTTTGCGCTTTTGAGCGCTGACTTTTTGACCCCCTCTGCGCTATAAGCGCAGTTTTTTGCAACTCCCTGTGGGCGCAGCAAGCATTTTTTGCGCTTTTTGCACTGCAAAGCGCAGTTTATTTGTTTTCAAGTGCTGGCCAATTTGGCCATTTGAAGTTCCCTGCTCCCCACGTTGCGTCCTGCGATGCAACGGACTCTTCGTCATTGCGCCTTCGATGGAGGACGTAGCGCCCTGGACAACCCTGGTGGACATCCAATAAAAAGGAAGTGCATATTGTAGAAGCAAGCTATGATGTATCGTTTCGAATGGTGTACCAGTACTCAACAGTGAAATTGATAAAACTGTTGGACTCACTGTACTGCCAAGTACAATAGTACATCAGGAAGCCAGGAGGAGCTTGGCAGCGTATCCAACGTGGCATCCAACTTGGCCAGTTGGAACTTTTGAACGCAGATACGTAGTCTATCAGCCTTCAGGCTGCTCACCGTCTGCAGGTGGAGTAAACATGGGTAGGATAAACACTACATACTACACCAAACTCTTCAGTGCAGAATCCTCAATACCAAATGTATTGAAAGTGCCTGGTGGAGCGTGGTATTAAGGGAGCTCCATCTTACAGCGGTACATAACGGGCTGCTACTTTACACGGACGAAGCTACCATGGTGGTTGATAGCAACCGCGAACTCTGAAGCGCACCGATAGGGATTCGAACCCCGCACCGTCTTGTTTCAACGAGCTCTACCATTGAGCCATTCGTCGAAACAGGAAAGAATCCTTAATACAGACTCATCAGTGCAGAATCCTCAGTACAGACTCCCAAGTAAAGACTCCTTAACACAAAAACGGCCAAACTGCCTAGTATTTATCTGTCACACATAAAAACTCTTATACTGGCTCGGGTATTGGAGGAAGATGATGTGTAGCGCAAGAAGCTAGGAACCTGAACTCCCCCAATAGCCCAGTGTGGAGGGAGAAAGATACGGAGAAGCTTGATAGGTAACTTAATGTTCAGCACCATTAGGACTTATGAAGGCACCTACTTACTCGGCCCCATATTCTTCCACTGCTTCCTCATACTCTTCCTTGGCCCCATACGCTTTCTCATCTATCCTTAGGCTCTTCCACTGCTCAATCAGCCTTATACACTTCCTCAGCCTCGGACTCTTCCATCGCTTCCTCAGACTCTTTCTTTGCCCCATACGCTTCAGTCCTCAGACTCTCCCATAGCTTCTTCAGACTCTTCCTTGACCCCATGCACTTTCTCAAACTCAGACTCTTCCATTGCTCCCTCAGCCTCTTTCTTTGCCCCATCCGCTTCAGTCCTCAGACTATTCCATAGCTTCTTCAGAATCTTCCTCAGACTCTTCCACTGCTTCCTCAGACTCTTCCTCGGCCCCATATGCTTCAGTCCTCAGACTATCCCATTGCTTCTTCAGACTCTTCCTCAACCCCATCCACTTTCTCAGCCTCAGACTCTTCCACTGCTTCCTCCGACTCTTCCTCGGCCCAATACGCTTCCTCAGACTCTTCCACTACTTCCTCAGACTCTTCCTCTACTTCCTCAGACTCTTCCACAGCTTTCTCAGGCTCTTCCACTGCTTCTTCAGACTCTTCCTCGCCCCCATACGCTTCTTCAGACTATCCCACTGCTTCCTCAGACTCTTTCACTACTTCCTCAGACTCTTCCTCGGCCCCATACGCTTCCTCAGAATCTTCCTCAGCCTCACACTCTTCCATTGCTTCCTCAGACTCGTCCACTGCTTCCTCAGCCTCATACACTTCCTCAGCCTCGGACTCTTCCATAGCTTCCTCAGACCCTTCCTCGGCCCCATACGCTTCCTCAGACTCTTCCTCGGCCCCTGACGCTTCCTCAGACTCTTCCTCTGCTTCCTCAGCCTCATACACTTCCTCAGCCTCGGACTCTCCCATTGCTTCCTCAGACCCTTCCTCGGCCCCATACTCTTCCTAAAAAACTTCCTCGGCCCCTTACGCTTCCTCAGACTCTTCCTCTGCTTCCTCAGCCTCATACACTTCCTCAGCCTCGGACTCTTCCATTGCTTCCTCAGACCCTTCCTCGGCCCCATACTCTTCCTAAGACTCTTCCTTGGCCCCTTACGCTTCCTCAGACTCTTCCTCTGCTTCCTCAGCCTCATACACTTCCTCAGCCTCGGACTCTTCCATTGCTTCCTCAGACCCTTCCTCGGCCCCATACGCTTCCTCAGACTCTTCCTCGGCCCCATACGCTTCCTCAGACTCTTCCATTGCTTCCTCGGACTCTTTCTCGGCCCCATAGCCTACCTCAGACTCAGACTCGTACGCTTCCTCAGCCTTATCCTCAGCAGCTTCCAGTTCCAGTTCTAGTTCCTCCATGCACTTGGTCCGATCGATCAGGTTATCCATGCATGTGGGCATGTCTGCCATTTCGTCCAGTTCCTCCAGGATACGGGCTCGGTTGAACAGGTCTTCCACGTCTGTGGGCATGACTGCCAGCCAGCACTTCTTCTTGCGCGTGCTCTCGTTGTACACACAAACCATGGCCTCACGAACCGCCTTCATCACCAAGCTCCTAAATGGATGCCTGTCAGCCGGGAACCTGCTGTTGAGGTAAGCCAGAACAATTGCAGTCAACTCTGGGCTACCGTAGGGGCAGATGGTGTGGTGCTCAGTGTTGTAGCCTAGGCCGATCCGCGCCTCATATGCTCTCTCAGCATCAGGCTCTTCCACACTTCCTCTACCACTCTTCCTCCCTCCACAAGATTCATTCTCACCCTGTTTCCATAAACGGTACACAGCTTCAAAATACGATTCCTCCCATCTGCCAGTGGATGTGTCGAGATCAGAGAACTTCAATGCCCCCATTGTAAGCCGACCCATTTCTCGTTCCACAAGCCAACTCCGTATGAAAGTGTCGTCGAACTGCTCCCGATGAATGGCTGCTGCCTGATTCTCCTTGGCCTGGTAACAGAGTGAAAAGGGGGATGAGGAAATGATTTTGGTAAGTTGCGTTATGTTCAGCTAGTTGTTTTGTTTTGTTTCGGTATGGTTTTATATGTTTTGTTTTGTTTTGTTCTGTTTTGTTTTGTTTTGTTTTGGTCTAGTTTGGTTTGGTTTAGTTTAGTTTGGTTTGGTTTGGTTTGGCTTGGTCTAGTTTGGTTTGGTTTGGTTTGGTCTAGTTTGGTTTGGTTTGGTTTGGTTTGATACTGTGGTTTGGTTTGGTTTGATACTGTGGTTTGGTTTGGTTTGGTTTGGCTTGGTCTAGTTTGGTTTGGTTTGGTTTGGTTTGGTTTGGTTTGATACTGTGGTTTCGTTTGGTTTGATACTGTGGTTTGGTTTGGTTTGATACTGTGGTTTCGTTTGGTTTGATACTATGGTTTGGTATGGTTTGGTATGGTTTGGTATGATTAGGTTTGGTTTGGTTTGGTTTGGTTTGATTTGGTTTGGTTTGGTTTGGTATGGTATGGTATGGTATGGTTAGGTTTGGTATTTTGTTTTTTAGTTTGGTTTGGTTTAGATTGGTTTGGTTTGGTTTGGTTTAGTTTGGTTTGGTTTGGTTTGGATTGGTTTGGTTTAGTTTTTTTGTATGGTTTTATTCTATGGTTGGCCAGTACTTGCGCCCGTTCAAGCTCATAGCTTGGATTATGTCAAATTTTATGTTCATGGATGTCATGTGGAATGTTTCACAGAACAGATGGCAAGCGGTACTTATTTGTGTATGATGTTGCTGTTTATGAATGTATGATGTTATGTATGCTTTTGTTTTGTATGATGTTCTAACATGTTGGTGTGTATGCTGTTGTGTATGACGTTGTATGATGTTTTTTTGTGTTTGCTGCTCATAAGTGCCCCATGAGTCTATCAAACATTGGCACATACATTCGGACTCCAGTAGGGAAGCAGGATAATATAATCATCATTATAGCAATACGGATCGTCACATTTTTTCTTTCTTTCCTTTTAATTTCCCCGTGATGTTCAGAAGTGCCCCTTGATTCCACCAAGCTGTTGGCGCACTCGAGTAGGGCACCAGATAACATAATGTAAAATACAGTATACACTACACTACACTGCACTACAATACACTAAAATACACCACAATTCAATACAATATAATATGATATAATCTAATATATATATATATATATATATATATATATATATATATATATATATATATATAAATAAATCATGGCGGTCGTGGTCGTGGTGTCATCGCGTAACCGACTTAACCGACTTCCCGCCCAGTCAATTCCTGCCCAGCCAATTCCCGCTCAGCCAATTCCCGCTTTCTATCCCTCCTGCTTCAACTTCTGCCTGATTGGCCTCCTGCGAATTCTGCCTTATGCAACCTCCGCCTCCTGCGTATTCTACCTGTTGCGCATCCCGCCTGATTTCTCCTTTTCCCGCCTGAGTTCATCCACCTGATTTCGGTAGCGCTACAGTTCGTCTTCCTACAAGCTTTTTCCCCTGCATCTCTGCAAGACCTTTCCCTTGCGTCAAGAGACCTGTCGCTGCGCACAACGGGAGGTAATGTGGTGAGTCAGCGGACCTGTCAGAAATGTCCGAATCGCATCCATCCCATGTCACAAACTTGACTGCAAATTCTTCCCACTGTATTAAGAAACATGTCGCTCCGCATTGTGCCATAGCAAGTGCGCATCAAAGTTGACCGAATGAAAAATCTCGCTGAGCATTCGCGCCCTAACTTGACCGAACATCTCAAATCAGCAACTTGACTGCAACTTCTTCCCATTGCATCGAGAAACATGTTGTCGCTGTGCATTGTGCTATAGGGAGCACGCGGCAAAGTTGAATGGATGAACCTAGCGATGTTTCCAAGTCCCAGATTGAGTTGACTTCGGGAGCAGTTGTGGTGTGTGAATGAGGGGGGGCTTCAAATATAAACCATTATGTAACCAGCCCCAAATAGGTGTGGCCAAAGGCCAAATGGGCACCGTACTATGATTGGGGGGGGGGGGGGGGGGGGGGGGGGAAGGTCTTGATAGTGAGAGTAGGTGTGAGTAGGTGTGAGTAGGTGTGAGAGTTGGTGAGAGTAGGTGTGGCCACCGGCCACACGGGCTACCGTACTAGTATATATCTATATATAAAGAAATCATGACGGTCGTGGTCATGGTCGTGGTTGCGGCCATGGTGTCATCGGGTAACCGACTTAACCGACTTCCCGCCCAGCCAATTCCCGCCCAGCCAATTCACGCTTTTAATCCCTACTGCTTAAACTTTTGCCTGATTGGCCTCCTGCGAATTCTGCCTCATGCAACCTTCGCCTCCTGCGTATTCTACCTGTTGCGCATCCCGCCTGATTTCTCCTTTTCCCGCCTGAGCTCATCCACCTGATTTCGGTAGCGCTACAGTCCATCTTCCTACAAGCTTTTTCCCCTGCATCTCTGCAAGACCTTTCCCTTGCGTCAAAGGACCTGTCGCTGCGCACAACGGGAGGTGACGTGGTGAGTCAGCGGACCTGTCAGAAATGTCCGAATCGCATCCATCCCATGTCACAAACTTGACTGCAAATTCTTCCCACTGTATTAAGAAACATGTCGCTCCGCATTGTGCCATAGCAAGTGCGCATCAAAGTTGACCGAATGAAAAATCTCGCTGAGCATTCGCGCCCTAACTTGACCGAACATCTCAAATCAGCAACTTGACTGCAACTTCTTCGCACTGCTTTGAGAAAAATGTCGTCGCTGTGCATTGTGCTATAGCGAGCACGCGGCAAAATTGAATGGATGAACCTAGCGATGTTTCCAAGTCCCAGATCGAGTTGACTTCGGGAGCAGTTGCGGTGAACAGGATTGTTCTTCGGCCGAACTGAACACATGCTCGCTAAGAAGAAGCTTTAGTTATATACAGTTGCGATTGCGCAGGTTCAGCCTTTTCAGTGGGGTCGACTATCGATCACAGCTGAGGTGGCAGGGAAGCAGGTCCGATGCTTTTAGCGGAGTCGGATGATGCGCAAACGTTGTCGATGCTCATCGTCCCGTTTGCCTTTCAGCTATGGCAAAGCCCCCAGCTGAAGTGGAGGGGGGCAGATATGGAGTATGTGTGTGCTGGTGGGTGCGTGTAGGAGGGAGGGGAGGGATGAGAGTGGGGAGAGGGTGGGGGCTGGTGGGATGGCTGGGGTGGGGGAAGAGATGGAGTCAGGTAATATGTCAGGAAGAGCAAGGGAGTATGTTTGTGGGCGGGGGTACATGGTTGGGTGTGGGTGTGGGTGGAGATAACTAGGGGGGGGGGGGGGGGGGGGGGGGGGGGGCGGGAGTACGGTGGTGTTTGTGTGCTTGTGGGTGCACAAGGGAGACCATCGCAAGGGATATGCGTCCGTCAATGTTTTAAGTTGCAGAGAAAACCGTTTTGCAACCCAGCCCAAAACAGGTGTGGCCAACGGGAGGGAAGGGGGGAGGGGGCGGATAATGGTTTGGTGGTGGTGGTGTGTGAATGGGTGGGGGCTTCAAGTGTGAACCATTATGTAACCAGCCCCAAATAGGTGTGGCCAAAGGCCAAACGGGCACCGTACTATGATTGTGTGTGTGGGTGGGTGGGTGGGTGTGTGGGTGTGGGTGTGTGGGTGGGTGGGTGGGGGGTGGGGGGGTCTTTGTGAGAGCAGATGTGGCCACCGGCCACACGGGCTACCGTTCTAGTATAATATAATATAATATAATATAATATAATATAATATAATATAATATAATATAATATAATATAATATAATATAATATAATATAATATAATATAATATATATAGAAAGAAATCATGGCGGTCGCGTTCGCGGTCGTGGTCGTGGTCGTGGTGTCATCGCGTAACCGGCTTAACCGACTTCCCGCCCAGCCAATTCCCGCTTTTATTCCCTCCTACTTCAAATTTTGCACTGTTTTGCCTCCTGCGAATTCTGTTGTATGCGACCTCCGCCACCTGCGTATTCTACCTGTTGCGCATCCCGCCCGATTTCTCCTTTTCCCACCTGAGTTCATCCTCCTGATTTCGGCAGGGCCACAGTTCGTCTTCCTACAAGCTTTCCCCCCTGCATCTCTGCAAGACCTGTCCCTTCAATTGCGACAAGAGACCTGTCGCTGCGCACAATGGAAGGTGACTTGGTCAGTCAGCAGAAATGTCCGAATCGCTTCCATCCCATGTCACAAACCGGACTGCAACTTCTTCCCACCGCACAAAGAAACATGTCGCTCCGCATTGTGCCATAGCAAGAACGTCGCGAAGTTGACAGAATGAAAAATCTCGCTGAGCATTCTCGCTTTAACTTGAGCCGAGCATCCCATATCAGCAACTTGACTGCAACTTCTTCTCACTGCATCAAGAAACATGTCTGTGTATTGTGCCATAGCGAGTTCGCGACAAAGTTGAATGGATGAACCTAGCGATGTTTCCGAGTCTCAGATCGAGTTGACTTCGGGAGCAGATCGGGTGAACAGGAATGTTCTTCGGCCGAACTGAATACATGCTCGCTAAGAAGAAGCTTCAGTTTTTTCAGTGGGGTTGGCTATCGACCACAACTGAGGTGGCAGGGAAGCAGGTCCGATGATATTAACGGAGTCGGGTTACGCGCAAACGTTGTCGATGGGTTGGATCTGCGGCCTGAACTTCGCTTTTGTTTGCTTTCAGCTATGGCAAAGCCCACAGCTGAAGTGAAGGGGGGCAGATAGGGAGTATGTGTGTTCCTGTGGGTGCATGTCATGGGAGGGATGAGGGTGGGGGGCTGGTGG
The DNA here is from genome assembly GCA_013435795.1 of Chlamydomonas sp. ICE-L. Taxonomy (NCBI): domain Eukaryota; kingdom Viridiplantae; phylum Chlorophyta; class Chlorophyceae; order Chlamydomonadales; family Chlamydomonadaceae; genus Chlamydomonas; species Chlamydomonas sp. ICE-L. Next base: position 95,249,191 of record JACBWV010000610.1, on the reverse strand, counting down.
GATGGCTGGGGTGGGGGAAGGGATGGAGTCAGGAAATATGTCAGGATGAGTAAGGGAGTATGTTTGTGGTTTGGGTACATGGTTTGGTGGGGTGGGGGGGTGGAGATGACTGTCGGGGGGGGGGGGGGGGGGGGGGAGTACGGTGGTGTTGGGGTTGCTTGTAGGTGCACGAGGGAGACCATTGACAAGGATATGCGTCCGTCAGCATGCACTGCAGAGAAAACCATCGCAAACCGTTCTGTAACCCAGCCCCAAAACAGGTGCTGCCAACGGGATGGAAAGGAGGGGGGGGAGGGGGGGGGGGGGGGGGGGGGGGGGGGTATGGGGGAAAATCAGCCTGTGGTCATGTGAGGAGTGGGGGGTAGTACAAGTGTAAACCATTCAGTAACCCAGCCCCAAACAGGTGTGGTCAAAGGCCAAATGGGCACCGTACTATGATGGGTGGGGGGGGGGGGGTTGCTACGTGAGAGTAGGGGTGGCCACCGGCCGGGGACACTAGATAAGATAATATAATCGTGAAGATATGAGAAGAGAAGAGAAGAGAAGAGAAAGAAGAGAAAGAGAGAGAATATGAAAAGGAATAGAAGAGAAAGAGAAGAGAAGAAAGATAATATTAATACAATATAATATAATATAAGCTAATATAAATTAAATATAGTAACAACTAATATAATATTAATTCATTATAATGGAATGTAATGTAATGTAAATAGTAATATATATAATATAATATAATATAAATATAAATAATATAAGATATAAGAAATATTAAGATAATATAATATACAAAATACAATATAATCTAATCTAATATAATGCTAATATAATATAATATACTATATATAATTCTATAAATATAGTACAAAACGATACTTAATCATCATCATACATTCATACAGCAGCAGCAGCAGCTGCAGCAGCAGCAGCATCCAGCCTAGTCATACCCACATGCCCCTCCTACCTTCCTGCCCCCTTGTATCTTGGGCGTGGGCCCCTCCTGGACTGTCTGTTGCTTGCCAGAGGGGACAGCCTGGCATGGCTCCTCAGTTGCTTGTTTGTGGCTCAGAGGCTCGGCCTTTGCTTCAGCTGACGGTGTGGCCTGGGACAGAGTCTGCGCCCTCTCTGGAGCATTCAAGGCCATAGCTGGATCCTGACCTGAAAGCAGCTGCTCGCTGCTAGTACAAGCATGGGTGCTAGCTCTAGCTGGCCTCTGGGTGAGAGCCTGCGTCCCCACCGCCGCATCCAAGGCGATAGCTGGCTCCTGGCATGGAGGCAGCTGCTGGCTGCTAGTGGGAGCATGAGTGCTAGCGCTAGCTAGCTTTTGGGTGAGACCTGCTACCTGTGCCATCAGCATCTGATTCTCTCCTTTCAGCATCTGATTCTCTCCCTTCAGCATCTCATTCTCGTTGTCCCTGTCCTTGTAAAACTGTAGACAATGGAGAGCTTGTTTTTGAGGTATGTAGATAGGTTGCCAGGTATGTTGTGATGTATGTTGTGATGTATGCTGTATGCTGTCAGGTATGCTGTCAGGTATGCTGTCAAACATGTTTTCAAATATGTTTTCAGGTATGTTGTCAGGTATGTTGCGATGTTTCAAGACGATGTGAGAGTGACGTTAGACTATCACGTTTAAGTACATAGGGCCAAACCAACAAGTACATAGGGCCAAACCAATAAGTACATAGGGCCAAACCAATAAGTACATAGGGCCAAACCAACAAGTACATAGGGCCAAACCAACAAGTACAAAGGGCCAAACCAATAAGTACATAGGGCCAAACCAATAAGTACATAGGGCCAAACCAATAAGTACATGAATGAATTCATGTGTAAGCTTTCTCTTACCTTGTAGTGCTTGTAGTTTGTAGCCACAATTTCGAAAAAGTGGGGATCGCTTGCCCAGTCACCAATGGCCTCATCGCCAGGCTGGACAGCCACACCTTTGGGCTTGATGAAAACGATGATGGGTGTGATGATGCTCCCAAGCTTGTGGACCAAATGCAGGATTTCGATATTCACTTGACGCTGTTGGTACCTGAACGATAGATGCGGATGAGCAGGTTGGTGGGTGTCGGTGTGTAAAGGTGGTGGTAAGGAAAGCAGGTCCTCCGCGCGTGTGTGTGTGTGTTTGTGTGTGTGAGTGTGGGTGTGAGAGTGTCAGTGTGTGTTGTGTGTGTGTGTCGGCTGGTGGTGTGGTTGGTGGTGGTGGTGTGTGTGTGTGTGGGGGGGGGGGGGGGGGTGTGTGTGTGTGGTGTGGGGGGGGGGGGGGGCTCCCAGCTTGTGGGCAAATGCAGGATTTCAACATCCACGTGACGCTGTGTGGTTACCTGAATGATAGGGGTTGGTATGTGTGGTGATGTGCTTGTTCATCTTTGGTGTGTAAAGGTGGTGAAGGGGTTGGTGGGTATGTGTGGGTGTGTGCTGTTTTGGTGTGTGAAGGTGGTTGATGGGTTGGGGTTGTATGGGGGTGTGGCTGTTTTCGTTTTGGGTGGACGGTGGTGATTGGGGTGGGGTGGTTGTGTGGGTGTTGCCCTTGTGTTTTGTTTGTAAAAGGTGGTTGATGTGGTAGGGTTGGTTGTGTGGGGTGTGTGCTTGTCGTTTTGGTTTGGTGAAGGTGGGTGATGGCGGTTGGGGTTGGGTTGTCCGTCCCTGTGTTGGGTGTGCGCCGTGTTCGTTTTGGTGTGTGAAGGTGGTGATGGGGTTGGGGTTGGTATGTGTGGGTGTGTACACGTTCATTTTGGTGTGTGAAGGTGGTGATGGGGTTGGGGTTGGTGTGTGTGGGTGTGTGCTTGTTCGTTTTTGTGTGTGAAGATGGTGATGGGGTTGGGGTCGTGAAGTGGTGGGGTGTGTGCTTGTTTAGTTTTTGTGTGTTGCTGGTGAGAGTGTGATTGGGGCAGGGTATCGGGGTTGGTCGAGGGTTGGGTGTGTGATTGTTAATTTTGGTGTTGGTGGAAGGGGGGGATGGGGGTGGGGTTGGCTGTTATGTTCCCGTGGGTGGGGGGTGTACAGAGTGAGTGTGGGGGGCTCAAGGAAGGTGGTGACTGCGGGGGTTGGGTTGGGTTGGGGGGTCTAGGTGGGAGGCGTGTGGATTGTGTGTGATGGTGTTGTGAGGGTGGTGATGGGGTGGCGTTGTGGGGTGGGCACATATGAGGGTGCGGGCTGTGCGTGTGGTGTATGAAAAGGTGTGATGGGGTTGTGGTTGGTGTTGAGGTGGTGTTAGTTGGCGGTTCCCTAGGGGTGGGGTGTTGGAGGTTGGGGAGGGATTTGGTTGGGGATTGGTGTTTGGTGTTGGGGGCGGTGGGTTGGGATTGGGGGGTGTGGGGGTTGTGAGATGGGGGTGGGGAGGAAAGTGGTGAATGGGGTGGGGATGGGTGTGCACAATTTGATCATTCCTTGGGCGCAGTCCGGTTTTACTTAAAAATGTAAGGGTTGGTAATAGGGGGCGGTAACCTGGTATGCTCGTGTATGTGCTTGTGTTGGTGTATGTATGGAGGTCGTATTAGTGGAAGCAGGGCGCCCATATGTCTGTAGGGTGGGAATGGCAGCAGGGTTCTAAATTTTGTCATTTTGGGTTGCGCTTTTGACGCAACTGCCTCCTTTTGGGTTGCACTTTTGGCTCAACTGAAATCGGAAATCTGCCCGTTGTGCCCAGAGGGGGCTTTCAAAATTGCGTCAACCACCAATATAAACAACAACACCATGCACCACTAGCACCACCACCCACCTGGCACAATTGCATGGGTGATGGCTGCACACAAAGCGATCCAAAAGCTGAGTGCCCAGGGGGTGCTGAGACAGTTCCCCGTGTGGCTGTTCTTGTTGCGATGATGCATGCGCCTCATTCTCATGCCCAGCTTGTTTAGGCAACGTCCTGGATGTCTGCGCCTCATTCTCACACCCAGCTTGTTTGGGCAACGTCCAGGAGGTGACGGCATTGATGCATGTGCCAAGGCAGCGTGATGGGACACCCACCACCACCACATCGCCGCACCACCTGTGTTGAAATAGACAGTGGCATCAAAGTAGAGTAGGAAATAATAGGGTAGGGCAGGGAAGGACAGAGCTGGGCAGGTGCGGACAGCCCAGAGCAGGATAGGAAATGATGGGGCAGGTCAGGTCAGGTCAGGTCAGGTCAGGCCAGGTCAGAGGTCAGTCAGGTCAGGTCAGGTCAGGTCAGGTCAGGTCAGGTCAGGTCAGGTCAGGTCAGGTCAGGTCAGGTCAGAGGACACAGGACACAGGACAATACCTACTTGTATGCGAATGTGTAATTGTGACACATGATTCAAGACACAGGACAATAGCTACTTGTATGCGAATGTGTAATTGTGACACATGATTCAAGACACAGGACACAGGACAATACCTACTTGTATGCGAATGTGTAATTGTGACACATGATTCAATACACAGGACACGACAATACCTACTTGTATGCGAATGTGTCCTTTGGACAATGATTCAAGCCACCAGGAACAATAACTACCTTGTATTGCGAATGTGTAATTGTGACACATGATCAAGGACACAGGACAGGACAAACTACTGTATGCGGAAGTGTAATTGTGGGACACAGATTCAAGACACAGGGACCATACCTATGTAATGCGAATGTGTAATTGTGCCAACATGATTCCACGACACAGGAACCTCGCTTCCCATCAAGTCTTCACAAACATCCCTAAAAATGTGGGGGGGGGGGGGGGGGGGGGTGGGATAGAATGGGAAATGGAGAAGGAATGACTTTAACATGTCAAGGGGGACTTGTTTATGCAAGCAAAACATAAGATTGTTGTGTTTAAATTGTATTGGTAGTTCTGGTTATGGTCCTAGTTCCGATTCTGATTCCGATTCTGATTCTGATTCTGATTCTGATTCTGATTCTAATTCTGATTATTTTTGATGATGATGGTGACAATGATGACGATGATGATGATGATGATGATGATGATGATGATGATGATGATAGTGATGATGATAGTGATGATGATGATGATAGTGATGATGATAGTGATGATGATAGTGATGATGATAGTGATGATGATGATGATGATGACGATGATGATGACGATGATGATGATGATGATGATGATGATGATGATGATGACAATGACGATTATTATTATTATTAGTAGTAGTAGTAGTAGTAGTAGTAGTAGTAGTAGTATTAGTAGTAGTAGTAGTAGTAGTATTAGTAGTAGTAGTATTAGTATTAGTATTAGTATTAGTATTAGTATTAGTATTAGTATAGTATTAGTATTAGTATTAGTGAAGGGGGGAAGAGGTAGGGGAAGGAAAGTACGTTTCTGTGTCTGTGGGCAAGGGATGGGGGGAGGGAGGGGAGCGTACAGCGCGGGGTAGGGGATGGGGATGGGTGGTTGGGTGGTAGGTGGTGTGCTGTGTGTGGTTGGGTGGGTGGGTGGGTGGTGGGTGGGTGGGGGGGGGGGGGGTTGAGGGGAGAAAGAGAGTGTATGTCAAGGGGGTGGGCATGGGGGGTAGGAAAATTTAGGGCGAAGTAGGGGATCATGTAGGTCCTGGATGTGTGTGTATATGTGTGTGGGAGAAGGGGGGGGGGGGGGGGGGGCGGGGTGGGAGTATGGAAGGGGAGGGGGCATGCGTAATGTATTATCAGCCTTGATGGGGGGGAATATCTCGACGGTGTGCGTATATTATATATATATATATATACATACACATATATACACACTCATACTTACTGTTCATCTTGGTGGGCGCTCTTAACCTCACCAAAGTAGACACCGAGTAAGGGCTCCTCGTTCTCACCATACGTTCTGTTGAACACAAGAGCCTTATGCAGATCACCCACTTCGACACGACCCTGCAATTACGATAAGACAAAGCGTGTGGGTTGAGTTGAATGTGTGTGTATATTCTGGCCCAAAATGAACAAACACATGGATGAATACAGTGTGTGTATTCTGACCCAAAATGAACAAACACATGGATGAATACAGTGTGTGTATTCTGACAGAAAATTAACAAAAAAATGAACGAATGCAGTGTTTTTATTCTGACAAAAAATGAACAAACAAATGAATGAATACAGTGTGTGTATTTTGACAAATAATGAACAAGCAAATGAATGAAGACAGTGTGTGTATTCTGACCAAAAATGAACAAACAAATGAATGCAGTGTGTGTCACCATACAATCTCTGTTGAACACCAGTGTCTTATGCGGATCCCCCGAAGAGACACGCCCCTGGTTGGGTGGGTGGGGTGGGGAGGGATGGGGTGGGGTGAGGTGGGGTGGGGTGGGGTGGGGTGGGGTGGGGTGGGTGGGGTGGGTGGGGAGGGGCCATCTGTCTGTCTATCTGTCTGTCTGTCTGTCTGGATGGATGGAAATATGGATGGATGGATGGATGTAAATATGGATGGGTGGATGGAGATGGTGGTGGTGTTGGTGGTGGCGATGAGGATTGCGAGGCTATAATTTACCTACCTGCACCCATGGGTTGGCGTAGCATGGATGGCAAGGGTCATCCAGATCTTCCACTCTGGTGCGGCTTCGGACTTCCGCCTCATTCGGAGTCATCAGGGCCTGTTCAGGAGGTTGAGGACACAGTTTAGGGATATTAAATATGGGAGATGGAGATGTACATAAAAAAGTGAAAACTGCCGAGGTCAGAGATGTTGAAAAAACAACAGCCAAGGACGGAGATGACGAAGAAGGAAAACAAATAAGGGCCTGCTCACGGGGTTAAGGACAACGTTTAGGGTTCTGGCATATAGTAGATGGAGGCTAGACATGCAAAAAGGGTGGAGGGTGTATATGTATGTTTATGTGGGTTGCCGGCCAAGGGCCACCAAGCACAATATATGCAATCGCATGATAGAAGCTGGAGTATCCGTGTCTGTGTCTGCGTCTGTCTGTGTCTGTGTCTGTGTCTGTGTCTGTGTCTGTGTCTGTGTCTGTGTCTGTGTCTGTGTCTGTGTCTGTATACGTGTACGTGTACGCGTATGTGTACGCGCATGTGTACGTGTACGTGTACGCGCATGTGTACGTGTCCTTTTATGTTTTCGTGTACGTGTATGTGCACATGTACGTGTATGTGTACGTGCATGTGTATGTGTACATGTATGTGTATGTGTGTATATGTGTCTGTGTCTGTGTCTGTGTCTGTGTCTGTGTCTGTGTCTGTGTCTGTGTCTGTGTCTGCCTCTTTGTCTGTGCTTTGTGTCTGTGTCTGTGTCTATGTCTGTGTTTGTGTACGTTCACATGTACGTGTATGTGTACATGTATGTGCACGTGTACGTGTACGTGTATGCGTATGTATGCGTGCACGTGTATGTGTATGTGCATGTGTACCTGTATGTGTACGTATATGTGTATGTTTATGTGTATGTGTACGTGTGCGTGTGTGTATTTGTATATATGTGTCTGTGTCTGTGTCTGCGCCTGTGTGTGTGTATTGCAGGCCAAGACAGAGAAGCCACTAAGCACAACAATCCAACCACCTGATAGAAGGTGGGGTGTATGTGTGATACAGCCCAAGCGTCACCAAGCACAATACACACTCACACACATCCCTCTTTCACCCACAGACACCCAAACATCCACATACACGCCCTTAGACATTCAATCACCTGATATACATCAGGGTAGCAGCACGGCCCAAGAGACTCCATACATAGCTTGAAGGCACCCCCATTGCTCTTTGTGCACTTAGGCAGGAAGTAGCCATCCTTCTTGACATGTCCAGGCAGCCTGGTGGCAGATAAAGTCAGCAATACAAGTCGGCAATACAAGAAATTGGAACATGTCCAGGCAGCCTGGTGGCAGATAAAGTCAGCGATACAAGTCGGCAATACAAGAAATTGGAACATGTCCAGGCAGCCTGGTGGCAGATAAAGTCGGCAATACAAGGCATCTTGACATTTCCAGTCAGCCTGGTGACATAGGGCAGCATCCAAAATTGTAAGGGCTGAAATAAGTGTTACAATTCCTACAGCATCAAAAATGCACTATTGCACAACATTACGTTACACCAAATTACATTGCAGCGCATGGAGAAAAAGGCAGCAGCACACGCAGCACACACAGCGCAGCACCCAGTACACACAGCACAGCACAGCACAGCACAGCACAGCACAGCACAGCACAGCACAGCACAGCACAGCACAGCACAGCACAGCACAGCACAGCACAGCACAGCCGATTGCAAGCCCATCAGCAGTCGTTAACAAAACTACCCTTATCGTTCAAACAAGGCCACCCTTATTACTCAAACACTTCTGCCATCACCATTAAAACGTCACGACCCTGACTGTTCAAACAAAACTACCCTCATCATTAAATCCATACTACACTCACCATTCAAACCATACTACCCTGACCATTCAAGCCGTACTACCTCCACCATTCCGACCGTACCCCACCGTGCAGACCATACCACCCTCACCCCTCACCATCAAAACAATACTACTCATCATTCAAGCCATATTATCCCCACCATGCAAACCATACCACCCTCACCCTTCACCATCCACACAATACTACACTACTCACCATTCATACCAACCAACCTTAGCATTCGAACGATACCACCCGTCTTCCTTCAATCCTTCCTGTCGAACTACACTGCCCTTAGTAAGGGCCCCTTATGGGACCTCTCGACCCCGTTTCGGCGGAGTGAATCCAGGTGTACCGCCAGCCTCTCTCATGGGTCTTCCCGACCCCGTTTTGGCGGAGTGAATCCAAGTGTACCCGGATGTACCGCCAGCCTCTCTTACCAAGTAGTCATGAGCCGCGCAGTATCATCGGTCATCTTCAAGTCACCAGTAGTAGGCAGGGCCTTGCGTGGATCTGCACAAAGACGCTCACGACCTTGTCGATCTTGACATTGCTCGACATTGCCACGGAGCTCACCACTCCCACGGGGATCTTGCATCGCTGGCACCTGCTGCTATGTATATACGCGATGTGCGAGGTCCTGGACACGTCTTGCAACTATCTGATATGTTCAGTGTGCTCCCCGGTTCCTGCGGTAATAATGGGTATCGCACTGGGGGACTTGGGATTGGATGAAGGTGGGCAGCCCAGAGTTGGCTGAACAAGTCCTAGGCGGCTTCGCAAGCGACGCGGAAAAGTGGTGGATATAGTCATCGGAGCTACTGGTGGCAATCGAGCGGACCGAAGCCAGTTAGTTGCGAGACAGTTGGCTTACGTGTTAGGCTTCGTGAACCTTAACCCTAGGTCGGGCGGGTCGGTGCGGGCGCGGGCGCGGGTGCGGTGCGGTCGGGTGCGGTCGGGTGCGGTGCCGTGGGGTGCGGTGCGGTTGCGGGCTGGTGCGGGTGGGGGTGCGTCGGGTCGGGTCCAGGGTACTACATTTGTCAAATTGGTCAGCGCTTAAAGCGCACAAACGTCAAATTGGTCAGCGCTTTGTATTGCAAAAAGCGCAAAACTACGCGCTGCGTCCACAGGGGGTTGACAAACTGCGCGAAACGCGCTGTGGGGCTCAAAAAGACAGCGCGTAAACGGTTGTATCGGTAAACGCGGGTCGGGTCGGGTCGGGTCGGGTCGGGTCGGGTCGGGTCGGGTCGGGTCGGGTCGGGTCGGGTCGGGTCGGGTCGGGTCGGGTCGGGTCGGTCGGATAGGGCGCGGGCGGAAACGCTGGGCCCTATCGACTGAAGTTTTGCCGGTTTTGCCGAACCCTAACGCCATTTTGTTACAACCCACCCCCAAATTGCATGCAGGAACTGAGCGCCGCAACTGAAAAACTACATGAACCACTTCTGAGCTCGGAGACCTATTAGCGGCCATTCGTGCCAGCTGCTGATTACATTACATTACATGTTAAAGTCTACTTGACACCGCGAGGGTGTATGAGACTCTGTGCTTTAAACAAAAAGAAAAAGCACCCACAAAGCAAAAAACCCCATTACATCAGGGGTGTGTCGAGGACAAACAAACCAAGCTCCCAACCACCATTTTGGTGGCGTAGGTATTAAACCCCCTAGAGCCGGACCCAGATCTCAACCACTTACAGTGGCGGAGGTAAGAAGCTAACAAATGAGAAGTCACAAGAAGAAAAGAAAAAAAAGGGATAATAAATTACGGTGCCACTAAGCAGTCCAGGGCTTCCTGTCTTGCTCTTCTACAAGTAGAAAGATAGTCGGCTAGGTGGCTCCAGAAAGTCTTTGTGCCATTTCCATTCATAAAGGTTCTGAATGTGGAATCGCAGAATTCCACATTCCATACGGTTAAGTCGGTATCCTCATGGACATGCCTATAAATATCTGTAAACAGCTTCTGGTAGCGGAGGCGGATATCATTATAAAAAGGGCACTCAAAACATATGCATTTCATCCTCAGGTTTTTGGAACCCACACATTTGACAGTGTTTCATTGAACGAGGGATGTGTGCTCTATCCACCACCCTCATTCTTTCTGTGTTCAGCCAATGGGAACCCATTCTAAACTGTGCTATAGAACGAATCTGATCCTGCTTATGTAAGGCAGATGTAAAGGGAATCAAGCAATTCTCATCATTGCTGTTGTCTGCGAACCATTTCTGGTATCGGAGGCGTTTAAAGCCAACCCTTCTCTCAGCAGGGATGTCTCTGACTGCATTGGTGTCACTTGGGTACTTCAACCTCCATGACTCAAAAACTTCAGACATAATACCTTCGACATCGACAGCCTCCAAAATGTTGAGGTTTTTACTGGATCCTAGCTTGTGGAGAGCAGTAGAGCACAACGTAAGTCATGAACCCAGCCAGTGTTGGAATCAAAAGATTCCTCAAATGATGCTGATGAGAGGAAGACAGCTTTAACCAACGGCCGTCCCTGTCAATGCATAGGCATGGCAAACACCTTGCACATGATGCACAGTTGCTTGTTTTTCCGACCCTCCTGCTCCCTCGACCCTCTATCCTCGCGCCTTTATGCTTCATCCTCTCCCCTTGATTATCCTTGATCTTCTAGTTACGATCCTCACGTCCTTGCGCTCGCGAATTAATTAAATGCGGATCTGAATAATATATACCGGTATCTGATGCATGCTTCCTGCTGCTTCCGTATTATGCTTTTACGGTCTCATTATAAGGGCGCTGAATGTATTCTTTGATGCTAGGCTTTGCCCTAATTGCATTGTCTACCAGAATCCTTGATCTGCAGCTCAACAAATGGGGGGCGAGTAATCTGCATGGGGAGAATAAACACCGCTGAGCCACACACATGAGTACAGCATGCCATCACAAATATGCTGTGCCTCCCAGCGCATGCCTTGATTTTTTATCAGTCAGGTAAGTCCTCATGCTTAACTTTGCAGGAACACACACTGATACTTAGTTTTTCCGTTTCTTTTTGGAATCCCTAACGAAAGAGACATACCAATCAGGGTACTTCAAATGGCCAAATTGGCCAGCGCTTTAGCGCACTTGAAAACAAATTATAATTGTATCATCAATTTAAACCCGATTTCTTCAAATATCAATGATCTAACTTTGAATCACCGTCTCTTCAACAATTAGCGTGATCTATAACTTTCCAATGTGTCAACCATGGTACTCCCATTGACCAAATTGGCCAGCGCTCTAGCGCACTTGAACAAAAACTGCGCTTTGAAGTGTGAAAAGCGCAAAAATTGCTTGCTGCGCCCTCAGGGGGTTGCAAAAAACTGCGCGAAACGCGCAGTGGGGCTCAAAAAGGCAGCGCCCCAGGGCGCGCTTGGAAGTACCCTGGTGTCAACATATATCAACAAGTATGTGTACACACTGGTACACAACTATATTCTGCTATTTAATGTGCCACCACCACCACCACCTATGCACCCACACACCCATTCCCCCATGCACCCATTCCCCCATGCACCCACACACCCATGCACCCCCAACAAGTATGTGTACACACAGGTGTAAAACTAAATTCTGCTATTAATCAAATATTTCCATCCTCAGAGCTCTTTAACACTCACTTCTCAAGAAGTTAGCATGATGTAAGTGCTAATGTGTTTTGTTTGTTCGTGTGAAAGTGCTTTCACCCCAGGAGGTGGAACTCCCGACACAAACCAGAGACACCGAGGATTAAGTTGGAATGGTATCAAAATCTGTCTGATAGTCTCTAAAATGAACCTATGTCTCTAACTAGATGCTATCCATAGGTTCAGAAGTATCTGATTGATGGCTAATGTGAAACTCCTGCCAATATCTAGTTCATAAATTACCAACCCAAAACACGCCAGTGCCAAAACTGAGGGGCGGAGCCATGGCTGCCCTAAATACACTCGTACTGCCTCGCGTACTGCCCCAATTACAGCATCATCCAAACCTGAGGGCATAGCAATGGCTACCTTAAATACACTCATACTGCCTCGCGTACTGCCCTAAATACAGCGGTACCCAAACAGAGCAGTGGCAGCCTTCCATACAACCGTACTGCCTGGTGTACTGCCCAGAATACAGCGGTACCCAAGCCTGAGGGGCGGAGCAATGGCTGCCCTGAATACATGCGTAATGCCTCGCGTATTGCCGTAAATACTGCGGCACCTAAACCTGAGGGGCTGAGCCATGGCTGCGATAAATACATTCGTACTGCCTTGCATACTGCCCTAAATACAGCGGTACCCAAACATAAGGGGCGGAGCAGTGCCCCCCCCCTTGCATACTCTGATGATAATGCCACCACCTCCTTGTCAGTATTTGTTGATGAGGTGGCAATTAGGCTCAAAACCTTAGCAGAATAGCTGATGGCCATCATGGTTTGCCAGGAGGGCAGTAATGGTGCCCCCTGCATACTTTGATGCTAGTGCAACCCCCTCTTTTTCAGGACTCCAACTGGGTGAAGTGGTGATTAGGCCCCAGACCTTGGCAGAAACACTGATACTCATCATGGGCAGTTTGGAGGGCAGGTATGCCCCCCCTGCATGCTTCGATGCTAACGCAACCGCCTCCTTGTCAGTGGTTGCACTGGACAAGGTGGTGACAGCGGATACTGGCATGGAGGAACAGATAAGATGGTGATTAGGCTTCCTCTTTTACCAGCATGGCCTCCTAAATAAATAAATAGTACACCTTATGACGAACCCTGCAGCCATTCTTACTGCCCCTGTGCGTGTGTTGTGTGGGTGATTGGGAGAAGCAGCGTGTATACTTCAATGCTAACGCAACCAGTCTTTTTGAGTTTGTCGTCCACCTGTCATTGGGTGTATGGGAGCATGAAGCCCCATTGACTTGCTACTCATGTTTGGGGTCCGTAGCTGGCTTCTAGCCTGAGGGATATGCTGACGGCAAGTTACAGCATGAGTGCTAGCGCTAGCTAGCTTCTGGCTGAGAGCTCCCTTTAAAACCAGCCTCTGATTCTCCTCCTTGTCCTTTTGTGCCTGCTGGACCTCGGCCCTCAGCCTCTGAACCTCCTCCTCCAGACCCTTGAACCCCAAATTCTCGTCCCTCAGACGCTGAATCTCAGCCTCCTTGTCCTTGCGTAACTTTTGGTTGTCTTCCTCCAGCCTCTTGTTCTCATCTTGCAGCCTCTGCTTCTCGTCCTCTAATTCCTTATAGGCCTGTAGACAAGAGTAAACATAGTTTGTGAGTTTTCTTTGTTGCTGTTTTTTTGCTGTTTGTGTTGCTGTAGGGGATTGCTGTAAGCCTGATTCTTGTTCTTCAGCCTCAAGATATTGTCCTCCTTATTGAAAGCCTGTAGACAATAGTAAACATATATATGTGGAGGTGAAGGGTGGTGGGTGCTTGCGCGTGTGTTAGTATGTGAAGGTGGTAATAGGGAAAGCACATTGTCTGTGTCTCTGTGTTTGTATTTGTTTGTGTGTGTATCTGTGTGTTCCACGATTCAGAAAAAGTTGTTATCGCCTGCCCACTCACCCCTGATCTCACGGGATGTAAATGAATAAATACATAGTACGCCTTATTACAAGGCGTGAGGTTGAAGGAGCAAAAAAAAAGCTTATAAAACTTGCCACATGTCAACGACCATCTTGGGTTATATTTATGAATACAACACAAATGATGGCTCATATTATGCATGTCTCATCATGTGTTGTGAAGCAATGACTAGGCAGCTGTAAACTAGTTCCTCCATTTCCCCCCTTTGGATTGTCAAATTAACACGGGTGTTGGGGCATGTCACAAGTACCCTATATTACACAAGGCACACCAGCCCCAAATGTAATGTTGCCCTCCATAGGTGTACTTGGGAGGTCAGACAAGTAAGCATTTTGTGATAGTGTGTGTCGTGGGCATACACATTAACATAAATAGGTTTAGGGTTTAGGTTTTGGGGGTTAGGTTTCTGATTTACTGGGGGCTGGTTATGTGGGTACTAGCTTCCCCCCTCCCCCCTGTATGAGCACTGGACCCATTGTATGGAGCCCCACCCTCAATTTTGAATGTCACTTCAAATTTGAATGGGTGCCACATGTGCATGCAAGATGAGTCTAGTATAACCATTAAGGGCGCCTGGAGGCGCGTCCCGAATGAAATGAACAGAATTCTGAATTCAATTGGTTTTTTATTTTTTTATTTAATGTTGTGTTATTTAATTCGATTTTATTCCATTCAATTTAATTTAATCAACGTGATTTGAATGCATTTAATTGCTTTGTTTTTTATGAAGTCGTATCGGATTTGATTTAATTTATTGAATGTGATTGAATTTCATTGAATCGATTGATGTTTTAGCATTGTTAACTATCAAGTGACGAAAATGGGAGTTTTTGAAGGGTTGTTGATTTTTGAGCAGTATTGGACGTTTCTGTAATGTAATGCAATGCATGTAAGTAGATTGGCTTTGTTTTTAAGAATTTGATGCAAGAAAAATGAGGCCAATCAGGTGTCTGGTTGATTTTACGGAATTTGTACAAGAAATTGTATTTTTCGGCTCAGCCCAGACGTGAACGGTATGTCCCATCCTCCTGAACAGTTTTTTGTCCAGCGACAGGTGGCGTGGCTTGCCCGGGCTCGCCCCTGTCCCCGCCCCCGGCCCCGCCCCTGCCCCACGCACGGCCCTGAGGTGGGGTCTGTGGGCTAATTATAGCACGTGCCCTAGGGGATTGTTTCGTCCATTGTGATGCTTACATGTTTCGCCTCGATTTTCTGACAACAATTCTGCTCCAAACCTATGTATACGCACATGTTTCAATGGTTTAAATTTGGAATGTTAAAGATGTCTTAAAATTCATCAAAATGTAGAATGTTCAACTTTTTTGATGTTTTTCATGAAACCTGAAAAAGTGGTTGTGACGGACTAACGGACTAAAGGACATTTTAATTGGTCTAATCCCTTCTTCCAAAAACCTGGAGATTTTTTTCATTCGGGTACCATGTGAGAAACATCTGTATCCCTCCATGCTCAGACGCGCTGCGGAGGCCTGGAAAGCGCTCAAACGTGAAAATAGGTAAGGAGCCTCGAAATAGATCACGCAGAAAAAAGCACTTAAATGTGAAAATGTGAAAATAGGTTAGGAGTCTCGAAAAAAAAGTATCGAAAATAGGTTAGGAGTCTCGAAATAGATCACCCGGAAAAACGTCACAACCGGACCTAGCTCGGTTAATAGAGAAAGGTTTTAGCTAGCTCAGTAAGTTTGGACCCCCAAACTCTTCGAATGGCACATAGTGGGTGACGAAATATGCAGGAAGGCTCCATAGGTTACTTTGTTTTGGAAGTGACTGATACTTTTGAACACACCTACTGTATATAATGCAGAACTAAAACATATGTTGATTTCAATTGTAACCATCCTCTTGCCAACAATTGCTTATAATTCAATCGCACATTTTCTCACCTTGTACTGCTTGTAGTTCGACGCCACAATTTCGAAAAAAGTGGAATCGCCTGCCCAGTCACCAATGGCCTCATCGCCAGGCTGGACAGCCACCCCTTTTTTCTTCAAGAATGCAATGACAGGAGTGATGGTGAGCCCGCTCTTGTGCACCAAATGCACGATGTCGATATTCGCCTGTCGCAGTCGGTACCTGAAGAATAGATGTGGAGGTGCAGGGCGGATGAGCAATGTGTGATGGCAGGGCGGTATGTGCTTGTGTGCTCATTTGTGTTGGTGTGAGGAGGTGGTGATAGGGGAGGCAAGGTGTCTGTTAATATGTAGGGGGGGGCACGCCAGGCTGGATGGCCACTCCTTTTTGTCTTTTCTGACGAATGCAATGAATGGTGTGATGGTGCTCCTGCTCTTGTGCACGAAATGCACGATGTCGATATTCGCCTGCCGCAGTCGGTACCTGAAGAATAGATGTGGAGGTGCAGGGCGGTCAGTTCTGGTGTGTGATTGTGTGGGTGTGTGAAGGTGGTGATATGGAAAGCAGGCTGTCTGCGTCTCTGAAGGGGGTGTGAGGGTAGGGAGTGTAAGGGGTGTGTGTGTGAGGGTAGGGGGGCGGGCATAGGGGGTGGTAGGGGTGGTGGGGGAGAATTCCCTGACTTGAGTGCCCCAAATGCAAGATGTTCACATTCTCAACAACACCCATACCTACCACCTGGCATAGTCACAGGGGTTATGCTTAGAAACATACACCACTACCACTAACAACACCACTACTACTAACAACACCACTACCACTTACACTAACAACACCCCTACCACCCACCTGGCATAGTTGTAGGGCTTATGCTTGCAAACATAAGTCTCCAATGGCTGATTCCAGCCCCTGTCCATAGCATGACGTCAGCCCCTCATTAACACAAACCATGCACCCACAAAAACAGTGTATTTGACTTGCCCATAAGAAATAAGGTGATGCGTGCGACGGCCTTCCTCACCTTGTTGATCTGGACCACGACATTGACTTACTCGCAAGCGGTCCCCCAAAGGGGGCCCAGATGCTCGGGTCCCTCGCCGCACTCCGGGGCTAATTTGGTTCCGCCCTCGAATAGCCAGGGTGACGCCAGCCCCTCGTCAACACAAACCATGCACCCACAAAACCAGACACCACCCAAACCTACCACCTGGCAAAGTTGCAGGGGTTATGCTTGCAAACATACACCACTACCACCCACCTGGCACATTTACAGGTGTAATGCTTGCAAACATACACCACTACCAGTTTGAAGACCACTTTCACCCACCTGGCATAGTTGCAGGGGTTATACTTGCAAACATAGGTCTCCAAAGGGTGATGTCAGCCCCCCATCAACACAAAACGTGCACCCACAAACCAGACACCACTCTACCACGTGGCATAATTACAGGGGTTATGCTTGCAAAAATACACCTCTGCCACTAACAGCACCCCTACAACCCACCAGGCACATTGACAGGTATTATGCTGGCAAACATACACCACTACCACTAACAACACCACTACCAGTTACAAGACCACTACCACCCACCTGGCACTTTGACAGGTATTATGCTTGCAAACATACACCACAACCAGTTACAAGACCACTACCACCCACCTGGCATAATTGCAGTGGTTATGCTTACAAACATACACCACTACCACCCACAAAACCAGACACCACCCTACCACCCACCTGGCACAGTTGCAGGGGTCATGCTTGCATACGTATGTCTCCAATTGCTGACTACAAGCTTCTGGGCTGCCCGGAGGGGAAGGGGATGAAGGTCCACCATCTGACGCTGATAGCTTATTGTGTGTTGACGACAGCCCCTCCTGCATACACCCAGCATTGTTAGGGGACGTCCAGGAGGTGACGGCATTCACGCAAGTGGCAAGGCACCTTGACTGGTCGCCCACCACCACCACTTCTTCGCAAAACCTGGTGTAGGGTTAATTGCAGAAAGCAAAGTTGAGCAGGAAACACAGAAGAATGGAAAATACACAGTGTGGGGCAGGGCAGTGCATAGCGATCATTGCAGGACATGAGGGAACGTCCAGGTAGTGACGGCATTGATGCATGTGGCAAGGCAGCTTGACTGGTTGCCCACAACCACCACCTCGTCGCACCATCTGGTGTAGGGGTAGTTGCAGGACAGGGCACAACACAAAGCAAGGGGTGGTGTACTAGACAGGGAACAACACAATCAACAAATTTCTAAGTCCTACTCGTATGCAAAGGTATATCAGTAGGGAAGTCCTCGCCTTCCTGTCAGGACAGGGCAGAATAGTGGGCAACCACGTGGGACATTAAGCCAAGCCAACTACGATACTACCCCTTGCCTGCCCATCAGGACAGGGCAGAATAGTGGGCGACCACGTGGGACATTAAGCCAAGCCAACTACGATACTACCCCTTGCATGCTCGTCAGGACAGGGCAGAATAGGACAGAACAGGATGGGGCATAATAGGATATAAGAAAACAGGGCAGAATAGGACAGAACAGGACAGGGCAGAATAGGACAGAAAAGGACTGGGCAGAATAGGACAGAAGAGGGCAGCGCAGAATAGGACAGAACAGGACAGAGCAGGATAGGACAGAACAGGACAGAGCAGGACAGGGCAGAATAGGACAGAACAGGACAGGGTAGAATAGGACATGAAATGACAAAATCAACACATTTCTATGCCTAAGTAGGTAAAGGTGTAGCTGTGAGACAAACCTCTCTTGCCTTTCAGAAAAGGGCAGAATATAATAGAATATGACAGGATGTTAACATAATAGGACAGGGCACAGCAGAGCGAAACGATACCAGCACATTTGTATGTCTTACTTGTAGGTGAAGGTTTAGTTGTGAGAAAGTCCTCGCTTTCATGTTAGGACAGGGCAGAGCAGAACAGGGCACGGCGGGATATGATAGGACACGTCAAGACACAATCAGGACAACCATTTTTCATGTATTACTCGTATTCAAAAGAGTAGCAGGGAGAAAGTCCTCGCTTTCCTGTCAGGACAGGGCAGAATAAGACAGGACAGGGCAGGGCATAAGAGGACAGAAAAGGACATAAAATGACAAAATCAACACATATATATGCCTTACTTGTAGGTAAAGGTGTAGCTGTGAGCCAAACCTCTCTTGCCCGTCAGGACAGGGCAGAATAGAACAGAATGGAACAGGACACAGCTGGACACAACGATACTAGCACATTTGCATGCCTTACTTATAGGTAAAGGTGTAGCTGTGAGACAAACCTCTCTTACCTGTCAAGACAGGGCAGAATATAACAGAATAGGACAGGACACAGCAGGACGAAACGATACCAGCACATTTGTATGTCTTACTTGTAGGTGAAGGTGTAGTTGTGAGAAAGTCCTCGCTTTCCTGTTACGTCTGCGCTGGCATACCTGAGCAAGGAGAAGGATACAGATGAAGGGGTAGAAGTGAGACAGTCCAATATAAATGAATGAAACATATCTCTTGAGTACACTAATATAAATTAATTAAACATATCTGTTGAATACACTAATATATAATAATAAAATATATTTGTATATTGCAGGTAGGACCTACATGGATTACATAAAATATATTTGCATATTGCAGGTAAGGACCTTCATGGATTACATAAAATATATTTGCATGTTGCAGGTAAGGACCTACATGGATTACAAGGGTCGTCAAGCTTCACCACTCGGCGTGGCTTGGTGGTGGTGGTGGTGTGTAATGGTGGTCGTGGTGGCCGTTCTGATGGTGGCGGTAGGTGGTGAGGATTGAGACACTATAAGGCACCTACTTGCACCCACGGGCGGGTTGGCGTAGCATGGATTACAAGGGTCGTCAAGCTCCACCACCCTAGCGTGGCTTGGTGGTGGTAGGTGGTGGTGGTAGGTGGTGGTGGTGGTGGTGGTGGTGGTGGCGGTGTGTAATGGTGGTCGTGGTGGCCGTTCCATTGGTGGTGGTAGGTGGTGAGGATTGAGATACTATAACGTACTTACCTGCACCCACGGGTTGACGTTGCATGGATATTTATTATACCAGACATTAGTGTGTTGCATTATTATGTTGTAGTGGGACCTACTGTTGGTCTTGCTGAGAACTCTTCACATCATTGTTTTTATGACAACCGAAGGCTCCCCCTCCTCCTCCTTCTCACTAAAAAATATGTTAAATACATTAAGAAAGTAAAAAATAAAACAGACATTAGCATAATCATGATATAATACGTTGGTCTTGCTAAGAACTCTTTGCATCCAAAAATTATACGACAACCAAAGGCTGATCCTCCTCCTCCTCCTCCTCCTCACTAAAATATATGTTAAATGCGCTAAAATAGTAAAGAATAAAACAGACATTAGCATAATAATGATATAATGTAACAAATATATACAATATATTAATACATATATAATACATGATGCCTGACATTAGCATGTTGCATGTAGGACTTAGTGCTGGTCTTGCTCACATCTATAAACGACAACCAAAGGCTCCTCCTCCAACTCCTCCTCCTCACCAATATATATGTGAAATACACTAAGAAAGTAAAGAATAAAACAGGCATTAGCATAATAATATAATAAAAAATAGATGTAATAGATTATAATATAATAGACATTAGCGTGTTGCATGCAGGACTTACTTTTCGTCTTGTGGGGCACTTTTTACATCCAAATATTATACGACAATTATTACGAGGCTGCTCCTCCTCCTCCACCCTTAAATACATGTTCAATAGACTAAGAAAGTAAATAACAAAACAAACTTAGCATAATAATATACAAATATATACAATATGTTGTGTTCTAACATACATTAGCCCGCTGCATGCATGACTTACTGCTCGTCTTGCTGAGCACTCTTCACATCCAAAAAGTATACGACAACTAGTTATATAACAATTATTAGGAGGCTGCTCCTCCTCCTCTACCCTTCAATATACTAAGAAAGTAAATAACAAAACAAACTCCCCAGCATAATAATATAATATAATATACACATATAATATATTATGTTATGTTCTAGCCAGGGGGGGGTATGTTCTAACCTTGGTTCTAACATACAATAGCCCGCTGCATGCATGACTTACTGCTCGTCTTGCTGTGCACTCTTCACATCCAAAAAGTAGATGGCTAACAAGGGCTCTTCCTCCACACCATATGCTCTGTTGTATTGCAAAGCCTTCTGAAGGTCATCAAAATCGACCTGCCCCTGCAGGCCAAGCCAGATATTTTGTGTGTGAATGTGTGTGTGTGTGTGAGTGTGTGTGCATGTGAATGCATTTGTGTGTGTGTGTGTGAATGTGTGCGTGTGCAAATGCGTGTGTGAATGCACGTGTGTGTGAGTGAATGTATGCTTGTGCGAATGTGTGTGTGTGTGATAGTGTGCGTGCGTATGAATGCAGGATTATATTCAATGCATTTTGTGTCTTGCTGACAAGTCTTCACATCAAAACAGTAGATGCCTACCAAGGGCTCCTCCTCTGTTGGTGGTTGTGGTAATGGTGCAAAAAACGTCCAGATATACCACATTGGTTGTGGTGGTGGTGTTGCAAAAATCGTCCAGATCTATCACATTGGTGGTGGTGGTGTTGGTTCAAAAATCGTACAGACATATCACATTGGTGGTGTGTGGTGGTTGCTGTGGTGTTGGTGAGGATTGATACGCTATTGTTTACCTACCTTCACCCATGGGTTGGCATGGCATGGATGGCAAGGGTCGTCCAGATATACCACCCTAGTCCGGCTACGGACTTCCTCCTCGTCCCCACTCGCTAGTGCCTGCTCAGGGGGGCAAGGACCATGCTTAGGGTAATGACATATTCATATTGTAATTGGCAATGTCCCCTATCACCAGTGCTTCCTCGGAGGATAAAGGTGGTGGTGGTGGCTGTGGCTGTGGTGGTGATGGTGGTGGTGGCTGTGGTGGTGGAAGAGAGGTCCCCAATCACCATTGCTTTCTCGGGTAAGGGTAAAGGGCGCAGTTTGGGGTAAAACATGTCGAGACATGAAATACGTACAAGATATAAACATGTCGAGACAAGAAATACGTACAATTCAAGATATAAACATGTTGATACAAGAAATATGTACAATTCAGGATATAAACATGGTATCTCCCTTTCAACGAATGGCTCAATGGCAGAGCTCCTTGAATGACGAAAGTGCCGGGTTCAAATCCCCACGGGTGCGCTTCAGTGTTCGCGGTCGCTGTCAACCACTATGGTAGCTTGTCCAGGCAAGGTAGCAGCCCGTTCCCTACCGCCTTGAGACGGGGCTCCCCTTATACCACGCCCCACCAGGCATTATCATTCCGATTAACATGTTGATACATGAAATATGTACAAGATGTACACATACACAAATGAACAGCAAATGCTGTGTCGAGACAGAAGAACGCATAACTATACCTTCTTAGACAAACCCAATCGTATGATTAAATTTCCAAAGTAGAACAAACTCAGAGCCTCCGTTGGTACGACGATTCTTTGGGTTTCAGTTCATCAGAGCTCCCCCCCCCCCCCCCCCCCCCATACACACTATCACTTCCCAACACACACACACTCCACACTATCACATCTCAACATACCTGTACTGACAGCAAAATTTAACGCTTCGAAAGATTTCACGGTCATTTTGAGGGGGTTAATTATAATTTCACGTTTTAATTTCACGTTTTTTTTCCAGAGGGATATAATTTGACATTAAACATTTCACGGTTCAAATTTTAATAAAATAAATTTAAATGTTTCAACTTGAACATGTTACACTGATTCGGAAGGCTTGATCAACCAATTCGAGTTCAGAGATTTGTGCCTTCCAATGGCCAGCAGCTTGTGGAGAGGGACTCCCACTTCACATACATTTTCGTGTGAGGTCTGGTTTCTAACTCGGACCCATCCACAAGGTACCCCAGCGTTTGCAGGAAATTCACTTCCCTCTTGGGGAGAACTTGCTGTTCGTCTTCGCCGAGGTGGTCGATGGGTTGCGAGCGACAGCCTCTCAAGCTTTGGCTGTAACTTGGTTGAGCTGGGTGATGGAAACGGTGATCTGCCCAGCCAGTTCTGGCCGTTTTGAGAAGCCCCAGAGGGTACTTTGCTTATTGTGATTTGGAGCTACCTGAGGGCGCAGACGTCTCTCAGGGGATCTATCGAGGGGCTGCGCCATGCAGCCTGGGGAAAGCAAAATTGTTAAGAGTTTCTGCTTGTTGTTGAGCCATCAGACGGCAGGCGGGAGGGGTAGTAAGCCCTATGAAAGCCCAGGGGCCCAAATCCTAATATCGCCCTGAAACTCGATTTCACAGTTTTTTCGTCGCGTAATATAGTATACGCCTCTATTTCACGGTTGCTCCCGTGAAAGTAAAGCGTTAAATTTTGCTGTCAGTACGGTACACACCCACTATCACCTGATGGACATCGGGGTGCATGTCGTGAAGCCTCTTACAACATAATGTGTCACGTCCCTTGCTGGTGCTCCACTTTGGTACGAAGTAGCCTTCTAGCTTTTTATCCCTGAGCAGCCTGCAGCCAAGAGAGAGAGATGGTAAGAGGGAATCACCCAAGGTTTTTTTAAATCTGAAAGTTTCTTTCTTCTTTTAGCTAAATGGTTCCAGGCCTCCTCCAGGGACAGCGTTTCAGTGTTGTTTACAGCTTGAATAGCCTTTTACAGCTTTTATAGACTTTTTAAGGCTTTTAATCACCTGAGCAGCCTGCAGACAGAGGGAATCACTTTTGGTTTTTTTTACCCCCAAAACACCAAAGCACCCCCAAATAGAAAAACACCCAAACAACAAACCCACCCGGGCAAACAACTCCCAAGACAACAAAGCACCCCGAAAGCACCTCCAAAACACCAAACAATACACAAACAACTGGACAAAATACCGTACGATTCTGAAACCGAAACCGAATCCGAAACTATACGAAAAGGCGAATGGCACAACCCTGAAAATAATCACCCCCCAAAATACCTAAGCATCCCAATACCCCAAACAACACCCAAACAACAAAAACACCCAGGAAATAATTACCCCTAAGATCCCAAAATGCGCCCCCATTATCCAAAACAATACTCTCCCCACCAGAAGAAAACAAACTCGGAAAAAAGACTCTGAAGCATCCCCCAAAACGCAACCCCCCGAAAACAGCACCCAAACAACAAGCCCACATGAAAACAAAATCGCCATAAGACTACAAAAAGAGCCCCCAAAACCCCAAACAATTCTCTCCCCGACTCCCCCCCAGAAAAAACTCCCCAGACACGGAATGAACCCCCAAAACACAAAAATCCTCCAGACAATACCACCCTCAGCTTCAACACAACCAGCTATATCACCCTCACCTCTTAAAAACTTCAGCCATCAGCTTGGCAGCAATCTGGGTCATCTTCATGTCACCAGGGGCAGCCAGGGCCTCGTACGGATGTGTGCACAAACGCTCGGGCCCCTGCTGCGTTTTGCTCTTCTCTTCACTGCCGCCAAGCTCATCAGTACCAGGGGCCTTCCTCCTCTCTGGCACCTGATGCCCTTCACTACCACCAAGCTCATCCGCCCCAGGGGCCTTCCTCTCCTCTGACACTTGCCCATTGTTGCTCTGCCTTCCACTGCCACTGGGCACATCACGTCGACTGGGTTTCCTCGTATCTGACCCCTGCTGCCATGTTTGCACACCAACAGTCGTCTCTCCACTGCCACTGGGCGCATTTGTCTCACAAGGCTCCTGCACCGCTGGGTCATGCTGCCTTGTACGCACACTAATGGCTGTATCTCCATCGCCACTGGGCGCATCAGGTCCGCAGAGCTCCTCCATCACTGGCCTCTGATGCCCTACACTTCTACTGGGCACATCACTTTGACCGGGCTCCTCCGCCCAAGGCTCCTGATCCTGTTGCTGCTGCTTGAAGGAATCAACTTCAGCCCTACAAATCCCTCGCTGTTGCTGCTTCTCCTGACTGGCTACAGAGACATCTGCCTCCAACAGCCCTGGCTGCTCCTGCTGCTGCTGATTGCATGCATCGCCCTCTACGTTCAACACCTCAGGCAGTTTCTGCTCCAGCTGATTAATTATAATAGCCTCTGTCCTTTCTACCAGACTCTTTGCCTGCCTTTGGCTGACTCCCAATCCATCGGGTTCGCTACAAGGTCTTGGCTGGGATAGAGACCCAGACTGCTCACTTTTAGGGAGGGATAGGCGGGACCGGCGGCGCGGACTGCCGGACAGGAGGCTTGGTTTGCTAAGGGGGTTGGCCTGCTGGAAGATGGGGGTAGGGACTGTGGGACTGGGTATGCATGGGGGCTTGGTCTGGGGGTGGGGGATGGTAGGGTCATGATATGTGTCAGTCAACCAGGGCTCGTCCCCGGTGCTTTGATGGCCTGCAGATGGGAGAGATGGCTTGGGGAGGCTAGTAGAACCACGAGCAGCACTGACGTGAGCTTGGCAGGGGGGGGGGGGCTGAGACTGGCAAGCAGAATCACATTCAAGTCTGCGATGGTCTTGGCATGTGAGAGGTGGCTGGGACTGGTAATCTGAATCACTGCCGCCACTGACACCATCAACACCACCACCTCCAAAACCTCGGACACCACCACCACCGCCACTACCTCCGACACGGCCAGCACCGCTACCACCACCTAGGACACCACCACCAGCAGAGCAAAGGGCAGGGCAGTGCGACTCTCGTGGTGAACCTATCACAGGAGCAGCACTGAGGCGAGCTTGAGATGGGAGTGGTGGCTGGGAGTGGTGAGCTGAGGCATGAGCACAGCCCCCACCTCGGCAGCCAATGACACCACCAGCAGCAAAGCAAGGGGAAGGGGAGTGCGACTGACTTGTTGCCGCCGCTTTGGCCATTGGGATGGAGAGAGAGTCCTTTAGCCACGGGGGATAAGGAGAGGATAAGCAGGAATCAGGGTCAGGGACTGGGCTGGGCTGGGAAGAGGTGGGAAGGGGGAGAGTGAAGGTCAAAGACGAAGCAAGGCCGGGGACTGGACCGGCACGGGAAGAGGTAGGAAGGGAGGGAGGGGAGGTAATGTAGGAGACAAAGTCAGGGACTTGACCGGCAAGGGGGGATGAGGGAAGTGAGGGAGAAGGAGAGGTCACGGAGGAGTCAGGGCCAGGGACTTGACCGGCACGGGGAGAGATAGGGAGGGAGGAAGTGGAAGTAATGGAGAAAACAAAGTCAGGGACTGGCCTGGAAAATGGGGAGGGAAGCTCCTTGGGCCCACCACCGCCATCCACAGTTGCTGTGGCTTGATCAAGCCTTCGCCTGGAACAAGGGGGAGAGGGATCCTTGGGCGCATCACCGCAATCCACAGTTACCGTGGCTTGATCAAAATTTCGCTTGCCCAGGCAGGTACTCCTGGAGCCATTATCCATTCTCTCTTCATCAAGCTCTTGCACTTCCACGTAGCTGCCAAGCAATTGAACTTCCACTTGGCTGCCAAGCTCTTGCACGCCCATGTTGCTGCAGGGCTGTTTCTGGCGATTACTGCGCCGTGGTCGCGACGCTGATCTTTGATTATTTATACCAGAGGGCCGGGGGCTGGTCCTGGGTCTTGAATTCAGCATGGCAGGGGGATTTGGGACGGCTTGTGCTGCAGGGATGGAGCTGCAGCACTCGTCGTCGTCAGAACTCACTAGGTCAATCACATGTTCTTCTTCTTTTTCACTTGCTGTTGAGGGGGCGAGAGAGTGAGCGTCCGAGGGGAGGGCTGAGTTTTGTTGAAGGCCAAAAGCTGGTGGACCTGAGAAAGGGTCTGAGAGTTGTGGAGGGGCAGGAGCTAAAGAACCTGAGGGTTTAGCGGACCTTACCAAAGCTGATGAGCCTTTCTCGAGCATGCTGGGTATTTGCGATGGATGTTTCTGGGGCACGCTGGATTTTTGCGGCCGAGCAGCTTTCCTTGCGTCAGAGTGGGGGTCTGACGGGGCGAGGGAGTGGGGGCCTAAGGGGGGGCCTGAGCTATGTTGATGGCCAGAAGCTGATAGACCTGAGGGAGGGCCTGAGGGGGCGAGGGAGTGGGGGCCTGAGGAAGGGCTTGAGTTTCGTCGAGGGCCAACAGCTGGTGGGCCTGAGGGAGGGCCTGAGGGGGGGGCTGATGGGTCTTTCTTGAGCGCGCCTTTCGGAGGTCGAGAGGGTTTTTGCTGCTGAGTCTCTTTCTTGCCTGCATTGAGTGAGATGGGTTTGGAGTGACTGTAAGGAGGCATACTACATTGTAAGTTTGGTGGGAGGCAATATGTACTTTGTCAGTAAAGTGGGAGGCAATAAGTACATACGTACAGTTAAGTGGGAGACATAAGTGCATTGTCAGTTATGAGGGAGGCAATAAGTACAATGTCAGTTAAGCGGGAGGCCATAAGTACATAAGTAAAGTTAAGTGGGAGACATAAGTACAAAAGTACAGTTAAGTGTGAGACATGAGTACCAAAGTACAGTTAAGTGCGAGACATAAGTACATGAGTACAATTTAGTGGGAGGCATAAGTACATAGTCAGTTAGGTGGAAGGCAATAAGTTCATAAGTACAGTTATGTGGGAGAAACAAGTACATTTTCAGTTCAGTGGGAGGCATAAGTACATTGTCAGTTACGTTGGAGGCATCAGTACATTGTCAGTTAAGTGGGAGAAACAAGTACATTTTCAGTTAGGTGGGAGGCATAAGTACATTGTCAGTTACGTTGGAGGCATCAGTACATTGTCAGTTATGTGGGAGAAACAAGTACATTATCAGTTAGGTGGGAGGCATAAGTACATTGTCAGTTACGTTGGAGGCATCAGTACATTGTCAGTCAAGTGGGAGAAACAAGTACATTTTCAGTTAGGTGGGAGGGGCATAAGTACATTGTCAGTTAAGTTGGAGGCATCAGTACATTGACAGTTAAGTGGGAGGCATAAGTACATTGTCAGTTAAGTGGGAGGCATAAGTATATTTTCAGTTATGGTAGATACACATGGATGTATAGAGTACAGCCGCCTTACCTGCTATACTTGGGGGGGGGGGGGGGGGGGGGGGGGGGGGGGGGGGTGGGGGGGGGGGGGGGGGGGGGGGGGGGGGGGGCGGGACGGGGGGGGGAGCGGCGGAGGCGCGGGGGGTGGTGGGGGGGGGGTGTGGGGGGGGGGGGGGGGGGGGGGGGTGGTGGTGGCGGGGGGGGGGGGGGTGGGGGGGGGGTTGGGGGGGGGGGGGGGGGGGGGTGTGGGATCAGCCTGTCTTGGTCGGTGGCACGGTCGCTGGGCTCCATCCCATTGAGTCCCACAATTATGACATACGTCAGCCCGAAGGCAAAGGCGTGGCCAGGCGGCCGCGGGGCGCACGGGGGCAACCGGCAGCGCGAGGCCTCTGTGCGGGCGGCTTCCCCCCTTTCCTTTCCCCCTTTTTTTTTGTATTGTTTTTTTTTTTTTTTTCCTTGTTTTTTCCATCTGGTTGCACTCTTTTCTTTTTCCCCCCCACCTATTTTAATACTCCCCCTCAACTTCTTACTTTTCCTACGTCCTGCGCCCCCACTGTTCTCGTCCCGCTCCCTTTTCTCTCCACACTTACTTTACCCACCCTTAACTCAGTTGTACCTCCCTTTATTCTAACGTCTTTTTGCCCTTCTCCTTGATGAGTCAATCATGGTGCAATACCCAAGTGGGTAAGCACCCCCCCCACCCCCCATAGTGTACCATATAAACCAACAACCCCAATACCAACTCGCATATACAGTACAACAAAACATACCAGTACCACCCACTCGCATCTAGTACACACCTAATGCGCGTAGATAAACTGGTGTACTTTTTATTTAAAAAAAAAAACGCTCCCCTACCTACTATACTTAGAAGCATCTTGTACCAAAGATGTTCCTCGAAGGCAGGGGGCCCTTCCTTGCCTTGTCTGATGTGATTCAGGGGCTCTACACTACATCTACACAAGAAATACAGAATGCAGCAGAACAGTATAATACATATACATTAAGCCGGGAATTACAAAATCTCTTTGCGTAAAACAACACCCCCACAAACAGCGTAGATACACCCTAGATTTACTTAACTGCCTAAATGTACTGCCTGCCCAACCACCCAGCTCCACCCCCAACACTCGCGCTATAAAATTCGGGGGTCCTCTTGCGTCTCCCAAAAGCAGTCCCCGACCCTCCTCTCTACGCCACCACGGCCACAGGGTCGGGCCCCCTTTTCTCTGCTCTTGGGGCAAAACCAAGGGGGCGCGCCCTCTACCTAATCCATCCAATTAGACATATCACAAACACCGGCACCATACATTATAACATACCAGATTACAATCCTCATATACACCCATTACACCCACCTCACCCATACAGTACATATCCTACATACTCCACCCTTGATGTTGTAACTTGCTTGCCTACCATACCTGCTATAATTTGTGGGGCACCTTGTCCCAAGAGACACGTCCTACTAGAAAGAAGGTAGGAGGTCCTTTCTCGCTGAGACAGGGGGATATATCCAAGTAAGATAGCACTAGGGCATCACGCAAACACTCGTGCTCCCATTAAGCACTACCCTGGAAGTCCCTCACCTCCGTGAGGCGGTAGCTAACAGCATGTTATCGTCTACACAAGACCGGAGGTCCAAACCCCAACCCCACGCCCATCAACTGAGTTGGCTCCATGTGAGGGGTGTCTAACGTGTGTGTTGCAAAGCCTGGAGAAGCTAGATAGGCGCAGAGGGTGTACACGGCTTAGGCAGCAATCAACGGAGGTTGGGGCACCATGTGAGGGGTGTCTAACGTGTGTGTTGCAAAGCCTGGAGAAGCTAGATAGGCGCAGAGGGTGTACACGGCTTAGGCAGCAATCAACGGAGGTTGGGGCACCATGTGAGGGGTGTCTAACGTGTGTGTTGCAAAGCCTGGAGAAGCTAGATAGGCGCAGAGGGTGTACACGGCTTAGGCAGCAATCAACGGAGGTTGGGGCTCCATGTGAGGGGTGTCTAACGTGTGTGTTGCAAAGCCTGGAGAAGCTAGATAGGCGCAGAGGGTGTACACGGCTTAGGCAGCAATCAACGGAGGTTGGGGCACCATGTGAGGGGTGTCTAACGTGTGTGTTGCAAAGCCTGGAGAAGCTAGATAGGCGCAGAGGGTGTACACGGCTTAGGCAGCAATCAACGGAGGTTGGGGCACCATGTGAGGGGTGTCTAACGTGTGTGTTGCAAAGCCTGGAGTAGCTAGATAGGCATAGAGGGTGTACACGGCTTAGGCAGCAATCAACGGAGGTTGGGGCTCCAAGTGAGGGGTGTCTAACGTGTGTGTTGCAAAGCCTGGAGAAGCTAGATAGGCATAGAGGGTGTACACGGCTTAGGCAGCAATCAACGGAGGTTTGGGCTCCATGTGAGGGTGTCTAAACGTTATGTTCAAAGCCGGAGAAAGCTAGATCTGCGCAGAGGTGTACAAGCTTAGTGCAGCAATCAACAGAGTTAGGCTCCATGTGAGGGGTGTCTAACTTGTGGTGTTGCAAAGCCTGGAGTAGCTAGATAGGCACAAGTTGTAACGGTTAGCAGCAATCAACTGAGGGTTGGGGCCCAAAGTGAGGGTGTCTAACGTGTGTGTTGCAAAGCCTGGAGAAGCTAGATAGGCATAGAGGGTGTACACGGCTTAGGCAGCAATCAACGGAGGTTGGGGCTCCATGTGAGGGGTGTCTAACGTGTGTGTTGCAAAGCCTGGAGAAGCTGATAGGCGCAAGGTTTACACGGCTTAGGCAAGCATCAACGGGTTAGGAGCCCAGGTGTAGGGGTGTCTAACTGGTGTGTTGCAAAGCCTGGAGAAGCTAAGATAGGCGCAGGGTGCACACGCTTGGGCAGCAATTCACCGGAGGTTGGGGCACCATGTGAGGGGTGTCTAACGTGTGTGTTGCAAAGCCTGGAGAAGCTAGATAGGCGGCAGATGGTGTCCCGTCTTAGGCAATCAATCAATGATGTTGGGGGCACCAGGGAGGTGGTTGTCTACCGTGTGTGTTGCAAGCCTGAGTAGCTAAGATAGCGCAGAGGTGTCCACGCTTAGCAGCATCATCCGGAGGTTGGGCTCCAATGAGGGGTTTCCTAACGTGTGGTTTTCAAAGCCTGGAGAAGCTAATAGGCATAGAGTTGTACACTGCTTAGGGCAGCAATCAACGGAGTATGGGGCTCCATGGAGGTGTCCTAACGTGTGTGTTGCAAAGCCTTGAGAAAGCTAGATATGCGCAGAGGTGTACCGGCGTAGGCAGCAATCACAAGGTTAGGGCTCCATGTAGGGGTGGTTCAAAGTGTGCTTGTCAAAGCCTGCGAAGCTAGATTAGGCCAGAGGGTGTACACGCTTATCAGCAATCAACCGGAGTTGGGCACCATGTGAGGGGTGTCTAACATGTGTGTTTGCAAAGCCTGGAGAAGCTAGATAGGCGCAAGGGTTGTACAAGCCTTGGGGGACATCAATAAGGTTGGGGCACCATGTGAGGGTGTCTAACTGTGTGTTTGCAAATCCTGGAGAAATTTAGATAGGCCGCAGAGGGTGTAACACGCTTTAGGCAGCAATCAAGTAGGTTGGGGCAACCATGTTAGGGGTGTCTACGTGTTGATTCAAGCTGGAGAAGCGATTGGCGCAGAGGGTGGTACAACGGCTTAGGCAGCAATCACGGAGGTGGGGCGCATGTGAGTGGTGTTCTACGTTTGTGTTGTCAAAGCCTGGAGAGCTAATATCGCAAGGGTGTACACGCTTAGGCGCTAACTGAGGTTGGGGCTCCATTGTGAGGGGTGTCAAACGGTTTGTTGGCAAAGCCGGGGACCTAATAGGCGCAGAGGGTGGACACGGCTTTAGACCAGCACGTCAACGGAGGTTTTGTGGCACCAGTGGGTGTCTAACGTGTGTGTTGCCAAGCCTGAGCTTACCTAGATAGCGAGAGGGGGTAACGGCTTAGGCATACATCACCGGAGGTTGGGGCACCCTGTGACGGGTGTCTAACTTGTGTGTTTGCAAAGCCTGGAGAGCTATATAGGCGCAGAGGTGTACGCGGCTTAGGGCAGCAATCAACGGAGGTTGGGGCGCCATGTGAGGGGTTTCCTAACGTGTGTGTTGCAAAGGCCCTGAGAAGCTAATATACTCAGAGGGTGTACACGGCTAGGACAATCATACGTAGGTTGGGGCACCATGTGAGGGGTGTCTAACGTGTGTGTTGCAAAGCCTGCAGTAGCTAGATAGGCGCAGAGGGTGTACACGGCTTAGGCAAGCATCAACGAGGTTGGGGGGCAGATGTGATGGGTGTCAACGGTGTGTTGTCAAGCCTGGATTAGCTAGATAGGCATAAGGGTGTACTACGTCTTACACAGGGCACATCCGGAGGTTTGGGGCACATGTGAGGGTGTTCACGTGTGTGTTTGTCCAGCCTGGAGTAGCTAGATAGGCGCAGAGGGTGTACACGGCTTAGGCAGCAATCAACGGAGGTTGGGGCACCATGTGAGGGGTGTCTAACGTGTGTGTTGCAAGCCTGGAGAAGCTAGATTAGCGCAGAGGGTGTACACGGCTTAGGCAGCAATCAACGAAGGTTGGGGCTCCATGGTAGGGTTCGAACTGTGTGTTGCAAAGCCTGGAGAAGCTAGATAGGTGCAGAGGGTGTACACGGCTTAGGCAGCAATCAACGGAGGTTGGGGCTCCAGTGAGGGGTGTCTAACGTGTGTGTTGCAAAGCTGGGTCTGTAATGCATTACGAGGGTGTCCAGGGTGGGGAGCACCCGCTTATGCAGCTGAATCACCGTAGATTGGGTCTCCATGTGAGGGGTGTACAACTTATTTGTTGCACAGCCTGGCGTAGCCTAAGTAGGTGGCTGCTTATGCAATTGAGTTCAATGCTTGTCACGTTCAAAACCCATGCTCCTACTGCCCCTCTCTACTCTCCATGATCCTCCCTCCACTCACCCCGTTCTCTCGAAGCTTGCAGTCGCCAGCCTCCCCTCCCCCCCCCCCCCCCCCCCCCCCCCCCCCCCCCCCCCCCCCCCCCCTAAAATGTGTATGCAGCGTCGCCTGCGACGCTAAAAAATGGCGGAGAGTGATTGCGACGGAGCGTCAGGTGGCAACGGAAGCGAGTTAGTTCCGAGACCGTTGGCTGACGTGTCAGGCTTCGGCGCGGTCAGACAGATGGTCGGATATATGGATGGATGGATGGCGGTCGGACAGACAAATGGGTAAACATCGGGGCTCCTGCCTCTTTGATGAGGGGGCTCAACCCAAAAACAGCATCCAAGGGCAGTGATAATGCTGTAACTTTGTGAGAACGCCATTGTCATGTTACTATGTGAGAAAGCCATTGTCTTGTAAGTACTACGTGAGAAAGCCATGATCATGTTACTATGCGAGAAAGCAATTGTCTTGTAAGTACTATGTGAGAAAGCCATTGTCTTGTAACTACTATGTGAGAAAGCCATGATCATGTTACTATGTGAGAAAGCCATTGTCTTGTAAGTACTATGTGAGAAAGCCATGATCATGATACTATGTGAGAAAGCCATTGTCTTGTAAGTACTATGTGAGAAAGCCATGATCATGTTACTATGTGAGAAAGCCATTGTCTTGTAAGTACTACGTGAGAAAGCCATGATCATGTTACTATGTGAGAAAGCCATTGTCTTGTAACTATTACGTGAGGAAGCCATCTCCTTGTTGCCCTAAAAGGCGGCAGCTTGAAAGCTGGTTAATGACACAGGAAATACACAATGATGGATAGTCTAAATAAATAAAAATAAAAAAAGGATGCCTAGTGTATATAAAGACATAATTACACAATTATGGATAGTCTAAATAAATAAATACATACATAAATACAATATTATGGATAGTGTTTAAAGGGAATAACATACAAAATGTTGGATAGCCTAGATTAATGAATAGTACATCTTATTATGAGGTGAGAAATTAAGGGGGCCAGCCCATTTGCTTGCACTGGGGCCAACAACATTTCTTCGATGACGCGTCGCTATTATGTCATTGCACGGTGACACATGAACCCCAGGAATTCAAGAACCCACCGCAGGCATCCCCAAAATTGAAAATTGAACATTCATAGCCACGGAGCGTTGGGTTAAAGGAGCCTTCCTGTCAGCATCCACTGTACATACTGGAGTGTGGTTACTATGGGTTTAGGTTCGCAGGCAGCTACTGCGCCTGAGCTTGGACTACCACACGACAGCACGAAGGGAAGTTCTCTACCTTCGCCAAGGCGGCAGGTCTGAAATTTGGGAACCTCGGAAGGGCTCATACCGCATAGCTGCCATACCGCATAGCTGTCATACCGCATAGCTGTCATACCGCATACCTGTCATACCCTATACCTTTCATACCGCATACCTGTCATACCGCATACCTGTCAGACCACATACCTGTCAAGTTGATGGATTCTACTGAACTAACCAGCCCGAGCTTGGTCTACTGCGCAACAGCACGGAGGAAAGTTCTCTACCTCTTCCAAGGCAGCAGGCCTTAGATTTAGGAACCTGGCAAGGGCTCGAACCGCAGACCTGTCAGGTTGATGGATTCTACTGAACTAACCAGCCTGAGCTCCATAATCACCTTGATGGATTCTACTGAACTAACCAGCCTGAGCTCCATAATCACCTTGATAATTTGAGAGTTGCCTGTAGAGGGTAGAGCTGCATGCATCGTTTCCAGAAACTTCCGGACTGAGTAGCTTTTGGGATCACTAAAAGCAGCAGGGAAAAGATATTTTCAGGGAGGGGCGACAGGAAGGGGCTAATGTTGGTGAGTGGTGAGTGGAGAGTGGAGGGTGGAAACTGAAATGTCAATAGAACGTGGTGAAGGTGATTGGAGAGAGTGGAGAGGGAAGGGAGGAGGATGGGGAGTGGATAGGGGGGAGTGTAAAATGGAAAGGCGAGAGTACATGGTGGAGGTGAATGGATAGTGGAGAGGGGAGAATGTAGAGGGGAGGAAGAAGCATGTAGAGTGGAGAGGGAAGGGGGGAGGAATGGAGAGGGGAGGGAGGGCATGGATAGGGAGAGGGGGATAATGGAGGGGGGGGGGGGGAGGGGGGGATGGAGAGGGGGATGGGGAGCATGGGGAGGGGAGAGTGGAGGGGGGAGGAATAGAGAGGGGATGGGGGAGCATAAAGATGGGAGGGGGGAGGGGGGATAATGGAGAGGGGAGGGAGGAGCATGGGGAGTTGAAGGTGGAGAGGCTACATGCATTGCTCCCATAATTTTCTGGACTGAGTAGCTGCGGTCATCACTAATATCAACAGGGCAAATATTTGCAGGGAGAGGCAACAGGAAGGGGCTAATTCAGGTGAGTAGTGAGTGGAGGGTGGAAACTAGAAAAAAACTGCAAGGGACAGACAACTGCTAGTTTGCAGTAGAAATTGCAAGTTTGCAGTAGAAATTGCAACTTCTAGTTTGCAGTAGAAAACTGCAAGGGACAGACAACTGCTAGTTTGCAGTAGAAATTGCGGGGAGTTAGTTCAAAAATAACAAAAACTCGAAAAATGCGGGAGCTTTTAGTTATTTTTAGTCCTAGAAATTGCGGGGAGACTGGAAGGGGCTGAGGCATGTGGGTTGATACAATGTTTATTTGGGGGGGCCATAAGTAGCAGCTTCTAGGCAGCTCCCTATCTGCGTCTTTTGGCCAAACCTGGAGCTAAAGAGTGTGTATGGAAGCTGACATGAATTGCATTATAATGCAGCTATGGGATTGACACAGTGGCTGGCTAATGGAGCTGGCTGGAATCTGCCATGAGTCGCCCAAAAAATAAACAGTGGGGGGATGACAAGAAGGGGGTGATGCAGTCAAGTGGTGGGTGGATGGTGCAGTTGAGTAGAGAGGGGATAGTGGAGAGGGGATGATGTAGTATGGATGGTGCTGGCCAGTACAGAGGGGACAGTGGAACGAGGAACATGGAGAATGGATGATGAATGTGATTAAAGAGTTGTAAGTTGAGAGTTGAGAGTTGAGAGAGGAGAGAGGAGGAGAGTGGAGAGAGGAGAGTGGAGATAGGAGAGTGGAGAGTGGAGAGAGGAGAGAGGAGAGAGGAGAGAGGAGACAGGAGAGAGGAGATAATGGTTGGAAAACCACTCCTTCACTAACTATCTTCATGTTTCGCCCAAGAACAGGGGAAGGGATCTGCCTACAAGCTCTACAGCTAAAACACGTATAGCTAGAACAAAACAGGTGTGTGGACTGGCAAGAGTGCTGTTGTACCAAAAGTTAATGATAACGCCTGGTGGGGCGTGGTGTTAAGGGAGCCCGTCGTACGCGGGTGGGGAGCGGTCTCCTACCTCAACTGGACAAGCTACCAACGCGGTAGACGACGACCTGCAACGCCAAGAGCGACCGAAGGGGGAGTCGAACCCCCGACTCTTCATTCTTTAGCGATCTGGCCTACCACTAGACCATTGTAAATCACTGAAAGAGGCTGCTGTTGTACCAACATATGTGAACCGGCATGTTGCAGCACTTATAGCTTTGGACCAGGGACCAGGGTACTACATTTTGTCAAATTGGTCAGCGCTTAATGCGCACGAACATCAAATCGGTAAGCGCAGAAAGCGCAAAAACTGCACGCTGCGCCCACAGGGGTTAAATAAACTGCGCGAAATGCGCAGTGGGGCCCCCAAAGCGTGCGCGAAATCGTGCTGCCGCACGCGCTTTGTAGTACCCTGCCAGGGACCAGGGATTTTCTTCCTGCTATTGATAGCGATAGCTAGTTTTTACCCTGTTTTAGCAAGAGTATCGCTTTACAAATGTAAAAAAGGGCTCTAGAAGCTACAAAAACAAAAAGCTATAGAAAGCACTAAAATGCAGGCCCGGGAGGAGGCCTAAAACCATAGAGCTAGAAAAAATCCACTTTCAGATTTGAAAATAAAATCACTGCTAGGGACCGGCATATCATATGATATCATAAAAATTGCATCATATGATATTGTATATAAATGGTCACTTTAGCCTAGTCAGACTGCCGGCATCATATGATATCATATGATGACATTATATTATAGTGCCGTTCTCTTCATATAGCTAACACAAGACTGGGGATCGGACTGACAGCAGGCTTGCTGTGCACATACACCGTATCTGAAGCAACTTATTGAAGCACGTATAGCTAAATCAAAACAGGTAAGTGGACTGACAGGAGGGTTGCTGTATATACACCCCTCATATCAACCAACTTGTCAAGGCAAGTATAGCTAAATCAAAACAGATAAGTGGACTGACAGGAGGGTTGCTGTACCAACGTACCGTATCTGGCAACAACTTAGTAAAGTACGTATAGCTAACACAAAACAGGTAAGTGGACTGACAGGAGGGTTGTTGTGCCAAGGCATATTACATGATATGAACCAATTACTAATATGATATGAATTACTAATATGATATGAATGATTAATATTATATGAATATGAATTATATGAATTATTAATATGATATGAACCAATTTAGGCATAGTACATGATATGAACCAACTGGGGGAAGCACGTATAGCTAATACAAAACAGATGGGTGCACTGACAGGAGGGTTTCTGTGCCAACGTACCGTATCGGAACCAATGTATTGAAGCACATATACCTAAAACAAAACGTATGATTGGACTGACCGCAGGCTTGCTGTGCTAACACACAGGATCTGAACCAACTTGACAAAGTACGTATAGGTAACACAAAACAGGTGAGTGGACTGGAAGCAG
This sequence comes from Chlamydomonas sp. ICE-L, assembly GCA_013435795.1. Taxonomy (NCBI): domain Eukaryota; kingdom Viridiplantae; phylum Chlorophyta; class Chlorophyceae; order Chlamydomonadales; family Chlamydomonadaceae; genus Chlamydomonas; species Chlamydomonas sp. ICE-L. The sequence continues at coordinate 95,211,773 of JACBWV010000610.1, read as the reverse complement.
GCTTGCTGTACCAACTACGCATGTTGAAGCACGTATAGATAGGGACCAAGGACCAGGGATTTTTTTCCTGCTATAGATAGCGATAGCTAGTTTTTACCCTGTTTTAGCAATATTGTTGCTATACAAGTGTTAAAAAATACTCCCCTAAATGGCCCTAGAAGCTACAAAACAAGTTCTATGCAGCGTCGCCTGCGACGCTGAAAAATGGCGGAGAGTGATCGCGAGGGAGCGACAGGTGGCAACTGAAGCGAGTTAGTTAGTTACGAGACCGTTGGCTGACGTGTCGGGCTTCATCACGGTCAGACAGATGGTTGGATGGATGGACGGACAAATGGGTAACACTGGGGGCTCCCGCCCCCCAGAAGAGGGGGCCCCGCCAAAAACAAAAAGCTATAGAAAGCACTAAAACTCAGGCCCAGGGGGAGGCCTAAAACCATAGAGCTAGAAAAAATCCAACGCACCGTATCTGGTAACAACTTAGTAAAGCACGTATAGCTAACACAAAACAGGTAAGTGGACTGACAGGAGGGTTGTTGTGCCAAGGCATATGATATGATATGAACCAACTTGTGGAAGCACGTATAGCTAATACGAAATAGATGAGTGCACTGACAGGAGGGTTGCTGTACCTAATGTACCGTATCTGAAACAACTTATGAAAGCACGTATAGCTAAAACAAAATAGATGAGTGAACTGACAGGAGGGTTGTTGTGCCAAGGCATATGATATGATATGAACCAACTTGTAGAAGCACGTATAGCTAATACAAAACAGATGAGTGCACTGACAGGAGGTTTGCTGTACCTAATGTACCGTATCTGAAACAACTTATGAAAGCACGTATAGCTAAAACAAAATAGATGAGTGAAATGACAGGAGGGTTGTTGTGCCAAGGCATGATATGATATGAACCAACTTGTAGAAGCACGTATAGCTAATACAAAACAGATGAGTGCACTGACAGGAGGGTTGTTGTACCAACGCACCTTACATCAACCAACTTGACGAAGCGAATGCGTATCACTTGTGTAAAATCCTGGTGTAAAAGAGAGTGGCGAGTGGTTGTGATATATATAGGGACCAGCATATCATACATTGTTGACCAAAGGCGGGTGTGATATATATAGGGACCGGCATATCATACATTGTTGACCAAAGGCGGGTGTGATATCATGACATGTATTGTATACCAATGGTAAATTTGGCCCAGTCAAACTGCCGGCATAATATGATATATTATGATGACATGATAGCATATGATGTCATATTGTCATTCCCTATATGTAAAAATTGAACAATCGAACATCCAAGTAAGTCACACTGCCGGGGACAGTTGACCCTACTAAGGACGTGGTGTTATCGACACTGGTTCGTAAGCTCACCTTGCTCGAGGTTGGCAACGAGGCTAGAACCAGTCACGTTTCATACGGTTGACGGCCACCGTGAGAACCGAAACGCTCCCGACGGGGTTCGAACCTGGCATCTCCTTCGATCAAGGTCGGAAACTCTACCATTGAGCCACCCCGAGTCCGGATCGGGGATATCCCCTATATGTATACAATATACATACTATATACCGTAAACTATACAAATACTATATACCGTAAAGTATATAAATACTATATACTGTAAAGTATAATAAATACGGTACAAAACCTTAAACTATATAAATACTATGATAACCGCTAAAGGTATTAATACTAATACTGTAAAGTATATAAATACTGTGCACCGTAAACTATATAAATACTATATACCGTAAAGTATATAAATACTATATACTGTAAAGTATATAAATACTGTACACCGTAAACTATATAAATACTATATACCGTAAAGTATATAAATACTATATACCGTAAACTATATAAATACTATATACCGTAAACTATATAAATACTTGATATATAGTATTTAGGGTATTATAAGTATTGTCAGTATTCAGAGTAGAAGCGTGAGGATTATCATGTATAATCTTATATTCTTGAGATATATCATCATATGTAGTATGCTGTAGTGTAGAAGAGACTAAGACAGTGGAAGGATTTGTTTATTCAGCCTTCAAGTATGAATTGGTCCCGACTCCGACACTCACTCCATTACACACTTGACCCACCCACCCACCCACATGTACACTAGCCTAGTCTCACTCGGCTCCCTTCAGGTCTGACTTGGTCCCTACTACAAGACTCACTCAATTACACACTTGATTCAGCCCCCCACCCACCTGCACACATGCCTAGTCTCACTGGGCCCCCTTCAAGCCTCACTTGGTCCCCACTCCGACACACACTCCATTACACACTTGAGCCACCCACCCACCCACCCACCTGCACACATGCCTAGTCTCACTGGGCCCCCTTCAAGCCTGACTTGGTCCCCACTCCGACACACACTCCATTACACACTTGAGCCACCCACCCACCCACCCACCTGCACACATGCCTAGTCTCACTGGGCCCCCTTCAAGCCTGACTTGGTCCCCACTCCAACACACACTCCATTACACACTTGAGCCACCCACCCACCCACCCACCTGCACACATGCCTAGTCTCACTGGGCCCCCTTCAAGCCTGACTTGGTCCCCACTCCGATACACACTCCATTACACACTTGAGCCACCCCCCCCACCCACCTGCACACATGCCTAGTCTCACTGGGCCCCCTTCAAGTCATACTTGGTCCCCACCCCATCACTCACTCCATTACACGCTTGACCCACACCAACCCACCTGTACGCAAACCTAGTCTCACTCGGCTCCCTTCAAGTCTGACTTGGTCCCCCACCCCATCACTCACTCCATTACACACTTGACCCACCCACCCACCCACATGTACACAAACCTAGTCTCACTCGGCTCCCTTCAAGTAAGACTTGGTCCCCACACCATCACTCACTCCATTACACACTTGACACCCACCCACCCACCCAGCTGTACACATGCCTTGTCTCACCCGGACCCCTTCAAGTCTGACTTGGTCCCCACTGCATCGCTCACTCCATTACACACTTAAGCCACCCACGCACCAGTTCACCTAGTCTCACTGGGCCCCCTTCAAATCACCATCTCCTAACTGCTTACTCAGGACCTCCCAAATCAGCCCTTGACACAAGGAATGGAAAACAGCCTTTATGGTATTACCCCCTGACCCCCCCCCCCCCCCCCCCCCCCCCCCACACACACACACACACACAAACAAACACACGAAAATAGACAAGCTACAGCTGGAACACCATCTCTTCTACCCCCCCCCCCCCCCCCCACCACCACCACCACCCACCCCCAAACGCACACCACCAATGCCTAGACTCAGCTGCCCCCCTCCGCATCACCATCCCAAACCTGAGCACTTAGGACCTCCCAAATCAGCACTCGACACATGGAATGGAAAACAGCCTGTCTAGTCTTACCCCTTCACCCCCTTACCCTCCCCCCCCCCCCACACACGAACACATCAAAAATGTACAAGCTACAGCTGGAACACCATATCTTCTACACCGCTACACCGCACACCACCCCGTCCCCACCCAAACTCACACCACCACAACCACCACCACCTTCAATCCAGTACCTGCATGCTCAAGACCTCCCAACTCTGCACTTGATCCAAGGCAGTGAACTTGAATGGACAAGCGACAGCAGGGGCACCCATATACTTTAATCCCCCAAACACACACCACCACCTCAACCACAACTTAGAATCCCCACTACTAGCACAACTACTACCACCTAGAATCACCATAGTACCTGCTTGCTCAAGACCTCCTAACTCTGAACTGGACCCACGGCAGCAAACCAGTTTGGACAAGCAACAGCAGGGGCACCCGTATACTTATATCCCCCAAACACACACCACCACCTCAACCACAACTTAGAATCCCCAGTACTAACACAACCACAACCACCTAGAATCACCCTAGTACCTGCTTGCTCAAGACCTCCACACTCTGCATTCAAACCAAGGCTGTAATCCTGTATGGACGAGGAACAGAAGGAACATCCGTATATTCCTACCCCCCAAACACACACCATCACCACTACCACCATCACTAACACCACTATCACTACCACTACCTAGAGTCACTCCAGTACCTGATAGCTCAATTTCTCACAACTCTGCACTTGACCCAAGGCATTGAACATGAATGGACAAGCAACAGCAGGAGCACCCGTTTATTCCTAATCCCCCAAACGCACACCACCACCACTACCACCACTATCACTACCACTACCTAGAGTCACTCCAGTACCTGATAGCTCAATTCCTCACAACTCTGCACTTGACCCAAGGCATTGAACTTGAATGGACAAGCAACAGCAGGAGCACCAATCTCCTGCGATGCCGATGGCCCCTACACAGCAGAGGTAGAGGCAGAAGCGGGGTTATGATGCTGCTGATGATGTTGGGGACGGTGGTGATGACGATGCTGATGATGCAGCTGCTGATAATGATGATTTGTTTTCCTGGTGTTCTTCTGGACTTCAAATGTCACCACCGCTTGACAGAGTCAGGAAGGACTTCCAGACATCATGATATGTGATGTATGTGATGTTTGATGCGGGTCTTGACATGACATGACATGACACGACACGACATGACATGACACGACAGGACACGACACGACACGACACGACATGACATGACATGACATGACATGACATGACATGACATAATAACTGCCTGCGCCTATGCGATCGCATTCTACACTCAAGAGCACGGTGCAGTAGTGGTTATGTGATTATGTATGTAGATAAAGCTCATGTGATGCAAATGGCTCCTACACAGCGGAGGCAGAAGCGGGGGTGTGTTGGCAACGGAACGACAGGTGGTAACGATGGAGCTGATCAAAGCCAGTTAGTTATGAGGCAGTTGGCTGACGTGTCAGGCTTCTCGGCCGTCAAGGCGAGCCCTGGGCATGCAGAAAATGTTATAAAGCTTCTCATCAATGATGATGCTGATGAGGATGGTGCTGGTGGTGGTGACGATGATGATGGCGGTGCTGCTGCTGCTGCTGATGATGATGGTGGTGATGATGGTGGTGATGATGGTGGTGATGATGGTGGTGGTGATGGTGTCAACGGTGGTGGTGGTGGGGTTTTCGGTGGTGGTGGTGATAATGGTGGTGGTGGTGATGATGATGGTGTTGTTGATGGTGATTAGAAAAGGTTATCAAAACCCTCATCAAACCAAGCACATGTGGTGTAAAGGCAGCAGCTGCCCCCCCCCACCTCTGTGAGGACGTGCCCGGGCCCCCAAATTGCAAAGTGATACATACAAAATATAATTCAACAACCACCTATGATATGGATGCAGTGGCTTGTCCCCCCCCCTCCCCACAACCACCACCACCACCACCCCTGTGAGGACGTGTTAGAGCCCCCCCATTTCCAACTGGTACATGCAAAATATAATTAAACCAACCACCTGTGATATTGATGCAGCGGCTTGTCCCCCCCACCTCCCCACCACCACCACCACCACCCCTGTGAGGACGTGTCTAAGGGGGCCCAATTCCAAACTGATACAAAACATCATTCAAACAACCACCAGTGACGTAGAGACAACAGCTGGTCTCCCCCACCCCTGTGATGATATGTCTAGCGCCCCCCAATTCCAAACTGATACAAAACATGATTAAACCAACTACCTGTGATGCAGAGGCAGCAGCTGATCCCCCCAACCCCTTTGGTGATATGTCCGGGGCCCCCTTATTTGGCTGCCGACTGGGGCGTGCAGGGGCGCTCTGCATATCGTCTTCTGCTTGTGGTGAAGAAATCACGCAAACTTCCCCATCTTCCAGGGGAAATGCTGTTGTTCCCAAAGCAGAGCCTGGGGGGGCAGAGAGCGTGTGAGTGTGAGGAAGTAGAGTTTCTAGCAATTCAAGGGATAATTTGGGAGTTTCGGGGGAAATGGACTCCAGAATTTGTACCTATAATTTGGTCTGGAATCTGAGAATTCTGGGAGAATTCTGGGTCATTTGTCTGAGAACAAGGACGAAGTTTGACCTCTGGACCCAATTCATCCCCTGAATGACTAGACTGAACATATATTGATTAGCAGGCATTGGGCACAGCAGCTCGGCAACACTCACACACACCTACGTTCCCCCCATCTCCCACCCGACCTCACCCCCACCACACACAGACAGTTACATCCCCACCGGGGAAAAGGAACAACGCAGGAAACATTGGGCTTCGCAGCGTGACCATGCGTTCGTGGAATTGGGCGCAGCATGGCGGTTTCTGGAGCGCAGCAGGCATTTCAAGTAGCGTGACTGTGCATAAATCAGTAGCCTTTGTGCCAAGCACGCAAATAGAGAGTGAGCGGCCGCTCGGGGGCTAGGCATATGGCTCGGGATGATGGGCTCTACCGCAAAAATTGACTTCACCAGCCGTTCCGGTCCGCGTTCGCGGTAAGGAGAAATGTGCACACTTTAGGTATCATGCATGATGCATCGACTCGCCTGGAAGCTTCCAAACCAGCCCTTTGTCAGTTAGCGTCACCCCATTCACCGGCAGGATAATTATTCGCAACTGATCTAGTCCCTCGTGGTTCTCGCGGTTGCCTTTACTCATTTTAAAATAGTGTGTATTGCATAGCTCGAACGTTGGGAGAGCAGATGGAATTGGATGTAGAGATATAGAGCGGTCAAGTCGCGATGGGTCTCCGAAGTGCTATCGACCTAGCTGCTGTGGTTTCAGCTGCATGCTGCGTGCTGTGGTTCAGGTGCATGGCTTCAGTGCCCTAGCTGCTTGCGGTCCAGAGGAGGACAGATATTTAACTTGACAGGCTCCCTTGGGCAGGACAGAACCGAGCAGATTGGTTGTGCTCACCCCTCTGATTGTGATGTTTGGGGTGGGGAGAAAAATGCGAAATGTAGTGGGTGCGTTCGGAGTGCATTTTGGGGTGAGGCGAGGTGAGGGGGGTGGGCCGGGGTGGGCATCCGAGGTCGACTTGCATCAGTCAACATCAGAGACATCTCTGGTCAACATCCGTGAAGTATCGCGCTCTTGAGGGTCGCTGGGCGAAACGAAACCAGGGCGAAACCACGTCAACCCGAACCCCAACTGCAGATCTGGAAACATCCCCTCCCTTACCCTCCCCAGCCCGGCAGCGACCGCGCACTTATTATATTGGAACTCGACGCTCAGCTATTCGCATTGCTTCCTTAGAATTAGCAGTATCAACTTCGTAAATCTATCTGTGCTCTGCTCCGGAACCGACACACGCAGGTTGTCGACTCACTTCCCCACCCCTTTCTACTGCACTTAGCGCAGTTGCGATAGACGTCCGTCATATAGGCTATTCCTTGTCGCACTGACGGAGATTAAGTGTTGGACAAGCAAAAAAAAAGAGAAGCTACAGTTGACGCAGCAGCTCACTCGCCACCAGCACTCATTATATTTGCTCCCCTGCTGCTCTTTAGCTTATTCCCCTCCCCACAGCATCAAAGCGTCTTCCGCCTAACCTTCCCTCCTTCTCCTCTCCCTTCCCAGGTTCTTCCACCTGAACTGCGATTCGAATTCCCGCAACCTTCTGTCGACACGTCAGCCGGTATGCGAGCCCTAGCCTCGGAAGTTACCTACGTGGATACGTCCGAGGGTGCGAGCACTGCCCCGACCACCTACGCCTCTTACCCCAGCAGGCCTGCACCATCGCAAGGGACAGCGCGTCATGCCTCTACTACCCCCCCTGAGACCCCCACCACCACGGCTGTGTCTACTCGTCTCCCTAGCGACCTGGGGCGTGGCTCCCACTTGGACCCTGACACCCTCCTGCTGTGCATGAGCAACCTGTTCAAGGTCTGGGTATGGGCTACACTGCACATGTCGTGGTTGAAGATGGTGTATGGCCCCCGAAGAGGCCGGCATGCTTAGACCTTGCCAACAAGCTGTATTTCATGAGCATCATTTTCTTTGCATGAGTCTGGGCTACACAGCACATGCAGCGGTTGAAGAAGGTGAATAGCCCCGAAGAGGACGGCATGCTTAGACCTTGCCAGCATGCTGCAGTTCATGACCAGCCAGTTCAAGGCCTGAGCGTGGGCTACACTGCAAGGCCTGAGAGTGAGCTACACTACACAAAATAATACCAAGATATCGGCCTGCTGGGCTACACTGCACATGTGGTGGTTGAGGACGGTGTAAGGCCCCCCAAAGAGGCCGGCATGCTTAGGGCCTGTCACCCTGCTATATTTCATTAACAGCCTGTCCAAGGCATGAGCATGGGCTGCACTACACATGTGGTGTTTGCAGATCGTGTATATATAGCCCCCGAAGAGGTCGGCATGCCTAAAGGCCGAGTTGCATAAGAAGACTCCCCGCCATGCCACCACCCCGCCACTACCATCTTGTCATAAATTTGATTACCAGTACACAGCGAAGTTTTTCAAAACATTATCTCTCACCTCTTTAACGTAGATTTAGCAGGTATGTTCCGTTGACGTGGACAAACTTAGATTTGTCTCGCGAGACATTGATTTGGGCCCATGAATTGTAGATTATTTAAACAGCTGCGCCTCAAAACGTATATATTTTGAAGTACCCTTGAACAACCCAGATAGACAGGCGTGAATGATGATGATGATGATGATGATGATGATTACATTTGTATTGGTGCCCTGCTAGACTCCAAATGTGCATGCAGCTTGACGGGGTCAAGGGGAGCTTAATTATGTGTAAATGTGCAAAACAAGTACCGTGCTGATCTGCATAACTATGTAAGGTATGGTGGGTGTACTCAAAATCCTTAGACACCTTGAAACACCAAATACCAAACATCAATGTCCCCATAAGGGCCTAGATCCATTGCGCTGCATCGCACATGCGGGGTGTTGATATATAGTCAAATGTACATGAAGAGGTCGGCATGCTTCGAGTAAGATGATGGGCAATCCCACATGGGCCGCATCACCACCACCAGCCTGCCACCGCCACCCAAAGGATTGGGCATGGATCACTACTTGCATTTGACATTATATGGCTCCTCCTAGGTCCTCCCCTCATTAATGATGTTTCTAGTGTGATTGCTTACGGTGCCCTGCCCCATGGTTGCGTTGGATGTACTATTTGCGTACCTCTGTATAAAGCCTCGCCCCGCACTGTTCCTTTTGGGGGCAACACGTAGCAGCTTCTAGGCAGCTCCATTTCCACATACTTGGCTCCGCAACTGTTACTTTATGCTGATGACCTAGCTATAATGGCAGAATCCCCGGCAGATATGCAAGCGATGCTTGACTGCCTGAGGGATTTCTGCGAGGCTACTAAGATGGCTGTGAGTATAAAGAAGATTGAGGTTGTCATTTTCAACAAGCAATTATGTGATGAGGCCCGCATGGATCCTGATTACAAATTTGTCTATGATGGAGCACAACTTTCTACAAAGTTATCTTTTATCTACCTGGGATCCCTCTTTGTGGATGGTGACTCAAGCAGTCGTGCAAAGCTGCGTTTTCTAGAATGCTCACTAAGGCCCAAAAGGCACACCACATGCTCCATAGGCGAAGCCATACTATGGAGGTATACAATATTGATATTCTCCCCCACCTTCTTGATTCTCTTGTACAACCTATCCTGAATTTAGGTTGTAAGGTGTGGGCTCCTTCTATTCTGAACAACACACTTATCTCAAATGACCATGCTTGTGAGAAATGGCATAGAGGTAGACTTCAACAAAAGTTGGGCGTTTGCCAATCTACTACATCTAACATTATCATGGAAGAGCTGGGTAGAACCCCGGTGTGTTTTGCTTGGCTTAAACAAGCTTTGCGCTTCTGGAACAAGATCATAGATAAAGAACCTGAGGATCTCATTAGAATGGCTCTTGAGGAATCTTTTGATTCCAACACTGGCTGGGTTCATGACTTACGCTGTGCTCTCCACAAGCTAGGATCCAGTAAAAACCTCGACATTTTGGAGGCAGTCGATGTCGAAGGTATTATGTATGAAGTTTTTGAGTCATGGAGGTTTAAGTACCCAAGTGACACCAATGCAGTCAGAGACATCCCTAATGAGAGAAGGGTCGGCTGTAAACGCCTCCGATACCAGAAATGGTTCGCAGCCAAGAGTAATAATGAGAATGGCTTGATTCACTTTACATCCGCCTTGCATAAGCGAGATCAGATCCGTTATATAGCACAGTTTAGAATGGGCTCCCATTGGCTGAACACAGAGAGAATGAGGGTCGTGGATAGAGCACACATCCCCCGTTCAATGAGACACTGTCAACTGTGTGGGTTCCAAAAACCTGAGGATGAAATGCATAACTTTGAGTGCCCTTTTTATAATGATATTCGCCTCCGCTACCAGAAGCTGTTTACAGACATTTATAGGCATGTCCATGAGGATACCGCATGGAATGTGGAATTCTGCGATTCCACATTCAGAACCTTTATGAATGGAAATGGCACTAAGACTTTTTGGAGCAACCTAGCCGACTATCTTTCTACTTGTAGAAGAGCAAGACAGGAAGCCCTGGACTGCTTAGTGGCACCGTAATTTATTCTCCTTTTTTTCTCTTATGACTTCTCATTTGTTAGCTTCTTACCTCTGCCACTGTTAGTGGTTGAGATCTGGGTTCTGCTCCAGGGGGTATAATACCTACCATACGCCATCAAAACGGTGGTTGGGAGTTGGGTTTGTTTGTCCTCGACACACCCATGATGTAATGGGTTTTTTGGCTTTGAGGGTGCTTTTTCCTTTTGTTTAAAGCACAGAGTCTCATACACCCTCGCGGTGTCAAGTAGACTTTGACATGTAATGTAACGTAACTTGGGATGGGCCTAAGCAGGAACTAGCTGGTGCGCCTAATACGGGCTACACATAGCAGCTTCTAGGCAGCTCCATTTCCACATACTTGGGCCAAAGCAGGAACTAGCTGGTGCGCCTAATTTTGGCTACACATAGCAGCTTCAAGGCAGCTCCATTTCCCCATCCTTGGGCCAAAGCAGGAACTAGCTGGTGTGCCTAAAAACTGCTATGGCAGTCTCTCCAGCAGCTAACAACTTGGGGCTTGACCCAGTGGCTAGCTAATGGAAGTAACTAGAAGTTTTCATGAGTAGCAAAAAAATGAAAATGGCGAGCCGGGTTACGCGGGGTTACCGACCAATAACAATCGGAAACACTCGAAACCCTGTACTTCGCTCGACCGACTTGTACACCGATTTCCGGCCGGGTACACCGATTCCCGCACCTGCCTGGTCCTCCCTGGTCTTTCAGCCTGTTTCCATAAGACCAGGTTACGGTTATGGATAACCCCGCAAAGTAGTGTAGTGCGGCAGTACTCGTAACCCGTGTTCTAGCCAGCTTCCTTTCGCGTAACCCCGCTGTACAATTTAGTGTTTCCGATTGTCCCTGAAATCTGGGTTATGGGAAGACCTGGGTTATGTGATCGTTAAATCAGTTGTTCGACAGCGTGGAAGCGTTGGATTATTTACTCGCCGGCTTGCCTTTCTTGTCTTCAAACGTCTCGCAATGGACGTGTTCATGTTCTGGCTCCAAGTCGTGGCCCCCGTCCTGTTCCATTTCGTTACCATATCCCAGGAGCTTCTGCTTTTTGAAAATAGGAAGAGACGCCATTATGAGCTGGAAACGCAGCGAGATCTGTACCAGGTGCGTTGCTCGTTACTGATAAATAGCATTTGCGCACGAATCTGAATTTGCCCCTGATCTCATGCTTTCCAGATCCTTCTGACGCTTCTGGGCCCAAGGGGCTACGCAAGGAGGGATGGAGTTGATTGGGGAATTGAAGGGGTCGCGCGGGACTGCGCGATCTATACGATTGCAGCGCTCGCGCTCAACTCCACATGATGGCCGCAAGTGACCGCTGCGGGTTTAATTGCCAGCGTGGAACCATGGCCGATCGGGATTACGCTTAACCGTGGGGGGGGGGGGGGGGGGGGGGACGGTTCAGCGTAAACCCGATCTGCACCGGCACGTCATAAAAATTTGCCGGAAAATGGTGTACAAGTCGGTCGAGCGAAGTACAAGTTTTTGAGTGTTTCCGATTGCCGAGGACGGTTATGCTCCATAACCCGGTCTAACCCTCAATTGGAAACAGGCTGTTTGAGAGAGCAGGACTTAGGAGCCGGGTAACCTGGAGCCGGGCCGAATCAGATACGCATGGGGAGCAAGTGGGGGGGCAGGGGGCTTTGGGCTGGAACCATGCAATACTGCAAGGGCTGCGCCCACCATGCAATACTGCAGCGAACCAAAATTCATCGGGAAGTGGCAGCCCTTTGAATTCCCAATGCTAAATACTAGCTTCCTTTCCCGAGGCTGCTTCTATTCAAACTTGTTTTTCGAACGAAGTCTCAGGCCCCCTTGCTCCTGACGCGATCACGCGAATCTGATTCGGCCCGGCTCTAGGTTACCCGGCTCCTGAGTCCTGCTCCCCTAATCCTGCTCCCTCAAAGTCTAGGTAGGGGGCGGGTAGCTGTATGGGGTTAGCTCTATGGGGTTCCTGGACTATGTGGCCAAGGGGATGGGTGAAAACATTGGGCATATCAAATTTTATCGGGCCTCCCAAGTGGTTTGGTTTGATGCAAAAACTGCTTGCAACCAGGAGTAAAAAAACAAAAGCTCCAGACGTATAGCCTAAAAAAACTGAGTGGGGCTGACCCCCCCCTCCCCCCCCCTTTAAATAGAAATACCTTTCTTTTACAACTTAGATATGGATTCAGAGGGTTTACAGTATGGCGCACACAATGGCGTCCTCGGATTTATAGTGCAGGGATCGCACAACAGTAAAAAACCAGTTCTGCACCCCTCTCAGGTTGTTCAAGTACTTAAGCCACCCTTTGCCGTCGCATGAGGCGGCCATAGAAAGATGTAAACATCAAACCCAGCACAGACACTCTAAAACGCAATAAAAAAACAATACGGTGCACATGGTCTGTTTTTTATCATGATTCTGGTCTGGGCACTACCCCTTAAGGTCTATCTGTCTGGCTTCAACTGCTTGGCAATCTTCCCCATGAACTCTAACTCCTTGGTCTGTAGCTCCCACAGACCAGCTAGCGCCATCTTGCATACAGAAAGAAGAAAGAAAGAAAGAAAGAAAGAAAGATAAATAACTGGAAAGGAAGACAGATAGAAAGGGGATGCCGAGAGGCGCGGAAAAGGAAAGGAATAGAAGCACGGCGGCGTTTTGATTCGATTCGGTTGCTGTCAGTTTGTGTGTGGGTTGAGGGGGGTGGGGGTGGGGGTGGGGGTGGGGGTGGGTGGGTGGGTATATCCTTATTGCACGAGGCCCAAAGTGGTTCCAATGGACTGCCCTTACCAAGGCCTACTCATGGGTGGTCTTATAATTGCATTTGGAATGGGCTGTGTGTGGGGTGGTGGGTTTGGGTTTGGGGTGTGTGTGTGTGTGTGTGTGTGTGTGTGTGTGTGTGTGTGGGTGGGTGGGTGGGGGGGGTATCTACTTCTTGCACGAGGTCCAAAGTGGTGCCAATGGACTGCCCTTACCAAGGCCTACTCATAGGTGGTCTCAGAATTGCATTTGGAGGTATGAGTAAAAAGTTAGCAAAAAAACAAATGAGGGCTGACCCCCCCCTCCCCCCCCCCCCCCCCCCCCCCCCTAAATTAAATGCCCAGAAAAATCTGAAAACATGTTCAATAAATAGCAAATAATTATGTCATATACAGTCTATATTCAGAATAAATCGATCGGCTACGCTCAACTTTTCGTGGAGGATGCTACCTCCTGTTGCAACCTATTTTTTGCCACATCACACTCCACTTTTTTTTTTACTTTTTTGTAATGCTCCCATCAATTTTATCAGACTTATGGGGCCTTCAGAATTTTTGTGAGAGTCAGCAGGAGTCAGTTACGAAGTCTGAAAGCATTTTTGGCGAAAAAATCACTGCAAAAGCACAAGGGGGTCCAAAATCAAAAAAATGTTTTCGACAAAATGTTCCGATTTTTTATTTTATCTTAACCATCTGTCCTAGTTAATTTGGGTCCAATCGGAGAAAGTTGTGACAGATAAAGATCCGTCACCGACGCTACCACGAGGTGGCGATGACGGATCAGGGACGGGTGGGAGATCGTGAGGGCGTGAGCGGTCTGGGTTCTGGCGCCAGTACAGATCGATTTCGGAAGCGCAAGGACCAGCGAGGTCAGATTCGAGTTCCCAGCAATGGACGTGATCAGAGTGCAGCCACTGAACGGAGTAGCGGAGGAGTCCCGATTCGATTTTGTGGTCGACCAATTTGCCGATTTCATAGACGGGCTCGTCAGTAGTCCTGAAATGGTCGGGGTGGGGCGGATCATCGGAGACCCATCGGGGACGTAAGCCTTGAGCAAGGATACGTGGAACGTAGGATGAATCCGCCAGCCATCGGGAAGGGCGAGTGTCGCAGCGAGGGTCTCACCGTGTTTATCGTAAACTCGAGTGATGGGGAACGGTCCCACGAACCGAGGGAGGAGCTTTCGAGCGCGTCCTGGCCAATACTTCAGATTTTTCGTCGAGAGCATGACTTCCTGGCCGATAAGGAAGGTAACCGGGCGTCGATGTAGGTTAGCGTACGTGCGCTGTCGATCTTCGGAAAGGCCTGTTTCGCACAGTCCAAGGCGTTGGTCACATGTTGAACCCAAGACACCGCCTGAGGGCTGTCAGAAGGGAGTATCGTGTCGGGAGGTTGGAGAGCGACTCGTGTGAAGCAATCGGGTGCAATTGGTCTCAGTTGGTAAGGCGGTCGGGATTGCCATCGGGGTCAGCGTGCGTGCGCTGTCGTTCGGAAGGGAGACTTATGAGGGGTGATCAGTCCCTGTTTTGTCCCCGGTTCGTTTTCGTTGTGTGTACGGTTCGTTGTGTGTGTTACAGACCTGGCCAGGTATATTTTCGTGGATTCAGACCCCTCTGATTTTGGTAAGCCCACGTATGGGGAGCGGTTGTAGCGTGCCTTGGCAGCGCTCGTGTGAAGCCTTCACCGATTGGCACGAATGACAGGATCGAACGGAATCGTTAACATCAAGGCGCATCGTAGGCCATCAGTAATAACGGCCGATAGAGTTGAACGTGCGTTCGAACCCCGGGTGCCCGCCACACTGGGTATAATGGAAGGCGAACAAGATGCGACTCTTGAGGGCGTTGCCATTTGGGACCACGATCTGCGCCTCGGATGCTGAACGTTTAGAGCGGCCTGAACCAACCCAGGAGCCATCGGGGCGTAGGGTAAGGTGTTGCGTGTTTCGGGAATACCGGAACCACTCAAGAGTCACGTTCGGACGCGAGCAAAATATCGGGGAAATGTTCACGAGGGTGGATAGGGTCGAGTCGTTCCACAGAGAAAAATTCCGTGTATTGCTTACGTGAAAGCCTCGGGCTTGCTTACGTGAAAGCATCGGTTGATTTGCGAGGAAGACCAGTGGTTCGGGATCAGTATCCATTTCGAATTCGCCTGTACATTCTTCGAGATAGCATCGCCATTCCTTAAGCGCGAGTTTTCGAGAACTTGTGGGAATGGAAAGCAATCGGCCAACCCTCCTAAAGGAGAACGCCCCCCGGCCCTCGATGGAAGCGTCCGTGACAGATCGAAATTGTTACGTTGGATCGGGGTGGGCAAGCAGAGGAGCGTTGGTAAGGCTTTCGTTTATAGCGTTGAAGGCACTTTGACAGTCTTGGGTCCAGGCCGCCGCAAAACCTGATCCCCGCAGTCCGGCGTTCCGTTACCCAAGGGCTTGCCTGCCAGCGTTGGTAGTTAAATACCAACCCACGGGTCGTGTCGATTTTTCAATCGCGGTCAGAGGGGGTGCGAGTGCGGGGTATCCTTAGTGGAACGGTTGTTCATCCTTCGAGCAATCCGGAGTCGGGCAGGGGTGACTGCCCTGACGTGCGTTGTGTTGACTCGATTGCCATCCCCCGAGAGCACGTGGCCGAGATACTTCACTTCGGGAGTTCGGGTTGGAAGAATCTGCCTGTTTCGGGTAGGACCATTCGGTTGTCCCTTCGTGTTCTGCATCGTCTACGGAAGAGGAGTATGTCTTCCAAGTAAACGACGATGAATATGCCAATGAAATCTCGGAAGCTGTCTATCATGAAGGCCGATGGGGCGATGGCGAGTCCGGACGGCAGGACTTTCTATACTAGTACTCGTGGGTAAAACAATAAATCGGCCGACGAAGCCTATCGTGATCAAGTCATGGACTTTTTGTTGAACCTCGAAGAGGTCAGCGGGAGACACCCGGTGTCCGCGTGAGGATTTCAGGGATGCCGCCAGTGATGGGGCAAACAAACGAGGTGTCCTGTCGAAGGACCTGAATTCGTTTCTCATGGGGATTTCCGGAAGTTAAACGATTCCCAATTGAACAATCTCAGCTCGAGCTGCGTTCACTTTGCTGGTGGACACGAGCCCCGTCTCAGCTGGAGGAGCGTTCACTTGTGAATTTTCTGGTGGACAGTAGCCCAAGGGCGTTGCGTTCTGCAATTTCGAAGAGCTCGTTTCGACCCAATCCTGCAGGCTACAAGTTCAGGGTATGTTGTAGTGAGCCGTTGTCGGGTCAGGCCCGTCCTGGGGACCCAGAGGGTGGCCCGTGACTGTGGTATACGAATACCTTGTAACACGGAGTGTCTTGTAACTGGAAGCCTAAGAAATGATCTCAGGAGTTTAGACGGCCCTAAGAGTCAGAAGCACGGCTTAAGACTCCCTTCCCGCTTCCAGCGCGTCTAGACCCTAATGGAACCCTCGTTTTAGGTATTCCCGAGTAGCTGATCAGACACTGATCAGTGGGTCAATTCGCTCGGTTTCAACTGCCTTCAGAAGTCGTTCGTCATCTGTCGGAAAGTCGTCACCACCGCGTGGCAACTCAGTGGGAGGATCGTTATCCACCACAATTCCCCCTTCTCTAGCCCTAGCCTTCTCCTGAAGTCTAGTACTCTTTCGAATGAGAAACTCATCAGGGGTTACAGTCGCATAATCCCTGTGAGTAGGTTTTTTAACCGTTTTAGGTTTCGGGTCGTTGGCACCTATCACGGGTCGTACCCGAGAAGGGTGTTGTCTCCAATACAAATCGATTTGTTCAGAGCACATAGGTAACAACTCTTCTTCGAGTTCCCAAGAGTGAACATGGTCTGAGTGTAACCATTGTACATAGTAATACACCGTACCAGACTGTATCTTGTGATCAACAACGTTGCTAATCTCGTAGATAGGTTCACCGCATGTGCGTAACAATTCCGGATTTGGTCTAATAAACCCAGTCCCGTCGGATAGGTATTCTTTGACAAGAGATATGTGAAACGTTGGATGAATCTTCCATCCTTCGGGGAGGGATAGAGTCACTGCATTGGTCTCCCCCCTCTTTTGGATAGTGTGAGAGATTTTGTAGGGACCAACGAATCTGGGCATGAGCTTCCGAGTCATACCAGGCCAGTATTTGATGTTCTTCGAGTTCAACAAAACTTCCTGACCGTGAGTATACTTCACTGGTCGACGGTGCAAGTCTGCATACGTTTTTTGACGATCCTTCGCGGATTTAAGCGCTGCCTTGGCCGTGTCATATGCATTATTCATATGCTCGACCCAGGACAGGGCTGGTTGATGTGCCGTAGCGATGACATCATCTGATGGTTGTAGTGCCACTCGAGGGTATCTACCGTACAGCAACCGAAACGGAAAATCTCGAATGCTTCTGTTGTACGAGTTGTTGATGGCGAATTGTGCATTCGGCAAAAGACTGGCCCAATTTTTCTGATTCGCAGAGGAAAAATGGCGACGAGTGTCTTCGAGAACACTGTTCATACGTTCTGTTTGACCATCTGTTTGTGGGTGAAATGCAGTCGACATTCCAGGTCGGATAGCGCACAGAGTTAAGAGTGTTTGCCAAAATTTACTCGTGAACTTAACATCGCGATCAGAGATGATGGAAAGCGGATGGCCTTGTTCGCTGAGCACGCGCTCGTGGAACAGGGTAGCAATCTTTTCAGCATCGTCTGTCGTTTTGCATGGGATAAGTTTGACCATCTTCGTAAGGCGATCAACGATCACGTAGATCTGATCAAAACCATTCGATTTCGGTAGCCCAACGATGAAGTCCATGGACAGTGAATCGAAGGGGGCGGTCGGAATCGAAAGGGGTTGAAGGTTACCCTGCGGGTTCTGATGTGAAATTTTTACCCGTTGGCAAGAATCACAGTGGCGTACGTAATCAACGACATCGAGTCGCATGGCAGGCCACCAATAGTAGCGTGCAACAGATCGAAAAGTTCGGTCGATGCCTCCATGTCCACTTCGTTGGGTATCGTGGAAAGCAAACAAAATCCGAGCTTTGAGCGAATTACCATTTGGTACAACGATCTGCGACTCAGATGCTGCTCGTATGGATTTGCCGGTGCCAACCCAGAAACCATCTGCCCGTTTGGAGAGGTACTTGGTATTGTGCGGATTATCGAACCACAAGTCTTCCGTGTAACCATGCAGAATATCTGGGGCTATTTCGCGCATGTGGAGTGGGTCATTTGCGGACAGCCTCTGAATGAACAAAGCCGTAGCCTCTGAGAAGGCTGGATTCCTACTCAGAGGGTCAGCTACGTTAGTACGGCCCGCGATATGAGCCCACTTCATGTTCGTGAAGCGCGAGAAAAACTCAAGATATCGTGCCTGCTTTCTGCTCAGCATGGGCTGATTTGCAAGGTAGACGAGGGGTTCGTGGTCGGTGTCAAGTTCGAACTTGCCAGTGCAACCTTCGAGGTAGCATCGCCATTCTTTCAAGGCCAAGTACACTGCGAGTAATTCTTGCTCGCCCGTGGAGTAGTTTCGTTCAGCGCTTGAGGATTTGTGAGAGTGGTACGCGATGGGTCGCCCATCTTGCATGAGAACGCCCCCTGTACCAACGACAGAAGCATCGGTTACCGCCCGATAGTCCTTCGCTGGGTCAGGGTGTGCAAGCAAAGGAGCCTTCGTAAGACTTTCTTTGATGCCGAGGAATGCCTCCTGGCAGGCTTGGGTCCAAACATTTTGAAATGCAGGTCCCTTGAGCCCTGCCTGTCGTTTTCCGAGTGGTTTCGGGACGTCTGAATCATGTAACCGTATGTTGTGGTTTGCATTACGTAAATCCAGATTTGAGAACACACTAGCTCCTCGAACTGAGTCAAACAGATCGTCAATTCGTGGGAGGGGATAGCGATTTGGGGATAGCGATTTGGGGATAGCGATTTGGGGATAGCGATTTGGTACGATTTGGTTCAATTTACGATAGTCGATAGCCATCCTCCAAGAGCCATCGGGTTTGGCGATGAAAAGGACTGGTGCGCCCCACGGGCTCGAGCTAGGGCTGATGTAGCCTTTGGCCAACAAGTCTTTAACTTGGTTTTGGACCTGTAGCAGTTCTGCGGGGGACAACCGGTGTCCTCGAGAGAATTGTGGGGATGCCGCCTCCGTGAGGGGGCATACGAATGGGGTGTCAGCCCTAAGGTCAGAAATCTTGTCCGCCGGGGCGAAGACCTTTTTAAAGTCCGTTTCGCAACCCGAGATTATCCGTTCGTGTTTCGTTTGTTGCACCGTGTTTGCTTGTGCTGCCGTTACTCGAATTGTAAAGGCATCGTCGTCTTGGTCCACTGATGTGACTAGGACTTCGAAACAATTGAGTTTTTGTTTTGATTTGCGGATAAACTTTTTAAGTGCTCTGTTAGACAGGACTCCTGGCGTTTTTCGCTGTGCTGTGTCAAAAAATTCGATACGTGCCAAAGTATAAGCAACCAATTCCTTGATGGAGAGAGGTTCCGACTCGAGTCGGGTGGAGTACAGTTCGACTGCCACTCTACGTTTATGCTTTTTAGCTATTTTGAAACTGGCTCTGAGACGTGTCTCTTCAAAACCAATGCAGCACCCCGTCTGCATCATCCAACTTCTTCCGAGAAGTGCGGTGGTGCCGGGCCCTAGCGTAGGGAGGACATAAGCAGATTTAATTTCTGACCTATGTTTGCCTAAGTTCAGGACAAAACTCGTTCTCGTAGTAGTGAGGACTTGGGATCCATCAGCTACCCGCACCATGACTGGTGAGCCCGTAAAGGTGGCTAAACCTGCCCTAGCACAGAATTCTGCGTCTACGAAGACAGAGTCTGCTCCACTGTCAATGAGAACTTTGCCAGATACCCCCGATAGGGTGGCCTCAAAGTGTGCGGTAGCTTGGTCCGCGTGGACACAAGCTGTTGTGCAAGCAGATATGCATGGAATGGCAGGAGGCGGGGGCAGGGTCGGAAGGCAAGGAGGGGATGTGGTCTGTGCTGTAGATGGTGTTACACAGATAGTAGGGGACGGAAACTGAAAAAGAACATCCCTATCTATGTCTACAAGCAGACCTACATCCTACTTCCTAACGGTAGGGCAGCTAGGGCACTTGGAGGGGGCAGTGGCTGTAGCGGCCGTGCGCTTCGTACCACACTTGTAACATAAGTTACCCTCCTTAGCTAGTTTAATAGCATCCGGTGTCCAGGGCTGACCGTCAGCCTGCTTCCACTTATGCTTTTCAGCAAATTGTAGCTGTCCCGCAGGGCTGGAAAAGGGCGGCGGGCCCGTTGCAGCTGGAGTCTGGGCCGTGCCCTTCTTGTGCTTGTGCTGGGTGGACCCCTCGTGAGGTCCACCAGGCCGTTTGCCTTTTGCCTGGACGTACATGGCCGAGGTAGGGTTGGTGTTTTGGTGGCAGCAAGTTCAGTTTCAATGGCAGCAGCATGTTCGACAAACTCGTCTAAAGAGGAAAATCGGCCTCCTTGTGCAGCAGTACGTCTGCGGCATCGTGCCTCGATGGTTGGAATCAGACCAAACCGAAACAGAACTAGCTGATCATCCAATTGCATACCCCCGGCAATGCGCACTTCGTTTTGGAAAGCCATAGCGTAATGCCTAACCGTCGAGGTCTGCCGAATCGAGTTGGCATGCAGCCGTTGGCGTGCATTGATGTCGTCGTCAGCATGGTAGGGGTCATAGAAGTTTAGGAACTGAGTTTTTATCTCAGCCCACGTAATGGCCGGTGACGCGGTCATGAGGTGGTCTAGCCACTCGGCAGCTACCCCACCAAAGAAGTTTGGTATGTTGGATGGTACTAACATATGGTGCAACGTGCAATATGACTCTAGCAACTTCCACCAAATCCTACCCCTCGGGAGCTTCTTGTCTTCTACCCCAGTCCAAAGGGATGGACGTTCATACTTGCCAACTAAGGGCCTCGGGACCAAGGGCAAAACATGTGACTCTACCTTAGCTGCCGCAGCTTGTAGCTCAGCCACTTTGGCCTTGGCCTCCAGCAGCTCAATCTGGGCACGTAGAGCCATTAAAGCGTCCGAATGAGGTCCAGCGGGAGGGCCAACAGCGGGCGGTCCTGCAGCGGGCGCTTCAGCAGCGGGCTGGCCAGCAGCAGGCGATCCATCAGCAGGGGGGCCCGCAGGCAGTCCAGCTGTGGGGGCCGCGGGTTGTCCAGCGGGGGCGGGGGGCGTTGCAGGCGATCCAGCAGCGGGGCCATCAGGTGGTCCAGCGGGGAGCGTTTGCTGGGCCTTCAGGAGAGCGGAAACTCGAAGTGTCTCCTGTTCGGCATCCCTCATTCGCATTTGGAGCCGAGCCATCTCCTCAAGGTGCTTGGATGCGGTGGCCTCGGCCTCGTGATGGTGAAGAAGTTCGAGGCTAGCGATAACCTTGTCCTTCTCCACTAGGGCAACGTGCGCGGCAGCCTTGCCAAGCGGCGTGGAGTCAGGCCTTGTGGCGACCTTCTTGCCATTGACTATGACAGCCATCCGCGCTTCCTTCAGCTCCTTCTCGGTAGCTGAAAGGTCGGGAGGCGAAGGTGCCGGCCCTCCAGCGCCTTTTCTTTTCTCCTTGGAGAGCTCGTGCAGCTCCCAAGCCTTGACTTGCTGGACGAGCTCCTCGTGGTCCATGTCGTCAACATCCGGGACCTCAGAAGGTGGAGCCGCAGCAGCGTGGGCTGAAGAAGAGGCCATACTCGGTGATGGTGGGCTCGAGGGGACGTCGGGGGGGGGGGGAGTAAAGCGAGTGGCGCGGTTTGAAAGCGCGACCAGGCTCCGAAACCAATTGTGGTATATGAATACCTTGTAACACGGAGTGTCTTGTAACTGGAAGCCTAAGAAATGATCTCAGGAGTTTAGACGGCCCTAAGAGTCAGAAGCACGGCTTAAGACTCCCTTCCCGCTTCCAGCGCTTCTGGGCCCTAATGGAACCCTCGTTTTAGGTATTCCCGAGTAGCTGATCAGACACTGATCAGTGGGTCAATTCGCTCGGTTTCAACTGCCTACAGAAGTCGTTCGTCATCTGTCGGAAAGTCGTCACCACCGCGTGGCAACTCAGTGGGAGGATCGTTATCCACCACAGTGACCAGAGGCGAAAGCATGGGAGGTGTAATTCGGTTCGTGAGTGGGGACGGGAAACGGAACTAGGAACGAGCATTCGCTGCTGCAACGGAACAAGGGACAAGCGTAGCGCAACAGGTATCAAAGGCATATTATCATGGCCCGTCCAAATGTGGTTTTTTCGAGGGCAGGCAGAGGCAGCACGACTTCTTACCGACGAGGAGTAGCCTCGAGGTAGGAGAGCCTCTGTTCCAAGAAGCGGGGCGGACGGTTGGGTGGGTGCGGTGTCCAGCGAGGGTCCAGAAAGTAAGTCCACTGAAGAGGGCGTTGATCTGCGGATAGGTGGGGGGGTGGGCCAGCGTGAAAAAAAAGAGATCAGGCTCCGTAAACCAAATGTAACGTCTGAAAGACGTCTTAGCTTGAAATAAAGTATCAGGAGGGAAAGGATTTGAACCTCTCTATTTTCTGGCCTTAGAGAGTTAAGCGTCGAGCTTAAATCTCCTACATCCTCCCGCGGTTTAGCGATAAACCCGTGTATTCGAATTCGACTGCCAGAATACTCGAATAGTCTGAAGGTCGCGTGAAGGGCGCGGACGTAAGGCGCGCGAAGGTCGCGGACCTGTTTATCGGTTCAACCTTCGACGTCAGGGCACGTTGAGTCACGTCAGTTCACCTTCCTCGGGGAAGTCATCGCCACCTCGTGGTAGCGTCGGTGACGGATCGTTATCTGTCACAAAAGTCGATTTCGCCTCTGAACCGCGCTACCGGGTACACCGATTTCCGACCGGGTACACCGATTTCCGCGCCGGGTTACGCCGGCCTAATATAGGTAGGTAGAATACCGCCACCAATACGGCAAGACCGGTAATAGTATACCTTGAATCGCAGTATTTAGTTCAGCCAATCGCTCCGTCTCTCATAAATTGAAGCCTCACAACACGACTTCATCAAACAGCGCGCAATCCCCCTTCTCGAAGTACCTCGAAGTACCATGGTCGCCCCAGAGGACTCTGCTCAGCCGAGCCCGTCCGTCGATGCCTCCGAGTCTGAACCCATGCAGTCGGAGCCCATGGTGTCCATCACCATCCCTGCTGCCGAGAACAAAGACGCCAAGAGCAAGACTTTAATGGCTAAGGCATCACTCATCTGTGAGTTCCCTCAATGCCCAGCATTTGTTTCCTCCAATGCCCTTTTCATGCTGACGACATTTCCTAAAACGGCTTAGCGCCCCCGGCCCTGCAGCTGTGCCCCCCCTATCTCCTCGGCTTCGTGCGCCCCATGAGGAGATGGCCATCTCCTCGGCCTCATGCTCCCCATATACTCTTACTGAAGCTGGCTAGGGACAGTTCCCCTCTCCTCGGCTGCTCAAAGTATTAGTAGTAGTGAGCCAAATTGCCTAAAATCTGACCGAATTCCCTACGAAGTTTGCTCAGTTGGCTCGTACGTAGCTGACTAGAAGCCGCCCACCGGAACCCTCGTTTCGCCCCTGTTCTGCCTTCGCATGCCCACCTCGTTCGCCCTTTTCCTGATGCATACTTTTTCGTCTAACGATATTGTCCGTGTGCTTACAGGGAAAGATGTAAGCGTGGTTGCTAAGAGGGGTAACAAGCTTCTCCTCAACTATGTTAGTGGTCAGCTGGATGGTGGATTCTGTGCAATCATGGGACCCTCAGGATGTGGCAAGACCACTCTGCTGAACACCCTGGCCTGCCGCCTTGACCGTGACACTGTGGTGAGTAACCCAACTGCCTGATTATCTGATGAGTGGGGGGCCATGGACGGGGGCGGGTTCTTTGTATGTGTGGCTGTAAGCCTGCCCATGCATCTACTGTATGTGTTCCCCCATGCAGCATGCACGGATGCACCTGCCAGGTCGGTGACCCTCGTGCCCATGCCCATGAAGCCACTTCTCCGTGTCCTGCCTCTGCTGCCCACCATCCTTAACCTCCCCTTGTATCTATCATCCGGTCATCCACCCACCCCACACCACCCACCCACTCGCACACGCACAGGCACAGACCCACCCCATCCCAGCTCGCTCACCCACAACATCCCATCCACCTCTCTCTGACCACAAGACCCAACCTCCCTTGCTTTCACAGGCTTCCGGAGAGATTCGACTCAACGGCATGGAGTACAGCAGCAAAAGGGAGCTGAAGTGCATTGGCGGCTACGTTATGCAAGATGACGTCCTCAACACGGCACTGACAGTTCAGGAGACTCTCGACTTCAGTGCAGAGCTACGCCTTCCTGCAAGCTACACCAAGGCGATGCGAGACATGGAGGTTGAGAGGGTGATGGGTCTGATGTCCCTTTCCCACACCGCCAGCACCTTGATTGGCAACCCGCTTCAGAAGGGAATCTCAGGAGGCGAGCGTAAGCGTGTGTGCATTGCTATGGAGCTCATCACCCACCCACAGCTGCTCTTCCTGGACGAGCCTACCAGCGGGCTTGACTCTGTCAGTGCCAAGTCCATATGCACGACTCTTCAGAAGATGGGAGAGGCAGGGGAGTGCACAGTGGTGTGCACAATCCACCAGCCCCAGGCAAAGATCTTCCGCCTCTTCCACCACCTCCTGCTGCTCAAGCGGGGCCGCATCATGTACCAAGGACCGGCAGCAGGGGCAGTCGCTCACTTTGATAAGCTGGGTCATGGCTGCCCGCCCCATGAGAATCCTGCGGACCACTTGATGGACATCCTGACCCCCATGCAGCAGGAAGCAGATAAACCTATTGCAGATCTTCATGAGAAGCGAGCTGCATCCCTGGAAATTGGGAACAAGTTTCATTCCGCGTATCTGGAATCTGCACCTACTATCGACCTGCACCAGGGAGCAGGGCGGCCTCTCTACATGGTTCGTGAGGTCATTCCTTGGCACCACCAGTTCATGGTGCTTCTCCGGCGCTCCATGAAAGAGCAGTGGCGCAAGCGTGGCATTATTCTTACCTCCCTCCTCCAGACTGTTGTCATTGCCGTCCTCATCGGAACCACCTTCTTCAAGATAGGTGTCAGCTTTAGCTGTTCGTTGGTTCTACCTGTCCTATTGGCTACGCAACCTATCGCGTCTGTCCTTTCCCGTAACCTAAGGGTTTCGGGGTTTGCCGTCAGGACTCCTCTCTCAAGAGGCGTCCTTCGGCTCTTTTAACTGTCCAGTTGTCTAAACACTTCGTTCCTGGTCTCCTTACGTCCCCTGAACTCTGTCAGGTTAAGGTCTCATCAGTTGCGCTAAAGCGTACGCCACTGCGGACGTTGAGAAGCTCGGCATCATGTCGTCAGTCAACCTGTCGATGACTAAGGACCTCGCCAAACTCGACTACGAGAATTACGAGGAGTGGCTGTTCAATGTCATTCCTGCGTTACGTTTGGCGAACCTTGGCAACCTGGTTGTCCCGAGCGCTGTGCATGCAGTTGCACAGTGGCTACAACGTCGTGTTACGGCTGGATCGACCTCCCGACAACAAGCGGGAGCGCCTTCAACCATGCGGTCAATGTGGACACGCGCTGGCGGGGTAAACCCTGGCCGGCCATTTCATCGCTCTATTTCTCCGCCCAGGGGCTCTGCCCACGCTGGAGGAGCCGGACCTTCGGCATCGTCTGTGATCGCTGGAGTCCTCGCTGCCGGTGGCTCTGTTTCAATGAGGACTTTCGGCCCTACAGGAAGCTCGGGCAGGCCTACTCCTGCCGATCTGGAGGAGCGAGCTAGGAACGAGCCTCTCCCTGAGGACTCGTCTGAGGTCTCTTCTGTGACAGGCATTGCTGGTGAAGAAGGTGTTGGTGAACCGGGGATTGATGCTGAGAATGCCGCCAGGCGTTCTTGGGTCAATCCCCTCGCGGGTAAGACGTCCGCGAGTGCAGTGCTCAAGTGGGATTTGAGGGGTGCCCCTGATTTGATTCCGTTGACGGAGGAAGAGATGGATAGGAATGTAGAGGCGTACCGAGTTGAACTGAATCAGCAGATGGCGAAATTGCAGCGTCTCAAGCAGGCTTCTAGGACACCCCTGCCTCCTGTTGACTTTCTTTTTCCTGATCGTGTTTCTGATGCTGAGGCCATCAGGGCTCTAGATGGGGCTGAGGCCAGGCTTAGGTTACATGATGGCTCTGATGTGTGGGTTAGCAATGAGGAAAAGGCCTTTTCCTACATGTTACTCACAATGAGCAAGGAGTTGCAGGAGGTCTTTAGGCACTATGGTTCTTGTCAGGAGATCTATGATGAGGTGGAGTCGTGGGCAGTGCAGCATGCTCGTAGATTGGGACCGAAACTGGTAGCTGATTTGAGGGCGGTTCAGATGACCTACTCTGAATCCCCTACAACCTATTTCAATAGGGTGAAAAGGTTGGCACTCATGCTACTCAAATCGGGTACGATAGTTTCCGAATTTCAATGTATTGAGATCGCGATCGCTGGTGCATCTCATCCTCGATTTTCCGGTTTGCTGACCATGTTCAGTGGTCCTGAGTTTGTTGAGAATCAGATCACGTTTGCTGAAGTGCAATATCGTTATGAGTCCATAGACACAGCAAACCAGAGGCTGCTGACTAATCACCCTCACTACCCACCATGGGTCAAATCAACCCCCACTCACCTCCCCTCCCCTTTGCCAGCAATGGCTGCTACAGGATTACCTCAGGGCAGTGGCGTGCCGCAGTGCATCTACTGCCCTCGCCCTGGACACGCTTCGGAAACTTGCTGGACGCAGTTCCCGAAGCTTCGCCCTCGTGGTGCTGCTCGTGGAGGTCGTGGCGGTCAGAAGAAGCCACCACCACGAGGTGGAGGAGGAGCTGCACCAGTCAGCCGTGCTGAATATACCGCATTGATGGCTCAGATTGCTCTACTTGCAAAGAAGTGAGATGCACAACCCCCCTTACCCGTGCTCATTAGTGTTGAAACAGCCTGGGCGCCTGCTCAGGCTGATGATTATGTCGAAGCTACCTGGTACTTAGACAGTGGGGCTAGTCGGAGTTTGACTGGGGACGTCACCCTCTTTCAATCCATCAGATATCAGGCAAATTGCCCCTCTGTTAGATTTGGAGATGGTGTTGTTCAGCAGGCGGTTGGTATTGGAACTATTGAACTATGTAATGAGTGGCTTGAGGCCCCCATTACCATAGACAATGTGCTCTATATCCCTAATTGTCCTGTTAACCTTCTCAGTGTTAACGCTACGGCTAGGTCCCAGGGCTGTATCATTAGTTTTGATGCAGATCGTTGCATTGCCACCAGAGGGTCTAGGACTCTTTGGACTGTTTCAGCCACCACGTCTGGTGTTTACCACTTCGAATCGGTACACTGCCCTGTCCCTGAGTCTTATCCGCGGGAGCCGCGAGTTCGATTCTCTCCTGCGGCGTTTTCTGCAAAAACTGTTACTCCTGATCAAAGTGTTCCTATAGTCACTTGTCACGTGACACTGCGAAACTATGGCACCGCAGATTTGGCCATCCTGGTCAACCCTCTATGCACATGTTGTCGCACGCCGGCACTGTTACTGGCGGACCCAACTTTACCAGGGCTGCACTTCAAAAGCTCTCACAGGACCCTTGTGATGCGTGTTGTTTGGGTAAGGCCATACGCAAGCCATACCCAAATCGTACTAGGAATACTCACGCGCCGCTCGAATTGATACATATTGATATCATGGGGCCGTTCAGTGCTGGGTTGCGAGGGGAACTTTATCTTCTTGTCATAGTTGATGATTTTTCTGGGTGGAGTGCGGTTATTCCGATTAGACTGAAATCGGATGCTGCATGGCAGATCCAATTTACGATTAAGAAGTGGAGTGCGGAACTTTTAGGGGTAGCATTTCGAACGCTTAGGGGGGACCAAGCAAAAGAGTTTTTGGTCAAATGGTTTGTTGACTGGCTTCATGAGGTAAATGCGACGTACGAACATAGTAGCGTGTATTGCCCACAGCAAAACGGGGTTGCTGAGAGGTTCAATGGGGTCGTTGCTGCTATGGCTCGTACGATGCTGATAGAATCAGGGATGAGCAAGGGTTTCTGGCCCTATGCCTTCTTGACTGCTTCGTACCTTCGAAATCGGTTGCCCACAAAGACGAAAGATGGAAAGACTCCTTATGAGCTTTTCTATCAGCGCGTCCCCGAGGTGTCCCACCTCCGCGTCTTTGGGTGCATAGCCTATGTAACCCTGCTAGATGGGAAGAAGCGGGGGAAATTAGATCCTAAGAGTATCCAGGGTAGACTGGTGGGGTATAGTGTGGTGTCGAAGGCCTACCAGGTCTGGATTCCAAAGTTGCACAAAGTGATTGAGGCTCGTGACGTGACCTTTTTTGAGGGCACTGGCCCAGTGCCCGTCGATGGGCAATTGGTGTATGATGGGAGTTCTTTTGCTTCTGGTTCTCCCTTGGCCGTCACTGAGGGGCGTACTGAACCGGCAGCATTAGAATATCTTCTACAGGACTCAGGGCAGATGGAAACGGATGTGGGAGCAGTTTTCCATATGAACCTACGTTCTCGGCATGCTGCTGCCCCCAATGTCTCCCCTGTCTTTTTGGCCTGAATTTCTAAAATGTCATCTCACCGCATCGGGTGTCGCGCACGGTGTGATACCGACGCGTATCTAACACAAATCCGATGTACATCTAACACAAATCTAATTCGGATCTATCCTAAAACTGTCTGTACAGGGGCGAATTCTGGTTTGTTAGCGCGCATTGAATGAGTCGCAGTTCGATAGAGAGGGATTCGTGTGTGTAAGGTTGTAATCTGTACAGACTTTGCTTTGTTTACACTCGTTTTTAGAGTCTCACTCGGAACACTTGTCTTCGATTGATTGAAGCCGCATTGTGTCGCGTCTTTCGCAACCTCATTCACTATGGTCCGGTCCTCCAAAGAAACCGCTTGGTCTCAAGCAGGCTTCTGCTTGACAACACTATGGGAATTCTGAAGGGGGAGCGCGGGCCCCACGGAGTGGGGCAGTGGAATTGAGCTGCTGACTCGCAACGTGATCAGATGGGGTGCCGCAGGAATCAACTTGATAAGGAACTCTGAAGAAAAACGTGTCTTAAGCAGGCTTCTGCTTGACAAAAAACCTGATGGATTTATGAAGGGGGGGAGGTAAAACGGGTTACACCGCACCCAACAAGTCTTAGATAATTTTCTTTTTTTATTTAAACATACACTTTCATTCATTCATTGAATGCCACGAGTGGCAAAACTACCTCAAGCGAAAAAAGAAACGAAGAGTCGATCTGATGTCGTTTGCTACACAGGTCCCCGTCAGCGCGGAAAGAAGGACGACTCGTACACGGCCGAAGAGTTCGTCGCGTTCATGAAGATTGAGGCTGTCCGTCTGGTCTCTGACAAAAAAGAACAGACGCTTGATGAATGGATAGAGTGGGCAGGCGCGCTCCGCATGAAAGCATCGAAGTGCAGAAAAGTAACAAAATGCAACGATAAACTCTCGGCTGCAGGTGAAGTCATTGAGAAAACTTCAAAGCCCCTCAAATCTTGTATCGAGAGCAAATGTCATAGTCGTTATGAACTCATGGCGAGGCTGACCAATAATTCCAAAACCGCCATGAGCTCGTTCGATAAACACGCAAGCACCGCGCGATGCGGTGCCGTCCATTGCTCGAATGAAGGCGTGAAATATGGCAAGGCGACCAAAGCATGGGACGCAATATCGAAGCGATGCGATATTCCCCGAAAGGGATGTGCCGGTGATTGTTGAGGCAGGGGCTGCATTTAGCTGAATCCGCTAAGCGACGGCGAGGCCGTCTTGTCCACATAGAGCTACCAAGGTTGGCGGATCCTCACACAAAAGGTGACGTCGTGTTCATGGGAATTTGGCCTGAATTCGGGTTTTCTCATCTCACCGCATCGGGTGTCGCGCACGGTGTGATACCGACGCGTATCTAACACAAATCCGATGTACATCTAACACAAATCTAATTCGGATCTATCCTAAAACTGTCTGTAAGGGGCGAATTCTGGTTTGTTAGGCGCATTGAATGATTCGCAGTTCAACAGAGAGAGATTCGAGTTTGTATGGCTGTAATCTGTATGGATTTTGCGTGGTTTACACTCGTTTTTCGAAGCGCACACGAAACACTTGTCGTCGATTAAAGCCGCATTGAGTCTTACGCAACCGCATTCACTGTGGTCCGGTACTCAAAAGAAAGTCGTGTGTATCAAGCAGGCTTCTGCTTGACAACCCTAGTTGTTGCAGATTGTTGCTTTTGGGCAACGTTGGGGGGTGCATGAGCTCACCTACGTGCGAGGATATTTAGCTTCGTAAGAGCATGGATCGATACAGAATATACAACTGCACGAAAAACATAACAGCAAGCAGCTCCAGAATGCCCTTTTCCTGAGCGGACGATACCCGAATAGCCTTACGTAATCGTCCATGTATCCCCACGTGTTTGCCGTGCACGTCTTTTCTATCTCTACAATCTTCTTCAATCGAGCAGCATTCTGTTCGTACTCAATTGTGGCACCAGATAATAGGTGGATTGTCGTGCCGTCAAACGTGAACATAGTCTTATTCATCACGTTCGATTTACGCCTGAAGTAGAATGTCTCTTTGTAAAGGTCGAGTATTTCTAAACATTTCTTGGCGTCATCCTCATTATCGAATACCACCGTTCCATTTAAAATAAACTTGTTGCTCCTGTCATCCCACGTACTGCCTGAAACTGTGAAACACACGTACATGCTTGTCTCCAACTTCTTGAAGTTATCCATTGTTTCTGTTTTACACAGAAGATATAGGGTGCGCAAAGCAATATACTAGGCATAGTCTTGATTTTTTATACTTGTGAAAAATAAACATGGTGTGCAATCATTCTCATCAGACAGGTGTCTGCCAGGTGTAGCCAAGTCTGCGTGTGTAGCGTTGTAGACATCTTGACAGATGACACACAAAGCACACGACCTGTATTGTCAGAGTGTAAGTAAGTGGATACACTCAACGGAACATATAAATGAAACGTCTCTGTGTACGGCCACACGCGGTATTACTTAAAGCCTACAGTCGGCGGAACAGTATCTTGTTTGTCAGAACTGCTTTCATTTGTTCATGCACACAGATAATAAGCATGGACTTCACTAATACATCACCAGCTCAGCTAGGCATCATCATCGCTGAGGGAGGGCCACACAAGAATGCTGCATTGGCTGCACTTGTCCAAACTGCTGAGCGAGCTGATGAGGCAGTGCGGGTGGCGTATGCGGCTGTTGAAGCTGCCGTAGCCCTGCTGCGAAACAACAACCGGTATGATTTGCTTTGTTGTCTCTATAGCCATTTGAACAACCTAGACAACATCATTAGTATAACACACGACGCTTGTGATTGTGATTGCACACAGGTGGGTCATCAACTCAACGGAGAAATCGGTGCTTCAGACTGCCCTGCAAGTCCTTCACACGCATTGCATGACAGACTTCAACCGAGCTGTGATCACGATATCGACTTGGTGCAATATCGTCATTCAACCAAGTGGCCATGCCGCTCTGGTGCAGGGAGGGATTGGAAGGCAGGCATGGGGTTGATCCATTGCGTCATGGAGTTGTACATGATAATTGGATTAATAGGGAATGGTACTACTT
The DNA here is from genome assembly GCA_013435795.1 of Chlamydomonas sp. ICE-L. Classification (NCBI taxonomy): domain Eukaryota; kingdom Viridiplantae; phylum Chlorophyta; class Chlorophyceae; order Chlamydomonadales; family Chlamydomonadaceae; genus Chlamydomonas; species Chlamydomonas sp. ICE-L. The sequence goes on along the minus strand of JACBWV010000610.1, from coordinate 95,179,906 downwards.
TGCCTCCTGGTATCACCGGATGAGGAAGATGCTCAGGCCCCCTATTTTGAAAACAAAAGGTTAGTTTGGAGAAACCCTAAACTTGACAACCCTAGTGAATTTCCTTCATTTCATATTTTCTTATTAATCGGTAAATAGATACTTGTTCAAGTGCAGTTTATGTTTACTGCAAATTCTAAGAAAGCGCAGCTCAGTTGAATGTAGTCCGAATATGTTAGCAAATCGGAGGGCTTTTTCGATACTATGTGGAGACGTTTGACTCATGTTATTAATTGCATGCAAGAAATCATTTTCTTTGAACACCAGCAATCTCCCTGGTTCTCTAGTTGTTTGCATGTAAGGTAAATCAACTTTTATTTCGTTGAAGTCTTCACATATCTCCCTGTTCAGATCGACATGTATGTAGCAGTCTTGACGCGAAACAACTCTATCTATATCAGACACGGGGTGAGTGGATGCCTGAATAACCAAGCGACAAGCGTTCATCTTAGTTTTCTTTTTATAATTATCATCGCCTTATGCTTTTTGGCCTGATTTACTTAAACCCATTAAGCAAAATAGTAGTGAATATTTTGCAACATTTAGTTACTTGGCGGAGTGTAAGATTAAATTTACAAATTTCCGGGTGTTCCTATCATACCGGATAGGATCAACCCTGTCAACGACCAGATCAAACTGTATATCACAGTTTAGTGAACGTGTTAGCCAATTCAGTCCATGACTTGCAATCGGCAGGGTGTCGCATGTCTCGTCCAATGAAATTAATTGTGAGTTGGTTAGCTGCGTTCTGGTCACACCACTTCCAGAATTGTGCCGCCGCACTGAGACATGCAGAGGATCCATGTTTGGCACAATACGACTCACCGAACTTCAGCCCACCATTGATGTAAATTACAAACACTTTGTTTGGGGAGGTTTGCTGCTTCGTCCAATGCTCTAGCGCTACGTACGAGTCAACAACTTTTGTCTCGACATGGTGCACTTGAGACAGCCTAAGCCACTCGTCCACCGAATGGGGATCGATCTGGCTATCCATGAAAATCGCTGTATTGATGTTATAACCGGTTTGAATGAGGGCTATTAACACATTCCACTCATGATATCCGCTGCCACACTCTGGAAATACAATGATTGATACCTTACTTGTGCATTTGTTTACATAATGGAGCACATTATTGACGATGTGGTTACTGTCATTGGGGGTCCATGCACTATTTTGTAGAACAGGTGAAGGATGATTTGCATCACCCATTCTATGTTTGCATTATTATGATGATGTTAAGATCCTTTCTTATTCTTTTGGTGATAAAATCATGCACCACATTTCCTTAAGCACACTTTATCATGAAATACAAGGTGTCCCACTACTCCCTGCTTGACAACACTATGGGAATTCTGAAGGGGGGGGTATCCTAAACTTGGTTGGTCAGAATCGTACGGCAGACATCGTCACCGTCGTAGCAGGTGGTGTCGCTACGATTCTCGCAATGGTTCAATTTGGGCTGGCTGCTGCAGGAATGCTTGCTTCGAATGCACATGGCGTCTAATGAGAAGGTGTTGTTTCCCAGTAAGGGTGTTGTTGCTTATATCTAATTATTTCTGGGAGTTCTTCAATACGATCCAGGAAGTTGTACATGATTGCTTTATCCCACAGGGTCGGTGTTTTTATTTGTTGAAACAGCTGGAATACGTCTTCTGCATCTTGTAATGTAAAGTTGTTACGAACCTGCTGAACTCGTTTCTTGAAGGCTCTCTGATTCTGATCTTTGTGAAAAAAACACATTTTTTACAGGATATGCGTAATTGATATGGAACCCGAAAAACTTTATACACACGTGACGAATTGAACCCTCAGAATCGCCCTCTGGGAAGCTTCTAGGGAATATATACAGCTAAAAAAATAAAAAATAAATAACATTTCGAGCAACAATCATGGTAGGCGATTGTTTGCCTTTCGAACCTGTTGCTACTGCTTTCAGTCTTTGTCGAGCCCGAGCTCATCTTTCGATGACCGAATCCTTGCCTGCATCATGCGGCTTTAGTCGACGACAAGGGTTTCGTGTGCGCCTCAAAAAACGAGTGTAAGCAACGCAAAATCCGTACAGATTACAGACGTACAATGGCTACACTCAATACTTTTAAGGGGGGCTTGGCCACGCCTAAGTACAGTCCATCGAAGCTCGAAGACAACTCTTGCAAGCCCCCAAGTGCTTCTTCAGATTAGCAAAAGCAGGCTAGCGTGTCGGAATCAAGTCGGAATCAAGGATCTCCATTGTTTTTTCCGAAGTCTGGGTGCGACAGGCGCGTTCAGTGAGGTCGATTCTGTTGGCCAAGCTTTTTGAATCATATCATTTAATTGAGTTTCGGCAAAGATATGGCTTGCTGAAGTTGGGGGCTTCCCTTAAACATTTGCAGTTTGAAGGCTTCAGTGAAGGCGCAGCCTCCCGCGACGCATCAAGAGGTGCGATCGTAATGCTTGTCTGAATGGCCAGGGTTGGTACCTATCTTGGCTCACAGGCCAGCTAGAGGCTGCCAGGGGTGCCATGCGGGGGATTGCATGGGGTGAGGAGGGTGCACAGGTGTGCATGGGTGCACAGGTGTGTATGGGGGTGTAATGGACTGCATGAGGGAGATCATGACATAAATACATGACATAATACATCAACAATGCTGGAGATCATGACATAAATACATGACCATGTGTCAACATCAACATCAACAACAACAATACCGTCGCTGTCATGGAAATGACTGATACACCACAGGACATGGCACAGGGCCGCCTTATGATCGAATTCCGTGGTGAGCGCAAGCAAATGCCGCGTCTACGAGGTTGGTTGAGGTTGGGAGCCGATAGGCTTTGGTGCAACATCTCTAGTATCGAGCCAAGACTTTGCTTCAAGTACGTGGACCCTGTTACATTCGATGACGATTTGTGGGAGTGCACCGCAGTATGGTTGCATTGCCTACATTTACCCAACGGATCAATTTATACAGCGTCGGTCTTTGAGATGCTGAATGAGGCAGTCAACATTTTGTCACACACACCCGGTGCTGCAAGGTACACACTCCTCGACTCGCATGATGATGCGCACCGTTTGGGAGGAGCGCACCTAATTCTCACAAGGGGTTGGTCATTCGTTTTCTACGCCATGACCGGGAGCAGGTTAGGGGGCAAGGTCTTACTGGCCGTAGCAAGGCCAAACTAAGTAGTCCTCGGTGCCCGTCTTAAGCCTGTTTGACCATATAGATAGTTATTAGATTACAAGTTTATATAGGGATAGTTATTAGATTACAAGTTTATATATAGATAGTTATTAGATTACAAGTTTATATTGTACCTCCGCTCCGGCAATCAATGTAATGTAATGTTACGTAATTGGAAGTTGAAACGCTATCTTGCGCTTATTCTGGACAACAAGTGGAAAGCTATACTTTATAAACAATCAATCAATATGATTGACAAGTGTTTTTCTCTACTACTACCTATCTGCATCGCTACCTTTGCTTTTATTTACATAGCTCGACTGAAGATTGAGCTTGAGACTGAGCGCGCTCGAAATAAGGCAAATGCTGCTCGACTGAAGATTGAGCTTGAGCTTGAGACTGAGCACTCTCTAAAGAAGGCAGATGCTTCTCGAGTGAATAGTCTGGAGAATGAGCTTGAGACTGAGCGCGCTCGAAATAAGGCATATGTTGCTCGACTGAAGATTGAGACTGAGCGCGCAGAAGCACTTGAGAAGCAACTGAGGTACGAACTGTCAAGCATGACTGCCGAGCAATGGAATTCCCTGAACGATCATGACAGGCGTCTCAATGAGGATCTTTGCAAACAATACGGAATCCCCTTCCCCAACATTCAGGAGTCATGCCTCGATTCCGCGATTCCTCTTTCATGAGCGCATGGGGACACGTGTCGTCTCAAGCAGACGTCTGCTTAACAAACTATTCCGGGATCATGAAAGAGGAATCGCGGGACCCACGGAGTGGGGCAGGGGAATTCAGATGCGGACTCGCGGAAACACGTGTCCTAGGATCTGACTTGTCCATCGGAGGACACACGCAAACGGCGGAACACAGTCGAATGTATCGGACACCGAATGGCACACGCAAACGGCGGAACACTGTCGAATGGCACACGCAGGACCCTCATTGACACACGCAAACGGCGGAACACATGTAGACGACTCATCTTCATCGTCCATCACTCAATCACTCACTCACTCACTCAGATTAAAGGGACCGGCGCTTTGCGTACACAGGCATGCCCAATCCTTGTGTATTGCTGGAGGTACGATCGCCGGGCATCATAAAAGACCCTCCTCGCCCCGAGCCTGCATATTTTTCTTTTCTTCTCCTCATCATCCTCTTCCCTAGCGCGTCATTCGCACACCACCCTCCTCTTTCCTTTCTTCCATCTACAAATAACGCAAAATACATACACACGCGAATATCTATCCCTCTCTCTCTTTCTCTCTTTCTCTCTCTCTCTCTTTCTATCTCTCTCTCTCTCTCTCTCTCTCTTTCCACACGCCACACAGACGGATATGTAAAGCCTTCTTTTGAGATTGGAGTCATTGCCACATCCACGTATGCGCGAAGAAAAGAGTCTTCATCGACGCGATGCCGACACAACCTTGTCAGCCCATTTCAAAGCCAGTCCGCCAACTAGGAAGGGCGCTGGACATGGACAGTCTCGACACATCCAAGTTTCTTGATCGCCTCCACTGCCAGAATGTCAGCCGTCTCAATGCACTGCGGACGTCATCGGCTACTTCCGGCGATCCACGCGTATTGGAGTATAACGCATTGCACCACCTAATTAAACAAAAACACCACACATCCCCATCGTCACGTTTGTTCCTCGTCGCTGTGGAGTACGTCTTCGATGACGGCTGCTTCAAGCGCGCCAACGGGGACGCCCTTGTATTCTCACATGCTATCAACACACTTTTCGTCGTGGAGACGAAAATCCTCAAAGCCCCTGCCAAAACTGGAAATGCCAAGGTGTTGAAAGCCATACAGCAGGCCACTATGTGCGCGAGTAGACTTTCGTCCTGGATACCGCATCTCATCAACATTGACATGAAAGACGGAACAACACTTGGATCTGTGACAATTCGTCGTATGATCGTGACAGCTGTGGATCGCGGTGGACGCGTCTTCAGTCAAGATATCCGCAGCCAGAAAATTGACTAACTTAGTTAACTTAATTAACTCACGTAACTTGATTAACTGAAGGTGGAACATTGGAAAAACACTGGAGGTACCGAGTCTACCGTTGACAGATTAGCAACTAAAAAACTATTGTTTTAATAAAAACGAGTGTAAACAACTTTGATCCATACAGGTCTCGGCATTGTTTTGCTGAGTATGGTCACGTGCCCCCCGTCCCATCCCCAGATGGATGTAACGTTCCGTTTTCAGAGGTGTTCATGTGAACACGTTTAAAATAGGGATTGATGTGAGCCTCCGGCATTCTTCAGTATTTATTTTTGTTGAAATAATTGTTGTTCCAGAGATGGAGAGTCTTTTCAGAGGGTTTCATGTGAACACGTTTTAAAATAGGGATTGATGTGAGCCTCCGGCATTCTTCAGTATTTATTTTTGTTGAAATAATTGTTGTTCCAGAGATGGAGAGTCTTTTCATAGGTGTTCATGTGAACACGTTTAAAATATGGATTGATGTGAGCCTCCGGCATTCTTCAGTATTTATTTTTTGTTGAAATAATTGTTGTTCCAGAGATTGAGAGTCTTTTCAGAGGTGTTCATGTGAACACGTTTAAAATAGGATTGATGTGAGCCTCCGGCATTCTTCAGTATTTATTTTTTGTTGAAATAATTGTTGTTTCCAGAGATGGAGAGTCTTTTCAGAGGTGTTCATGTGAACACGTTTAAAATAGGGATTGATGTGAGCCTCCGGCATTTTCAGTATTTATTTTTGTTGAAATAATTGTTGTTCCAGAGATGGAGAGTCTTTTCAGAGGTGTTCATGTGAACACGTTTAAAATAGGGATTGATGTGAGCCTCCGGCATTCTTCAGTATTTATTTTTTGTTGAAATAATTGTTGTTCCCGAGATGGAGAGTCTTTTCAGAGGTGTTCATGTGAACACGTTTACAATAGGGATTGATGTGAGCCTCCGGCATTCTTCAGTATATATTTTTTGTTGAAATCATTGTTGTTCCCTAGATGGAGAGTCTTTTCATAGGTGTTCATGTGAACGCGTCTAAAATAGGGATTGATGTGAGCCTCCGGCATTCTTCAGTATTTATTTTTTGTTGAAATAATTGTTGTTCCCGAGATGGAGAGTCTTTTCAGAGGTGTTCATGTGAACACGTTTAAAATAGGGATTAATGTGAGCCTCTGGCATTCTTCAGTATTTATTTTTTGTTGAAATAATTGTTGTTACCGAATGGAGAGTCTTTTCAGAGGTGTTCATGTGAACACGTTTAAAATAGGGATTGATGTGAGCCTCCGGCATTCTTCAGTATTTATTTTTTGTTGAAATAATTGTTGTTCCAGAGATGAGAGTCTTTTCATAGGTGTTCATGTGAACACGTTTAAAATATGGATTGATGTGAGCCTCCGGCATTCTTCAGTATTTATTTTTGTTGAAATAATTGTTGTTCCAGAGATTGAGAGTCTTTTCAGAGGTGTTTCAGTGAACACGTTTACAATAGGGATTGATGTGAGCCTCCGGCATTCTTCAGTATTTATTTTTTGTTGAAATAATTGTTGTTCCCTAGATGGAGGTTTTTCAGAGGTGTTCATGTGAACGCGTCTAAAATAGGGATTGATGTGAGCCTCCGGCTTCTTCAGTATTTATTTTTTGTTAAATAATGTTGTTCCCGAGATGGAGAGTCTTTTCAGAGGTGTTCATGTGAACACGTTTAAAATAGGGATTAATGTGAGCCTCTGGCATTCTTCAGTATTTATTTTTTGTTGAAATATTGTTGTTCCTAGATGGAGAGTCTTTTCATAGGTGTTCATGTGAACGCGTCTAAAATAGGATTGATGTGAGCCTCCGGCATTCTCAGTATTTATTTTTTGTTGAAATAATTGTTGTTCCGGATGGAGAGTCTTTTCAGAGGTGTTCATGTGAACACGTTTAAAATAGGATTAATGTGAGCCTCTGGCATCTTCAGTATTTATTTTTTGTTGAAAAAATTGTTGTTACCGAGATGAGAGTCTTTTCAGAGTGGTTCATGTGAACACGTTTAAAATAGGGATTGATGTGAGACTCGGCATTCTCAGTATTTTTTTTGTTGAAATAATTGTTGTTCCCAGATGGAGAGTCTTTTCATAGGTGTTCATGTGAAACGTTTAAAATAGGAGGGATGTGTAAGCCCGGTATCTTCAGTATTTATTTTTTGTTGAAATAATTGTGTTCCGAGATGGAGAGTCTTTTCAGAGGTGTTCATGTGAACACGTTTAAAATAGGGATGATGTGAGCCTCCGGCATTCTTCAGTATTTATTTTTTGTTGAAATATGTTTGTCCGAGATGGAGAGTCTTTTCAGAGGTGTTCATGTGAACGTTTAAAATAGGATTGATGTGAGCCTCCGGCATTCTTCAGTATTTATTTTTTGTTTGAAAAATTGGTGTTCCAGAGATGAGAGTCTTTTCAGAGGTGTTCATGTGAACACGTTTAAAATAGGGATTGATGTGAGCCTCCGGCATTCTTCAGTATTTATTTTTTGAAATTATTGTGTTCCCTGAGATGGAGAGTCTTTTCAGAGGTGGTCATGTGAACCGTCTCTAAATAGGGATTGATGTGAGCCTCCGGCATTCTTTCAGTATTTTTTTTTGTTGAAATAATTGTTGTTACGAGGAGGAGAGTCTTTTCAGATGTTCATGTGAACACGTTTAAAATAGGATTATGTGAGCCTCGGCATTCTTCAGTATTTATTTTTGTTGTAAGCTTGTTGTTCCAGAGATGGAGAGTCTTTCAGAGGTGTTCATGTGAACACGTTTAAAAGGGATTGATGTGAGCTCCGGCATTCTTCAGTATTTATTTTTTGTTGAAATAATGTTGTCCGAGATGGAGAGTCTTTTATATGTGTTCATGGAACACGTTTAAATAGGGATTGATTGGAGCCTCCGGCATTCTTCAGTATTTATTTTTGTTCAAATAATTGTTGTTCCGAGATGAGAGTCTTTTCAGAGGTGCATGTGAACCAGTTTAAAATAGGGATTGGTGAGCCCTCGGCATTCTTCCGATATTTATTTTTGTTGAAAGAATTGTTTTCCAGAGAGGAGAGTCTTTTCAGAGGTGTTCATGTGAACACGTTTAAAATAGGGATTGATGTGGGACTCCGGCATTCTTCAGTATTATTTTTGTGAATAATGTTGTTCCAGGAGGAGAGTCTTTCAGAGGTGTTCATGTGAACACGTTTAAAATATGGATTGATGTGAGCCTCCGGCATTCTTCAGTATTTATTTTTGTGAAATATTGTTGTTCCAGAGATGGAGAGTCTTTTCAGAGGTGTTCATGTGAACACGTTTAAATAGGGATTGATGTGAGGCTCCGGCATTACTTCCGTATTATTTTTGTTGAAATAATTGTTGTTCCAGAGATGGAGAGGTCTTTTCATAGGTGTTCATGTGAACACGTTTAAAATAGGGATTGATGTGAGCTCCGGCATTCTTCAGTATTATTTTGTTGAATAATTGTTGTTCAGGTGGAGAGTCTTTTCAGAGGTGTATGTGAACACGTTTAAATAGGGATTGAGGTGGAGCCTCCGGCATTCTTCAGTATTATTTTTGTTGAAATTCATTGTTGTTCCCGAGATGGAGAGTCTTTTTATAGGTGTTCATGTGAACACGTTTAAAATAGGATTGATGTGAGCCTCCGTATCTTCAGTATTATTTTTTGTCGAAATAATTGTTGTTCCCGAGAGGAGAGTCTTTTCAGGAGGGGGTCAGTGTGAACACGTTTAAAACTGGGATTGATGTGAGCCTCCGGCATTCTTCAGTATTTATTTTTGGTTGAACTAATTGTTGTTCCAGAGATGGAGAGTCTTTTCAGAGGTGTTCATGTGAACACGTTAAAATGAGGATTGATGTGAGCTCCGGCATTCTTCAGTATTTATTCTTTGTTGATAAAATTGTTGTTTCCCGAGATGGAGAGTCTTTCAGAGGTGTTCATGTGAACACGTTTAAAATAGGGATTGAGGTGAGCCTCCGGCATTTTTCAGTATTATTTTTTGTTGAAATAATTGTTGTTCCTAGATGGAGAGTCTTTCAGAGGTGTAGTGAACACGTTTAAATAGGGATTGATGTAAGCCTCCGGCATTCTTCAGTATTTATTTTTTTGTTGAAATAATTGTTGTTCCCGAGATGGAGTCTTTCAGAGGTGTTCATGTAACACGTTTAAATAGGGATTGATGTGAGCCTCGGCATTCTTCAGTATTATTTTTGTTGAAATAATTGTTGTTCCCTAGGATGGAGAGTCTTTTCAGAGGTGTCATGTGAACACGTTTAAAATAGGGATTGATGTGAGCCTCCGGCAATTTTCAGTATTTATTTTTTGTTGAAATAATGTTGTTCCCTAGATGGAGAGTCTTTTTCAGGTGTTCATGTGAACACGTTTAAAATAGGGATTGATGTGAGCCTCCGCATTCTTACAGTATTTATTTTTGTTGAAATAATTGTTGTTCCCGAGATGGAGAGTCTTTCATAGGTGTTCATGTGAACACGTTTAAAATAGGGATTGATGTGAGCCTCCGGCATTCTTCAGTATTTATTTTTTGTTAAATAATTGTTGTCCGAGATGGAGAGTCTTTTCAGAGGTGTTATGTGAACACGTTTAAAATAGGGATTGATGTGAGCCTCGGCATTCTTCAGTATTTATTTTTTGTTGAAATTAATTGTTCCAGAGATGGAGAGTCTTTTCAGAGGTGTTCATGTGAACACGTTTAAAATAGGGATTGATGTGAGCCGCGCATTCTCAGTATTTATTTTTGTTGAAAAATTGTTTGTTCCCAGAGATGGAGAGTCTTTTCAGAGGTGTTCATGTGAACGTTTAAAATAGGGATTGATGTGAGCCTCCGGCATTCTTCAGTATATTTTTGTTGAAATAATTGTTGTTCCCGAGATGGGAGAGTCTTTTCAGAGGTGTTCATGTGAAACAGTTTAAAATAGGGATTGAGTGAGCCTCCGGCATTCTTCAGTATATATTTTTGTTGAAATAATTGTTGTTCCCTAAGATGGAGAGTCTTTCAGAGGTGTTCATGTGAACACGTTTAAAATGGGATTGATGTGAGCCTCCGGGCATTCTTCAGTATTTATTTTGTTGAAATAATTGTTGTTCCCAGAGAGGAGAGTCTTTCAGAGGTGTTATGTGAACACGTTTAAAATAGGGATTGATGTGAGCCTCCGGCATTCTTCAGTATTTATTTTTTGTTGAAATAATTGTTGTTCCCGAGGATGGAGAGTCTTTTCAGGGTGTCATGTGAACACGTTTAAAATAGGGATTGATGTGAGCCTCCGGCATATCTTCAGTATTTATTTTTGTTGAATAATTGTTGTTCCAGAGATGGAGGTCTTTTCAGAGGTGTTCATGTGAACACGTTTAAAATAGGGATTGATGTGAGCCTCCGGCATTCTTCAGATTTTTTTTTGTTGAAATAATTGTTGTTCCAGAGTTGGAGGTCTTTTAGAGGTGTTCATGTGAACACGTTTTTAAAAATAGGGATGATGTGAGCCTCCGGCATCTATTCAGTATTATTTTTTTGTGAAAATAATTGTTGTCCCGCGATGGAGAGTCTTTTCAGAGGTGTTCATGTGAACACGTTTAAAATAGGATGATGTGAGCCCTGGCATTCTCAGTATTTATTTTTTGGTTTGTTGTTGTTCTTTTGGTGTTCATCGTTTTTCTTGTCGGTTGCTTTCTGCCTTCTTTCGGTATGTTTTTTTTTTTCCTTATTCGTTTTGCCCCGTCCTTCGTATTTTAGTTCTCCCCCTTGTGTTTGAAATAATTGTTGTTCCGAGATGGAGGTCTTTTCAGAGGTGGTTCATGTGAACACGTTTAAAATAGGGATTGATGTGAGCCCTCCGGCATTCTTCAGTATTTATTTTTTGTTGAAATAATTGTTGTTCCGAGATGGAGAGTCTTTTCAGAGGTTCATGTGAACACGGTTTAAAATAGGGATTGATGTGAGCCTCGGCATTCTTCAGTATTTATTTTTTGTTGAAATAATTGTTGTTCCCGAGATGGAGAGTCTTTCAGAGGTGTTCTAGTGAACACGTTTAAAATAGGGATTGAGTGAAGGCTCCGTCATTCTTCAGTATTTATTTTTGTTGAATAATTGTTGTTCAGAGATGAGAGTCTTTCAGAGGGTGTTCATGTGAACACGTTTAAATAGGGATTGATGTGAGCCTCCGGCATCTTCAGTATTTATTTTTTTGTTGAAATAATTGTTGTTCCCGAGATGGAGAGTCTTTTTTATAGCGGTTCATGGAACACGTTTAAAATAGGGATTGTGTGAGCCTCCGGCATTCGTCGTATTTATTTTTTGTTGAAATAATTGTTGTTCCGAGATGGAGAGCTTTTCAGAGGTGTTCTCTGTGAACACGTTTAAAATAGGGATTGATGTGAGCCCCGCATCTTCAGGATTTACTATTTATTTTTTGTTGAAATAATTGTGTGTTCCAGAGATGGCGAGGTCTTTCAGAGGTGTTCATGTGAACACGTTCGTTTAAAATAGGGATTGATGTGAGCTCCGGCATTCTTCAGTATTTATTTTTTGTTGAAATATTGTTGTTCCCGAGATGGAGAGTCTTTTTAGAGGTGTTCATGTGAACACGTTTAAAATAGGGATTGATGTGAGCCTCCGGCATTCTTCCGTATTTTTTATTTTTTGTTGAAATAATTGTTGTTCCCGAGATGGAGAGTCTTTCAGAGGTGTTCATGTGAACACGTTGTAAAATGGGATTGATGTGAGCCTCGGCGTTCTTCAGTATTTATTTTTTGTGAAATAAGTGTTGTTCCAGAGTGGAGAGTTCTTTTCAGAGGTGTTATGTGAACACGTTTAAAATAGGGATGATGTGAGCCTCCGGCATTCTTCAGTATTTATTTTGTTTGAATAATTGTTGTTCCCAGAAGATGGAGAGTCTTTTCAGAGGTGTTCATGTGAAACACGTTTAAAATAGGGATTGATGTGAGCCTCCGGCCTCTTCAGTATTATTTTTTGTTGAAATAATTGTTGTTCCCGAGATGGAGAGTCTTTTCAGAGGTGTTCATGTGAACACGTTTAAAATAGGGATTGATGTGAGCCTCGGCTTCTTCAGTATTTATTTTTGTTGAAATATTGTTGTCCAGAGATGGAGAGTCTTTTCAGAGGTGTTCATGTGAAACACGTTTAAAATAGGATGATGTGAGCCTCCGGCATTCTCAGTATTATTTTTTGTTAAATAATTGTTGTCCCGAGATGGAGAGTCTTTTTATAGGTGTCATGTGAACACGTTTAAAATAGGGAGTTGATGTGAGCCTCCGGCATCTTCAGTATTTATTTTTTGTTGAAATAATTTGTTCCGAGATGGAGAGCTTTTCAGAGGTGTTCATGTGAACCGTTTAAAAGTAGGATTGATTGAGCCTCCGGATTCTCAGTATTTATTTTTGTTGAAATATTGTTGTTCCAGAGATGGAGAGTCTTTTCAGAGGTGTTCATGTGAACACGTTTAAAATAGGGATTGATGTGAGCCCCGGCATTCTTCAGTTTTATGTTTTGTTGAAATAATTGTTGTTCCAGAGATGGAGCGTCTTTTCAGAGGTTCATGTGAAACCACGTTTAAAATAGGGATTGATGTGAGCCTCCGGGCATCTTCAGTATTTATTTTTGTTTGAACTCATTGTTGTTCCCGAGATGAGAGTCTTTAGAGGGTTCATGTGAACACGTTTAAAATAGGATTGATGTGAGCCTCCGTCATTCTTCAGTATTATTTTTGTTGAAAATAATGTGTTCCAGAGATGGAGAGTCTTTTCAGAGGTGTTCATGTGAAACAGTTTAAAATAGGGATTGATGTGAGCCTCCGGCAATTTCTTAGTATTATTTTTTGTGAAATAATTGTTGTTCCCGAGATGGAGGTCTTTTGAGGGATTCTGTGAACACGTTTAAAATAGGGATTGATGTGAGCCTCCGGCATTCTCAGTATTATTTTTTGTAAATAATTGTTGTTCCCGAGATGGAGAGTCTTTTCAGAGGTGTTATGTGAACACGTTTAAAATAGGGATGGATGTGAGCCTCCGGCATTCTTCAGTATTTATTTGTTGAAATAATTGTTGTTCCGAGATTGGAGAGTCTTTCAGAGGTGTTCATGTGAACACGTTAAAATAGGGATTGATGTGAGCCTCCGGGATTCTTCAGTATTTTTTTTTTGTTGAAATCAGTGTTTGTTCCCGAGATGGAGAGTCTTTTCAGAGGTGTTTCATGTGAACACGTTAAAATAGGGATTGATGTGAGCTCCGTCATTCTTCAGTTTATTTTTTTGTTGAACATTAACTTGTGTTCCAGAGATGGAGAGTCTTTTCAGAGGTGTTCATGTGAACACGTTTAAAATAGGGATTGAGTGAGCTTCCGCATTCTTCAGTATTTATTGTGTTGAAATAATTGTTGGTTCCCGAGATGGAGAGTCTTTTTATAGGTGTTCATGTGAACACGTTAAAATAGGGATGATGTGAGCCTCCGGCACTTCTCAGTATTTATTTTTTGTTAAATAATTGTTGTTCCCGAGATGGAGAGTCTTTTCAGAGGTGTTCCTGTGAAACACGTTTAAAATAGGGATTGATGTGGAGCCTGGCATTCTTCAGTATTTATTTTTTGTTGAAATATTGTTGTTCGAGATGGAGAGTCTTTTCAGAGGTGTTCATGTGAACACGTTTTAAAATAGGGATTGATGTGAGCCTCGGCATCTTCAGTATTTTTTTGTGAAATAATTGTTGTTCCCGAGATGGAGAGTCTTTTCAGAGGTGTTACATGTGAACACGTTTAAAATAGGATTGATGTGAGCCTCCGGCATTCTTCAGTATTTATTTTTGTTGAAATAATGTTGGTTCCCTAGGGGAGAGTCTTTCAGAGGTGTTCATGTGAACACGTTTAAATAGGGATTTGATGTGAGCCTCCGGCATTCTTCAGTATTTATTTTTTGTTGAAATAATTGTTGTTCCCGATGGAGAGTCTTTTCATAGGTGTTCATGTGACCACGTTAAAATAGGGATTGATGTGAGCCTCCGGCATTCTTCAGTATTTATTTTTGTTGAAATAATTGTTGTTCCGAGATGGAGAGTCTTTTCAGAGGTGTTCATGGAACACGTTTAAAATAGGGATTGATGTGAGCCTCGGCATCTTCAGTATTATTTTTGTTGAAATAATGGTTGTAGAGATGGAGAGTCTTTTCAGAGGTGTTCATGTGAACACGTTTTAAAATAGGGATTTGTGAGCCTCCGGCTTCTTCAGATTTATTTTTGTTGAAATAATGTTGTTCCGAGATGGAGAGTCTTTTCAGAGGTGTTCATGTGAAAACACGTTTAAATAGGGATTGATGTGAGCCTCCGGCATTCTTCAGTATTTTGTTTTTGTTGAATAATTGTTGTTCCCGAGATGGAGAGTCTTGTTCAGAGTGTTCATGTGAACAAGTTTAAAATAGGGATTGATGTGAGCCTCCGGATTCTTCAGTATTTATTTTTTGTTGAAATAAATGTTGTCCCAGAGATGAGCGTCTTTCAGAGGTGTTCATGTGAACAAGTTAAAAATAGGGTTGATGTGAGCCTCCGGCATCTTCAGTATTTATTTTTTTGTTGAAAAATAATTGTGTTCCAGAGATGGAGAGTCTTTTCAGAGGTGTTCATGTGAACACGTTAAAATGGATTGATGTGAGCCTCTGCGATTCATTCAGTATTATTTTTGTTGAAATAATTGTTGTTCCGAGCTGGAGGAGTCTTTTCAGAGGTGTTCATGTGAACACGTTTAAATAGGGATTGATGTGAGCTCCGGCAGTCTCAGTATTTATTTTTGTTGAAATCATGTGTTCCCGAGATGGAGAGTCTTTTCAGAGGTGTTCATGTGAACACGTTTAAAATAGGGATTGATGTGAGCCTCGTCATTCTTCAGTATTTATTTTTTGTTGAAATAATTGTGTTCCAGAGATTGGAGAGTTTTTTCAGAGGTGTTCATGTGAACACGTTTTAAAATAGGGATGATGTGAGCCTCCGGCATTCTTCAGTATTTATTTTTTGTTGAAATAATTGTTGTTCCCGAGATGGAGAGTCTTTTTATAGGTGTTCATGTGACCACGGTTAAAATAGGGATTGATGTGAGCCTCCGGCATCTCAGTATTTATTTTTGTTCAAATAATTGTTGTCCCGAGATGGAGGAGAGTCTTTCAGAGGTGTTCATGGACACGTTTAAAATGGGATTGATGTGAGCACTCCGGCATCTTTCAGTATTTTATCTTTTTGTTGAAATAATTGTGGTTCAGAGATGGAGGTTTTAGAGTGTTCTGTGAAACACGTTTAACATAGGGATTGATGTGAGCCTCCGGCATTCTTCGTATTATTTTTGTTGAATAATTGTTGTTCCCGAGATGGAGAGTCTTTTCAGAGGGGTTCATGTAAAACACGTTTAAAATGGGATTGATGTGAGCCTCCGGCATTCTCAGTATTTATTTTGTTGAAATAATTGTTGTCCCGGATGGAGAGTCTTTTCCGAGGTGTTCTGTGGAACACGTTTTTAAAATAGGGATTTGATGTGAGCCTCCGGCCTCTTCATATTTATTTTTTGTTGAAATAATGTGTCCCTAGTAGGAGAGTCTTTTCAGAGGTGTTCATGTGAACACGTTTAAATGGGATTGTGTGAGCCTCGCATTCTTCAGTATTTATTTTTTGTTGAAATAAGTGTTCCCGAGATGGAGAGTCTTCAGAGGTGTTCATGTGAAAAAACACGTTTGGGTTTAAAATAGGGATGATGTGAGCCTCGGCATTCTT